>JAGKQI010000087.1:0-1200000 GCA_018806915.1 Phytophthora colocasiae | reverse complement strand
TAATCGTGAGCTCACAATCAAGTCTCCGAAATGCAAACATCATGCACCACAGGAAGTAAGAGCCCTCGGAGCGATAGTAAGCTGGACAATATTCGTTGCCTAGGACATCCCAAATCCTCTAGCGGGTGATGCATCAATTCAGGTACTTTTTGAAGAAGTTTTTACGCCAATCGTGAGTCCGCAATCTAGGGATGAATCGCTCTGTAGGATCTGAGGCAGCGATGCCATCCCGAAAACGGGCGGCGCTAGTGAATATTCGATAGCTTGAATTCCACCTTCTCGAGAGTTTGGGTACTCGACGAAATACTTGCGTCAATTGTCGATAGAGCCGCTACACCACCACTAAGTGCCATGAACGGTTTAAACGCCTAAGAAGAAATTAGTTGATTAACAGTTATCGGGCTTCTCGTTTTGCAAACTAAGACTCAAGATATGGAAATCACTTGACCATTACGTACGAGGAATTCAAATTCGATGTTCAGGAGTGGGTAAAACCAGCAGCCGGGGGTTCGAAACCAAGTTGTCGAAGGACTTCGACGACTACGGCCTCATCAATACCAACCTTTTCCGCATGAGAGTAGAATTGACAATGTCTGTTTGAAGGAACCTAGCACTGCTTGTGTGCTTGGTCTCTCAACTCGCGTTTCACGAAAGTGTATATCATTTCGGAGGCTCTACGTTACGTGAAAAAAAAAACGGTTTAAACGCCTAATACCTGCACTAAAGGCAGGCGTAAATCTCACGAAAGTACAAGTTTCTGAGAGCTGTCATGGATCCCGTATATATAGTGAATCAGCCGAAGAAGAAGAAAGTCGTTTTGCTCACTAAAATGTACTAGTAAGATATCAAAACTTAAAATCGCTTGACCAATTCGCCATTACTACGTAGTATGTACTACGAGGAATCCAAATCGATGTTCAGGGGGAGGTAGAAGGAAAAACCAAGCTCGAAGAGACTCAGGGACACGTTGTTTTAGAGTTAGCGCTTACGTACTGAAGCCTTAGTTCGCTAGATTGATGTAGTCCAACTGGGGTATTTTGCCATCCAGTACGTCGTGTAATGGTCCAGGAGAGTGCTGTACTGGTGGCTGATAACATCGCCATCCAATTGCTTCATCTTCGTCAGCATGGTATCTGGGTTATAACCCATTTTCTCAATTTTCTTGAATAGATCATTGTTATTTCCGAGAAGAGCCTTGGCGTACGTTGCATCGTCCAGTTTTGAGAGCTCGTTGAACGACTTGCTTTTCGTCAGTCTAGCTGCAACTTTCTGGGCCGCTTTGTTGAGAAACTTCTCCGAAAGCGACTTGGTGAGTTGAGGCGCCCTCTCCTCTTCATCATCAGCAGCTTCTTGGTGAACTCTCAGAAACCGGTTGTTGGTATTTTCGGTCTGCACGTGATGTTGGGGAACTGCGAGACGCTGGGAATCGCTCACTGCGGAAGCTCCGTCGCAGCAAGCCAAGATGGCGGCTGTAGCCACGAGCACGACGTAGGTCAGACGCAATTGAGAGTGGCGAATGAGGCTTGTTGTCGATGTGAGCAGAAGGAAGGAAATCTGAAAGTGAGTTTATTTGAGTTAGTCCGCTTTGTCCTGCTTGTTCCTTCCTACTCCTGTAGCTCTCCTAGCGTTTCCCTCATTTGACTTCATTTAACTATATGCATGTGCAGCGGTCACACTTGAGTGGGACGGGCACGGGCCGTCGGCCAATAACAGTGTCCTGGGACGGACACACCCGATTGGGACGGACACGGTCCATACTCAAAACCAGTTGGGACGGACACACCCGATTGGGACGGACACGGTCTGTCTCGTCAATGCATGTGATTATCCATGCTAATCACAGCTGTTGATCCGACTTCAACTGTCTCGCCCAATCATATCCACGCAACCCCAGGTGATCCGCCAATCAGGTCGCAGTATTCGCTTCACTTCAACTGCAGCCCCCAGAGGCACGCGCCTCGCACGCGCAGACCGTGAGGCTCGTAGCAGGGGCCCAGCGAATAGACAGCGAAGTGCAACCACAACACCCCCACTCAATTCGATGTCTCGAGGTTGGGGCCAACGTTGCTCCGCATCATCAAGTAGCGTAGCGTCTTCGACGTCAGACCCTTCGTCATGTAGTCGGCGAGCTGGTTCTTGGTGTCGATGTACTCCAGCTCGACTTCGTTGCTCACCACCTTCTCGCGAATGAAGTGGTAGCGAATGTCGATGTGCTTGGTGCGAGCTTGGTAACCGACGTTCTTAGCCAGGGCCATCGCACCTTGGTTGTCCTCGTAGATCACGGTAGCCCCCACTTGTTCAGCACCAATGTCCTTCAGCAGTCGGCGCATCCAGACACACTCCTTCACACAGTCGCTCAGCGCCATGTACTCAGCCTCCGTTGAGCTGAGCGCGACAGTCTTCTGAAACGTAGAGCGCCACACCACGGGAGCACCGCACATCATAAGCATCATGCCGCTCACGGATCGACGGTCATCACGGTTGCCGGCCCAGTCCGCATCCGAGTAGGCGACGAGTTCCGTCCCTAGTAGTCCGTCGTACGTGATGCTCACGTCCTTGGTCATCAGTAGATAGCGAACCACCCGAATCCCGGCGTCCCAGTGCTTCTGTCCAGGATTTTCCAAGAACCGGCTCAACTTGGCAACAGCCACCGCAATGTCTGGTCGTGTTCCGCATGCCAGGTACATCAGACTACCAACTAGCGACCGGTAGGGCTTCGACCTCATCTTGGCCTTGTCAGCTTCGGTCTGCGGTTCGTCGACCTTGGTCAGATGCACACCTGGTTCCAGCGGAGATGAGCATGGCTTTGCGTTCTCCTGTCCAAACCTCGTGATGATCGACTCAGCGTACGCTTGTTGGCTGATGCGTAGCGTTCTTCCCTCCATGTCGTAGTCGATCTCGATCCCGAGAATGAAGTGAGCACGGCCGAGGTCCTTGATCCGGAACTTCTCCGCGATTTCAGCCTTCACCGACGCAATGACAGCCTTCTGCCGCGAGGCAATCAGCATGTCATCCACGTAGAGGCACACAATGCACTCGTCATCACCTTGACCGCGTGTGTAGATGCACGGGTCCGCGTCGGCAGACTTGAATCCCATCCGCTTTAGGTGTGCGTCGATTGTCTCGTTCCAGACACGCGATGCCTGCTTGAGTCCATACAAACTCTGAAGTAGCATGCACACGACGTCGTCTTCACCTTCCGCTTCAGCCAGTGCCAACAGGTCTCGGAGTCCTTGAGGCAGCTCCATGTAGATCTCCTCCTCCAGTTTGCCGTACAGGAACGCAGTATCGACGTCACACTGCTCAATCTCGAATCCTTCAGCGGCGCACTTCGCCAACTTGGCACGGATCGAGTTCAGGTAAGCCACTGGCGCGTATGTCTCCTCGTAGTCCACGCCGTGTCGTTGCGAATACCCCTTGGCTACGAGACGGGCCTTGTGCCGAATGACTTGTCCTTTCTCGTTGCGCTTCAACGCGAATACCCAACGGCAGCCGATCGGCCGCTGGTGTGCTGGTCTCGGTACCAACTTCCACGTCTTGTTGGCGACAAGAGACTTCAACTCGCTCTGCATCGCTCGCTTCCATTCCACTTGGTCCGCACTTGCCATGGCTTCTTCATACGTCCGCGGGACCTCCTCCGTTGCAGCCATCGCTTGGCCACCTTCAATGGCGAGCTGGTCTGCGTGCACCTGAGCTCTGCCTTGGATCATCTTCTGTCGCTTCGTGCCTGATGTGAACGGCGCCACGACCTGCTTCTTGCGGGCTCCTGCCTCTTCAGGATCCGTCGTCTCGTCAATGTGGCGAGCTCGCGACCGGGTAGTCATAGGATGGGTCGAACCGTATGGCACAATCGCATCGTCTACACCCGCGTCACGTTGAAGTTGGATCACGTCACCAGCTTCAGCGACGGTTGGCACGAGGTGCATCGATTCCTCTGGCTGAAGTCCATCGTGGCTAGGCTCCGTAGCTGCGACTTCGTCGTCGTCCAGCTCAGACTTGGGCACCACGTGCTGCAGGCTCGTCGTCTCCATAAACTTGACAGTGCGCACGATTTGCACCTTGCCTGTCGCCACATTGAGAACTCGGTATCCCTTGACACCATTCTCGTAGCCCATGAAACGACACTTGAAGGCCTTAGCATCCAGCTTGCGGCGCTTCTCGTCGGGGATGTGTGCGTAGCCAAGTGCACCAAACACCTTCATGTTCTTGAGCTGCGGCTTGGTCCCGTGCACAATTTCGTAGGGTGTCTTCACGTTGACCGAATTGGGGATCCGGTTGATGATCCACGCCGCCGTGTTGACTGATTCAGCCCACCATTTCTTCTCGATGTCCTCGTGGTAGAGCATGCAGCGCGCCATTTCCACCAGACTTCGGTTCATGCGCTCAGACAGTCCATTCTGCTGAGGCGTGTACGGCACTGTCTTCTCGTGCTTGATGCCGCTGCGGTCGAGGTAGGCCCTGAATTGTTTGCCTGTGTACTCGCCGCCATTGTCCGAACGTAGGCGCTTGATCGTCTTGCCTGTCGTGTTCTCCATTGCTGCCTTGTAGATCTTCAACTTGGACAGCACCTCCGATTTGGCCTTCATGAAGTAGACCGTCACGTGGCGTGAGTAGTCGTCAATGAAGGTCACGGCGTACGTGCAGCCACCGGGAGTCTTGGTCTGCATCGGACCCATCACATCCGTATGCACCAAATCCAGTACGCCTGCACTCTTGACGAGCTTCTCCGGGTGTCGGGGATAGTCGTCGGCTCTCATCTTGCCCATGCAGCAGCCTGCGCAGACGTTGTCACTAGTGAAGCCATCCGTAACACGAGGCACACCTTCTGCCATGGTCAGCAGCTGTTCATAGCGCTTGAACGGGATGTGTCCGAGGCGGGCGTGCACAATAGCCCATGGCTCCTTACGAGATGCCGTCGCCGCACGGCACACCTCGTCCCCCATTGTCTTCAACTTGTAGACGTTTCCACAGCGCTTGGCCTCCATGACGGTAGCGTCGCCATAGCGAAAGACGCACTTGTCCTTGGTGAACTGCGCGACGACGTCCTTCTCGGCCAGCTTCGCAACCGAGATGAGGCTTCCATCAACTTCAGGGATGTACAACACATCCGACAGCGTAACAGACGTACCGTCCATCAGCTTCAACCCGACGGTGCCCTTTGCAACTGCGTCGATCTTGGTACCGTCCGCGATGGTAATGCGGACCGGCGTCTTCAGCTCCATCATGGACACGAACTTGTCTCGGACGCTGGTCATGTGCGAGCTTGCACCGGAGTCCACAAGCCACTCCGTTTTCTCCATCGCACCCGTTGCCGTGAACGCGTAGTCAGAAGCTTGCTCTTGAGCCACTTGTCCACGTCCCGCGTCGGCCTTCTTCTTACGGCACTCGAACTCCTTGTGGCCAGCCTTCTTACAGTAGAAGCGCTTGCCCGCGAATCGGTGCTTGCCGCCGTCCTTCCTCTTCGTTGCGAACGCCTTCTCTTAAGCCGATGACGATTCATCCGAGGCTTCAACACCAGAAAGCGCTTGGATCGCGTACGAGAGTGTCATGTTCGGCGTGTTCTCGAGCACGGTGCTGATCATCCGGTACTCGTCCGTCAAACTGCCGAGTAGGAGCACGAGCTGACGAGTCTCGTCCAGAGGCTCCCCAATCGTCTCCATCTGGAGCACGATCTCCTTGAACCGGTCCACATGCGTTGCGAACCGCGTACCGGGCTCCATCTTGAAGTTGTGCAACTTCTTGGTGACGAGGAGTCGGTTCTTGATCGTGTTCCGGTTGAACTGCTCCTGGAGCATGGTCCACGCGTCCATCGCAGTCATTGCACCACGGATGTAGACTTGGAACGTGAGGCTGACGCCGCCAGCAATCACGCCAAGGGCCTTCAGATCGTCGGTCTTCCATGCGTCCGTGATGCGGTTGCTCACCGGGTCGAAATCCGCCTTGATGATGTGGGGCAGCAGTCCCTTGCGAGAGAGCTTCATCCGCATGTTGAACTCCCAGTGGAAGTAGTTGTCTTCCACGAGCTTGACGGTGTCCGCGTAGCTTGGGCTCATAACCAATTGAGAGTGGCGAATGAGGCTTGTTGTCGATGTGAGCAGAAGGAAGGAAATCTGAAAGTGAGTTTATTTGAGTTAGTCCGCTTTGTCCTGCTTGTTCCTTCCTACTCCTGTAGCTCTCCTAGCGTTTCCCTCATTTGACTTCATTTAACTATATGCATGTGCAGCGGTCACACTTGAGTGGGACGGGCACGGGCCGTCGGCCAATAACAGTGTCCTGGGACGGACACACCCGATTGGGACGGACACGGTCCATACTCAAAACCAGTTGGGACGGACACACCCGATTGGGACGGACACGGTCTGTCTCGTCAATGCATGTGATTATCCATGCTAATCACAGCTGTTGATCCGACTTCAACTGTCTCGCCCAATCATATCCACGCAACCCCAGGTGATCCGCCAATCAGGTCGCAGTATTCGCTTCACTTCAACTGCAGCCCCCAGAGGCACGCGCCTCGCACGCGCAGACCGTGAGGCTCGTAGCAGGGGCCCAGCGAATAGACAGCGAAGTGCAACCACAACAGACGCATGGGTGTATTCTAGAGAAGAGACGTCTTGAGCTTGAGCCTTGGGTGGTAAATCGCGAAGTGAGCTTGCAAAATGCAAATAACGCTGCAGTCAAATGCGCCGCGTCTCCGGATATATTTTTTGCACAAAACCGACCATGGCGTTTACTGGTATCCATCATTACGATTTTGACAGACACACACAATCAGTTAGGGACATCTAATGCATATTGAAACGTAGAGGAAACTAAATCATGCAGATGTAATAATTTTGCTTTCTTAAAGTACTTTAAGAAATATTAAAGGTTATTACTTGTTCCGCATTCTTTTCCCAGGCAAAAATAGTAAACGTAAACTGCGTCGACATTTCCTCAATGTATCGTGGGATGGGGTGTCGCCCACCGGGTATTATGGTACGGTACTCTCATGTGGTGATAATCTTGAGCTTTGCCTCAGCTGGCTCTGCAGAAATACAGCTGAACACTCATCTTACAGTACTTACTCGACCAAAAAACTTCATTCGATAATCATATCAAGAGCGGAAGTTCCCCGTATGATATCGATGTAAAGTTTTGGCCTCACTAAAGCTTCCTACGAGAATCGTGAAGCTCTAGCAAAAACCTTAGTTTTGCCTATGTTTCCCCCTAGACGGATGCACTAACCACTCTCAAATTAACTTGTACACGCAAATGAGTTTAAAGCTTACAACAACAAACCTATGCCTACTTACAATTTACTAAATGTGTTTCCTACTAAGATATGGTCTACTACTTTCCACACAAGACAAACAAACTGACTCCTATCAACTTATGGGGATTCTCAATTTGATCGTACCTTGTGTACGGCCCGGGCCCGTAAAGTACGGGCATCATGCGGGAATCTTGCCACAGCAGATCCAGGCTTGCATCCTTATCGTGACGTCAAACTTTGACCTTTGACGGTCAAAGGTAACATCAAAGCAAAACATGAAGATGGGAGTCGATCTGTTGAGGAAATAAACCGGCCAATGCATTCATAACGTGATTTCATATCATACTTGCGTTGAGTTATGTTTTGATCATTACTATAGCGTTATACAGTACAGCGTTTTAATGGTACTACCATTATGGTAGATAGCCGCCATCCTGTCACAGCAGTGCCGGCAGGTTAATAGTTCTTCATCCCATGGAACTCGAAGTAAAACAAGTACAATTGCTTTTGGATCAAAGGCAATGGGAAGACATGCATACAGTGTATGTAATCATTTTCATCGTTAATGACGGGATGCTATCTGTGTGCAGCTCGGTCATTGTACTACTACTGTAGTTAGTGAGTGGCAGCGGTGCGAACTGCTATATTTGTAATTTTCGCATTCCTAGTTGTATGCTACATGATAGGTGAATGTAAAAGAGTGTGTCAATATTTGCAGGTTTATGAACAGACACTGTGTTTAGAATCTAACACACTGTAACAGGATGAGAATTAAACGCCTCACGTTGAAGTTGACGACGCTGGAAGATCGCCGAACGACCGAAACGACGGACCTGGGTTGAATCTGACGAGAGGATCGCTAACCAGCGAATGGGCGGCGTGAACGGTGAACGCGTTTGAATCTATCGAGTGGCGTATGGCTGCACGAAGAAGATCGCAGTCGACGTTGGAGCTGGCGTGTAGCCAACGACCCATGGATGAACGGACGGACGAACGGCACTTAGCAATTTGCGCTCCGAAGCACAAGCGGCTAAATCGACGACGAAGGCAGTTAGTGTGTTGAACGAACGACGTGCAATTTGCACCGACGGCGATAAGGTTTCGCAAACTGTGCACTGAGGAATAAGCGATTGAACGGACGGACGAACGACTTGGAGATTGCGAGCTGGGAGGAAGGTGAACGAACGAAGGTACCTCGGAAACTGTGCACTGAGGCCGGTGACCAAGGGAAAACGATAAGGTAGTTCGGGAATTTGTACTCCGAGAGGCAAGCGGGTGGCGGGCCGTTTGACGGACAGAGCACTCACGGTTGAATTGACGGACGAACGAACGATTGAATTGACGGACGAACGAGACGAACGTAGGGAAGGAAGCTCTACCAGTCTATTAGTTGAATACAAATAGGAACGAAGTTCCGGCGCAGGTGACTGAGCCATCCGAGTGTTGTTGTTGATTGCGAGTTAGCCCTAAAACAAGAACCCGGCGAGACAAACGCAGATAAGCATTGTCAGCATTTACGATCCGCTAGCGAACAGGCGTATTGGGTTCGTCACAACACAGTACTGTACATGCAGACGATGGTCAACTGGAAGGTCATACTACGGCGAAGCTGGAGCGTGGCTCCTCGTCAACTCACCAAGACTGAAGGGAAATCTGTAGGTCAAGACTCACCGCTTCGGGTCCGAAAGCCACCTCAAATGCGGCATGTATTCACTTGGAAAGTGTCAGCTCCTCAAGAAGTGATTGGAATATCGCAGGTGGCATGCGTACCATCATCAGCTCGTACATCAACAGGAAGGGATCTAATGGAAAGTCAGCGAGCAACGCAACGCGAAACGAGACGCCCGAAGACCGGAGAAGCAGCCAGGGGGAATAGTCTTCTGTCCCAGCCACAGACCCTTGGGAATCAGCGCAAAAAACAGCAATTTATCCCTGGGTGCAAGGCATAAAGTAATTGGGCTAAACGGAATACGCCTGAAACTGAGTCTCGACAGCTTTGAGACACAGGGGATCGAGGCGGTGGCCCACCTCGAGCGGCTAGACGGAAATGCCAGCGACTGACACTCGTCAAGAGGATTCGTCAATTCCAGGAAGCTATTAACTAAGGTTCAATAGATTTTCGTTATTAGACGTACCAGTCTGACAAGAGGGCCTAAACTTCTTGTCCTGACCAGAGAAATACGTGAAGGAAATTGTGAAGTAGCAGCAGCTCGTGAGAACTGACTTTCCAGCTGATCCCAATTTATAAACAACACCCAGCAGCGTTAGTTTCCTGGCCTACGATTCAGTCGTGCGATTTCCGTCGGACGGTTAAGCAACGATGCGAATCCTCCAAGCAGCAAAGACGTTTCCTAGTACCGGTATGGAAAACGTCACCCAGGTTGCAGTTATTGCAGGCTGAAAACTTTTTTTCCACCCTCTAAAACGTTTATGATGGTAGTGCTTGACAACGTTGGAAGTTTCATGCTCAGCTTTTCTCTGCTTATGTGGATGATTTACGTGGATGGTTTTAACAAGAAGCTCGTTGAGAAGGTCAATCAATTCCTGACTCTTGCCGCTTGGTGTTAATAATCAAGACCACAATCTCGATATACTCGAGCTCAGGAAGGCACTGGAAATTTTCAATTTCCTAAACCTCGATAGGGATATGAGAAGGCCATTGCTAGCCCGGAATTTCGAGTTGTAGGTTATGTCTTTGAATGATTTTTTCAATAATACGTCGGCAAGCAAGCGATAATGATCAATGGTATCAACTACATGTACAAATATCTCCTTCTAATCTGGATTTTAAAAACCATACCCCCAATCGAAGATCGTTATTTTTTTCAGACAATTTACCGTCCAAAGCTACAACAACAACAAGTCTATCCGACAAAAGCTACAAGAATACCAAGACTTTATAGCTCTACCAGAAAGAGTCATCACAGACAACAGAGAACAATCGGGTAAAGAGCCCCTAGCGATTCCAGGAGTGTATACATGTAGTTAGTAAGTTAACGCAAATACATGACCTCTTAAACCCGTCCAAAGCTACAACAAAGCTCGGCAATCAAACAATGGAGGATGGCTCGTGAACTGTTACTTAATTATTCATGTTATTCTACAGTGCTTTTTTGTAGTATCACGAGAATGCGTATTAGTACGTAGTATTTTGGTACTTGCATTCAACTTATAGCCAGTATTTCTAAACCTTTATACCTTCGAATGTTACCTACCCTGCAATCATCCTTTGCAGCAGAGTATGTTACATGTATTACGATATACACCCCTTATCCGGATCTTTGAGAGTTTGCAGAGGCTGTACTGTTGAGCAACAAAATAATGAATGTTTCGCAAAAGTGGCTCGATTTCTTTCAGTTGTGGTATAGCACTAATTCACAACGCTATTCCACTGAGGATACTTTTTCATCCAGTACGTCGTGAAATGTTCCAGGAGAATGCTGTACCGGTGGCCGATAACATCGCCTTCCAATTGCTTCATCATCGTCAGCATGCTTTCTGGGTTATAACCCATGTTCTCAATGCGCTGGAAGATAGCTTTGTTTTTTTCAAGAATATACTTCTCATTCCCAGTAATAGCCTTGGTGTAATAGGCGTCATCCAGCTTTGATAGCTCGTTGAATGACTTGCTCTTCGTCAGTCTTGCAACTTTTTCGGCCGCTTTGTTGAGAAACTTCTCCGAAAGCGACTTGGTGAGTTGAGGCGCCCTCTCCTCTTCGTCATCAGCAGCTTCTTGGTGAACTCTCAGAAACCGGTTGTTGGTATTTTCGGTCTGCACGTGATGTTGGGGAACTGCGAGACGCTGGGAATCGCTCACTGCGGAAGCTCCGTCGCAGCAAGCCAAGATGGCGGCTGTAGCCACGAGCACGACGTAGGTCAGACGCATGGGTGTATTCTAGAGAAGAGACGTCTTGAGCTTGAGCCTTGGGTGGTAAGTCGCGAAGTGAGTTTGCAAACTAAAGTTGCGGTCAGATACAGGCATTTAAATATCCGGAGAATGTGTTTTGAACAGATTATTTTGCTCCTTGACATGAATGTCTACAACAATGTACATGTATTTCGTATTGAGGCATATTGGACGGTGGGGTCTCGCTTTTCTTGTTGATTCAAACACTTTCTAGCCAGTAGGTATCTTTTGGTTCGTGATGATCTTGAGCTTTGCCTCAACTGTACTTCGCAGCAGCATACATGTAGGGGGCCTCCTGGTGGTCCACTGGTCAACGTACCACAAAGCTACGCACTTGACAGGCGTTCGAGTCCCTCCGGGGACTCCCATTTAAACAATTCACAATCACAATCAAACCTTCAATAGTAGTAGCGACCAGGACTAACCAGTTAATCAACTTCAATTTACCAGAAAAGCCTACAGACAGTACTGGCAGGATGCCATTGACAGCATTCATACATATGTACTTTAGTAGCATGTATCTTGTGATGGGGTGTAGGCTAGTAGTTCGTGACAATCTCGAGCTTTGCCTGGATGTCTCTTTGAAATGTTTAAAACCGTTGAATTGTTGGAAACCAAACTGGTTATCATCTACGGACGTCATGAGGCAACATTTAGATTAAAAATACTTCCATTGCGATATGCTCCTGCTCTATTGCAAGTCTCTCATCGTGTCCTCTCAAGATTCCAAGCTTTCGAGTTTACATTTCAGATACAACAGTGGATTATGATACTCTGTTTCGATTGTATTTCAGACTTGACTGTACATTCTCTGAAGCCGCTCAACCCGATTTTTCAAAACAGTTTACCACTGTGTTTTCACGTGCCTAACATTGACATCGATATGGCGCTATATCGTAGGCGTATTAAAAAAGCACTGCTAGTTTATTTATCAGAATCTACATGGTGTACTGACCTATGAGCTGGGCTGACGAATGCAGTTCCGGAAAGTTGTTTTATTTTTTTTTTTTTTGGGGGGGGGGTAATGTAGGTAAATTGTGTAAATTCGAAGAGAACTTTAACATTGAAGTTTTTACATGTACATGTAGTACAGTTTCTGCCTCAATAAAGAAGTTGGGGTCTGCATGCAAATGGCAAGGTTATAAACACAGTTCAGTTTAAAAAATTGTCAGGACATAAAATAGTGATATGCAACTCGGAAGGTTATCGATTTTTCAGACTTCTTTATTGAGACAGAAAACTGTACTACATACATGTAAGTATTATTTACGATGCTATTATTGGCTATTGAATTCTGATGGGATATTGAAGCTAATCATTTTTCATCATCTGGAAAGGAAGCCCCTCCCTTGTGGTACAGTACATTGACCAGTGACCACCAGGGAGAGGATCACACGGAGAAATCCACTCGTTCAAATTCTTGAAACTGTAGAGGGACAGCATCGGTTTTTCCCTGGATTACGGACTCACGATTGGAGGAAACTTCTTCAAAAAGTACCTGAATTGATGCATCACCCGCTAGAGGATTTGGGATGTCCTCGGCAACGAATACATCAAACGTTGTCCAGCTTACTATCGCTCCGAGGTTTCTTACTTCCTGTGGTGCATGATGTGATGTTGCGATTGTATTTCGGAGACTTAATTGTGGGCTCACGATTGTATTTCCTGAAATCACTCAATTCGACAATTCAAGAATGTGTGCGTCCAAGCTGCCACTCGATTGAAACAGTTGAGCATTGTTTTTTTGCGTGTCCAACATTGGCTTCAACATGGCTCCTGATATGGACTCCATGGAAATGTTTCTTTCGATCGTCATTGACTTGGCGATTGTTGCTTTTTCCGCAGCCTCGTGATATTCAAAGCGCCTGGAGGAGGAACCAAAAAGTACTTCTTATATTGTGGAAAGTTCAAACAGCTATTGTTTTTCATGCGGTTTGGAGACTTCGGAACGATATTTACTTCCGTCAAACATTAGCTCAAACGCCAAAGATCGCCAACCTGCAAAATTTCTTCAAGAAGCACTGCCAACTTATCTACCATCACGCGATGGAACTGGATTGTGATCGATCTACTCTGGAGAAGCTGTCCCGAAAACTGGGGTTTGAATCAACGACGGATATAATCCCTGAAAGGACAAACGACATCTGGATTCCGCAGGTTTAGTGTAGTTTTAGAATCTTGAGATAGAATCACACAGATGAGAAACCCGCTAACTAGTTAATCAACTCATTTTCTTCTTTGTAAAGGGACAGCACGTTTTGTTTTGTGAGATACCTTTAATATCACTGGATGGCGACGTTAAATGGCATGCCACCAACAACGCGAGCGGAGCCCAGCTCCACGCCAGAAGTACTAGTTTAAAGGTTTTTGAGGCCTGCAACACGAGAAAAGTCTTCAGTCGGGTAAGCGTCCGCTTTATACGTGTAGCTGAGCAAAATATTGCGAATGATCAACTCTCAGCCAGCAGCTATGTGCAGTCCATCTGGCTTTGTTCGTAATCTTGACCAATGTTCCGAAGTATTTGTTGCAGAACAGACTAGGGTGTATACGAGAAGAAAAAAAACGACGATGATCGATAGCATCAGAGCAATTCTCAATGACATAGTCTATTACAAAATTCTCGACAGCTGAGAAAGTTCCTAGCACGGCAAAAGGCAAATGGGTACATGAGAAGAAATCTGTTGCAGATCTGCCATAAACTCAACGCTTCGTTGTAAATTGGAACGAATGTGGCTACTTTAACACTCCAGAAGATTCCTCTTGTCGAGTGAAGCATTTTTTTTAATGATATCATAGTCCCATTTATTTTCTGCATTTATTCTCACGTAACATCGTATATACCTTGCGATTTGAAGACCTCGTCAGGATGCTTCCCGATCGCAATCCACCGTTTTAACTGTTCCGCTTGTAGGGTCTGTTTGCCAAGTTCACAGATGCTTACAATGTGAAATTCCCTCAGGCAAAGACAACAGTGATCGAAACGCTCACGAATGTCTTTAGCGACAAGAAGTGGCTAAGATGATCGCTGCAGTGAAGAAGAAGGACGAGAAAGCGCAGAAGATTGCGACAGAGTAGGAGACTGCGCAGTTGCAAATGAGCAGCGCAGAAGTTCCCCATACTTGTGGTTAACGTCGTCATCCATACCTCATAATTTGGGCTTGAAACCCTAATATTGCCAAATAAATATTTTTGGGGGAATAATTCCTCGCATATTAGCAAGTTTAGCGGTTTTGGGGATCTCAATGAGTTTATCGAGATTTTAAACAGCCCGTAGTGGCGAGAATCAAGGATACCTCACTCGAATAAGCAGGCTCTTTATGAAATCTTGTTGAGCTTTTCGCTATACCGTTCAATCCAGACATTAGAAGAAGGTTTGTGGCCGATCCATCGCTTAAGGAAGGCAACAGTTATCTATCCATTTGTCAAGCAGAGCATTTTCCAAGTTCTTGGCCAGCTTCTCCGTGTTGGGGTTTTTCTTCGCCGCTGGCAGTATATCCAGCAGCTCTAAATCTTGGTAATTCGCTCTGATACTGTCGATCATCGTCGTTTTCTTGTCGGGATACTTGTGGTTAAAGTCATTCAAATACTTGACCCACAACTGGGCTGGAAAAGGTTTCCTCTCCTGCCTTATTCAATTTCAGAAAACGGAAGGTGTCTTTCGGTTCGTGTTTCCAGTTTGTCAGCCATTCTTCAATTTTTGCCTTCTCCACCCTGTCAGCAAGTTTAGCAGTCTTTGGGTTTTTCCTCGCTGTCTTAATGACATTATCGAGATTTTGATAGTCGTATCGAACTTTGCCACTTTTTTGTCGCTATAGCGATTCGTGAGCGTTTCGATCATTGTTGTCTTTGCTTGAGGGAATTTCACATTGTAAGCATCTGTGAACTTGGCTAACAGACCGAGTAGTGGATTCCCCAGCGTCTCATGTTGGAGATCATTAAGCACTTGAGCTGGCGTCTTCTTGTCGGTGATCCCGAACTGAACGAATGCGTCGTCCAACTTGAGGCCCATACTCTCCGTTTCTTTGACACTCTTTGCTGCCTCAGCCATTTTGAACAGGTCGTCGTCACTGTAGTATTTCCTCAGCGTAGGGATGATCGACATGAAACCTTTGTGCTTCGTATTTAAATCGTCTACATACTTGGTCCAGGCACTAAATTGAGGATTTTGAAGAAGACGGCTTGATCCGTAGTGTAGGTCATAGAGCTTGTAGACCTCATCAGGATGCTTCCCAATCGCAATCCACCGTTTCAACTGTTCCGCTTGTAGTGTCGACGCGAGTTCCTTTGACTTTCTTTCAGCCGCTTTGAGCATCGTGTACAAATAGTCGTCTCCGTGTTGAGCGGTCAGTATTGAGATCGCGGATGTTCCTTTTCCGGAAGTGGTGGCACTCAAATCATCGGCGTACTGGACCCATTTGCTGAACAGGGGGTTATCGAAGATCCACGTGCGAGTTTTCGCCAAATTCATACGATAAAAGACATCTTTGGCTGATTTCCCTTCGCGGAGCCACGTTTGGAGCTGATGATCCGTCACTTTGGAGGACGTGAAGGATTTGGCTAGCTTTTCAGAAATAGAGACAGAGATACCTCCTCCTCCTCCTCCTGCTCGCTCTTCACCTCCACTTTCGTCAACACTTCTTGCTCGTAGCGTTCTCGGAAAAGCAGCACCAGTGTCATGGACACAATGGGCAGCTGCTGAAACTGTGACGAATATGAGAACAACAACGCACACTATCAATAAGCAGTGGAAGTGCATTGTTTGCGTTTATTGCTGGACAACCGGTTTGCGATATGATAAGCAACAGACCTTGATGCTTGGTTCGTAATCCATGATGGTGATCGTGACTAAAAGCACACGTGTTGGTCACGGCCACCATCTTAGATTGCGACCAAAAATTGAGATCCGGTTAAGTGTGTCTTAGAGGGTGATCAACAGTTCCGCATGTGTTAGACGATTCTATCAACACGCTCTTGGTTTTGGCTTCCTCACCATATATCGGAGAAAGTCTTGGAGTACGGGTTCCCTGACGGCAAGTCTGTTTTTTTTTTTTTTTTTTTTTAAGTGTGAGGTATATTGTTAGCTACTTAGCCTACAAGGCCTGAGATCAAATATCCATTCCAACCGGTCTGGGAACCCGTGTTGGTTGCCTGTGTTCCCACAGGACTTGTCGTCTGTGGTTGTCCTATTGCCCATTGGTGCGTGCCCAATGTGCGAGGTCCCCGCTCATTAGGACCTTCAATCCGTCATCGATGACGGAGCAACTGGCCCCTCCTGCTGGCGTTGAAACCTGGCTCCGATTCGTATCCATGGCAAGATTGGCAAGCCAGTCCGCCATTTTGTTGTGCCTTCGATAGTGGTGCTGCCATGTGGTTACCTTAACGAGATCCGCTAGTCGTCTGACATTGCGATACAAATTTTGGAGCCTGGTCGCTGAAGGTACCTTCCTCTTTTGGAGCATTGTCAGAATAAGTTGGCTGTCACCCACCACCGCTATCCCGACCCATTTTTTCGTATGTGCATAGTGGAGAAGCCGCTGCAGTCCCACGAACTCCGCTATATTGTTCGTCGTCGTCAATTTTCCTAGCGCTGTGGCCGCAGCCCAGACGATAGTCGGGCGTCTGGTTGCTGCATCGATCTCCACAATGACACTGCCACTCCCACCTGGCCCAGGATTGCCCCGTGATCCGCCATCGAAGAATCCAATCCTTATCTTGCCTGGCTCAGGTCTGGCATTTCCGGTGAGAGTTTCTGTGTTCCAGCGCCGTATTATCTGGGACGCCACCTGTATCCTTGGCTCCGTCTGCGGCGTCAAAGGATATAGTCCTAGCCTGTATCGCTGATACGCCTCGTGCAGCTGACTTCTCCATATAGCCACAGCTTCGGCGATGCTCTTTTGAGCTTCGGCGACTGGGTGGATCCTGTCCACGTTTCGTCTCCATAGTGTAGTGACAGTGACTGCAATTCCGAGCCGCCACATCTCTAAAGCTACCTCATGCAAAACCTCCCAGCACTCCGTTAGTTTGTCTTCTCCCCACGAAAGTAACCAAGGTGGCGTGGTTCGTAGTTGAAGTGTCAAGATATCACTGAGGCAGTCGGCCGTCAGCTCTTCGCCAATTTCCCACTTTTCCACGTAAGCTGTCCAAAGCATCCTTGCTTCCGGGCAGTCCCAAACCAAGTGCGCTGTACCGCCCTTGGCTGTTTTTGCGCATCCGGTAGCCGTGCACGCGTACCTCCTGTCGTTCCCCGCCCATAGGCGCAGCCTGTTGTGCCTCATCCGGACCAGGTTCTGGATCTGATATGGCGTCGCTCCTTCGAGCTTGTGTATATGACTCCACTGCAGTTGAGTCAGCACCTTCGCTATCGTTGGGTCTGTTTCGACCCACTTGCACTGTTTGTCCTCCATGGTTTGGTTTGCTGCATGTGCCGATGTTTTGGATATCACTTTCTTGTACTCCTTTCTCGTCCACCTCCATCTTCTACGCCCCACCCATAGTGGCCGCATCCTCGTTATCCATGGATGCGGGGCGACGCTGATATGCTTTTTTTCTACCTCTAAATGAGTCCCCACCGCTCGCTCCACTGCAGAGTCCGAGCCGTCTAGCACGAGATTCGTTGTGGTGAACCCCCATGTGTGTTGTATACGATTTGATTCGGTCTTTTCTACTCGAAAGAGATGTCCTTTGTCTTCCAGTGGGTGCTGAACATGCAGTTCAGTCACCTCCTGAGGCTGAAACACCAATTCGGGATAGTTCGCTATGACCGCCAGGCAGATTTCCCTGAATTGATGTGCTATGAGGCTTGGCATTGGCATTTGCTGGCCTGTTGGCTTGAAATACACCTCACCTCGCTTTGTAGTAGTGATGGTCAGTATGTCGCGCACCCTCTGGTCACGAGTAGCAGTGCCCCAAAGCTTGTAGTCTTTCCATTGTGCCCGATCGCCCCTTGGCGTCCACAGCGCCAAATGTCGTGTTTGTAGGTGCTCTATCGTCGCGAGGCAGCAGAACCCGAGCTGCGCTCTCCTGGCTTTAGTGTGCGCCCTCAATTGATCAAGCAAACAGTCACTGCAGTTGATTTTCAACCCACCTGCTTCCCACCTTGATATTAGCCCATTCGCGTTTTTTAGTAGCGTCCGCCGCTCTCCTGCAGCAACTATGAAATCTGGGCTGAACGATACTTCATCATTCATGATAAACTCCGTCCATGGTCGTCCTGTACTGCGAAGCCCTGTTCGCACCTTGGGCGCCGGTGGGTGCGATCGTTGAACCAGTGGCTCCAAGGATAGATTTTCTCTAGTCATGAGGATGTCCCCAGCCTTTTTCTTGAAGGGATTGAGAGTGACGGCCCAATCTCCAACCGTTGATGCACTGAGCGCGATGAGCTCAAGTCGCAGGTTTGGTACGCCAAGTCCACCCCATTTGGTCTCCTGCATGGCCATCACTGATGAAACCCACCCCTTGGCTGTCGTGTCAGGTATCGAGAATTGTGCACGCCACACATAGTTTTTGATTCTCGCCTCCGCATCCTTGATCAAATCCTCACTAGGCCATGCATGCCTGGCCACGTACAGCAGCTTTGGGATAACGATTGCGGCTGCGATCCTTGCTCGTTGCATCACAGTGGTGGTCTTGGTTTCAGCAAGCAGCAGTCGGACACGGAGAGCCTGTGCTGCTTTGGTCCAGGCCACCTCGGTAATGTTTCCGCTACCTGCAATATGGCCCAAGTATCTTGTTGACTGTACCTGTGGTACTTCCTGTGGTTGATGTTCAGGTTCACCGTGTGTTTCCTCCGGGCCTCTCCCTAAGGCGATTGCCGCCGATTTTTTAACGTTCAGGCACAGACCGGATACGGCTGAGAATCGTCCCACTGCATGTATTGCTTCAGCTTGCATTGATTTGTCGGCCAAATAAATGGCGGAATCATCAGCATAACCAGCCACATCTAGCTGCAAAACAGCCTCTTGGTCCCCTAGATTTAGTCCATGCACTCCCGCCGTTGTCTCCACCTCATCGTACAGTAGGTCCACGGCTAAAATAAAGAGCAGTGGGGCCAGCGGACAGCCCTGCCGGATACCACTGGTCACTGGCACCGCGCTTGAGAGGCTACCATTAGCAAGAAATTGCACTGCGGTGCCTTCATGAATGGCGTGTACCATCGCACAAAACTTTGGCGGGAATCCCTTTGCTCGAAGTACCTCCAGCAGGAAGCTACGGTTGAGCGAGTCGTATGCTTTTGCAAAATCTAGTAGTAATACTTCCGCTCCCTGTAGCTCCGGTCTCGAGCCACACAGTATCTTGGCTGCTTCGTAGAGGTCTATGACTTCGTGTATTGTTTTGCCTGGTACAAACCCAAATTGGGTGGGGTGGACCAGCTGCGAGATGTGGTTTCGAACTCTCCATGCTAGAATCCGACTGAAAATCTTGTAGTCTGAGTTCAACAGGGCGATAGGTCTGTAGTTCAGTGGATTGGATCGGTCTCCTCCTTTGGGAATCGAGTGGATATACGCCTCAAGGAAGCTCTTGGGCGTGTCTCCTCTGGCGAACCAGATGTTGAAGAGCTTTGTTAGAGTGGGTACTAACTTGTCGACATGATCGCGGTACCACGCATTACCTAACATGTCCGGACCACAAGCTTTTCCAGGTTTCCCATGCTCGATCGAGCGTCTCACCTCGGTTTCGTCCATGGGTGCATCGAGGTCTTGCAAATCAATTTTACTCCACCGCGAGCTCATCTTGTTCACGTAGTCAGCGATGCCTTCTTTATTCTGCACCTCCCCGTTCAGTATCGGCGTCCAGCTATCCGCCAATATGTTCGCTTTGTCATGCATGCTTCTCTTCGGTGCACCTTCGGGTACCGAGAGTGTGGGCACGGTACTGTCGCCAAATTTGGTGCATATCCTGCGGAAGAAATGCCGTGTGGACGCCTTTGAGCTACACGCATTCAGTTGGACTAGAACACGTCTCCTCCCTGCTCGTCTTGCAGCTTGGAGTCGTTGAATTTGGTCGATTATCTCTCGCCTTGTCCGTTCCGCGTCTGCTGTGGCGAGGTCCAGTTTGTTCAATTTCTTCTTGAGCCTGAGTATTTTTTGTCTGTATCCGTTTGTCATTTTCCGTTTGGCAGCAGCCCTGAGTTCTGCCATCTCCCGCTTCACGGAAACTTTAAAGTGCTCCCATAAGGGGGCCAGGTCCGAGTCCTCCGTCGCGCCCATTTGTACCGACAGTTCTTCTAGTCTGGCGCTGATGAGACTCCGAGTGGCCTCTTTGACGTAGTTCGGTGCAGGGTAAATCTTGGGTCGCTTTCTGATCCGTACAGGCCCGTCAGGTGCGTGCAACTCCATAACCACAGCGTGGTGATCGGTGGGACACGGGGCGTCTTCGAGCTCCACTCCTCTCAGCCAGTGCTTGACGCTTACCGATATGTAGAATCGATCTAGCCTAGATGTCGAAACTGCTCCTGAAGCTGCCACATGCCGGTACGTGTGGTGCCTGCAGGCGTACTCAGTCAGTTCGGCGGATCCAAGTGCGGTAGGTAAGTTGTAAAATCCTGCGTCCATAAGTCCAAGCTGGTCGACTAACGCTGCTAGTTCCGCCGCCGCCCTGTCATTGCCGCTTCCGTTGTTTCTTCTGTCCTCCTGCAGTAGTACGCAGTTGTAGTCCCCTCCCATTAGCAGTGGGGTACCTGCTGGAAATTTTATGCGGCCCAGCATCTTGAAGAAAAACTGACGGCAAGTCTGTTGAGACTGAGAAGCACTTGGTTTTCGATTATGCCCATGTCGTCGGGTTTTGGGGCATTATTGCCGACGATTGGAGACTTTTCTTACCTACCGTAGGCGACCATTTCGTCCGCTCAGAGTCCAATTGAGAATAGTCTTGGGTGAGCTGTAACGAAACTATGGAACCGAGAAACAGGCGGAAAGTGATGGAGAGACCTTTGATAACGAGATCGCTCTCTCGCAGTAGAAGAATGTAGTAGTGCACGAAAGTAGATGCTGAAAGTCGAGTCAATTTGATAGGTTGCATTCTGTGCCAGAAGTGGTGTTTGTTGCGGGCTGTTTAGACGCAGTGGAGTGTGAACGCTGCTGAATATCGTCCAGAGAATCTTGATTTCAGGAACTGTGAGCGCGGACAGTGGGCTCGAAGCTATGTCCGCAACACCGACTAACATTGTTGCCCACCGTAGTCAGTAGTCGCTAGCATTTTGAGAGGCCCGGTTGCCAACTGCATTGGCAACTGATAAACATTCGACTCGAATCCCCCCCCCCCCCCCCCCTTCACGATACACTGAACAACACATCAGGATGTTCGGTAGACAACGAATGGTGACGAAGTTTGACCAGCTACTGGGCTGCAGACAAAATCCGAACTAGAATGATGTCGGTGTAGTTATATTCTCGATCATCGTCATCTTAGTGTCTTTGCTAACTTCACAGACATTTGGAAGTCAGGCGGAATTCAAACTGTTTTTTAAATGGTTCATCCAAATGATCGTCCAATTTATGGTTCTCCTCCGTTTGTTTGACATTTTTGTACTTGCAAGAGCAAAAAAAGATTGATATTACTTTTGCTTTCATCGCGAGGAATTAAGACTGGAGAATTTATTTCCCCCCGGGCACACGTTGCGACGACTTGAATGCCTTCAGAGTAAACAATTATGGAGGCTATAGTGACGAGTATTTTGTACGATAGTGGCAGCGAAGTACGTATGAATGGCACATGTACATGTTAACAAAGGTAAACAGTACATACTAGAGGTTTAGTTCTCTATTTGACTGCACAGCTTAGTGTAATTCCAAGGGAAATAAAGTGCTATCCAAACGCAGATGAAACATAAACGTCGACCATTTTCGAATGCTTATTGAGTGATTTGCTCATTTTCAGGCCGTGTTGGGGAGTAACTTCTTCGCATTATCTTCTTCTTCCCCCTCAGCAACTACGTAGTGATTTCAGGAACCTGTTGCCGTTTCTCAATTACCAGTACCCCCAATGCGTCTGTCCTACCTCGTGCTTGTAGTTGCAGCCTTCACCTCTGCTTGTTGTGATGGAGTATCCGTTGTCAGTAATCTCAAGAGCCTTGGAGTTCCCCAAATTCGCGTACAGTCCGCGAAGATTGGAAACCGATCCCTGAGAGCCCACCACGACGTAGAGAGGACCAGAGAGTTCCTCACAAAAGCGGCCTCGAAACTAAATGTCAGCTGATATCACAAAATTGGACAACGTGGCGCTTCTCAAAGCTATTCGCGACGAGTACAAAGATAAATTCCGGCACATTAAACATATCATGGAAGTAGGCCCAGATGGAGTGTTGTTGAAGATTAGAGAACTGGACATGATCGATCGGATCCTGAAGCACTACACGAAGTACTACATGAAGAAACACCCCATTTGGGTGAGCAACCCAGAGTAGTTCTACACCCAACTCGAATGCAGGACACGTGTTCGAGAATTTCGAGCTGCACTGAAAAAAGTTTAAGTGATACCACTTCTACGATATTTTTTTGCATGTTCTGGTAGGCTGTCGCTGCTACTTTCTAAACGCAAGACTTTTAGCTTGAAACTTATTAATCATGTAGCAAGGACACCTTATTGATACCTCCTTGGTTTCGGTGAACACGTTCTCACGACAACTTGTTGATTATCTCGGTGTACCGTTCAATCCAGACACTAGAAGAAGGTCTGTGGCCGATCCACCCCCAAAGGGAGGCAACAGTTACCTTCTCATCTACCCATTTCTCAAGCAGAGCACTTTCCAAATTCTCAGCCGGGGTCCTTCTTTGCCGCCGGTAGTATATCCACCAGCTTTAAATCTTGGTAGTTCGCCCTGATACTGTCGATCATCATCGTTTTATTGTCGGGATACTTGTGGTTGAAATCGTTCAAGTATTTGACCCACAACTCGAAATATGTGACTGGAAAAGATCTTGTCTCCAGCTTTATCTAGTTTCAGATACTCAAACGTTTTCTTTGGCTCGTATTTCCTGGACAACCACCAATCCATACGCGCCCTCTCCGCCACATCCGCTATCTTGGCTGTGTTAGGGTTTTTCCTTGCTGTCTTTAACAGAATGTCGAAATAATCCCATTGATAGTGGTTATGTAGTTTCGAGAACCAGGTTTCCTCCTTTCCAGGGCGCTTCTTATTGAAATCATCCACATCAGTCAACCACTTCGTAAACACCGGAGAGACGAGAACTGAATTCCCAACAGTGTCAAGTGACAACATTGTAAAAGCTTCACGGGGGGAAACTCCAATAGCCAAAACTTTTTCCCGACAATTGAAGCTGCAACTTGGCTGCGATTTTTTCCATACAGGAGAACTTCTCCGCAGCTTGTAGAATTTGCATCATTGGTCGATCATCGAATTGGGTCGTCATTGTCGAGAGCATTTTCGATACCTTTTCAGGGTTTTGAATGCTGAAGGTGTTCAGATACGCTATCCACACAGGGAAGAGAGGATTCTCGCTGAAGTCATTGATGGTATTACTGAACGGCAATCTCATCAGCTCGTAGACATCGGATTTCCCACTGCTCAACCACATCTGCAACTGCGCAGCCTCCAACTCCGTCGCGATCTTCTTCACCATCATGTCCTTCGCATTTACTGCTGTCAGCATGTTAGCCATTCTTTTGTCTCCGAAAGCTTCTGTCAATGTTTCAAGAATTTGACGACCTTTTCAGAATTGGAGACAGAGATGCCTCTTTCCTCTTCGCCACTGTCGCCAACACTACTCGTTCGTAACGTTCTCGGAAAAGAATTACCAGTGTCACAGACAATGTGGGCAGAGGCTGACACTGTGGCGCAGATAAGAACAACAATAGAGCTAAGGAAGAGGTATTGGGTATCTGGTGTAATACCCCACTGCAAAACAGTTGTGCCCCTGTTCAAATAAACTGACACGTGTACGTGCGAGGTTATCTGCTGTTTGCGAGATTACTGGGCAATAGGGCATTAAAATCTCCATGTGTTCTGTGCGGTATACAGTCCGCTGCGGACTCTACCATTTCAGGCAGGCAGCAAAGTCCAAAAAGACAGGCTCAATTCGGAATTCACCCAGTCCAAGAACAGTAGCATGGCTCCGTCCCGAAACCGGACTTTGCTCACCCAAGGAGAACAAGATGACGCGGCCAGGGCTCTGTGGGATCGACTTTTTGTCGAGGAAGACCAAAGGCAGCGCACTCTGGCTCGAATTCCAATATCTAGCGACAACGACAACGATTCAGATGACGATCTCGTCACTCCGTCCCCCATTTATGATGACGCGCTGAATGTCCAAGGTCCTGATCGTGTTCTACGCATGTGCAACTTCTCTCCAATAGAGTTTGAGCGTCTGTGGGAATGCGTTGAAGACTACGTGCTAGCTCACTGGAACGTCGGCCGAGGGAAGAAGTGTACGCACAGCCCCAAGGACGTTCTGTTCATGACCCTTTGAGCTCTGAAACATTGTGGATCTTGGGATACTGTGTCGGCCATGTTTAAATTAGACTCGTCAGCGTTTCAAAAAATGGTGAAGAAGTACCTCATTATGCTCGAGCCGTACTTGTACGAATCGTTCGTGTTGGGTGAGGAGAAACGCTGGACAATGAAAGAGTTGACCGTAAGTGGAAACACTTTCGATATCTTTCGCAGTGCAAGGTATGCTACCGACGTCACGTTCCAACAAGCCGATAAACCCAATGGTGGCTTCATCAATTCCAAGCAGTACTTCAGCGGGAAACACAACCTCTACGGGCTGAAAGTGGAGGTGTCTGTGCTTCCCAACGGACTTGCGATCAATTGCACTGATTTTGAGCCTGGTGCTGTCGCGGACGTTGGCAATATTTCGTCAAAACAAAGAGTTCCACAGGCTCGCGATGCAGAAACTACAAGACGAGGAGCGCATCAACGACGAAGGGCCGCTGTTAGATCGGTTCGCTCAAGACTGGGCTGTACTAGTCGACAAAGGTTACCAAGGGGTCGTGCGCGAATTCCGAGCTTTTCAGCCCAAGAAGAAGGCACGTGGGGCCCCGCCTCTCACGCTTTCAGAGAGAGAGGAAAACGACCGCATCTCGCACGACCGCGTAATCGTGGAAAACTTCTTTGGCCGGCTCAAGACGCTCTGGGGTGTCTGTTCCCACAAGTGGAGGTGGGACAGAGTCCACTACAATTTGTTTTTTCGGGTCTGTGTAGCTATGACTAACTATAGCGTGCGATGCTGCCCCCTACGTCGTGATGACAGTGAGGCGTTCCAACGCTATGAAACACGACTTCGACAAATGGGTATCGATCACGAAGCGCGCGAAAAAAGAAAGCGTCAAAGTTACAGGGACAACCGCCGTTCACGACTCGAGCTGTCCTCCCGGACTACCACACGAACAAGGACAAGTCCAATCCATCATACACCCGTTCGTCGCGGTAGAAGTATCGATACCAGACGCAACACAAGTCCATGCAGCACAGAGTGGGGCACCCCGTGATATTTTGGACTTTGGGTTGTGCTCTTTTTCAGGCGTCGGGTACTGTCGTATTTGGCTAGTGAATGCTCATTACAGGGCACAATTCCTAATTACCACTGACATGTCCTAATACATATTGCACGTTTGTCACCTGCCAAACAACATCGCATCCGCTCGCGTAAATTGGATTTTAATTACCCTTACTGGTGATACTGTGCAAAATCGGAGGTACTCATTACCTGAATTTGAGCTCTAATACTCACTACCAACAAGTGGTGGAAGTTCATTGTTCGGGTTTACAGCTGGTCAATATATCGCGATATGATCGGCCCTCAGCAACAACTACCGGTAGTAAACTTCACCAATCAGATCTCGAGATTTGGTTCGTAATCTAAGATGGTGATCGTGACTAAACACTCGAATATTGGTCACGATCATCATCTTGGATTGTTCAATGATATACTCATCCCTGCAAAATGATACATTCTGCATTGCAACATAACACTTGGCTGGATTGCTCTATTTATAGTAATACTCTGGAAAAAATCATTTCACAGTTCAATTTCACTTTCAAAGACATTCAAACTCACCTGTCGATATTTGCTTGGGAACCTTTTTACCCGTGTTGACAACACAGTTTTATTCGCAGAAGAGAAAAAGTTCAAAGAATTTGCTCACGTACTCTCCATCACCACCTAGCTCCTCTGGGTTAAATCCCATTTTCTCATGGTCCGGAATATGGCGTTGTTCTCTTTTTCACTAGAACTGAAATGCGCCACGTCGTCAGATTTCCGAGGTCATTCAGCGCTTGTTGTTCATCAGTTTCGTTTTGGTGAACACCTTCTCCGAAAGTGATTTGGTCAGCTACGTCCAGGGTTGTGAAAAAAACAATTTGACTTTCAAATAATTCAATTAAAACACACTAAATTATTGATTGAGCGAGGTCTCAATCACGTCCAAATAATCCTCCATTTCACTGTGGCGTTTAGCTCGCGTTATCGTGAAGTCACGAGCTACTTGAGTACTCTTAACGCATCAATAATGAGCAAGCAGTGGTCTTCTGGGCCTGTACGACGTAAACAACTTCGACGAGACAGCTCTGAGGCAGCGCTCGACACTCCAGCAGTCTCCTCACTTTGCAAATTTCTGTAAGACCCAAACATGCGACTATATTGAACGTGCGGTGTCTGTTTGATGCCATTACGAAGCAGTTCACACCAACTGCGAAATACCTCAGCCCACAAGCCATCGTCGTTAAAGCATCACGCTTTGAAAGCGGTGTAGTTAAAGTTCTCGCAAAGCTTTAGCGAGCGTCAAGGGGTTTGGGTTAAGGTTACGGCTAGGTGGTTTTCTACCAATCAGAGCTCGATGATATGATTGAAACAAAATTGCAATAAAAAATTATTGATTGATCCGAGTCTTGGGGCTCAATAAAATAACAATCTTATTTTTCACAACCCTGGCTACGTCCTCAGAAACCGGTTACTACTGGCACCGGAGAACTGCAAGATTCTTTGAATCACTGACAGCAGGCAGCTCCATCACAGTGGGCGAACACAGCGACGAGTAGGAGGTACTTTTTTTAGAAATACGATAGTGACGGATGAACAGCTCCAGAAGTGGCTCGAGAAGGGAAAATCTGCTGAAGATGTGTTTTATCGCATGAAGTTGGCGAAGTCTCGCACTTCGATATTCGATAACCCCCTATTCAGCAAATGGGTTCAATACGCCGATGCTTTGAGTGCTACTGCTTCCGGGAAGGGGACATCCGCGATCTTGATATTGACAGCTCGATATGGAGACGACCATTTGTGCAAAATCCTTAAAGCGGCTGAAAGCGACGCGAAGTCACATGAACTAGCCCCGAGACTACGAACAGACCAAGTGAACCACTGGATAGCAATTGCGAAGGACCCCGTCGAGGTCTATTGAGCGGTACACCGAGATAATCAACACATTGTCGTTGTAGAAAATTACAAGCTGTGCTCGCGAAAGGGCTAATACATTTTGATCGAATGCCATTGCCTAACCTGAAAGTAGTAGCACCAAAACATTCAAACGACATCGTTAAAAGTAGACTGTTTATTCACGTGTCAATGCAACATGTAGTTCTGAAGCAGGTAATCTTCACATTCTCAATTGCTGTTGAACACTGCTCCTGCTGAGGTGTAGATGGCAAGGTACTACTCCAGCTTACTAACCCAGCTACATAGTACTTCGTGTACCTTTCAAAAAGGTGTCCTGTATTGTAGAACTACTCAAAAAGTAGTTAATCAACTTTTCTCTTTCTTGTAGAACTACTCAAGCTTACTGACCCAGCTGGGGTGTTTCTTCACGTACCAGTTCACGTACTTTTCCAGGAGCGTCAGATCGATCATGTCCATGTCTCTCATCTTCAGCGCCATTCCGTCCGGGTCTAAACGCATGACGTTTTCAATGTGCAGGAATGATTCTTTGTAACTTTTGCGAATATCTTTGAGAAGCGATTTTTTGTCCATTCTTCCGACCTCAGAAACGGTCCTCTTCAGTACTTTAGCTACTTGGGCGAGGAGGTCACCAGTCCTCTCTTCTTCTTGGTGAGATCGTAGAGATCGGTTACTGTTTTTCTCGGTTCGCAAGCGGATTTGGGGAACGACGAGACTCTTGGAATCACCGACAGCGGATACTCCACCACAGGAAGCAAAGATAGCGGAAGCAAACGCGAGAACAATGTAGGACAGACGCATTGGGATCAGGAGTAGTTTTGAGAAATGAGGTTGACACCTTGAACCATGCTTCGAGCCTCACCACCATCAACGGTTTAGTCGCATACAGTGTACACAACGTGGATCTTAGAATTGGGAGCATGTAGCGCAATCCGTGTAGACCGTCGATGGTGGCCAATTGAACTTTGAAAATACTACAGTAGTGCATGCAGTTCATTTTTCGTCATCGATGGTCATCTTGGATTGCGCTACATGAACTAAATCTATAGATCCGACGACAGTCGATCACAATAAGTTTACCCAGCTATTAACCGAAGCAATGCGTCTCCACTGCCTGGTGAGTGTGGCCATAGCCATATCCGTTTTCGGAGTCATTTCGGAGGCTTTTTCGACGGTAATACCACCAACAACCACCGCTTCTACCCACAACACCACTGTTTCTTTCTCAAGAAATCGACACACGAAAAGTTTTGGTGATAAAAACGAGGAGGAAAGTGTGACGGGCTTCTGTCACACGGTCGCCGTGGTGCACGGCGACCAATTAGATTAGCTTGTGTTTTGTTGGTCCACGGCGCCCGACCCGGGCGCCACACAGATTCAATAGACAGAGTTTCATTTACCACAAACAAGGAGCACCGCCCCGTTCATCTGGTAGCACTTAGTAGTCCGTCCACACGACCATGAACGACGCTTCCTATTTCACTGAAGGGGCTGGTGCTGCCCTCGAGCATGCCAGCTTCCCCCACTTGTCCGCCTTCGAGTGGGAGGCGCTACACCGCCTTGCCGCGGTGTCCGGAGAAGGAGTCATCAAGACCTTGCTGACTGCCGGAACGGAAGAAGATCACCGCCTGGCTGCTCACGAGGTCATGGCGCGTGAGCGCGCCGACCGGCGTCGGCGTGCGACGACCCCACGCCGACCAAGAACAAGACTGACATCGTGAAGCTCGATGTCTCCTGCTACAGTGGCGATGGCGCCGCTCGCCTCCAGCTGAACCGCTGGTTCTGCGAGATCGACATCGCGATCGAAGCTCGGCAGCTGTCTACCGAGTTCGCTCGTACCCGGTTCCTTTTGTCCAAGTTGACTGGGGAAGGCCAAGGAGTGGGCGCTCGGCAAGCTTGTAGCCGACCCCTCCTGCTTTCAAACGATGGAGTCACTAAAGAGCGATCTCCGCCTGGCCTTTGAGCCCCTCAAGACGAGCGTGTTCAACGCTCGGCGTTCCTCTCGCTAAAGCAGGGACGGATGTCCATGCTCCGAGTACATCCAACGGGCTCGTCACTTGGTGTCGTGCATCACGACAAATCCGGTGGACATGGCGACTCAAGTCCATGTCTTTATCTCTGGCATGAACGCTGGTTACCAGCGCTTCTATCTGACTCGGAAGACGCCCGACTCGCTGGAGGAAGCGTTTGAGACAGCGCTGCGAGAAGACTACAGCGTGTCCGCCTCCGAGGCATTCTCTCTCACCAGACCTCCAACTACGGAGCCCGAGCCGATGGAGATTGACGCCATCCAAGATTATCGTGGTCGTCGGCATGACAGCTCGCCGACGACATCTGCCCGTCCAGCTCCGAATCCTGGTCGCGGTTCACGCCCTCTTCGATGCTTTCGCTGTCGGAAACTCGGACACCGCGCGGCTGTGTGCCGCGCCCCTGCGCCGGTACTCGCACACGTTGTTGCCGCCGATGCGGATGATATGGTCGCCGACCCAAAAAAACGGCGACGACCAGTAGGTGCGGGGCGCCCTACTGGATGTGATGTGGAAGACGGATCTCTGGTGGCAGATCCTCCTCCCAGCCCCCCTGTGCTTCATGCGCAATTCTTTGCCACCACCTCCGGCAGTGATCCGAGACTGATCATCCTCAGTATACACGTCAATGGCGCGAAGCGTCCGCTTCGCGCCCTGCTGGATTCAGGCGCGACGAACAACTTCGTTCGCGCCGAGAGTTTGTCGGTGTTACCGGCGGACACGCGAGTTAGGGACGGCCCCGGCCACATGGTTGTAAAGTATGCTGACGGGAAGCCGCGGCGTGTCCCGCGGCGTTCTGCCACCTTCTCTTACGAGTTCGACGGTTTCCATGGGTCCGATGACTTTCTGGTGATCGAGTTGAGCGGATCCTTCGACTGTGTCTTCGGTATCCCGTGGCTTGCTCGTCACCAGCCTCATATTGACTGGTTGGCTCGAACCGTCCGCCCGCGCGACATTGATGTGAATGCGGTATTGACATCCTGCGCGGGACGCCCAACCGATGGCCGCATCGTTGCAGTCATGGACCCCAACTCCATGACTCCCGCTGTATCCGAAGTGAGCGATGGCCCTTCGGGTGCTCGCGAGCCTGTGACGTGTGCCGGTCTTGAGCAGGTGACTCAAGACATGTCTGACGTGGTCGAGCATGAGTTCCCACGTCCCGATGAGCAGCGGCTCTCGGCAACAGACAACACCGTGGTAGAACCGGGGTTCCCACGTCCCGATGAGCAGCGGCTCTCGGCAACAGACAACACCGTGGTCGAACAGGGGTTCCCACGCCCGGATGAGCAGCGGCTCTGCCGTTGACGATGAACAAGAAGATGTGGTTGAGCGTGGTCTCCCACGCGCGGTCGAGCAGGGGCTCCCGCATGTGGTTGAGCAGGGGCTCCCTGATAGAGTTGACGCCGATGTCGTGTCTCGGCGTCTGAGTACAGCAGACTTTGGTCGAGCGTGGTCTCCCACTGCCTGCTACGGAAGTGTTTACCCGGCCAGTCCGTCGCCGTGGCCGTCGCAATCCCCGGCGACCCCGCGTTCCTCCGAATGAGTCAGACGCGTCTGACTCCGAGGTTATCTCCGTTCTGGTGGGGATGACGCGGCATCGATCCCGCGAATGCACAATGTCGAAGTTGCACGCCCGCCGTGCGATGCATCAGAGATCACCAAGTTGCCTGGTCTGTCTTGGAAACACTTTCTCCGCGACTTGAAGCTATGGTGAGATCGGAGCAGGTTTGCATGATCGTCGCGGACAACACCGCGACGATCGCGGCTGTCGATGTAGACGCTGGTGACCCAGCGTCCAATACCCGGGAACGCCCGAAAGGCGCTGAGCCTAAGTCCGCCCGCGAGGCTCGCTACTTGGCTCCAGTCGTTGCCGGCACTCGAAGCCGCCGGCAACCCAGTCGCCCCCCTGGTTCGCGAGTTCATCGACATCTTCCCTGATAAGGTGCCAGCCGCCCTTCCACCGGACCGCGGAGTCCGACACGAGATCGACCTCGTGCCTGGTGCGAAGTATTGCGTGACGAGACAGTGGCCGCTTCCCGTGATCAAGTCGAAGCAATCGACGCCTTCTTCGAGGGTCGCCGACAAGCCGGCCACGTCCGTGAGAGTTTGTCCCCGCACTCCAGTCCGACATTTTGCGTGAAGAAAGCAACCGGTGGATGGCGGATCGTCCACGCCTTCAATAAGCTCAACGATGCCACCATCCCGGCGCAGACGCCGATCCCGAGGAAAGACATGGTGCTCGACACCATGTCGGGCAGCACCACATACAGCGCGATTGATCTGATGGACGGCTTCTATCAGATCTTGATGCGGGAGGATGACGTACCGCTGACTGCAGTCAGCACGCCCAGTGGAATGCTTTGGGAATGGCTTGTGATGCCTCAGGGGCTAAAGAGATGCTCCTGCTACCTTCAACCGAATGGTGTCGAACTTGCTCCGCCCGTACCGGGACTTCGCGCCCAGCTACTTCGATGACATTTTCATCCACAGCCGTGCTGGAACGAGGCTTGACGGACGTCGAGGTGCATCTGCAACACCTGCGGCAGGTGTTCGAAGTGATGCGAGAGAGAACAAGCTGTACGCCAACTTGAAGAAGTGTATCTTCTGCGGTCCCGAGATCCCAGTGCTCGGGAGCTACGTCAGCAAGGAAGGTGTCCGTGCTGACCCCGAGAAGATTGAAGCCATCTGCGCTTGGCCCGTGCCTTCAGGATCAGAAGCAGCTCCGGCAGTGGCTGGGGCTCGCGACGTATCTTCACCATTACTCGAAGAACTTCGCGCTGACCATCCAACCGCTGTCTCAACTCCTAAAGGCAGACGCCATGTGGTCATGGCGCCCCGAGCACCAAACAGCGCTTCGACGCGGTGAAGACGAGTTTGTCGACCGCGCCCGTCTTGATGCTTCCAGATCACTCCAAGCCGTTCCACGTTGTATGCGACGCGAGTGACTTCGCGATCGGCTGTGCCTTGATGCAGTTTGACGACGTGGGCCGCGAGCGAGTGGTGAGTTACCAGTCGCGACAACTGAAGCAGGCGGAACGGAATTATCCGGTCCATGATAAAGAGCTGCTTGCCATGCGCTACGCACTCATCAAGTTCCGTGTGTATCTCCTAGGCGAGAAGTCCTTCGCAATCTACACAGATCACGCGTCGCTGAGGACAGCGACGAAGAGCCCCCACTTGTCCCAGCGCATGGCACGCTGGTTATCGCTCTTCTCCGAGTACAACTTCGTCGTGCATTACAAACCGGGCAAGTCCAACATCCTCGCCGACGCGCTTTCACGCCGGCCAGATTACGTGCAGCGCGGCCGCCACGCAGTTGGCGACGAGGATGATGACGACTGTTCCGTCTGTATCGCCGAAAGCGTCGCTGCCGCTGAAGTCACAGCGACCACACCGCTACGTGACCTGATCGTCGACGCGTATAAAGATGACGCGTCCTGTTCCGAGCTGATCGACTTCCTGCGCAACCCCAGTGGCTCAGCTGAGCGCAAGCTGTCCTCACGAGCACGCGCTCGTGTCGGCCGCTACTCACTTGAAGGCGCGCTGCTGACTTACCGCGTCGACCAAGAAGATTGCCCCCGCGTCGTCGTCCCGCTTGACGACGACCTCCGAGCTCGGTTGATCCACGAGTTCCATGACACCCCAAGTGGCGGCCACCTCGGTCGCGAGAAGACCTTTGCATCTCTCTCTCTCGCGACTTTTATTGGCCACACATGTACAAGTGGGTGAGGAAGTGGGTGCGCTCGTGTGAAGCGTGCCAGCGCGTGAAACCGGCTCCATCAAAGCAGGCCCCGCTCCGACCGCTCTCAGTCGCCACTGATGCGTGGTCGTCTGTGAGCATGGATTTCGTCTTCGGCCTACCTCGGGATACCCGAGGTCGTACGGGTATTCTGGTCTTCGTCGACCGCTTCAGTAAGATGGTTCATCTCACTCCGGTAGCAGCCTCGATCACTGCGCAACAGTCTGCTGCGCTCTTCGTTGACGTGGTGTATCGCCACCACGGTCTTCCGTCCTCGATTGTGTCGGACAGGGATCCTCGATTCACGTCCGCCTTCTGGAGGGAGCTCTTCAAGCTGTTGGGGACGCGGCTGAGTATGTCCACCGCGTCGCATCCAGAGACGGACGGCCAAACCGAGCGCGCTAACCGAGTCGTCGAAGATGTACTACGCAGCTTTGCCACGTCGTTCAAGTCATGGAGCTCTTTCCTGCCGATGGTGGAGTTCGCCATCAATAATGCCGTGCACGCGTCAACTGGCTTGACGCCGTTCTTCGTAAATTTCGGCCGTCACCCGCGCGTTCCGGCGCTCCTTGGGCTGGAGCGCCCCCTTCCAGTTCAACTGTCCGAGAATCACGACGCTGCAACTGCCACCCCCACTGGTGGTGCCTCCGTCGCGACGCACGAGATGGCCGCTGTCCCGAATGTGAACGCGGTGAGCACGAGGTCTTCCGCGCGGACCCCAAGCCAGCGTCCTCTTACACGGGCCGCCGCGCGAGCGGCGACTGCTTCTCCACGGGACGTTGCCGCTTGGACCAGTCGGACGCTAATCAACCCGCGTCCACGTCGCGCAGCCGAGCTTTACACTGCCCCGATCCGGTCGCGCCTACTGAGCCTCCGCCAGCAAACTTTGCGCCCAACGCGGCGCCGCAGCGAAGCGACGCTGCGGCTGTCCGTGAGTTCGTGCAACAGCGTGAGTCAATTGTCCGCTACGTCCGCGATGCGATTGCTGCAGCCGTCGATCGCCAGAAGGAGAATGCCGACCGCAGCGGGCGCCGTAACATGGAAACATTCCACGTTGGAGACCAAGTCCTATTATCTACCAATGGGATTTCCCCAACGCTCGTCACGAACTTGGGCGCGAGTAAGCTCGCGCCGCGATTCGATGGACCGTTCAAGGTGTCGAAAGTCATTGGAGATGCTTATCGGCTACAGCTACCGCCTACAATCAAGCTACACCTACATTTTACGTCGGTCGACTTCGCCGCTACCACCCAGCGTCGCTTCCTAGCGATAATCCGGTACCGCGTGACGCGGTACCCACAGCTCCTGCCGCAAGACCCGATTCTCATGCTCCAGCTGGTCAACGGCGATGCTCCAGGTGCTCCAGGCGACGCTCCATCGCCCACTCGCGCTCGGTTCCTTCGCGACGGTCCGGCCCCCCTTGTTGATCGTGATGGTGACGTTCGTCACATCGTGGAGGCCATTCTTGACCACGATGACTCGACCAGTGGTCGCAGCGCTCGTCACTGCGACGGGGGTATCGAGCTTTCGCCGGTACCTGGTACGGTGGATAGGTCCGCTGGACGACAGCTGGGAGCCTCGCTCCACCCTCCTCGAAGACGTTCCGGGCCTCGTTGAGGCGTACGAGGCGGCTCTGTTGGCGCGGGATGATCCTCAGGGCGCGGTAGCGAACCGCGCCTAGCCTCGTACAGCGACCGGCGATACAGCTCGATCCACTGCTTCTCTTCCTTAGTCTCTGGATACTCTTTCACGATTTGCGCCCAGTCAGCGTCGCCCGGTCGCGGCGTTCCAAAGCGGCGACAGCCGGCGCAGCCTTCAAGGTGATGGACGTAACAACAAGGACGATCCTCGTCCCAGGACAGCGAGCACACGCGCGCCGCCAGCTCTCCCAGCGCGTGGCGCTGATGGATTGGTCTTCTATTGTCGCCATGAAACGTCGCGCACCCTCTGCGTTCCAGCGTCGGACGAAGGCCGTCCACGCGGCATCAAGCGAGCGCTGGGTCACCGCGAGCGTCGCGGTGACGGGCTTGCCCCGCGTCGAACGCCAGCGTCGGAACAACTCTCGCATCTCGTCGGGACTCAGCGGGGCCTCGAAGCCACTGCAGTCGTGCGGCGGCCACTCTCGGAGAGTCTGTGCGTAGGTGTGGCTTGTGGTGTTCATTGTGAAGCAATTTGAAGATTGAGAAGCTCTTCAGGCTTCTTTCTAAGGTGGGGAGTGGTGTGACGGGCTTCTGTCACACGGTCGCCGTGGTGCACGGCGACCAATTAGATTAGCTTGTGTTTTGTTGGTCCACGGCGCCCGACCCGGGCGCCACACAGATTCAATAGACAGAGTTTCATTTACCACAAACAAGGAGCACCGCCCCGTTCATCTGGTAGCACTTAGTAGTCCGTCCACACGACCATGAACGACGCTTCCTATTTCACTGAAGGGGCTGGTGCTGCCCTCGAGCATGCCAGCTTCCCCCACTTGTCCGCCTTCGAGTGGGAGGCGCTACACCGCCTTGCCGCGGTGTCCGGAGAAGGAGTCATCAAGACCTTGCTGACTGCCGGAACGGAAGAAGATCAACGACTGGCTGCTCACGAGTTCATGGCGCGTGAGCTCGCCGACCTGCGTCGGCGTGCGACGACTCCCACGCCGACCAAGAACAAGACTGACATCGTGAAGCTCGATGTCTCCTGCTACAGTGGCGATGGCGCCGCTCGCCTCCAGCTGAACCGCTGGTTCTGCGAGATCGACATCGCGATCGAAGCTCGGCAGCTGTCTACCGAGTTCGCTCGTACCCGGTTCCTTTGTCCAAGTTGACTGGGAAGGCCAAGGAGTGGGCGCGTCGGCAAGCTTGTAGCCGACCCCTCCTGCTTTCAAACGATGGAGTCACTAAAGAGCGATCTCCGCCTGGCCTTTGAGCCCCCTCAAGACGAGCGTGTTCAACGCTCGGCGTTCCTCTCGCTAAAGCAGGGACGGATGTCCATGCTCGAGTACATCCAACGGGCTCGTCACTTGGTGTCGTGCATCACGACAAATCCGGTGGACATGGCGACTCAAGTCCATGTCTTTATCTCTGGCATGAACGCTGGTTACCAGCGCTTCTATCTGACTCGGAAGACGCCCGACTCGCTGGAGGGAAGCGTTTGAGACAGCGCTGCGAGAAGACTACAGCGTGTCCGCCTCCGAGGCATTCTCTCTCACCAGACCTCCAACTACGGAGCCCGGAGCCGATGGAGATTGACGCCATCCAAGATTATCGTGGTCGTCGGCATGACAGCTCACCGACGACATCTGCCCGTCCAGCTCGAATCCTGGTCGCGGTTCACGCCCTCTTCGATGCTTTCGCTGTCGGAAACTCGGACACCGCGCGGCTGTGTGCCGCGCCCTGCGCCGGTACTCGCACACGTTGTTGCCGCCGATGCGGATGATATGGTCGCCGACCCAAAACGGCGACGACCAGTAGGTGCGGGGCGCCCTACTGGATGTGATGTGGAAGACGGATCTCTGGTGGCAGATCCTCCTCCCAGCCCCCCTGTGCTTCATGCGCAATTCTTTGCCACCACCTCCGGCAGTGATCCGAGACTGATCATCCTCAGTATACACGTCAATGGCGCGAAGCGTCGCTTCGCGCCCTGCTGGATTCAGGCGCGACGAACAACTTCGTTCGCGCCGAGAGTTTGTCGGTGTTACCGGCGGACACGCGAGTTAGGGACGGCCCCGGCCACATGGTTGTAAAGTATGCTGACGGGAAGCCGCGGCGTGTCCCGCGGCGTTCTGCCACCTTCTCTTACGAGTTCGACGGTTTCCATGGGTCCGATGACTTTCTGGTGATCGAGTTGAGCGGATCCTTCGACTGTGTCTTCGGTATCCCGTGGCTTGCTCGTCACCAGCCTCATATTGACTGGTTGGCTCGAACCGTCCGCCCGCGCGACATTGATGTGAATGCGGTATTGACATCCCTGCGCGGGACGCCCAACCGATGGCCGCATCGTTGCAGTCATGGACCCCAACTCCATGACTCCCGCTGTATCCGAAGTGAGCGATGGCCCTTCGGGTGCTCGCGAGCTCTGTGACGTGTGCCGGTCTTGAGCAGGTGACTCAAGACATGTCTGACGTGGTCGAGCATGAGTTCCCACGTCCTGATGAGCAGCGGCTCTCGGCCACAGACACCACCGTGGTAGAACCGGGGGTCCCACGTCCCGATGAGCAGCGGCTCTCGGCAACAGACAACACCGTGGTCGAACAGGGGTTCCCACGCCCGGATGAGCAGCGGCTCTCCGTTGACGATGAACAAGAAGATGTGGTTGAGCGTGGTCTCCCACGCGCGGTCGAGCAGGGCTCCCGCATGTGGTTGAGCAGGGGCTCCCTGATAGAGTTGACGCCGATGTCGTGTCTCGGCGTCTGAGTACAGCAGACTTGGTCGAGCGTGGTCTCCCACCGCCTGCTACGGAAGTGTTTACCCGGCCAGTCCGTCGCCGTGGCCGTCGCAAGCCCCGGCGACCCCGCGTTCCTCCGAATGAGTCAGACGCGTCTGACTCCGAGGTTATCTCCGTTCTGGTGGGGGGATGACGCGGCATCGATCCCGCGAATGCACAATGTCGAAGTTGCACGCCCGCCGTGCGATGCATCAGAGATCACCAAGTTGCCTGGTCTGTCTTGGAAACACTTTCTCCGCGACTTGGAAGCATGGTGAGATCGAGCAGGTTTGCATGATCGTCGCGGACAACACCGCGACGGTCGCGGCTGTCGATGTAGACGCTGGTGACCCAGCGTCCAATACCCGGGAACGCCCGAAAGGCGCTGAGCCTAAGTCCGCCCGCGAGGCTCGCTACTTGGCTCAGTCGTTGCCCGGCACTCGAAGCCGCCGGCAACCCAGTCGCCCCCCTGGTTCGCGAGTTCATCGACATCTTCCCTGATAAGGTGCCAGCCGCCCTTCCACCGGACCGCGGAGTCCGACACGAGATCGACCTCGTGCCTGGTGCGAAGTATTGCGTGACGAGACAGTGGCCGCTTCCCCGTGATCAAGTCGAAGCAATCGACGCCTTCTTCGAGGTCGCCGACAAGCCGGCCACGTCCGTGAGAGTTTGTCCCCGCACTCCAGTCCGACATTTTGCGTGAAGAGCAACCGGTGGATGGCGGATCGTCCACGCCTTCAATAAGCTCAACGATGCCACCATCCCGGCGCAGACGCCGATCCCGAGGAAAGACATGGTGCTCGACACCATGTCGGCAGCACCACATACAGCGCGATTGATCTGATGGACGGCTTCTATCAGATCTTGATGCGGGAGGATGACGTACCGCTGACTGCAGTCAGCACGCCCAGTGGAATGCTTTGGGAATGGCTTGTGATGCCTCAGGGGCTAAAGAATGCTCCTGCTACCTTCAACCGAATGGTGTCGAACTTGCTCCGCCCGTACCGGGACTTCGCGCCCAGCTACTTCGATGACATTTTCATCCACAGCCGTGCTGAACGAGGCTTGACGGACGTCGAGGTGCATCTGCAACACCTGCGGCAGGTGTTCGAAGTGATGCGAGAGAACAAGCTGTACCCCAACTCTGAAGAAGTGTATCTTCTGCGGTCCTGAGATCCCAGTGCTCGGGAGCTACGTCAGCAAGGAAGGTGTCCGTGCTGACCCCGAGAAGATTGAAGCCATCTGCGCTTGGCCCGTGCGCTCAGGATCAGAAGCAGCTCCGGCAGTGGCTGGGGCTCGCGACGTATCTTCACCATTACTCGAAGAACTTCGCGCTGACCATCCAACCGCTGTCTCAACTCCTAAAGGCAGACGCCATGTGGTCATGGCGCCCCGAGCACCAAACAGCCTTCGACGCGGTGAAGACGAGTTTGTCGACCGCGCCCGTCTTGATGCTTCCAGATCACCCAAGCCGTTCCACGTTGTATGCGACGCGAGTGACTTCGCGATCGGCTGTGCCTTTGATGCAGTTTGACGACGTGGGCCGCGAGCGAGTGGTGAGTTACCAGTCGCGACAACTGAAGCAGGCGGAACGGAATTATCCGGTCCATGATAAAGAGCTGCTTGCCATGCGCTACGCACTCATCAAGTTCCGTGTGTATCTCCTAGGCGAGAAGTCCTTCGCAATCTACACAGATCACGCGTCGCTGAGGACAGCGACGAAGAGCCCCCACTTGTCCCAGCGCATGGCACGCTGGTTATCGCTCTTCTCCGAGTACAACTTCGTCGTGCATTACAAACCGGGCAAGTCCAACATCCTCGCCGACGCGCTTTCACGCCGGCCAGATTACGTGCAGCGCGGCCGCCACGCAGTTGGCGACGAGGATGATGACGACTGTTCCGTCTGTATCGCCGAAAGCGTCGCTGCCGCTGAAGTCACAGCGACCACACCGCTACGTGACCTGGATCGTCGACGCGTATAAAGATGACGCGTCCTGTTCCGAGCTGATCGACTTCCTGCGCAACCCCAGTGGCTCAGCTGAGCGCAAGCTGTCCTCACGAGCACGCGCTCGTGTCGGCCGCTTACTCACTCTGAAGGCGCGCTGCCGACTTACCGCGTCGACCAAGAAGATTGCCCCCGCGTCGTCGTCCCGCTTGACGACGACCTCCGGAGCTCGGTTGATCCACGAGTTCCATGACACCCCAAGTGGCGGCCACCTCGGTCGCGAGAAGACCTTGCATCTCTCTCTCTCGCGACTTTTATTGGCCACACATGTACAAGTGGGTGAGGAAGTGGGTGCGCTCGTGTGAAGCGTGCCAGCGCGTGAAACCGGCTCCCATCAAAGCAGGCCCTGCTCCGACCGCTCTCAGTCGCCACTGATGCGTGGTCGTCTGTGAGCATGGATTTCGTCTTCGGCCTACCTCGGGATACCTGAGGTCGTACGGGTATTCTGGTCTTCGTCGACCGCTTCAGTAAGATGGTTCCATCTCACTCCGGTAGCAGCCTCGATCACTGCGCAACAGTCTGCTGCGCTCTTCGTTGACGTGGTGTATCGCCACCACGGTCTTCCGTCCTCGATTGTGTCGGACAGGGATCCTCGATTCACGTCCGCCTTCTGGAGGGAGCTCTTCCAAGCTGTTGGGGACGCGGCTGAGTATGTCCACCGCGTCGCATCCAGAGACGGACGGCCAAACCGAGCGCGCTAACCGAGTCGTCGAAGATGTACTACGCAGCTTTGCCACGTCGTTCAAGTCATGGAGCTCTTTCCTGCCGATGGTGGAGTTCGCCATCAATAATGCCGTGCACGCGTCAACTGGCTTGACGCCGTTCTTCGTAAATTCCCGGCCGTCACCCGCGCGTTCCGGCGCTCCTTGGGCTGGAGCGCCCCTTCCAGTTCAACTGTCCGAGAATCACGACGCTGCAACTGCCACCCCACTGGTGGTGCCTCCGTCGCGACGCGCACGAGATGGCCGCTGTCCCGAATGTGAACGCGGTGAGCACGAGGTCTTCCGCGCGGACCCCAAGCCAGCGTCCTCTTACACGGGCGCCGCCGCGCGAGCGGCGACTGCTTCTCCACGGGACGTTGCCGCTTGGACCAGTCGGACGCTAATCAACCCGCGTCCACGTCGCGCAGCCGAGCTTTACACTGCCCCCGATCCGGTCGCGCCTACTGAGCCTCCGCCAGCAAACTTTGCGCCCAACGCGGCGCCGCAGCGAAGCGACGCTGCGGCTGTCCGTGAGTTCGTGCAACAGCGTGAGTCAATTGTCCGCTACGTCCGCGATGCGATTGCTGCAGCCGTCGATCGCCAGAAGGAGAATGCCGACCGCAGCGGGCGCCGTAACAGGGAAACATCTCCACGTTGGAGACCAAGTCCTATTATCTACCAATGGATTTCAACGCTCGTCACGAACTTGGGCGCGAGTAAGCTCGCGCCGCGATTCATTGGACCGTTCAAGGTGTCGAAAGTCATTGGAGATGCTTATCGGCTACAGCTACCGCCTACAATCAAGCTACACCCTACATTTTACGTCGGTCGACTTCGCCGCTACCACCCAGCGTCGCTTCCTAGCGATAATCCGGTACCGCGTGACGCGGTACCCACAGCTCCTGCCGCAAGACCCGATTCTCATGCTCCAGCTGGTCAACGCGATGCTCCAGGTGCTCCAGGCGACGCTCCATCGCCCACTCGCGCTCGGTTCCTTCGCGACGGTCCGGCCCCCTTGTTGATCGTGATGGTGACGTTCGTCAGCATCGTGGAGGCCATTCTTGACCACGATGACTCGACCAGTGGTCGCAGCGCTCGTCACTGCGACGGGGGTATCCCGAGCTTTCGCCGGTACCTGGTACGGTGGATAGGTCCGCTGGATGACAGCTGGGAGCCTCGCTCCACCCTCCTCGAAGACGTTCCGGGCCTCGTTGAGGCGTACGAGGCGGCTCTGTTGGCGCGGGATGATCCTCAGGGCGCGGTAGCGAACCGCGCCCTAGCCTCGTACAGCGACCGGCGATACAGCTCGATCCACTGCTTCTCTTCCTTAGTCTCTGGATACTCTTTCACGATTTGCGCCCAGTCAGCGTCGCCCGGTCGCGGCGTTCCAAAGCGGCGACAGCCGGCGCAGCCTTCAAGGTGATGGACGTAACAGCAAGGACGATCCTCGTCCCAGGACAGCGAGCACACGCGCGCCGCCAGCTCTCCCAGCGCGTGGCGCTGATGGGTCTCCTCGCGGTCTTCTATTGTCGCCATGAAACGTCGCGCACCCTCTGCGTTCCAGCGTCGGACGAAGGCCGTCCACGCGGCATCAAGCGAGCGTTGGGTCACCGCGAGCGTCGCGGTGACGGGCTTGCCCCGCGTCGAACGCCAGCGTCGGAACAACTCTCGCATCTCGTCGGGACTCAGCGGGGCCTCGAAGCCACTGCAGTCGTGCAGCGGCCACTCTCGGAGAGTCTGTGCGTAGGTGTGGCTTGTGGTGTTCATCGTGAAGCAATTTGAAGATTGAGAAGCTCTTCAGGCTTCTTTCTAAGGTGGGGAGTGGTGTGACGGGCTTCTGTCACACGGTCGCCGTGGTGCACGGCGACCAATTAGATTAGCTTGTGTTTTGTTGGTCCACGGCGCCCGACCCGGGCGCCACACAGATTCAATAGACAGAGTTTCATTTACCACAAACAAGGAGCACCGCCCCGTTACAGAAAGAGCGGGAACCATTTCCATGTCCACCTCTGAAAAAACTCGCAGCCCTTTTCAAGTCTTCAAAAGTGACGGCTGAACAGCTCCAGAAGTGGCTCGAGAAGGGAAAATCTGCTGAAGATGTGTTTTATCGCATGAAGTTGGCGAAGTCTCGCACTTCGATATTCGATAACCCCCTATTCAGCAAATGGGTTCAATACGCCGATGCTTTGAGTGCTACCGCTTCCGGGAAGGGGACATCCGCGATCTTGATATTGACAGCTCGATATGGAGACGACCATTTGTGCAAAATCCTTAAAGCGGCTGAAAGCGACGCGAAGTCACATGAACTTGCCTCGAGACTACGATCAGACCAAGTGAACCACTGGATAGCGATTGCGAAGGACCCCGTCGAGGTCTACCAGCTCTATGATCTACAGTACGCATCTAGCCGTCTTCTTCAAAACTCTCAATTTAGTGCCTGGATCAAATACGTGGACGATTTGAATGCGAAGCACGAAGGAGCGGTATCGATCATCACGACATTGAGGAAATACCACAAGGATGTAGAGCTGTTCAACATGGCCGAATTAGCCAAACGTGTAAAAAAAACGAAGACTATAGGCCTCAAGTTGGACGATGCGTTAGTCCAGTTCTGGATAAACGAGAGGAAGACTCCGGTGGGTATTCTGACTGAGCTTCGACTGGAGGCGACAAGGAAAATGATGGAAAGTCCACTGTTTAGTCTGCTGGTCAAGTTCACAGACGCTTACAATCTGAAATTTCCACAGACGAAGACAACAATGATTGAAACGTTGACAAACGCATTCGGAGACGAAAAAGTGACTAAAATGCTGACTGCAGTGAAGACAAACGACTGGAAAGCGAAGAAAATCGCAACGGAATTGGAGGCTGCACAGTTGAAAATGTGGTTGAGTAGTGGGAAATCCGTCGATGATGTCTACGATCTACTGAAGTTGCCATCCAGAAGATTACACAATGACTTTGCAGGTAACCCCGTTTTCAAGACGTGGATAGCATACATGAACACTTTTAGTATTGAAAATCCTGATAAGGTAGCTCGATTACTTTCAGCACTAGCGACGCAATTCGAAGCCGAGCGACCAATGATACAAATCCTCCAAGCCGCCAAGAAGTTCCCCAGCATGAAGAGAGATGCAGCCCAGTTACAGCTGCAACTGACAGAGAAGGTGTTTGCCACTGGAATTCCCCCCTATAAAGCGTTTACGAGGGTAGCGCTTGACAGTGTAGGGGATTCCGTTCTCAGCTCTCCTGTATTTACGAAGTGGATGAATTACGTGGACGATTTCAACAAGAAGAATCCTGGTAAGGAGGAGTCCTGGTTCTCGACGCTGCATAACTCTTACTGGGATCGCCTAGACACACTTCTTGAGACAGCGAGGGGAAATCCGACGACAGCCAAGATAGCGTACACAGTGGAGAGGGCGCGTATGGAGTGGTGGTTGTCCAAAAATTACGAGCCAAAGAACACGTTCCGATTCCTGCGTCTTGATGAATATTATGAGATAACCTTTTCTAGTTCAAGTTTCAAGTTGTGGGTCAAGTATTTAAATGATTTTAACAACAAGAATCCCGACAAGAAAACGACGATGATTGACAGTATCAGGGCGAACTCCAAAGACCCTCTTCTAATTCAGATTCTTGACGAAGCGGAGAAGGTCCCTAGCACGGAGAAACTGGCCAAGAATTTACAGAATGCCCTGATCAATCAATGGGTAGATGAGGGGGTAACCGTTGCATACCTCAAGGAGAAGATCGGTAATGTGCCATCTTCTAATGTTTGGATTGAGAGATATACCAAGGCAATCAACACATTGTCGAAGTAGGAATTAAACACAACAAGCTCTGCTCGCGAAAGGGCTAATACATTTTGATCGAATGCCATTAGCATCAAAACATTCAAACGACTTCGTAAAAGTAGACTATGTTGATTCACGTGTCAATGCAAGACGTAGTTCTAAAGCTGGTAATCTTCACATTCTCAATTACTGTTGAAAACTGCCCCTGTTGAGGTGTAGATGGCGAGGCACTACTCCAGCCTGCTAGCCCAGTTGAGGTGGTTCATAGTACTTTGTAGAACTACTCAAGCTTACTGACCCAGCTGGGGTGTTTATTCACGTACCAGGTCACGTACTTTTCCAGGAGCGTCAGATCGATCATGTCCATTTCTCTCATCTTCAGCGCCATTCCGTCCGGGTCTAAATGCATGACGTTTTCAATGTGCAGGAATGTTTCTTTGTAACTGTTGCGAATATCTTTGATCAGCGTTATGTCGTTCAATTTTTTGATATCAGAGATGCTCCTCTTCAGTAGTTTTGCCGCTTGGACGAGGAGGTCTCCAGTCCTCTCTTCTTCTTTGTGGGATCGTAGGAGGCGACTTTGGGGAATGGCGAGAGTCTTGGAATCACCGACAGCGGATACTCCATCACAGGAAAGCGAAGATAGCGGAAGCAAACGCGAGTACGATGTAGGACAGACGCATTTGAGGCACTAGTCGTTTTGAAAAATGATGCTAAAAAGCTTGTGTTGTGGTGCTTGCGGTCCAGAAACTCTGATAGCGAGACACTTTATCGTAAACAGGAGGGAGATAGTGCTCCGGATAGAATAGTGTCTAGCCTTGACAGTATTCTATCCGGTACATGACTATAGTTGGCTTGAACGGACAGATTGGTACGAATTGATAAATCACAGAGCTGCGATGCTCGGTGTTTGAAGTCCAATGAGATGAAAACAAACAATGCATTTTCCGTTCTGGAACCGGATTTCTTGGTGATTATTGACAAAAGTTATCTAATCAACTGTCTCTATGCACTTGAACGCTCTCGAGCAGCACAAATACTAATGCCATCGAGTCGAACAATGCGCCTCCGCTACCTCATCGGAGTCGTTATTGTCACAACCATTGCTGCATCTTCAGTTTCCTGGGCAGCAACTACAGCAAACATTTTGGACGGGATCAATCCCCACACTGTCCATGCCACTACCATCTCCTTCCCCAGAGCCCTGCGGACGAGAAGTATTGACAAAAGTTCTGCTGAAGAACGAGCCGGAGCAGGGATCTCCATCTCCACCTCTGAGAAGCTCACGACCCTCTTTAAATCCTCGAAAGTGACTGATGAACAGCTCCAGAAGTGGCTAGACCAGGGGAGACCTGCTGAGATTGTATTTTATCGCATGAAGTTAGCGAAGTCTCACAGGTGGATCTTTAGCAATCCTCAGTTCAGTAAATGGGTCCAATACGCCGATAAATTGAGTGATACCCCTTCCGGGAAGGGAACATCCGCGATCTCAATATTGGCAGCCCAATTCGATGATGAAAGGCTGTACAGTTGGCTAAAGGCAGCTAAAACGTCCCAAACTTCAGAGGAACTGGCATCAAGACTACAAAATGATCTGTTGAAGCACTGGATAACGATCGGGAAGGACCCTGATGAGGTTTACAAGCTGTACGACCTACAGTACGCATCTAGCCGTCTTCTAGGTGATCCTCAATTCAGTGCTTGGACCAAATATGTGGACGATTTGAATGCGAAGCACGAGGGAACGAAGTCAATCATCTCAACGCTGAGGAAACACTACAGGGATGCAGAACTGTTTAACATGGCGGAGGCTGCCAAAGCCGCTAAAGAAACGGAGAGTATGGGTCTCAAGTTAGACGATGCGTTTGTTCAGTTCTGGATGAACGATAAGAAGAAACCAACTCAAGTTATGGCAGAGCTTCAGCTAGTGGCGTCATCAAAATTGCTAGACAGTCCTCAATTCAGTTTGTTGGTCAAGTTCACGGACGCTTATAATGTGAAATTTCCTCAGACGAAGATGACAGTGATCGAAACGTTGACACACGGATTCGGAGACGAAAAAGTGACTTGGGTGCTGGCAGCAGCGAAGACAACCGACTGGAAAGCAAAAAAGATCGCAACGGAGTTAGAGGCTGCGCAGTTGCAAATGTGGTTGGACAGTGGGAAGTCTGTTGATGATATCTATGATCTGTTGAAGTTGCCATCCATAAGAGATTTACCAGGAGATTTTGGCGAGGGCCCTCTTTTCGCGACGTGGATAGCGTACATGAACACTTTCAGCATTGCAAATCCTGAAAAAGTATCTAAAATGCTCTCGACAATGGCCACTCAATTCAACGACCGACCAATTATGAGAATTCTCCAAGCAGCTGTGAAATTCCCCAATATGGAAAGAGTTGTAGCCACATTGCAACTACAAAAGGCGGAGAGCATTTTCTCTACTGGAGTTTCGCCGTATAAGGCCTTTAAGCTGGTTGCGCTTGATGACGTCGGGTATTCAGTTCTCAGCTCTCCTCTATTCACGAAGTGGATGACTTACGCGGAGGATTTCTATAAGAAAAATCCTACAAACAACAAATCTTGGTTCACAGTACTGCGTGACTATTATCAAGGGGACAGGATGGATAAAATTCTGAAAACGGCGAAACAAGATCCACAAACAGCTAAACTTGCCGACATGGTGGAGAAAGCACGTATGGAAGAGTGGCTTAAGGTCTGGAAGTACGATCCAAAGAACGCATTCCGCTACCTGCATCTGGACAAGGCTGGATAGCAAACATTCACCCATCCCAATTTTAAGTTGTGGTTCAAGTACTTGAACGATTTCAATCACCAATATCCCGACAAGAAAACCACGATGATCGACAGTATCAGGGCGAACTACTCAGATCCCGATCTATTGAATACACTGTCGGCGGCGATGAAGGATCCCAGCACGGAGAAACTGGCTAAGAACTTGGAAAATGCCTTGTTTGACAAATGGGTAGACAAGAAGGCAACTGTAGCAGACCTTGAGCAGTTGCTCGGTCACACGCCTTCCTTTAATGTCTGGATTGAGCGGTACACGGACAAACTCAACAAGTTGTTGTAGGGTTTCTTTTGTTTAGGAAAGCATCTTACATGCAAATGATGTCACCTTCAGACTGTGCATCATTCTTTCCAAATAAAATCGTAGTACATATACGCAAGTACAAATATGACGTCCCGTTCTCGCCACAAAACCTCGACGTTTAGACAGATATAGTAGTGTCTACATTACAAATAGTTTGAGGTGGGAGACGAGAAACGTGATTTTTCACCTCTTTCGCCTGCTCGTCAATTGAATACATCTGATGGTGGACTGGTGTCGGAGGTAAAAACTCTAGCGCGATGCTAGAATAAAAGGATTCAAGCCTATTAAATACATATATTGGCTGGTTACTTGCCCTCCATGAAAGATTGACAAATTGATACTCCAAAAGCCAGTGATCAACTTCATCGGCTTGAAATTATTCGTTTGAGTTTAAATGAGTCCTTAATGTGCTAGCTTACTAGGTATTTGCCATCCAGTAATGGTATAGGGTATCTGAGTCAGATAACCAACCCTCCTGTAGAGGTAAACTTTAACTACATGTACAATTAGATCGGCTTATTTGCTACAAGATTGATTGAGTGCAAAGTCTCATCGCCAACAAAATGCAATGTTTATTGTCCAATCCCTGTTATCTGAGATCGTTATCTTCCAATTGTTTCATCCTCCTCAACATTCTATCCGCGTTATATCCTGTTTTCTGGTTGTCGCTGCCTCAGATTTTACAGCGTGGAGTAAACTTCTTCAAAAAGTATTGTGGGTTCTACTCCAAATTGGATTGAGCGATTCATCAATCGCCCCTGCCCAATCGCCTAGCAAATCGCCCAACTATCTTAACTCATAAGAAATAACATAGGTTGAAGTTCAATCTCGAAGTTGCGTGCGGTTGCACTACCATGGACAGCGCGAACGCTAGCAGATCACACAATGCAACTCACCACTGGCCTGAAGTGCCCCTCTTCTTTCTGCAGTTGTGTCTTTACTTGCAGTTATTTAGCGTCCTCCGCGAAGGCACCGGTAGAGCCTTCTATGCTGGCGCCTTCTGAGCGATGCTAAGTCTAAACAGTTTATTCATAATATACGACAACATGTTAAAGAATATGCCTTTGCTCTCAGGTACCTCCACGGATAACATACTCACACCACGCGCTTGACGAGACTTCCGCACTGGAGCACTTGGAGCAAGTTGGTTTTTTTGACCAATCGCGAGAAGGCGTCGATTGGTTGCTCCAATGTCCAATCGCCCAAGGCATCCAAATTTAGCTGGGATTGACAATACCTGAATTGATACATAGGGGATTTGGGATGATGGGATGATCTAGGCAACAAATACAGCAATCGAAGTTTTCCTGAGCGAGGCGAGGGAAAACATGTTTTCCAGGTTTGGATTGCGATGCCACAAACCTAGGCTGCCATCCTCGACAAGAAACTCACGACGAAGTATTCTTATCCCGCGACGTAGTGTAGGAGTCGTAAACTTAGTCAGTCATTCAGTAGTTTCCTACGAGCAGCACAAGCAAACCCACCACTCCACGCCCTTCGGAGGGGGGGGGCTCCGTCCAGCTCCAATTTCGAGCCGGCCTCGCTAACTCACTACAACACGACGTGACTGTGCCCCACATCGCTGTATATTGACATGGAAAACGTTTAAAAAGCTATTGCTTTTCATGCGGTTTGGATACTTCGGAACGGCATCTACTTCCGTCAACATTAGCTCAAACTCCAAATATCACCAACCTGCGGAATTCCTTCAAGGAGCACTGCCAATTTATCTACCATCACGCGTTTGAACTTGATAGTGATCGATCTACTCTGGAAAAACTAATCCGTAAACTGGGGTTTGAATCAACGACGAATGTAATCCCTGAAAGAGCAAGTAACACCTGGATTCCACACGTTTCGTGTACTTGAGATAGAATGAATCACACAGACGAGAAATCCGCTAACTAGTTAATCATTTTCCTTCCTTTTATCTGCTTTAAAACCCATTTTGGAATATGTCATTGCTGTTTGCACTAACATCCTTAACGGTAATAGACGTCGTCCAATTTCGAGAGCTCATTAAGCGACTTGCTCGTCGTCAGTACTTTCGCGGCCACATCGTTAACCCCTCGGGTACCAACGTCGTAAGTTACGACTTTGATGAGGGCGAAAGTCGTAAGTTACGACGTAGTGAGCTGCTTTAACCCTTCTAACCCGAGCCGTTATTCTGTATTCTACAGAATAAGCAATTATCTTGATTAAAGTATGAACGATAACCTGCGAAAAGTATGCCGTTGGAAGCCCTTTCGTGCTCGGCGAGGCATATTCTGTACATAAAGTGTACATCATCGGCTATAGCATGCACAATGTATCCAACATCTGCGAAACTGGCGATCTCCTATTGGATCCCTGGCGGACAAAACATGTTCAAAACCTCTCACTCGGCAACCCCCGTCAAATTTGAAACGACTCCGTACTGTGCGGCACTCTTGGCGCCAACCAACCATCCGCCAAAAGCGCGCTAAGTGCAAAGCGCGCGAAGAGGAAGAATTTGCCCAGTTCCTAACTAACGGAGTAGTGAGGAGGAACTGGGCAAATACTTCTCTGCAGGCTCCAGCAAGACCTACTGCAAAGTACGTGGTGCTAACTAGTTGTCCTTCTTATTCCTCGTCTTTACTTTCTCTCTTACGTTTGCGGAATCTAATCATCTTTGGAGGCTCGGTGGAATGCTCTTCCCGTCACCCGAGGTATCGTGCCATTTCTGATAGCACGTGAGCGTGAACGTGGCAGAGCGGTACACGACCGCCTAAACCATTGCTGACAGAAGGTGCTCAAAGGCGGAACGCACCTTACACAAGTACTGCCTGCGTTTGTTCTGCTTGGTGATCCGATGTGTTCACTAACGTGTGCTTCTAGCGTGATATGACAAACACCAGTTCCTCGGCGTTGATATGAGTCTAAAGTTGATTCTGCGCAGCGCCAGTAGCTGGATGTGTCGAATTATTCTGTAGCATCCCGACATACGGCTGTGGGAAATTCCCTGTGCGGGCAACATCCAGAATTAGTAAAGCACCACTCGAGTTATTCTGTAGCATCCTGACTTACGGCTACGGGAAATTCCGTGTGCACACGCAACATCCAGAACTAGTAAAGCACCACTCGAGTTATTCTGTAGCATCCTGACTTACGGCTATGGGAAATTCCGTGTGCACACGCAACATCCAGAATTAGTAAAGCACCACTTGAGTTATTCTGTAGCATCCCGGCTTACGGCTGTGCTCCTCATTGTATGTGATCTATCCATACTCTGGGATATCGCAGAGATCACCTGTCAAGTCAAAGTTACTAGTTTCCGGAACGTTGTCATTTATTTCCAGGTCTTCTACATCTTCTTCTACACTTTCCTCAAGTGGACCACCTCGTTGTCTGCCATAATGTCTTCTTCGTCGGCGTTGGAATCGGAATCGCTGACATCAGCGGTCTCCACGAGATTCACGTCATCGATAGCTGTAGAGCCAAACAGTCGCTCCTTTCGGAGCCTCTCCATGAAATTGTCGCTACCAAACACGTCCGAGTCGATGAGGCCGTCGGCTCCGTTTGGTTCATCGGTCTCGCTCTTTGCTTCTTCATCAGCAGCCATGCACTCACTTGAATCGAATTCTGGATCATCCGGCAAAAAGGCATTGGTCGCGCCGTCTTGCTCCGTATCATCCGGTATAGCTGCTGGTAGTTCACCTGTAGCGCCCACCTCCTCTGTGTCGACAACTGTGGTGGCACAAAAATAAGGCCACTAACCTTCAAAGAAGTTTATGCCACGTCTGGCTTCGTCGAGACGGCCCTTCACCCCGGCTTCACGTAGCGTTGATTCTAGGTCATCCCTGTCGGCTTACGAGCCTTCCAGCCTTCCTCGCAGATCTCGCGCCATAGTTGCTTGAACGGCTTCTCTGCTGGGCCGTTCATTTTTTCGAATGACAATGTGAGGTAGCTTCTGACACGTGAACCGATGGGCTTTCGACAGAATTTTCAAACCTGTTGGGGATTTATATGCGTCTTTCTATCCTCCTTGAATAATACCCGTCTATCATCCCATCGCCGATCTGTTAGGAAAGTGGACTGATCCAGACACCATACAATAATCTTCATGCGGAGTTCTGGAGCGCTGATGAGTTTGCTGGATATTAAATCCTGTACAATATATTATTCTGTAGGATACAGAATACCGGGTTAGAGGGGTTAAACAGGAAATGGCTCGAAAAAAGAGGGCATGATACTTTAATCAAGTCAAATTTTGAGGCCGAAAAGTATAAGCTGAAAGAGGTCGAATCGGAAAGAGTATAAAAAAGGCCAGGGTAAGGGTAGATGTGTAGCACCGACCAGATTGCAGCAGATCGCAAGCCGACGGTAGGTAAGTGGACCTCATTCCAGAATTTGCCGCGATGGCAAGGGTACGATCCAGCTCGAGGACGAAACAAGCAGCGGTTGCAAGTATGGTGGACGTGCGCGATATCGACTTCAAGCATCTATGGCGGCAGCTACGCTCGGTGGGCTGGACATCTAGAAGACCTTCCGGGCTCACAAACGAGTGGACGTATACATCGCCGAATGAGCAGTCGTTTGTTGGTGCGTTATTGAATTGAATTCAAAATTTACTATACTAATGATATTGCGGTATGTAGGTGAGGACGCCGTAGTGATCTTTGCTATCGACTCGGGGCTTATTAGGGACGGAAGTGGTGAGAGTGAGGAGGGGGAGGCAAGCGGAGACGGTGCTGCTTCAATGGAGGACCCTGTGACCGCGTCACAAATTGACACATCCATTGCGATCTCACAAAACACTATCTCGGCAATTTTTGGGTCGGACTGCGACTCTGAACCTGCCCAGCTGGAGCAGGACGACCAAGACATGGTTGTGGGGGCGCTCCAGCGTCTTATATCTGGACCTGAGTCAAACAATTCTGACAACGTGGGAGGAAGTGATGACGCCAGTGCTAATGGTGGTGGGAGGGTGGAGGACGATTCCCAGGTAGCTGTACCGACAGACGATGTGAACGTCATGGTGGATGGTGAGTTGTCAGACGAGTATGAAGCCATCGATTCCAGTGGCAGCGACAATAGTGACAACAGTGGCGATGATATGATTGAACGCCGCGAGTATCCTGATGACGTACCTGCACTTGACGAAGAAGTTGTTCACATGGATGATGCATTTGTGGAAGGCATGGGAGGCAAACTAACGCTTGGAGCGATTGATAAAGACGCACTTCGAAGATTTGAGTGGAGCCCACCGTCATCCAGTTTTGAACCTGTAGGTGGGGAGTACCCTGGGTTGTCTTCTGACGTCGCCGCACCCACACGCGACCTACAGGAACTGGCCGACTCTCCTATGCTGTTACTGTTCTATTTTCTACCAAAATCACTGTGGGTGAGCATTACCAAAGAGACAAATCGCTACAAAAAGCAAACCGCAAACGCAAGAGCAAAACGAATTCGGTCGCTACAGCGGAAGCGCGGAATCGCGACCCCTGAGACTGTCAAGCAAATCGAACGGCACTTGCGTGCAGAGCCTGCATATCAACCCCACGAGGTGCTTCACGTTATCGGACTCTTAGTGGCGAGAATGCTGAACCCAATGACGCGACGCTTTTCCAGGCACTGGGCAATGTCTGACAATGGAGCGATTCCTGCCGGTAACTTTGGCAAGTTTATGCCTAGAAATCGGTGCACGTCTATCCTTCGTGACCTTCATGTAGTGAACAACGAGGCTCCCGTATGCGGGACAAGATTTGGAAGATTAGACCTGTTGTCGAAGTGCTGCAGTCGCGGTTTCGATCAGGCTGGACACTGGGCAGTAAGTTTTCGTTCGACGAAGGCGTTCTACCGGCAACTTCAAAGCGCAACACCACGCGCATGTTTATGCCTGATAAACCACACCGTTATGGTACGAAGCTGTTCATGGTGTGCGACTCTGGAAGTGCTTACTGTCACCGGTATGTTCTATTATGTTGTAACTTATGACCTGCAAATTCGAAATTGACATTTTCCACGTCGTACCTTACTGCTATAGATTCGAGGTGTACGTTGGGAAGCGCGACAGTGGGGATTCAGACAAACAAGCATTCGACAACAAGACGGGAGCAGGAGCCGTCGTTCGAAACATGAAAGCTTTGCTGGGAGAAAGGTCTCAGGGCTTTCGACTTGTCGTTATCGACAGATTCTACAGTTCTGTTCCACTAGCTATTCAGCTATTGTCGATGGGTATCTACGTATTGGGAACAATCATGGTCAATCGACTAGGATTCGATAAGCAAGTGGTTGAAAGCCGCAAGTCGCGGCCTCGTGCAGTTGAGCGCGGATCTTTTGCATTCTCTCGGTCCGTTGCTGTCCCGACCATGGTGGCGTGCCACTGGTGGGATAGAAAACCAGTACACTACCTGGCAACGGGTCCGATCATGGCGGAGGATTCTATTCACCGCAATATCAAGATGGTGGGGTCGTCTACTGTAAAATGCCCGAAGCTCGTTACGGATTACCAGAGATGGATGGGCGGAGTTGATGTCCATGATCAACTCCGCCTACAGTCCTACTCGATCCAGACATCATTCCGTTTTCAAAAATACTACAAATCTCTACTCCTCGGGTTTGTAGACATGGCGCTGGTCAATGCATATCTGAAGCACAAGGAAACGTGCCGAATCAAGCGTCTTGTGCCTAAAACACGTGGAGAATGGTACCTTCTCCTGCATAAACAACTTCTGCAGCTCAAAGATGAAGACTTCGAGGAAGCTACAGTCCCGACACCCTCACCGCTGATCAACTCTCGCAAACGGCCCAGGTTGAACGGGCACAAACACATTCAGTTCAATGACTGGGTCGTAGTATCTGGTGTCCAAAAACGAAGGCAGCGCTCCTGTAAAGTGTGTGCCCTCCTCCGTGGCGACCGCAAGAAATCATTCCAGACTACCTACTACTGCGAAGACTGCTCCCAAACTGACGCGAAGTGCTTCCTTTGTCCCAAGTCACGGCATTTGTACGGAGGTGTGCGCAAGACATGCTATCAGATCTGGCATGAGGACTTTGATAGTGGTGAGTCTATTCCAGCATCACTTGGCAAGCGGGTAGTTTTGCGGCGATCGGGCAAGGTTGGTACCCGCAAACCAACTCGTCGTGAGCTGCTCTGCCATGAAGACGGCGACGCTGACAATGAAGAGGAACAGCCAGCTCATCAGTCAGCAATCGTGTGAGCTCGTAGGACTGCAAATCAGCTTTCTTTATCATTGTCCATGCTCTGTTGCTCAAAACACAGCATAAGGAAAAGCATAGCCCAGGTTTTGTTGAATCAGAAGCAGTATTGCTGAGTAGGAAGACATCTGGTGTCGACAAAGAAATGATAGGAAGTCGTAAGTGTTGGCTTTCCAGGGTGAAATGAGGTTCAAAAGTCGTAACTCTTACGACATAGCTCAGGAATACCTGTGGTAGTTTATAGCGGGAAACTGGTGCATCTCGACGTGGAAAAGGCACGTCAATACAAACATTTATACTAAAAGGAAGTCGTAAGTTACGACTTAAATAAAGTTGATTCTGCACTCGATTTCTGGTAACCGAGGGGTTAAGAAACCTCTCTGATAGCGACTTGGTAAGGTCAACAGAGTAAGTTTGTCACTATTGGCACAGCATTGTTGGTCGTCGACGGTCATCATGGATTGCGGTACAATGTGCACTCCGACTCGACTCGATCTTATCATAATATACTATTCAGACATACTTCGAAGTAAGACCCAAGAATACTTACTGGGATAAGCATCACTTATTTGTCGTTTTCATCGCCACTCCAGAAGTTTCCTGGACGGTATCACCACCAGTACTCGGGATTAGTCCCCTTCCCGGTTTTTAAGTGGTTGAAGTAGAGAATATGGTTAGATGGCGCGTTTGTTTAGTTCTGGACTAACGACAAGAAGACACCAGCGAAAGTGTTGGCTGAGCTCCGACTGGAAAAAAACACTGGAGAGTTCACTACTCATTCTCTTAGCTAAGTTCAGAGTTAGTCAGAGAAAAATGAGCCAGGTACATATCTAGTTGACTGACTATCATGAAGTCATCTTGTAACCCTGGCATTCCCGGTAGGAAGCCAAGCTAACACCAAGGTATGACAACGGTCCAATCTGATCTCGTTCTCGTCGCAGGGGAAGGAAATCTCGACGTTGTAAAGAAAATCCTGGAGACAGACATCGACGTCAATATCTTGGATAAAAACGGATTGCGTACCGGACCAAAGGCTCCGGGTTTGTAGTTCGAATCTGTATGAAATTTATTATGGAGAAAGATGTGAACGATTATGGCTAAGTTGTTTTTCGTCAGGTAGGACGCTTGAAAGTGGTTTTGGCCACGGCACAGACGTATCAAGGATGGTACGTAGCGTAATGATTGTGTGTACATAGTGAAATAAGTGTTTGAATGAGTGGGTTACTGGCATGTGCGATCATTCAAATGCAATAGTTGCTTCATGGTGGCGTAATTACGTTGATGAGGTGAAGCTTGGTGTCGAGCTGACAGCAGTCGCGGTAGACGCGCAACTTGGTGGGTGCGAACGAGATGATCGTTCCTGGTTGCGGGAGCATTGGATTGTCAGCGTTGATGTCGTAGAGCGACACCGTAAGCAGGTACTGGTTGGCTTCGAACGGGTCATCCTGTTGTGCCTCTTGAAAGATCTAGAGAGCGTGCAAAACGTTATGGTGAGTGCATGTACATGAGCTGAAGGGAAGGGTTGTAGTGAGCCGCTAGCAACGCAAAATTACCGCTACTTGTTCGTCCAGCGGCTCGGACGCTCGCTGTTCGCCAAGGTAGATGCGGAGGTAACGCGTTGTATTATTCACTTGATCGTTGCGCATCCATAAGACTCGTCCTTGAACTCGCACAGAGGCTCGGGTGTTAGGGTCATTCATGACATTGTTCGTGATGAAGTCGCGTAAATCTAGGTGAGATCATATATGTTAGAACATAAAAACAAATTTGAAACAAGGAGGTACCTTCGATGGTGTCAAAGAAACGGCGTTTGTGTTGCTCCATCGATTTTTTGAGTTTCTTAACTGGCGAGACGTACTCGGTAGGCAGTGACTTCGTAACAGTGCGCTCATGTTTGGGCGCTGGACGCGGTGGAGACAATAAGGGAGAAGATGACTTGCCCAGGAGCGAGACGTTTGTCGGTGTAGGCATGTACGTTGAGGAGGATGGCGGTGTCGGCTCATCAACTTGCTGTAGCTTTGCGTGTTTCTTGGGAGGCATGGATAGCAGGATAATGCTGGCGTTATGAGAAGCGGAGTGTTGAACTGCCGAGCAAATTGGAAAATGTGCTGTTAAGTTTGTTGGTCATGAATACCGCCGTTAGTTGGGCGAGGAGAAGTTCGCTCTCGTTCTTCGTTCTGAGAAGTAGTGTTCAAGCGCCATTTCCCTGAGACCTCGTCGCGCTAGTGATATGGTTAAAACTATGTATGAATCGCCCTGTTGCTTCAAGAAAGACGAGACGTGGGGTAATGCGGGACAGGGTGCGGTGCGTGCTGCATGAGCTGATCTTTCCATGATGAATTGGTGCCGGCCAATATCCATGGTCGATCCGACTGGTGTTGTGCATGCGTCGTGTATGATGGCTAGTTCGGTTGAGGAAGCGTTTGAGGCGGTTCGGATAGTGGAAGCGAATATGGCAGTCGGCGGCAAGTGGCTTGAAGCGCAACAGGTAAGCGAAAATGTACGTCGTTGCCGTACCGTTCCCACTCCAGTTGCTGATTGTTTTAGTTGGTTTGCGTGTGTTAATGTACTGAATAAACCTCCAAGGGCGAAATCCAGATCTGTGGTTGTACAATTGATGACCAGACCAGGCAGGGTTGTGGGGAAGGCTGCATTAATCGTGCCGTACGTGGTCGTAGACAGTAGATACATGGCATGTGAGGGTTCTAAGGACATGGTTGTGGTAGATGCGCTACGAATGCGCAGTCGAGAGCTGTCCGTGTGGAATATTGTGCACAAACCGGCAGCTGCAAATGGGGTCTTTCGTCGCGACCGCAGTGGTAGACTGTGGTCGAAAGGGGGTTGGGCTGCTGGCGATGGAGATCATACACGCTGGCCAGTACGTAGGCGAGTACGTAGGAGAGGTGCTAAACAACCATGACGCCATGATACGCTATGAGGTAGGGTGGTTGCCAGAATGTGCGTTTGCATCCTGTGGTACTAAGGCTGTGTTCACATTCCAGTCTTATCGAAGCTCTAAGCGCCACTACATGCTACGTGTGAGCGCGCAAAAAGTCATTGACGCCACTCGCTTTGGGGGTCGAACACGTTTTGTAAATCATTCGTGTGATCCTAACTGCGCGTTTGAGAAGTGGAACGTCCGTGGCCTCGAGCGATGTGGACTATTTGCCATTCGTGACGTGCAAGCGGGAGAAGAGTTGACACTCGACTATCAGTTCCAGCATGTCGAAAGTGAGGTGAGATGTGGAGAGTGTTGTTTGTGTATGTGTTCGTAGTGTTCACTTTGAACGTGCTTGTGTGATTGTTGATGGCGAGCAGCTAGTCGTTGAGTGTTTGTGCGGTTCTCGCAATTGCAGAGGCGTGATAAGTTGGGAGAAACACAAGCGGAAGCTCTCTGAGCACGGAGCAAGAAAAAAGAGAGTCGTTCAGCTCACCATTGACCAGTTTCTCGTAAGCAGTTGAACATGTCGGTGAATATGAGTGGTTCTGGCATACGACAGCAATGCTAAGGATGTAGTTATGCTGTTGGAAGCCAGGTGCGTCACGCCACGTAATTGACTTCATCAGTACAGTTATGGTTATCGAAAGCGAGCGCCTCCACCTTCGCCAAGCTGTTTGCGTGCGATGGAGAATTCGATGAAGAATTCACTCTTAGCGGTTGTCAGAGTTGACCAAGGCAGTGAAGATACAGCACGTAATGTTTTGCATCAATATGCTCTGATATAAGAAGAACTGAGGGGGCACCGTGCGTTGCCGTAGAACTTGCGGTTGATACCATGCACATAGTTCTTATTCGAAGGAGGGTGAAGCTCATGTCCAATCGTATCATCCGGTTAATGATGCACTCTCGACGGCATGCCCTTCGTAGACTCCGAAACTCCCTACGAGTACATCGTGAAGCGAAGCAAGTGCGCACTTGTGCTGTTTAAGCCGTTCCGCACCACTGCAGACCTTGTGGCGGGTGACCCGGCAAACGACGATACTTGGATCGAGGCTTACTCGCTGTGGGAGCCCACGCGTTCGGAAGCGACGGATGACCAGATCGTTCACTTCGTAGCTTTTGTCTTCATGACTTGTGGCCGGCGACTACGCCCATGGACATCACCTTGCCGGCGCCCTTCCGGCAGCGATGAAAACGCTCTGCGAGTGGCAAAGGTGTGGACCACACTTAAGTTACTGCCCACAACGTTGAAGGTGCTCAGAAGTTGCACTATGTTGCAATAACGATGTCGCACGAAGGTTGAGTGATGACAGACACGGCCCCTGTGCACCCCCCTATGATAGTTCTCATTGCGTACCGGACCAAAGGCTCCGGGTTTGTAGTTCGAATCTGTATGAAATTTATTATGGAGAAAGATGTGAACGATTATGGCTAAGTTGTTTTTCGTCAGGTAGGACGCTTGAAAGTGGTTTTGGCCACGGCACAGACGTATCAAGGATGGTACGTAGCGTAATGATTGTGTGTACATAGTGAAATAAGTGTTTGAATGAGTGGGTTACTGGCATGTGCGATCATTCAAATGCAATAGTTGCTTCATGGTGGCGTAATTACGTTGATGAGGTGAAGCTTGGTGTCGAGCTGACAGCAGTCGCGGTAGACGCGCAACTTGGTGGGTGCGAACGAGATGATCGTTCCTGGTTGCGGGAGCATTGGATTGTCAGCGTTGATGTCGTAGAGCGACACCGTAAGCAGGTACTGGTTGGCTTCGAACGGGTCATCCTGTTGTGCCTCTTGAAAGATCTAGAGAGCGTGCAAAACGTTATGGTGAGTGCATGTACATGAGCTGAAGGGAAGGGTTGTAGTGAGCCGCTAGCAACGCAAAATTACCGCTACTTGTTCGTCCAGCGGCTCGGACGCTCGCTGTTCGCCAAGGTAGATGCGGAGGTAACGCGTTGTATTATTCACTTGATCGTTGCGCATCCATAAGACTCGTCCTTGAACTCGCACAGAGGCTCGGGTGTTAGGGTCATCCATGACATTGTTCGTGATGAAGTCGCGTAAATCTAGGTGAGATCATATATGTTAGAACATAAAAACAAATTTGAAACAAGGAGGTACCTTCGATGGTGTCAAAGAAACGGCGTTTGTGTTGCTCCATCGATTTTTTGAGTTTCTTAACTGGCGAGACGTACTCGGTAGGCAGTGACTTCGTAGCAGTGCGCTCATGTTTGGGCGCTGGACGCGGTGGAGACAATAAGGGAGAAGATGACTTGCCCAGGAGCGAGACGTTTGTCGGTGTAGGCATGTACGTTGAGGAGGATGGCGGTGTCGGCTCATCAACTTGCTGTAGCTTTGCGTGTTTCTTGGGAGGCATGGATAGCAGGATAATGCTGGCGTTATGAGAAGCGGAGTGTTGGACTGCCGAGCAAATTGGAAAATGTGCTGTTAAGTTTGTTGGTCATGAATACCGCCGTTAGTTGGGCGAGGAGAAGTTCGCTCTCGTTCTTCGTTCTGAGAAGTAGTGTTCAAGCGCCATTTCCTGAGACCTCGTCGCGCTAGTGATATGGTTAAAACTATGTATGAATCGCCCTGTTGCTTCAAGAAAGACGAGACGTGGGGTAATGCGGGACAGGGTGCGGTGCGTGCTGCATGAGCTGATCTTTCCATGATGAATTGGTGCCGGCCAATATCCATGGTCGATCCGACTGGTGTTGTGCATGCGTCGTGTATGATGGCTAGTTCGGTTGAGGAAGCGTTTGAGGCGGTTCGGATAGTGGAAGCGAATGTGGCAGTCGGCGGCAAGTGGCTTGAAGCGCAACAGGTAAGCGAAAATGTACGTCGTTGCCGTACCGTTCCCACTCCAGTTGCTGATTGTTTTAGTTGGTTTGCGTGTGTTAATGTACTGAATAAACCTCCAAGGGCGAAATCCAGATCTGTGGTTGTACAATTGATGACCAGACCAGGCAGGGTTGTGGGGAAGGCTGCATTAATCGTGCCGTACGTGGTCGTAGACAGTAGATACATGGCATGTGAGGGTTCTAAGGACATGGTTGTGGTAGATGCGCTACGAATGCGCAGTCGAGAGCTGTCCGTGTGGAATATTGTGCACAAACCGGCAGCTGCAAATGGGGTCTTTCGTCGCGACCGCAGTGGTAGACTGTGGTCGAAAGGGGGTTGGGCTGCTGGCGATGGAGATCATACACGCTGGCCAGTACGTAGGCGAGTACGTAGGAGAGGTGCTAAACAACCATGACGCCATGATACGCTATGAGGTAGGGTGGTTGCCAGAATGTGCGTTTGCATCCTGTGGTACTAAGGCTGTGTTCACATTCCAGTCTTATCGAAGCTCTAAGCGCCACTACATGCTACGTGTGAGCGCGCAAAAAGTCATTGACGCCACTCGCTTTGGGGGTCGAACACGTTTTGTAAATCATTCGTGTGATCCTAACTGCGCGTTTGAGAAGTGGAACGTCCGTGGCCTCGAGCGATGTGGACTATTTGCCATTCGTGACGTGCAAGCGGGAGAAGAGTTGACACTCGACTATCAGTTCCAGCATGTCGAAAGTGAGGTGAGATGTGGAGAGTGTTGTTTGTGTATGTGTTCGTAGTGTTCACTTTGAACGTGCTTGTGTGATTGTTGATGGCGAGCAGCTAGTCGTTGAGTGTTTGTGCGGTTCTCGCAATTGCAGAGGCGTGATAAGTTGGGAGAAACACAAGCGGAAGCTCTCTGAGCACGGAGCAAGAAAAAAGAGAGTCGTTCAGCTCACCATTGACCAGTTTCTCGTAAGCAGTTGAACATGTCGGTGAATATGAGTGGTTCTGGCATACGACAGCAATGCTAAGGATGTAGTTATGCTGTTGGAAGCCAGGTGCGTCACGCCGGGTAATTGACTTCATCAGTACAGTTATGGTTATCGAAAGCGAGCGCCTCCACCTTCGCCAAGCTGTTTGCGTGCGATGGAGAATTCGATGAAGAATTCACTCTTAGCGGTTGTCAGAGTTGACCAAGGCAGTGAAGATACAGCACGTAATGTTTTGCATCAATATGCTCTGATATAAGAAGAACTGAGGGGGCACCGTGCGTTGCCGTAGAACTTGCGGTTGATACCATGCACATAGTTCTTATTCGAAGGAGGGTGAAGCTCATGTCCAATCGTATCATCCGGTTAATGATGCACTCTCGACGGCATGCCCTTCGTAGACTCCGAAACTCCCTACGAGTACATCGTGAAGCGAAGCAAGTGCGCACTTGTGCTGTTTAAGCCGTTCCGCACCACTGCAGACCTTGTGGCGGGTGACCCGGCAAACGACGATACTTGGATCGAGGCTTACTCGCTGTGGGAGCCCACGCGTTCGGAAGCGACGGATGACCAGATCGTTCACTTCGTAGCTTTTGTCTTCATGACTTGTGGCCGGCGACTACGCCCATGGACATCACCTTGCCGGCGCCCTTCCGGCAGCGATGAAAACGCTCTGCGAGTGGCAAAGGTGTGGACCACACTTAAGTTACTGCCCACAACGTTGAAGGTGCTCAGAAGTTGCACTATGTTGCAATAACGATGTCGCACGAAGGTTGAGTGATGACAGACACGGCCCCTGTGCACCCCCCTATGATAGTTCTCATTGCGTACCGGACCAAAGGCTCCGGGTTTGTAGTTCGAATCTGTATGAAATTTATTATGGAGAAAGATGTGAACGATTATGGCTAAGTTGTTTTTCGTCAGGTAGGACGCTTGAAAGTGGTTTTGGCCACGGCACAGACGTATCAAGGATGGTACGTAGCGTAATGATTGTGTGTACATAGTGAAATAAGTGTTTGAATGAGTGGGTTACTGGCATGTGCGATCATTCAAATGCAATAGTTGCTTCATGGTGGCGTAATTACGTTGATGAGGTGAAGCTTGGTGTCGAGCTGACAGCAGTCGCGGTAGACGCGCAACTTGGTGGGTGCGAACGAGATGATCGTTCCTGGTTGCGGGAGCATTGATTGTCAGCGTTGATGTCGTAGAGCGACACCGTAAGCAGGTACTGGTTGGCTTCGAACGGGTCATCCTGTTGTGCCTCTTGAAAGATCTAGAGAGCGTGCAAAACGTTATGGTGAGTGCATGTACATGAGCTGAAGGGAAGGGTTGTAGTGAGCCGCTAGCAACGCAAAATTACCGCTACTTGTTCGTCCAGCGGCTCGGACGCTCGCTGTTCGCCAAGGTAGATGCGGAGGTAACGCGTTGTATTATTCACTTGATCGTTGCGCATCCATAAGACTCGTCCTTGAACTCGCACAGAGGCTCGGGTGTTAGGGTCATCCATGACATTGTTCGTGATGAAGTCGCGTAAATCTAGGTGAGATCATATATGTTAGAACATAAAAACAAATTTGAAACAAGGAGGTACCTTCGATGGTGTCAAAGAAAAGGCGTTTGTGTTGCTCCATCGATTTTTAGAGTTTCTTAAATGGCGAGACGTACTCGGTAGGCAGTGACTTCGTAGCAGTGCGCTCATGTTTGGGCGCTGGACGCGGTGGAGACAATAAGGAGAAGATGACTTGCCCAGGAGCGAGACGTTTGTCGGTGTAGGCATGTACGTTGAGGAGGATGGCGGTGTCGGCTCATCAACTTGCTGTAGCTTTGCGTGTTTCTTGGGAGGCATGGATAGCAGGATAATGCTGGCGTTATGAGAAGCGGAGTGTTGGACTGCCGAGCAAATTGGAAAATGTGCTGTTAAGTTTGTTGGTCATGAATACCGCCGTTAGTTGGGCGAGGAGAAGTTCGCTCTCGTTCTTCGTTCTGAGAAGTAGTGTTCAAGCGCCATTTCCCTGAGACCTCGTCGCGCTAGTGATATGGTTAAAACTATGTATGAATCGCCCTGTTGCTTCAAGAAAGACGAGACGTGGGGTAATGCGGGACAGGGTGCGGTGCGTGCTGCATGAGCTGATCTTTCCATGATGAATTGGTGCCGGCCAATATCCATGGTCGATCCGACTGGTGTTGTGCATGCGTCGTGTATGATGGCTAGTTCGGTTGAGGAAGCGTTTGAGGCGGTTCGGATAGTGGAAGCGAATGTGGCAGTCGGCGGCAAGTGGCTTGAAGCGCAACAGGTAAGCGAAAATGTACGTCGTTGCCGTACCGTTCCCACTCCAGTTGCTGATTGTTTTAGTTGGTTTGCGTGTGTTAATGTACTGAATAAACCTCCAAGGGCGAAATCCAGATCTGTGGTTGTACAATTGATGACCAGACCAGGCAGGGTTGTGGGGAAGGCTGCATTAATCGTGCCGTACGTGGTCGTAGACAGTAGATACATGGCATGTGAGGGTTCTAAGGACATGGTTGTGGTAGATGCGCTACGAATGCGCAGTCGAGAGCTGTCCGTGTGGAATATTGTGCACAAACCGGCAGCTGCAAATGGGGTCTTTCGTCGCGACCGCAGTGGTAGACTGTGGTCGAAAGGGGGTTGGGCTGCTGGCGATGGAGATCATACACGCTGGCCAGTACGTAGGCGAGTACGTAGGAGAGGTGCTAAACAACCATGACGCCATGATACGCTATGAGGTAGGGTGGTTGCCAGAATGTGCGTTTGCATCCTGTGGTACTAAGGCTGTGTTCACATTCCAGTCTTATCGAAGCTCTAAGCGCCACTACATGCTACGTGTGAGCGCGCAAAACGTCATTGACGCCCCTCGCTTTGGGGTCGAACACGTTTTGTAAATCATTCGTGTGATCCTAACTGCGCGTTTGAGAAGTGGAACGTCCGTGGCCTCGAGCGATGTGGACTATTTGCCATTCGTGACGTGCAAGCGGGAGAAGAGTTGACACTCGACTATCAGTTCCAGCATGTCGAAAGTGAGGTGAGATGTGGAGAGTGTTGTTTGTGTATGTGTTCGTAGTGTTCACTTTGAACGTGCTTGTGTGATTGTTGATGGCGAGCAGCTAGTCGTTGAGTGTTTGTGCGGTTCTCGCAATTGCAGAGGCGTGATAAGTTGGGAGAAACACAAGCGGAAGCTCTCTGAGCACGGAGCAAGAAAAAAGAGAGTCGTTCAGCTCACCATTGACCAGTTTCTCGTAAGCAGTTGAACATGTCGGTGAATATGAGTGGTTCTGGCATACGACAGCAATGCTAAGGATGTAGTTATGCTGTTGGAAGCCAGGTGCGTCACGCCACGTAATTGACTTCATCAGTACAGTTATGGTTATCGAAAGCGAGCGCCTCCACCTTCGCCAAGCTGTTTGCGTGCGATGGAGAATTCGATGAAGAATTCACTCTTAGCGGTTGTCAGAGTTGACCAAGGCAGTGAAGATACAGCACGTAATGTTTTGCATCAATATGCTCTGATATAAGAAGAACTGAGGGGGCACCGTGCGTTGCCGTAGAACTTGCGGTTGATACCATGCACATAGTTCTTATTCGAAGGAGGGTGAAGCTCATGTCCAATCGTATCATCCGGTTAATGATGCACTCTCGACGGCATGCCCTTCGTAGACTCCGAAACTCCCTACGAGTACATCGTGAAGCGAAGCAAGTGCGCACTTGTGCTGTTTAAGCCGTTCCGCACCACTGCAGACCTTGTGGCGGGTGACCCGGCAAACGACGATACTTGGATCGAGGCTTACTCGCTGTGGGAGCCCACGCGTTCGGAAGCGACGGATGACCAGATCGTTCACTTCGTAGCTTTTGTCTTCATGACTTGTGGCCGGCGACTACGCCCATGGACATCACCTTGCCGGCGCCCTTCCGGCAGCGATGAAAACGCTCTGCGAGTGGCAAAGGTGTGGACCACACTTAAGTTACTGCCCACAACGTTGAAGGTGCTCAGAAGTTGCACTATGTTGCAATAACGATGTCGCACGAAGGTTGAGTGATGACAGACACGGCCCCTGTGCACCCCCCTATGATAGTTCTCATTGCGTACCGGACCAAAGGCTCCGGGTTTGTAGTTCGAATCTGTATGAAATTTATTATGGAGAAAGATGTGAACGATTATGGCTAAGTTGTTTTTCGTCAGGTAGGACGCTTGAAAGTGGTTTTGGCCACGGCACAGACGTATCAAGGATGGTACGTAGCGTAATGATTGTGTGTACATAGTGAAATAAGTGTTTGAATGAGTGGGTTACTGGCATGTGCGATCATTCAAATGCAATAGTTGCTTCATGGTGGCGTAATTACGTTGATGAGGTGAAGCTTGGTGTCGAGCTGACAGCAGTCGGGGTAGACGCGCAACTTGGTGGGTGCGAACGAGATGATCGTTCCTGGTTGCGGGAGCATTGGATTGTCAGCGTTGATGTCGTAGAGCGACACCGTAAGCAGGTACTGGTTGGCTTCGAACGGGTCATCCTGTTGTGCCTCTTGAAAGATCTAGAGAGCGTGCAAAACGTTATGGTGAGTGCATGTACATGAGCTGAAGGGAAGGGTTGTAGTGAGCCGCTAGCAACGCAAAATTACCGCTACTTGTTCGTCCAGCGGCTCGGACGCTCGCTGTTCGCCAAGGTAGATGCGGAGGTAACGCGTTGTATTATTCACTTGATCGTTGCGCATCCATAAGACTCGTCCTTGAACTCGCACAGAGGCTCGGGTGTTAGGGTCATCCATGTCATTGTTCGTGATGAAGTCGCGTAAATCTAGGTGAGATCATATATGTTAGAACATAAAAACAAATTTGAAACAAGGAGGTACCTTCGATGGTGTCAAAGAAACGGCGTTTGTGTTGCTCCATCGATTTTTTGAGTTTCTTAACTGGCGAGACGTACTCGGTAGGCAGTGACTTCGTAGCAGTGCGCTCATGTTTGGGCGCTGGACGCGGTGGAGACAATAAGGGAGAAGATGACTTGCCCAGGAGCGAGACGTTTGTCGGTGTAGGCATGTACGTTGAGGAGGATGGCGGTGTCGGCTCATCAACTTGCTGTAGCTTTGCGTGTTTCTTGGGAGGCATGGATAGCAGGATAATGCTGGCGTTATGAGAAGCGGAGTGTTGGACTGCCGAGCAAAATGGAAAATGTGCTGTTAAGTTTGTTGGTCATGAATACCGCCGTTAGTTGGGCGAGGAGAAGTTCGCTCTCGTTCTTCGTTCTGAGAAGTAGTGTTCAAGCGCCATTTCCCTGAGACCTCGTCGCGCTAGTGATATGGTTAAAACTATGTATGAATCGCCCTGTTGCTTCAAGAAAGACGAGACGTGGGGAAATGCGGGACAGGGTGCGGTGCGTGCTGCATGAGCTGATCTTTCCATGATGAATTGGTGCCGGCCAATATCCATGGTCGATCCGACTGGTGTTGTGCATGCGTCGTGTATGATGGCTAGTTCGGTTGAGGAAGCGTTTGAGGCGGTTCGGATAGTGGAAGCGAATGTGGTAGTCGGCGGCAAGTGGCTTGAAGCGCAACAGGTAAGCGAAAATGTACGTCGTTGCCGTACCGTTCCCACTCCAGTTGCTGATTGTTTTAGTTGGTTTGCGTGTGTTAATGTACTGAATAAACCTCCAAGGGCGAAATCCAGATCTGTGGTTGTACAATTGATGACCAGACCAGGCAGGGTTGTGGGGAAGGCTGCATTAATCGTGCCGTACGTGGTCGTAGACAGTAGATACATGGCATGTGAGGGTTCTAAGGACATGGTTGTGGTAGATGCGCTACGAATGCGCAGTCGAGAGCTGTCCGTGTGGAATATTGTTGCACAAACCGGCAGCTGCAAATGGGGTCTTTCGTCGCGACCGCAGTGGTAGACTGTGGTCGAAAGGGGTTGGGCTGCTGGCGATGGAGATCATACACGCTGGCCAGTACGTAGGCGAGTACGTAGGAGAGGTGCTAAACAACCATGACGCCATGATACGCTATGAGGTAGGGTGGTTGCCAGAATGTGCGTTTGCATCCTGTGGTACTAAGGCTGTGTTCACATTCCAGTCTTATCGAAGCTCTAAGCGCCACTACATGCTACGTGTGAGCGCGCAAAAAGTCATTGACGCCACTCGCTTTGGGGGTCGAACACGTTTTGTAAATCATTCGTGTGATCCTAACTGCGCGTTTGAGAAGTGGAACGTCCGTGGCCTCGAGCGATGTGGACTATTTGCCATTCGTGACGTGCAAGCGGGAGAAGAGTTGACACTCGACTATCAGTTCCAGTATGTCGAAAGTGAGGTGAGATGTAGAGTGTTGTTTGTGTATGTGTTCGTAGTGTTCACTTTGAACGTGCTTATGTGATTGTTGATGGCGAGCAGCTAGTCGTTGAGTGTTTGTGCGGTTCTCGCAATTGCAGAGGCGTGATAAGTTGGGAGAAACACAAGCGGAAGCTCTCTGAGCACGGAGCAAGAAAAAAGAGAGTCGTTCAGCTCACCATTGACCAGTTTCTCGTAAGCAGTTGAACATGTCGGTGAATATGAGTGGTTCTGGCATACGACAGCAATGCTAAGGATGTAGTTATGCTGTTGGAAGCCAGGTGCGTCACGCACGGGTAATTGACTTCATCAGTACAGTTATGGTTATCGAAAGCGAGCGCCTCCACCTTTGCCAAGCTGTTTGCGTGCGATGGAGAATTCGATGAAGAATTCACTCTTAGCGGTTGTCAGAGTTGACCAAGGCAGTGAAGATACAGCACGTAATGTTTTGCATCAATATGCTCTGATATAAGAAGAACTGAGGGGCACCGTGCGTTGCCGTAGAACTTGCGGTTGATACCATGCACATAGTTCTTATTCGAAGGAGGGTGAAGCTCATGTCCAATCGTATCATCCGGTTAATTATGCACTCTCGACGGCATCGCTCGCTGGGACCGTGCCACTGCACTTAATGATAGTCAGACGGTGGGTTGGGTTATCGTTTCTGTTGTCATACTACAACGTGCCATTAGCTCTTTATGGTAGTCGGACGGTAAGCTCACGTTTGTGTTGTCGGTTTCAAAGTATTACCACCAATGATTTGATGTCTGCACTGCTTCAGTTACTCTCGCTCAAGACATAGAGCGTTTCCATGCCTTTGACGGCCGACGAAAGGCGGGAGCGGAATCGGTTGTCAGCTCGACGCCGACGTGGTCGAGAGACGCCGGCTGCAAGTGATGATAGGCGTCGTCGTGATCGGGAGAGTCATCATCGCCGTCGAGTAGCGTCTGCGGCAGGAACGGAGCGCGCGGTGAATACTACACTTCCAACTTCATCATCATCTACACCGGCATGTGGTCAGACAAGTCAGTCAATCATTGGACGGTGCTTTGAGAACCATTGTGCCTGGGGCGACATCGAAATTCCAAGGTTGTATCCTGTGTCGGTTGAGGCGAAGAGCAATGTACTGCAGCGTCTGCGGTTAGCGCTTGGCGCACATGGACTCGATGAGACCGTGTGTGCGGTTTGTGACCGTAATGTGCTGTGGAAATCAATTCATCTCGTGGACGTTACCGATCGTGACCGCATTGACAACATGCACTCGCTACTCGTAAGCGATGGTGAAGGCTTGCCACTGGAACTTATAGTCGAGTATGACTGCTCTGAGCTGCACTCGTGTCTGAGCGGCATGTTATTGTCTAGAAGGGGGATACATGAGGATGGGTACGTGCAAGTCTGTGAAGAGTGCAACAACAGCTTGTTGAAGCAAACGGTGCCGAAGTTTGCGATCAAGAATGGATTTGCAATTGGGACGCTGCCGATGCGATTCATGGACGTCACGTTGCCCGAACGATTGATTACTCAGCCCGTGTCAGTCGTCTGTGTGACCCGTGTTATGCGCGACGGTGCACACCGCGCGATACGATCACACTGCCTAGCGTTTGACGCTTCGCCAGGGCCGGCCGCGACGCTGCTACCGATTTCTCTTGGGGACATATCGTGTTGTGCTTGCTGGGCCATTTACCACCGAACAGCAAGCGCGCGTACGTGAAATGCACCGCGTGCGTCGCGAAGTCATCGATGATTTGCTTGCGTTCTACAAGCTTCACAACCCGCTGTACGCATCCATTTCCGTTGGGAACAGCTCTGATTTCACGGCCGATGCGATTGCTCAGAATTTGATTGGCCTACGACTACGCCCATGGACATCACCTTGCCGGCGCCCTTCCGGCAGCGATGAAAACGCTCTGCGAGTGGCAAAGGTGTGGACCACACTTAAGTTACTGCCCACAACGTTGAAGGTGCTCAGAAGTTGCACTATGTTGCAATAACGATGTCGCACGAAGGTTGAGTGATGACAGACACGGCCCCTGTGCACCCCCCTATGATAGTTCTCATTGCGTACCGGACCAAAGGCTCCGGGTTTGTAGTTCGAATCTGTATGAAATTTATTATGGAGAAAGATGTGAACGATTATGGCTAAGTTGTTTTTCGTCAGGTAGGACGCTTGAAAGTGGTTTTGGCCACGGCACAGACGTATCAAGGATGGTACGTAGCGTAATGATTGTGTGTACATAGTGAAATAAGTGTTTGAATGAGTGGGTTACTGGCATGTGCGATCATTCAAATGCAATAGTTGCTTCATGGTGGCGTAATTACGTTGATGAGGTGAAGCTTGGTGTCGAGCTGACAGCAGTCGGGGTAGACGCGCAACTTGGTGGGTGCGAACGAGATGATCGTTCCTGGTTGCGGGAGCATTGGATTGTCAGCGTTGATGTCGTAGAGCGACACCGTAAGCAGGTACTGGTTGGCTTCGAACGGGTCATCCTGTTGTGCCTCTTGAAAGATCTAGAGAGCGTGCAAAACGTTATGGTGAGTGCATGTACATGAGCTGAAGGGAAGGGTTGTAGTGAGCCGCTAGCAACGCAAAATTACCGCTACTTGTTCGTCCAGCGGCTCGGACGCTCGCTGTTCGCCAAGGTAGATGCGGAGGTAACGCGTTGTATTATTCACTTTGATCGTTGCGCATCCATAAGACTCGTCCTTGAACTCGCACAGAGGCTCGGGTGTTAGGGTCATCCATGTCATTGTTCGTGATGAAGTCGCGTAAATCTAGGTGAGATCATATATGTTAGAACATAAAAACAAATTTGAAACAAGGAGGTACCTTCGATGGTGTCAAAGAAACGGCGTTTGTGTTGCTCCATCGATTTTTTGAGTTTCTTAACTGGCGAGACGTACTCGGTAGGCAGTGACTTCGTAGCAGTGCGCTCATGTTTGGGCGCTGGACGCGGTGGAGACAATAAGGAGAAGATGACTTGCCCAGGAGCGAGACGTTTGTCGGTGTAGGCATGTACGTTGAGGAGGATGGCGGTGTCGGCTCATCAACTTGCTGTAGCTTTGCGTGTTTCTTGGGAGGCATGGATAGCAGGATAATGCTGGCGTTATGAGAAGCGGAGTGTTGGACTGCCGAGCAAAATGGAAAATGTGCTGTTAAGTTTGTTGGTCATGAATACCGCCGTTAGTTGGGCGAGGAGAAGTTCGCTCTCGTTCTTCGTTCTGAGAAGTAGTGTTCAAGCGCCATTTCCCTGAGACCTCGTCGGCGCTAGTGATATGGTTAAAACTATGTATGAATCGCCCTGTTGCTTCAAGAAAGACGAGACGTGGGGAAATGCGGGACAGGGTGCGGTGCGTGCTGCATGAGCTGATCTTTCCATGATGAATTGGTGCCGGCCAATATCCATGGTCGATCCGACTGGTGTTGTGCATGCGTCGTGTATGATGGCTAGTTCGGTTGAGGAAGCGTTTGAGGCGGTTCGGATAGTGGAAGCGAATGTGGTAGTCGGCGGCAAGTGGCTTGAAGCGCAACAGGTAAGCGAAAATGTACGTCGTTGCCGTACCGTTCCCACTCCAGTTGCTGATTGTTTTAGTTGGTTTGCGTGTGTTAATGTACTGAATAAACCTCCAAGGGCGAAATCCAGATCTGTGGTTGTACAATTGATGACCAGACCAGGCAGGGTTGTGGGGAAGGCTGCATTAATCGTGCCGTACGTGGTCGTAGACAGTAGATACATGGCATGTGAGGGTTCTAAGGACATGGTTGTGGTAGATGCGCTACGAATGCGCAGTCGAGAGCTGTCCGTGTGGAATATTGTGCACAAACCGGCAGCTGCAAATGGGGTCTTTCGTCGCGACCGCAGTGGTAGACTGTGGTCGAAAGGGGGTTGGGCTGCTGGCGATGGAGATCATACACGCTGGCCAGTACGTAGGCGAGTACGTAGGAGAGGTGCTAAACAACCATGACGCCATGATACGCTATGAGGTAGGGTGGTTGCCAGAATGTGCGTTTGCATCCTGTGGTACTAAGGCTGTGTTCACATTCCAGTCTTATCGAAGCTCTAAGCGCCACTACATGCTACGTGTGAGCGCGCAAAAAGTCATTGACGCCACTCGCTTTGGGGGTCGAACACGTTTTGTAAATCATTCGTGTGATCCTAACTGCGCGTTTGAGAAGTGGAACGTCCGTGGCCTCGAGCGATGTGGACTATTTGCCATTCGTGACGTGCAAGCGGGAGAAGAGTTGACACTCGACTATCAGTTCCAGTATGTCGAAAGTGAGGTGAGATGTGGAGAGTGTTGTTTGTGTATGTGTTCGTAGTGTTCACTTTGAACGTGCTTATGTGATTGTTGATGGCGAGCAGCTAGTCGTTGAGTGTTTGTGCGGTTCTCGCAATTGCAGAGGCGTGATAAGTTGGGAGAAACACAAGCGGAAGCTCTCTGAGCACGGAGCAAGAAAAAAGAGAGTCGTTCAGCTCACCATTGACCAGTTTCTCGTAAGCAGTTGAACATGTCGGTGAATATGAGTGGTTCTGGCATACGACAGCAATGCTAAGGATGTAGTTATGCTGTTGGAAGCCAGGTGCGTCACGCCACGTAATTGACTTCATCAGTACAGTTATGGTTATCGAAAGCGAGCGCCTCCACCTTCGCCAAGCTGTTTGCGTGCGATGGAGAATTCGATGAAGAATTCACTCTTAGCGGTTGTCAGAGTTGACCAAGGCAGTGAAGATACAGCACGTAATGTTTTGCATCAATATGCTCTGATATAAGAAGAACTGAGGGGGCACCGTGCGTTGCCGTAGAACTTGCGGTTGATACCATGCACATAGTTCTTATTCGAAGGAGGGTGAAGCTCATGTCCAATCGTATCATCCGGTTAATTATGCACTCTCGACGGCATCGCTCGCTGGGACCGTGCCACTGCACTTAATGATAGTCAGACGGTGGGTTGGGTTATCGTTTCTGTTGTCATACTACAACGTGCCATTAGCTCTTTATGGTAGTCGGACGGTAAGCTCACGTTTGTGTTGTCGGTTTCAAAGTATTACCACCAATGATTTGATGTCTGCACTGCTTCAGTTACTCTCGCTCAAGACATAGAGCGTTTCCATGCCTTTGACGGCCGACGAAAGGCGGGAGCGGAATCGGTTGTCAGCTCGACGCCGACGTGGTCGAGAGACGCCGGCTGCAAGTGATGATAGGCGTCGTCGTGATCGGGAGAGTCATCATCGCCGTCGAGTAGCGTCTGCGGCAGGAACGGAGCGCGCGGTGAATACTACACTTCCAACTTCATCATCATCTACACCGGCATGTGGTCAGACAAGTCAGTCAATCATTGGACGGTGCTTTGAGAACCATTGTGCCTGGGGCGACATCGAAATTCCAAGGTTGTATCCTGTGTCGGTTGAGGCGAAGAGCAATGTACTGCAGCGTCTGCGGTTAGCGCTTGGCGCACATGGACTCGATGAGACCGTGTGTGCGGTTTGTGACCGTAATGTGCTGTGGAAATCAATTCATCTCGTGGACGTTACCGATCGTGACCGCATTGACAACATGCACTCGCTACTCGTAAGCGATGGTGAAGGCTTGCCACTGGAACTTATAGTCGAGTATGACTGCTCTGAGCTGCACTCGTGTCTGAGCGGCATGTTATTGTCTAGAAGGGGGATACATGAGGATGGGTACGTGCAAGTCTGTGAAGAGTGCAACAACAGCTTGTTGAAGCAAACGGTGCCGAAGTTTGCGATCAAGAATGGATTTGCAATTGGGACGCTGCCGATGCGATTCATGGACGTCACGTTGCCCGAACGATTGATTACTCAGCCCGTGTCAGTCGTCTGTGTGACCCGTGTTATGCGCGACGGTGCACACCGCGCGATACGATCACACTGCCTAGCGTTTGACGCTTCGCCAGGGCCGGCCGCGACGCTGCTACCGATTTCTCTTGGTTCTATGGGGACATATCGTGTTGTGCTTGCTGGGCCATTTACCACCGAACAGCAAGCGCGCGTACGTGAAATGCACCGCGTGCGTCGCGAAGTCGTCGATGATTTGCTTGCGTTCTACAAGCTTCACAACCCGCTGTACGCATCCATTTCCGTTGGGAACAGCTCTGATTTCACGGCCGATGCGATTGCTCAGAATTTGATATTTGAGGCTATTGATGCCGTCACCGAAGTTGATGACATTGACGCGGAGCAGGATCGCGTCGGCGGTGTAACCGATGCCGATACGTCCACTGCAGAGACCAACGTAGTCGAACATCGAGTCGTCTTTGGCAGACGATCGCGAAGTCGCTACTCAGGACCTACCTGCGGTGGCGGACACGAAACACAGGCATCTCCCGAACCGCACTTCTTAGTGCGCCATTCGACTCACTTCGCGAAAAAGAACAATGTGCTGTTCGCACGGATGTGGCCGCATCTCTTCCCATACGGAAGAGGCCATCCAGGGGAGAAGCGCCACGTTCCGGTGTCCCTGGAAGCGTGCGTCCGGTATTACAGCATGCTGAGTTCACGTAAGTTTGCAGAAGATGAGCTGTTCGTCCTTGCAAGCTTCGACTACTTGTCAGTGCAGAAGATGTACACTCAAGTAGGGATCAAGTGCCAGCGGAATCCTGAGCTTTTTGAGTCGTACAACAATATTTCGGAGGAGGCGCTGGTACAAGCACTGAAGGAGAAAGAGCTTCAACGCCAAGGTCGCACCACATCGGCAAGAAGTAGCGACTCGAACGCGACCGCCTTTCTCCGAACGGTTGAACTAAGCGGCAGCTCGATGTGGGGGAGCGACGGCGAGCGGGCACAATGTCGACGCCGGGCGTTCGCGTATCAAACGCGATTTAAGCAACCAGCTCTCTTTGTGACTCTTACACCCAATGTAGCGGACTCGTTTGTGATGGCGCAGTACTGTGGTATCACCTCCGTTGATACGCTGTTTGATGCCCCGTTGTCTGCACCACCAGAATGGTCGACTCTCCATAGTGCCGCCATGCGCAATGACATAGCGTCTGCTAGACTCTTCGTACGAAACATTGACGCCTTCATTGAGCACGTGCTTGGTGTGCCCCCGAAGCACATGAAAGCCAAGCCATTCGATGGGCTGTTTGGACCGGTGCGAGCCTACTTTGGCATGGTCGAAACCCAAGGCGGTGGAACGCTTCACGCGCACTTCTTGGTATGGCTGGAAAACGCGCCACCAAACAGTAAAGCATTTGACCGAGCGGTAACATTATACGGCGACCACTACTATCGTGATATTGAGGCGTTCACTGACAGCGTTGTGGCAACGTCGATGCCGTTGAAAGTTGCAGATTCGTCGTGTGTCTTCTGTGGGCACTCATACGCTGATCTGCAGCAGCTCCAAATACCCCCCGTAGCATATGAGGATCCTAATAGGCAGACGATCGAGTTCGTGGCGAGCCGCAGCTCGTTCAGTGCGCTGGATGCGGCACAGAATTGAGCTCGCAACATGTTATTCGACGCGTCTTGCTCGACAACCGACCGGCGTTGTGGCCGGCACTGATGCGACCGTACTCCTCGGACGAATTGAAATCAGCTGTGCAGTTAGAGACGCACTGTCGGGGCGGAACCACAGCAGCGAAGGCGGCCATTTATTACCGCGATCTACACTTATTCAAAGAGGCAGATCCAAGCAGTAGTGACGTCTATGGCGAGTATCTGCAGGACCTGAACCGATCTCCGTGTCGACAAGAGCGACGAGAAGATGACGCATTTCGCAATGATGGTGTCACTCGAGCATTGGTAATGATGCCTCCGTCAGTTGACGATAAACGGTTTGCACCACGCATTGTTGCGTTCGTGGTGTCAATGCTCGTCTTCATGTTCAATCTTCATTGGTGGTCACATGCGGGAAGCTGCTTCAATAGGAGCCGTGCATCGTTGCCCGGTCGTTGTCGCTACGGTTTTCCACGGATCGAGCTCCGCATACGTCGTGCTCAAGCGACGGCGTCACTCTCATGAGGCGAGCACCATTTGAGTTCATCAACGGCTTCAATCGCGAGATGATGTTGGCATTTAAGTGCAACCACGACATCCAGGTCATGATCGGCGGACTGGGTGCTTTGCTGCGAATCTACTATGCCACAAAAAGTACGTTACCAAGATGCAGGAACATGTCGACTCAATTACAGCCGTTGCCCTTTCTGCATTCCAGCGTCGCCAGTTGCGAGAAGCGCGCGATGAAGAAGCGACGCCGTCGAACCACGCTGCAATTGGGCGCAAGCGCGTAGCATCTCTATTATACGCGATCACGAACCGTCGTGAGATCGCTGGACCTCTTTCTGCCTTGTACTTGCTCCGAGGATCATGTGCATTCGCATGAGCACGCCGTGTGCCACACGCTTCCACTACGAGCGGTGCTAGGCGAACTTGTTGATCGCTCGTCAGAAATGTGCGACCTTGTCCAGTTACGAGAGCACGGTGGATCTGGTGTCAGATTTCGAGCGGCATCGTTTCTAGACGACTATTTGTTTCGGCCGTCGACCTTAGACCCAATCAGTCTATACGAGTTCGTGGCAAAGCATTTCCGTCGGAAGCGATCTGAGGCATCTGCAGAGCGCGCGCTTTTTCAACCAGATCACCCTCTCTTCGACTCACACTGTGTTGGCACGCACATCAATGAAGTTGTTCCTGTAGTCGTCGGAATGCGCATGCCCTTCGTAGACTCCGAAACTCCCTACGAGTACATCGTGAAGCGAAGCAAGTGCGCACTTGTGCTGTTTAAGCCGTTCCGCACCACTGCAGACCTTGTGGCGGGTGACCCGGCAAACGACGATACTTGGATCGAGGCTTACTCGCTGTGGGAACCCACGCGTTCGGGTTTCATACATGAGATGATGGCTAATATGGACGACTACCACCGCGCTGCAAGGCAAGCAGAAGAGTGTCGTGGTGATCCAGGCGACGGTGCCGAAGTCCAGCGACGACGGTTCTGGTAGTTGATGTCGACGATATCACCGGGACACACGAAGACGTGGATAACGCACTTGATCACGCTGTGGTCTGCGAGACGGCGAATCCTAAAGCTGCTGGAGCCGACGCTTTCTACCTTCATCTCTTCAACGACTGGGACGATGGCAGCACCGACCGACATGAGGATTCATCTTCCATTGACCCGAGTTTGCCAGTTTTCCCGAACGCAGGGCCGAGCATCGGGTTTCAGCACTTACTCGGGGCTGTGGCACACCACGGCTGGAACTGCCCCATACATGCGTAGCAACAGCTCGCTGCCAGAGTTTTCGATCGATGAGCTCCAGAGATTCGTCAGCGACACGTCGAACAACGAGACCGAATCGCAGCGATCGGATAATTTTCGCAAGGAACGGCCTACAGAGGTTATTGAGCTCCTAAGGAGCGCGCTCAAGGATGGCACTCAGTGGACACCACCAGCGCAGTCTTCCTCGAGCCCATCGCCACTGCGGGCATACTCGTCAATTGCCGAGGTCTCCCAAGCGTTCACGCTAAATCATCGGCAACACGTCGCATTCACTCGCATTGCAACGTCGCTTCTCCAGCGTTACCTCCATCAAGAGCTTGGTGGCATCAAAGTTAACGATGGAACTGGTCGTGGCTCCCAAGGTAACGATCGTGTTCGCGCTGAACAACTGCTCATGTACCTTGGTGGTGCTGGTGGCACCGGTAAGAGTCGCGTAATCGACGCCATCCATGCATTCAGCGCATGTTGGCATCGCGATGATGCCGTCGAGAAGACTGCCCTGACAGGCAAAGCCGCGACGCTGATTGGAGGGCGCACGCTCGCCAGCTTCATGATGCGGTTGGAAGCACGCGGTCCGAAACAAGCACTTCATGCCACTTTGACCTCCTCGTCATCGACGAGGTCTCCATGATGTCCAAAGCTGAGTGGTTAAAGCTCGACAAGGCGCTTCGGCAGTACATGCAGCTTCCGACCGTGCCATTCGGCGGTGTGCACATGGTGCTTGTTGGAGACTTTTTGCAAATGCCACCAGTCAAAGCGGATCCAATCTTCGTGGACCCCGCCGAAAAACGAAAGCCAACAACGGTCGATGTGGAAGGATTCAATCTCTGGCGGCAGATCAACACTGTCATCATGCTAGACAAATCAGTGCGTTTCAAAACGACCCAGAGTGGGGAGCTGGCTGTAGTCTCGCTCGGCTCGGCCAGTGGACACCCGAGTTCATCGACCTCGTCAATAGCAGGGTTCTCAAGTCTCCTCACCATTTCCAGCAGCAACAGCACGATCAGTCATCGCAATTGGATCTCCGAGACGAAATCACACCCGAAGCGGTCTTTGTTACGCCGGAGAATTCCACCCGATTGGCCATCAACAATGCCTTCGTAACCGAGACTGCGTCCATGCTACCCAGCAGCACGTTTCCTGTGCGGATTGTCGCTAACTTCAAGGGTGCTCTGAATGGCCTTAGCCAGAGCGATCTCCGCTATGTAATGGGCCTCTCGGACAATCGATTTGGGCGCATGGCGCCGTATCTTGACCTTATTGAGGGTATGCCCGTTCAAGTTACTCAAAACGTTGCCACAACAAAAGGAATCGCCAATGGCACACTTGGGACGCTCGAGTCTGTGCACTTTCCTGACGGTACCAGCTTCCGCCTAGTGCAGGACGGTGCGACCGACACCGTTGTACAACTGCCGAGTCAAGCCCCAAAATACGCCATGCTCCGCATACCACGTCCTCGCTCCTCTGCCATTCGACCCGGTGTCAATCCAGACCTCTTCCCAGTGTTCTACACCACCGAAGCTTACCGGAAGGTGACCATCCAGCTACCGAGAGCTCCAGACGGCAGCCCGCGCGCAATCACGGTCAAGCCCCAGCAGTTGCCATTTGTGTGTGCAGTGGGTTCGACCGTGTACAAAGTACAAGGCGAGACTCTCAACTCGATGGTTGTCATGGATTGGCGCTCCAAGCACCACATCGTTAACAAGCCCCAGCAGACGTATCTGCTTGTGTCCCGCGTCACATCACGTCTTGCATTCATTGCGTTACATCCACTTACTAATGAGCTTGCAGCATGGTCTAAACCACCTCCAAGTGCAATCCATGAAGAAGTACGGCTAAACCAATTGAGCGACGCCAATCTGGCGGCGTTCCATTCATCGATGGCCGCTGATGCGGCTGCCACCACTATCACCACGTAACCTCCCTTGGCTAAAGTCAATCCAGTTTGTGTCCGCCGTCGCAGCTGTGAGCAGTGTATAACGGAGTAGTTAATATCAAATTCAAATGAGAATGTTTACTGCCATCATGAGTCGTAATACGGACCTGAATGCGCCTTGTACCAGGTGATTCGGTTCCCAGATCTCAAGCGAGAATATCCGACATCATTTGACGATCACACTGACCTGTCCAGCGAGGTCCACACCTCAGGTACTCCATTCGTTTCATCAGCTCTACCATCCTGCCCAGCATGTCCAGCACATTGTCCACCTAGTCGAACTTCTTTTCTACTAGAACCGCCGTAGGAACGCGCTATATGTGAGCATGTTGCGGAACGTCGACGCCTCTCAGCTCACGTCCATCTGCTGGTAGTAGCTCGTGAAGCGACGGATGACCAGATCGTTCACTTCGTAGCTTTTGTCTTCATGACTTGTGGCCGGCGACTACGCCCATGGGCATCACCTTGCCGGCGCCCTTCCGGCAGCGATGAAAACGCTCTGCGAGTGGCAAAGGTGTGGACCACACTTAAGTTACTGCCCACAACGTTGAAGGTGCTCAGAAGTTGCACTATGTTGCAATAACGATGTCGCACGAAGGTTGAGTGATGACAGACACGGCCCCTGTGCACCCCCCTATGATAGTTCTCATTGCGTACCGGACCAAAGGCTCCGGGTTTGTAGTTCGAATCTGTATGAAATTTATTATGGAGAAAGATGTGAACGATTATGGCTAAGTTGTTTTTCGTCAGGTAGGACGCTTGAAAGTGGTTTGGCCACGGCACATACGTATCAAGGATGGTACGTAGCGTAATGATTGTGTGTACATAGTGAAATAAGTGTTTGAATGAGTGGGTTACTGGCATGTGCGATCATTCAAATGCAATAGTTGCTTCATGGTGGCGTAATTACGTTGATGAGGTGAAGCTTGGTGTCGAGCTGACAGCAGTCGCGGTAGACGCGCAACTTGGTGGGTGCGAACGAGATGATCGTTCCTGGTTGCGGGAGCATTGGATTGTCAGCGTTGATGTCGTAGAGCGACACCGTAAGCAGGTACTGGTTGGCTTCGAACGGGTCATCCTGTTGTGCCTCTTGAAAGATCTAGAGAGCGTGCAAAACGTTATGGTGAGTGCATGTACATGAGCTGAAGGGAAGGGCTGTAGTGAGCCGCTAGCAACGCAAAATTACCGCTACTTGTTCGTCCAGCGTCTCGGACGCTCGCTGTTCGCCAAGGTAGATGCGGAGGTAACGCGTTGTATTATTCACTTGATCGTTGCGCATCCATAAGACTCGTCCTTGAACTCGCACAGAGGCTCGGGTGTTGAGGTCATCCATGTCATTGTTCGTGATGAAGTCGCGTAAATCTAGGTGAGATCATATATGTTAGAACATAAAAACAAATTAGAAACAAGGAGGTACCTTCGATGGTGTCAACGAAACGGCGTTTGTGTTGCTCCATCGATTTTTTGAGTTTCTTAACTGGCGAGACGTACTCGGTAGGCAGTGACTTCGTAGCAGTGCGCTCATGTTTGGGCGCTGGACGCGGTGGAGACAATAAGGGAGAAGATGACTTGCCCAGGAGCGAGACGTTTGCCGGTGTAGACATGTACGTTGAGGAGGATGGCGGTGTCGGCTCATCAACTTGCTGTAGCTTTGCGTGTTTCTTGGGAGGCATGGATAGCAGGATAATGCTGGCGTTATGAGAAGCGGAGTGTTGGACTGCCGAGCAAATTGGAAAATGTGCTGTTAAGTTTGTTGGTCATGAATACCGCCGTTAGTTGGGCGAGGAGAAGTTCGCTCTCGTTCTTCGTTCTGAGAAGTAGTGTTCAAGCGCCATTTCCCTGAGACCTCGTCGCGCTAGTGATATGGTTAAAACTATGTATGAATCGCCCTGTTGCTTCAAGAAAGACGAGACGTGGGGAAATGCGGGACAGGGTGCGGTGCGTGCTGCATGAGCTGATCTTTCCATGATGAATTGGTGCCGGCCAATATCCATGGTCGATCCGACTGGTGTTGTGCATGCGTCGTGTATGATGGCTAGTTCGGTTGAGGAAGCGTTTGAGGCGGTTCGGATAGTGGAAGCGAATGTGGCAGTCGGCGGCAAGTGGCTTGAAGCGCAACAGGTAAGCGAAAATGTACGTCGTTGCCGTACCGTTCCCACTCCAGTTGCTGATTTTTTTAGTTGGTTTGCGCGTGTTAATGTACTGAATAAACCTCCAAGGGCGAAATCCAGATCTGTGGTTGTACAATTGATGACCAGACCAGGCAGGGTTGTGGGGAAGACTGCATTAATCGTGCCGTACGTGGTCGTAGACAGTAGATACATGGCATGTGAGGGTGCTAAGGACATGGTTGTGGTAGATGCGCTACGAATGCGCAGTCGAGAGCTGTCCGTGCGGAATATTGTGCACAAACCGGCAGCTGCAAATGGGGTCTTTCGTCGCGACCGCAGGGGTAGACTGTGGTCGAAAGGGGGTTGGGCTGCTGGCGATGGAGATCATACACGCTGGCCAGTACGTAGGCGAGTACGTAGGAGAGGTGCTAAACAACCATGACGCCATGATACGCTATGAGGTAGGGTGGTTGCCAGAATGTGCACCACTATCACCACATAACCTCCCTTGGCTAAAGTCAATCCAGTTTGTGTCCGCCGTCGCAGCTGTGAGCAGTGTATAACGGAGTAGTTAATATCAAATTCAAATGAGAATGTTTACTGCCATCATGAGTCGTAATACGGACCTGAATGCGCCTTGTACCAGGTGATTCGGTTCCCCGATCTCAAGCGAGAATATCCGACGTCATTTCGTCTCTCAGTGAGTTCACGGATGAAAGACCACTTTACGAGATCCAGTTAAAGCAACACGGCGCTGATATCAAAGTTAACGGAGAATAAAGCCACACTAGTACTCAATGAGCTGCTAATGTCGTCATCACCATCGAATCAGGCTCCGCTATCGAGAACATTGTATTCGTCCTAGTCCAGTATTTAGTTGTAATGAATGACCCTCATCTCCAAAGGACGCGAAAGCGTAGACGGCACGTCATGACCAGCGCTCTCTTCTCATTTGATCAGCCTTTGGATGCGTCTTGAAAGTCAAGCTTCACCCAATCCACGTTTGCGTCGTACTTCTCCTTCTCATTTATACCATTCAGCATCTCTCCAAGAACGACTCAAACCACTCGCCGTGGCGTCATTTGCTACCGCAGTATCAAGTAAAGCGTCGACATGTCGTCGTTTCTCAACGACCAAGGGCGTGGTAATCGACAATGAACCACAACTTTGAGAGATTGATGACAGATGCAGTGACCTTGCTCTCGTTCCGTTGTGCTTTGTAAGGCCTACTGCTGCTGCCACGTCGAGTAAATTCACCCATGTCCAGAGTTCTACAGGCAAACCTGCTCGAAATTAACACGCGCCATGAACGACAGCAATCGTAAGCAGAAATTCGGTTGGTAAGCCTCGACGGCTCGCCCATGACGATCACACTGACCTGTCCAGCGAGGTCCACACCTCAGGTACTCCATTCGTTTCATCAGCTCCACCATCCTGCCCAGCATGTCCAGCACATTGTCCACCTAGTCGAACTTCTTTTCTACTAGAACCGCCGTAGGAACGCGCTATATGTGAGCATGTTGCGGAACGTCGACGCCTCTCAGCTCACGTCCATCTGCTGGTAGTAGCTCGTGAAGCGACGGATGACTAGATCGTTCACTTCGTAGCTTTTGTCTTCATGACTTGTGGCCGGCGACTACGCCCATGGACATCACCTTGCCGGCACCCTTCCGGCAGCGATGAAAACGCTCTGCGAGTGGCAAAGGTGTGGACCACACTTAAGTTACTGCCCACAACGTTGAAGGTGCTCAGAAGTTGCACTATGTTGCAATAACGATGTCGCACGAAGGTTGAGTGATGACAGACGCGGCCCCTGTGCACCCCCCTATGATAGTTCTCATTGCGTACCGGACCAAAGGCTCCGGGTTTGTAGTTCGAATCTGTATGAAATTTGTGAACGATTATGGCTAAGTTGTTTTTCGTCAGGTAGGACGCTTGAAAGTGGTTTGGCCACGGCACATACGTATCAAGGATGGTACGTAGCGTAATGATTGTGTGTACATAGTGAAATAAGTGTTTGAATGAGTGGGTTACTGGCATGTGCGATCATTCAAATGCAATAGTTGCTTCATGGTGGCGTAATTACGTTGATGAGGTGAAGCTTGGTGTCGAGCTGACAGCAGTCGCGGTAGACGCGCAACTTGGTGGGTGCGAACGAGATGATCGTTCCTGGTTGCGGGAGCATTGGATTGTCAGCGTTGATGTCGTAGAGCGACACCGTAAGCAGGTACTGGTTGGCTTCGAACGGGTCATCCTGTTGTGCCTCTTGAAAGATCTAGAGAGCGTGCAAAACGTTATGGTGAGTGCATGTACATGAGCTGAAGGGAAGGGCTGTAGTGAGCCGCTAGCAACGCAAAATTACCGCTACTTGTTCGTCCAGCGGCTCGGACGCTCGCTGTTCGCCAAGGTAGATGCGGAGGTAACGCGTTGTATTATTCACTTGATCGTTGCGCATCCATAAGACTCGTCCTTGAACTCGCACAGAGGCTCGGGTGTTGAGGTCATCCATGTCATTGTTCGTGATGAAGTCGCGTAAATCTAGGTGAGATCATATATGTTAGAACATAAAAACAAATTAGAAACAAGGAGGTACCTTCGAGGGAGTCCACGAAACGGCGTTTGTGTTGCTCCGGCGATGGTTTGAGTTTCTTAAATGGCGAGACGTACTCGGTAGGCAGTGTATGCGTGGCAGTGCGCGCATGTGTGGGCGCTGGACGCGGTGGAGACAATAAGGAGAAGATGACTTGCCCAGGAGCGAGACGTTTGCCGGTGTAGACATGTACGTTGAGGAGGATGGCGGTGTCGGCTCATCAACTTGCTGTAGCTTTGCGTGTTTCTTGGGAGGCATGGATAGCAGGATAATGCTGGCGTTATGAGAAGCGGAGTGTTGGACTGCCGAGCAAATTGGAAAATGTGCTGTTAAGTTTGTTGGTCATGAATACCGCCGTTAGTTGGGCGAGGAGAAGTTCGCTCTCGTTCTTCGTTCTGAAGTAGTGTTCAAGCGCCATTTCCTGAGACCTCGTCGCGCTAGTGATATGGTTAAAACTATGTATGAATCGCCCTGTTGCTTCAAGAAAGACGAGACGTGGGGTAATGCGGGACAGGGTGCGGTGCGTGCTGCATGAGCTGATCTTTCCATGATGAATTGGTGCTGGCCAATATCCATGGTCGATCCGACTGGTGGTGTGCATGCGTCGTCTATGATGGCTAGTTCGGTTGAGGAAGCGTTTGAGGCGGTTCGGATAGTGGAAGCGAATGTGGCAGTCGGCGGCAAGTGGCTTGAAGCGCAACAGGTAAGCGAAAATGTACGTCGTTGCCGTACCGTTCCCTCCAGTTGCTGATTTTTTTAGTTGGTTTGCGTGTGTTAATGTACTGAATAAACCTCCAAGGGCGAAATCCAGATCTGTGGTTGTACAATTGATGACCAGACCAGGCAGGGTTGTGGGGAAGACTGCATTAATCGTGCCGTACGTGGTCGTAGACAGTAGATACATGGCATGTGAGGGTGCTAAGGACATGGTTGTGGTAGATGCGCTACGAATGCGCAGTCGAGAGCTGTCCGTGCGGAATATTGTGCACAAACCGGCAGCTGCAAATGGGGTCTTTCGTCGCGACCGCAGGGTGGTAGACTGTGGTCGAAAGGGGTTGGGCTGCTGGCGATGGAGATCATACACGCTGGCCAGTACGTAGGCGAGTACGTAGGAGAGGTGCTAAACAACCATGACGCCATGATACGCTATGAGGTAGGGTGGTTGCCAGAATGTGCACCACTATCACCACATAACCTCCCTTGGCTAAAGTCAATCCAGTTTGTGTCCGCCGTCGCAGCTGTGAGCAGTGTATAACGGGTAGTTAATATCAAATTCAAATGAGAATGTTTACTGCCATCATGAGTCGTAATACGGACCTGAATGCGCCTTGTACCAGGTGATTCGGTTCCCCGATCTCAAGCGAGAATATCCGACGTCATTTCGTCTCTCAGTGAGTTCACGGATGAAAGCCCCCTTTCCGAGATCCAGTTAAAGCAACACGGCGCTGATATCAAAGTTAACGGAGAATAAAGCCACACTAGTACTCAATGAGCTGCTAATGTCGTCATCACCATCGAATCAGGCTCCGCTATCGAGAACATTGTATTCGTCCTAGTCCAGTATTTAGTTGTAATGAATGACCCTCATCTCCAAAGGACGCGAAAGCGTAGACGGCACGTCATGACCAGCGCTCTCTTCTCATTTGATCAGCCTTTGGATGCGTCTTGAAAGTCAAGCTTCACCCAATCCACGTTTGCGTCGTACTTCTCCTTCTCATTTATACCATTCAGCATCTCTCCAAGAACGACTCAAACCACTCGCCGTGGCGTCATTGCTACCGCAGTATCAAGTAAAGCGTCGACATGTCGTCGTTTCTCAACGACCAAGGGCGTGGTAATCGACAATGAACCACAACTTTGAGAGATTGATGACAGATGCAGTGACCTTGCTCTCGTTCCGTTGTGCTTTGTAAGGCCTACTGCTGCTGCCACGTCGAGTAAATTCACCCATGTCCAGAGTTCTACAGGCAAACCTGCTCGAAATTAACACGCGCCATGAACGACAGCAATCGTAAGCAGAAATTCGGTTGGTAAGCCTCGACGGCTCGCCCATGACGATCACACTGACCTGTCCAGCGAGGTCCACACCTCAGGTACTCCATTCGTTTCATCAGCTCCACCATCCTGCCCAGCATGTCCAGCACATTGTCCACCTAGTCGAACTTCTTTTCTACTAGAACCGCCGTAGGAACGCGCTATATGTGAGCATGTTGCGGAACGTCGACGCCTCTCAGCTCACGTCCATCTGCTGGTAGTAGCTCGTGAAGCGACGGATGACTAGATCGTTCACTTCGTAGCTTTTGTCTTCATGACTTGTGGCCGGCGACTACGCCCATGGACATCACCTTGCCGGCACCCTTCCGGCAGCGATGAAAACGCTCTGCGAGTGGCAAAGGTGTGGACCACACTTAAGTTACTGCCCACAACGTTGAAGGTGCTCAGAAGTTGCACTATGTTGCAATAACGATGTCGCACGAAGGTTGAGTGATGACAGACGCGGCCCCTGTGCACCCCCCTATGATAGTTCTCATATAATTCGAACTACAAATATAATTCGAACTACAAATAGTTCTCATATAATTCGAACTACAAATATAATTCGAACTACAAATATAATTCGAACTACAAATAGTTCTCATATAATTCGAACTACAAATTTAGTGCGCTGCCGCCATATGCAGCTGGAAAAGGTCACACAAAAATCGTTGAGTTGTTGTTGGAGAACGGAGCTGCCGTGGACTTGGCTTCTGATGCTGGAATGACACCATTAATGAGTGCTGCTGAAGGAGGATACGTCGATATCCTGCATTTGCTAATAAACAAGGGTGCTAGCGTAATGAAGGTGAACAGTGATGGCTACACTGCGCTTGCTTGGGCACGGAAAAGGGCCACGTTAATGCTGTGCAGTTTCTACTGGAGAGTGGAGCGGACGTCAACAAAGCGTCGAATACTGGGAACTCGCCTCTCATCATCGCAGTTTTGAATGGCCACATTGATATCGCTCGAGTCTTTTTGGAGAATGAAGCTGATCTCAAACAGACGGAGGGAAATGGCTGTACGGCGCTCATATGAGCTGCCCAACAGAACAACATCGATCTTGCGGAACGGGCTTCTTTTCGCGTGCAAATCCTGGGACTTCGAGTGCACTGCACTTTTCATGCACTTGCGGTGGCTTTCCGAGTGCACTTTGCAAGAATCGGATGCTTGACCGCGTGCAGGTACATGTAGCATTTCCAACCAGGTCTTTGATGTTGCTCAGTGCGTGTTACTAGTATATCACACTACGTTCGTTGCTGTCCGAGCTATCCAAGCAGCAAAATACGAAGCGTGGCTACTAACAGTACATTACTTTGACTACCATGCAATTGTCATTGTCTCTTTAGTCTAGTACGAGCAGCATAACTACATGTAGAGGTAACGGGAGCGACGTCTCATGATCCCACGCATGCCAACAAACGGGTTGGTAGCGGGGGGGCCTTCCCCGTTAGTGAAATAAGAAAAATGTGTGTGTGTGTTGCATGGTCGTGTGCTGTCCAACATGCACTCGACGACCAGCCGAAACGTGTCGACGCGGGGTGCACGTGGGAACCAGCCGTTGAGCACGCGAAAATAATCCCCACCCCGATCTTGCACGTTTGTTTACTGAGAAGGGTGCCTCTGTCAACGCTGTTACGCTGTATGGATCCACTGCGCTTCTCTGGGCCGCTGACAAAGGTTTTGTGGATATGGCTAAGTTTCTGTTGAAAAAGGGTGCAGCGACTACACCAACGACCAAACAAGGCGGAACTGCACTCATATGTGCGGCTCAGAATGGTTACGTGGAAGTCGTTCGCCTGTTGTTAGATCATGGAGCTGATGTCGAGCAAGCAGATGACAAAGGTGTAGCGTTTGCCTTTTATCTTGCCCGGCACGTTGAGCAAGTCGTATTGCTCTTGGCTTCTGCGTCCCGTCCACTTCGTATGTACTTAACACTTTCTGGCCAACAGCAACCACTTGTTGCTGCGCCGGGCCCGTAGCTTCGTGCTGCGACCCTATTTATTGAATAGACACTACTCTTAATGCCTACTTTCGTTTGTCTCGTTCGTCTCACACACTGCCAAACCTTCGTCCGTCAGCTCCTCACAGTTCGTCCCGAGCCCGCCGACACCGTTGAGACCCTCCAGGTGACGTGAAGTCGCTCGCACAGCTGTCGGAGTACTCACCAAAGCACTTCCAGTCGCCGCCGCCTTCCAGTTGTCGCCCAGTCCCGTTCGCTGCCCGCTCAGTCCTCGCCGTTCGTCACTCCCGTCCGAAGCCTGGTACTGTCGTTCGGTTGCGTGCTGCCTACGCTCAAGCAGCCTGCAATAATCCCACACGCTCTCTTCAGCGCCAGTTGCAGAGTGAGCCTCTCACTTGCTCCCTCCGTCGTAATTTTCAAAGTGAGCCATCCTGCTCTTCACTTCGTCAGCCGGTTCCCCTTCTTCAAGGTCTCCGGTATCCAGCAGCTTGCAGCCAGTTCGAATTCTCATCGTACCACTGCTTCGCCACCCCGTGCTCCCGTACATGTACTCGTAGAAGGCCACGGCGTTTATTGGCTCACGCCACGAACGTTCGCCAGTACTTGGACCGCTGGAACTTCTCCCACAGGTGCTGCCGCTCCTCGTGCCCATCACGTCTCGGCCACACTGGTTCTCCACGTCCTCTCTCGTCTGTCCGTCTCTGCAAAATGTCAAGCGTCCGTGTCCTCCTGTTACACGCCTTCCCCACTTGGAGACTCTTCCACGATTCTCCCCGATCTAAACAATCTCTCGTACTCCTCAATAGAAGCCCAGTACTTTTCGTCATCGTTGGAGTTTGCCATGTTCCCGTTCTGTAGTCTTCGCCAAACTCGCTCGGGCTGTAATTCGTATTCCAGCACGTACTGTCCAGCAGCGTTCCGTCTCCTCCTCCTTCGGAGTTCCACCAGGAGCTCGTCCTGTCGTGGCCTCTTGTCCGCACCTGGAACTGCTCGTCGACTTCTCTTCTTGCCTCGTGCAGCCGTTGCCGCCTGTACTGCCGCCGCCGTTGTGCCAACAGTTTCGTATGCCGTCGGTTCATTCACACGGTCTTCCTCGTATTCAATCTCTCTATCGATGTCTTCTGCCGCCGCTTTTAAGAAGTCTGCCGGATAGTAGTGGGAAACCAAAAGGAAACATGCGCGATGATCCTCTCTTCTTGCCCTCAACGTCTTCCCGTTCCAACACAAAATTGTCATATCCAGCGGGCTCCACTATTCTTAGCGGCCCCATCCACTGATGAACCAGCTTCGTCGCCTTAGCACCGCGTGGTGGTTTGTACATCCACACCCGGTCTCCCGCCACAAAGTTTCGACGCCTCCGTACTTTACGATTATAATACCTCGCTTGCCGTTTCTGCTCACGAACTCGCGACAATTCTGCACACTCGTGGCTCCTTTTCAACGTCGCCACCAATTTCTCGTGATAGGCGTTCAGCTCCCCGCCTCGGTTCTTCTCGTTGCGCGTAGTAGCTCGTTGGGACTCTCAACTTTCTCCCATCATTAGTTCGTTAGGCGACAGCGCTACTGTCGAATGTCGGCCTGAATTATAGGAATACACAGCAAAGTCCACCCACTGGTCCCAATCGCGCTGCTTCTCGTCGTGCATGTACGTGGCCACCATGTCCTTCCACGTCCTGTTGAACCTCTCAACTAATCCAATCAAATGCGGTTTGTGTGGTACAGCAGTGGTCTGCTCAGCCTGCAAAAGCACCACTAGCTCCTCGATCGCTCGTCCTGCCATCTCTGGGGCTCCATCTGTCAGCAACTCGCGAAATGTACCAAACCGAAGTACCACATTCTTCATCAAAAACCTCGCGATGTCCTCTGCGGTGTGCTGCTTCACTGTGGCCGCGACAACATATCTCGTAACGTATTCTACGGCAGCAATCACAAACCGGTTGCCTCCGTCCGTCGCTGGTAATGGGCCAGCCACATCCAACGCCCATCTGTCGCCGACATCGCCACCTCTTAAGCTTCTCAGTGGTGGAATCACCTCTCTCGGCCTCGCCTTCCTACTGCCACACTCCTGGCAACCTCGCACCCATCGTTTTACCTCCTTACTCAGTCCCGGCCACCAGTAAATCGCCGCAATCCTCGCATAAGTGTGCGGTGCACGCAAATGACCTGCCCACACGGAATCATGGTGCTCCTTGAAGACCACGGGCCACAACGCCGGTGGCAATATCACACGCTGCCCTTCCGTCGTCTCGATCACCGCTAATCCGTACACCGTCGTTACCTTTCGTCCTCGGTGAAATCCTGAGTCCACTAACCGCTTCACCATCGTGCTCTTTCGCTGTGCTTCTCGGATCTCGTCGTCTGTCAACTGCAGTGTCTGCTCAGCAATCCGTCGCTGCTCAATTCGCTCTACACGTTCTGCACGCCGGACTCCGTCGCGTTCCGTCGTCACCAGTCGTTCATTAGCTCGCATCTCATTCTCGCGCGACACCCCAGATTCAATTGACACTTCACCAACGTGTTCTCGATGCCCCTCGGCTGGTCCATCACTACTCGTGTCCGCCGATATCGCTTCCGTTGTCCCAGCATCCTTCATCATCACTGTCGTCGTAGCTGCCTGCATGTTGTCCGACACGTTCACCGCGTCATTCGTCGTGGCTGCCCGCACGTTGTTCGCCATGTTCACCGCCGGTCGCTCACTATCCGCCAACATTTCAACACCGTCGTCGCCATCATCGACCGCCATCTCGTTCAGCGCCCGAATGGCTTCCTCTCGCCACAATCGTTCGTCTTCTCGTCGTTTGGCAGCTCTCGTGCGTGGCCGTGCCGATTCACTGTTCGTCTGCGTTCCTCGTCGTGATCCCGCCGCTTCCACCGTCATCGCTGGAGTGCTGTCCGTCGCTACTGCCGGAGTATTATTCACCGCCGCCATCGCGGTATCCGACGCTGACTCGTTCGTACTGCGCACTGTACCGCACGTAGCTCCCGCCGTCGACACCGCACTGATCTGCCGCTTCGTCTGGTCACTCGATTACCGTCGTCAACAGGGGCTCATCCCGTCTAAACTCTTTGCCGGTTCGCGTTGTATCGTTCGCCCGTCGTCTGCGTAAGCCTCGTTCGGGTACATCTCCTCGTTCGGTTGAAGGTGCACTCGTCTTCGTCGGTCCATTCCGCTGCTCGTTCGTCGCTAACAACTTGCCCCGTGGCACGTTCTTCTCGGTGTCTTGATCATTCGTCCGTGTAGTCGCCGCGTCGTCCTCCACGTCCGGCCCTCGATCCACGCAACTGTTCATTGCCGTCCCAGCCGTCATCTCCGTCATCCGTGCTCGTCGCCGTGCCCTCCGTCTTCTGCCAACCGCTGCTTGTACGGGTGCTGCCACAGGTGCTCTGGAGAGTGCATCTGCTACCACGTTCGTAGTCCCCGGTCGATACTCGACTTCAAAGTTAAACTCCTGTAATGTCAACGCCCAACGGTGTAGTTTCCTGTCAGATTGGCACTGGTCATCAACCACTTCAACGCCGAGTGATCAGTGATGATCACGAACTTCCTCCCATACAGGTACGGTCGAAATAACTTTACTGCCCAAACAACCGCCAAACATTCTAACTCCGTGATTCCGTACTTGCTCTCGGCTTCGTTGTTCACTTTGCTGGCATAAGCCACCGGCTGCCATCCACTGCCGTGATCCTGCATCAAACACGCGCCTAAACCCACTCGGCTCGCGTCCGTCACCACTCGAAAATCCCGTCGGAAGTCGGGGTAAACCAACAACGGCTTACTCGTCAAAATGTCCTTTACTCGCTCAAACGCGTTCACCTGCGCGTCCGTCCATTCCCATTTAACATTCTTCCTCAGTAGGGTAGTAGCCTGCTAAATGTACAAACCGCTTCACTTCGACTGCATCTCGTGGCGTAGGGAAGTTCTGCACCGCCGTGATCAATCTCTGTAGTGGCCGTACCCCTTCATTGCTCAGCTCGTGACCCAAGTACTCCATGGATCTCATCGCAAACCGACACTTCTTCAGTTTCAGTGTCAAACCAGCCGTCGCCAGCCGCTCCAACACCGTCGCCAACTCCACGATGTGTCTCTCGATTCCTCCCCGAGTGAAAACCACTATGTCGTCTAAGTACACCAGACACGTACTCCACGTCAAGCCTCTCAGTACACTATTCATCATGCGTTGGAAGGTCGAAGGTGCGTTAGTGAGTCCGAACGGCATTCTGATGAACCGATACAAACCCTTCTTCGTTGTGAACGCTGTTTTATCTCGATCTTCCGGAGCCACGAAAATCTGCCAATACCCTGCCTTCCAAGTCCAAGGTAGTGAAGAGTAGAGAGCTCCTCCAAGTGCTTCTAATGTTTCGTCAATGCGGGGCAAAGGATACACGTCCTTCTTCGTCACCTTGTTGAGTGCTCGGTAGTCGACACAAAACCGAACCTCTCCATCCTTTTTCCTCACCAACACAACCGGGAAGCCCCAGGCTCCATTGCCTTCTTCGATCACTCCTGCTTTCAACATCGTTTCCACGTTTTCGTTAATGATCTGGTCTTCTGCTTGTGCTTGCCGTCTCCTCTTCTGCATAATTGGTGCCGTCTCGCCCGTATCGATGTGGTGCTGTATGCTTAATGCTGTAGCTGGTGGACAGTCACTCTCATTGCTCGAAAGCCCTCGATAAACGCGCAAAAGCTTCATTACCAATTCACGTGCATCCCTTTCTTCAACTCCGATATGTATGTCCTTCTCGTTACTGAGTAGCGTCTCGCCGTCGCCCAACTCATTCATCCAGTCGTTCAGTCGTTCCGTCCGTAGCTCCTTGTTCATCTCGAGGATCGTCATATCTTCATCCATTGGGATCCAGGTTCCGAGTTCTCGTTTGTTCGGTAGATTGGCTGCCCGATCATTCGCGTTGATGGCAGGCACCCAAGCTTTGCCATCCTTCGCTGTTGTTACCGTCGCTGCTAACAGAACCGCTCCCGTGCTTCTCGTCGGAATGAACATACCGCGTTCACCGTCTTTGGCCGCTACTGCAACTTCTATAGGAGTTACTGTTCGCGCTGCAATCTTTGTCCTTCCAGCAACACGCACTGCCGCCACTCTGCATCCTCCGTTACCGTCCTGCGTCCGAAACGGAATTACCACTGTCCGGCCGTCGCCATTGTACCGTACTTCGTTACGACTGAAGTCCATCGTTGCTTCACGCGCCTGCAGGAAATCAATTCCCAGTAAAAACTCGTCCGTACAACCAGCCACAATGCATGCCTCCACGCGTATCTGCTCTCCGTACACACTGACGAGGTCGAACCTCCACACTCCGATAACGTTTAGCAGAAAGCCTCCGATACCTTCAACGTAATCTACCGGTGCCATATCCGAAACCTTGTCACCCAGCGCCATCCAGTCTGTGCCAGCAATCGTATACCTCGCGCAACTGTCCAGCTTCACGTCTCGCTGAGTTCCCGATACCGTCACTGTGGCTGTAGGTAGTCCGTCTTCTGCGCCAATGTACTCCACCGTCTTCGTCCCATTCTGCTGTTGCTCGGCGCTTTGATTCAACTGCTGCTTCACCAGGCTTACTCGAGCTCGTTCCTTCGTTTCCCCGTTCGTCGCACCATCGTCGTCGGCTCCAGTCTCATGACCACGTTCATGCAGATGCTTCAAGACTTCCTCGGCGTCTCGTGCTCGTCGAATTTGCCGGATTACTGCCTCACGTTTACGGTTGGTCTCTTGGTCTCGTGCAGCGCGCTTCTCCGCTTCTTTCTCGCGGGTCCTTCTGCGTTTGGCCATTCGTCGCTTCCGCCGCCGTGCCTGTCGAGCTTTCAGCAGTTCGCTAGTCAACGCCGTATCGTCACCGTCCTGCTCATCACCCGTCGAGTCACCGTCGTTCGCTTCCGAGTCTTTCGCGGGCCGGTTGCATTCATCGGGATCCTTGGTGGTCGTTATTCCTCTGGCATCGCCTCTCACTACACGGTCGGGCTCAGTACGCGTTGCTCTTACCGCCCCAACTTCAATGTCGAGCATACCCAGCTCCTTCTCTGTATTCACTGCAGGATCGACATTCGCCACCGCCGCCTCTGTACTACTGGTCGCGTCGCCCATGTGCAAAGCTTCGTCGCCCGTCGTCTCGTTCGTATTGACATTCACCGCTATTGCTTTCTGCATCGTCGACGTCGGGCTTACCCTGTCCGCATTGTTCGTCCGCGCCGTTCTGTTCACTGCCGCTGGCGTCACCACCGCCGCTGCGCCTTCCCCAGGTTGGCGTCGGTCCGTCGCGCTATCTGCCCGCTGTTTTCGTCCCGCGTCGTACCTCCGTTCGTCTTGCTCCCTTTGCACCCGAGTATACCGCGTCGTGGCCATCGCTGGTCTCAACGTAGATACGTACTTCTCGGCCTGCAGTCGGTTGAAGATCATCTCGTCGTCCTTCATAATCTGTTGCCACTCGACAATGTCGTCGCTCGTCAACACTTTCTCGTCCTGCATTGTAGTCACACCGCCTTCGCTCCGTTCTGCCTTGCGGCTCACGCCAATTTCCGTCGCTTCACTCTTCCCAAGGGGTTCGTTCATCACTGTCGAACGCCGTATCCCCGCTACGTCGTTCGCTGCTCGTTTTCCGACTTGGCCAGAGGCTTCGCTCCGCGTGTGCGCATGTACTCGTCGTTCCGGGCCTTGGCCTCACTGTCGGTGCACATCCTCGCAAAATGGCCCACTCGGTTGCACGCAAAGCACCGGGGTTCGTTCGGACACTGCATTGACCAATGGCCTTTACCACCGCATCGCCGACACTCTCTGCTGCCGCTAGTTTCGCCGTTTTCCCGACGCAATTCGCCCTGTCGGCTGTCGCTTGTACCAGCCTGCTTCACTGCTGCCTTCGTCTTTGCCGTCTTTGGTGGGGTATCTGACTCTTCACCGCTTGGTTCCGTTGCTTGCGTTTTAACCTTCTTCGCAGGTGGCTTGGTCTCGCTGGCACCACTCTTCCGCGCACGCGGCTTGCTCGCCGGCTTCGGTTCCCAGAATCGTCCGTTCCATCGCCTGCCCGGTATCTTCTGGATCATGCCCGTGAGTCGATTATACACGCCTTGAGGATTCGTGAACAACGCCAATTGTTCCGCTGTCTCAGTCGCTGCTCGTCCTCCTATTTCAGTTGCGGCACCTGCTACTTCTCCGGGAACACTCACTCCACCGACACCTGGAATCATCACCGTCGTACCGCTGGGTCCATTCACTTGCACCAGATGCGTCGCATGCGCAGCTGGGAACGTCTGCCCAATGTTATGCATTCCTCGCGCCACATTCTCCAACGGGTCGCTCAACTGAGTCGCCTTCTTCACAGCCTTCTCCAGCGTCTTCGGAACCGGTGGTTGCTTAACCAACTGTCTTGTCGTCCGGTCCAAGTTTCTATAGAATTGGGCAAGGAAAACTCTCTCTTCCACTGGATTTCTGTCGGCAGCCTCTCGCAATCCAGCGGCATAGTCGGCGTACGACTCGCCGGCTATCATCATTCGCGTGTTCACTCTCCATTCAGCATCCTCCAAGTTCTGCGGTGGTGCGTACCGCTGCAACAGACCTCTCTTCAAATGAGTCCACGTGCGTTCTCGTGCCGGCGTTCTTCGATCTCGGTTGACCCACCATCGTGCCGCGTTCTCAGCCAACTTGTTGCCCAAAATGAAGTACAGGGCCTTATCGGACCAGTCACCACGTCCAGATTCTCGCGCTCCTTCAAGTGCTAGGTCGATTCGATCGATCCACGTTGAGACCGAGATCCCTGACTCTGGCGTGAACACCGGAAGCTCCAAGTCCTTGATACTTCGCTGCGTGGCTCGTCGTCGCCGTTCTTCCCGTTCGCGTTGCTCAGGCTGCTCGTGCCTACCGCGTCGCTCGCGTCGTCCACGTCGGTCGCGTCGTTCCCGTCGGTCACGCCGTTCATGTCTTCGGCGATCGTGCCGTTCCTCGTGCCGTTCGTACATTCCCCTCGCGCTTCGTGACCTGCTTCGGTCGCTCTCGTCGCTTGAACTTTCACTACTCGTTTCGGAGCTGCTGCCGCCGCTGCTTCCATCGTCGCTGGGTGCTCCTCCAACATGTCCTTGTTCCGAATCGTCAGAGCTGTCGTCGTCTGATGGATCGCCATCATGGTGTGCTCGTCGTCGCACTGGATGTCGGTCGTGGCGCCCGCGGTTCCCTCCACGCCGTCGTGCTTCGCTCCTGGATCGGCGTCCGTGTCGTCCTGGTTCGTTCCCGTGTCGTCGTCCACGGTCTCGTGGTTCGTCGTCGTCAAGGCGCCTACGTACTGCTCGTCTTGCTTCTCGTTCATGTTCGCGGTGCAGTGGTGCTCTTTGTCCGCCGTCGCTATCTTCGTCCTGGTAGCGAGGCCGAACATCTCGCCCGTACTCATCCCGTTCGTCACCGTCGTGCGGTAATTCCTCCACCACACGTCGCTCGTCGGCTTCCAGCTGTGGCGTATCTGCTTCAGGCATACGCTCCCGTTGTAGTATGCGCACCCGGTCGTACATTTTCCTTAGAGCCTCGCCCAACTCCTGAAGGTCCATTTCGTCTGCAGTGCCAAGGTCACCGGAAGTTCGTGCTGCTGTAACAGATCTTCGCCCTCTTGGTTCCATTTCGTTGGCCTGTTGATCCGGTTGCGCTGGTGCCAGCCGATCTTCTTCTTCGCGGAGCGCTGTTGGGTTTTCAACTTCCTGCCGCTCTTCGTTAACTGCCGCTGCTTCATCAATGCCAGCCACCGTTGAACTATTTGCCGTTGCGAGGGAAGGAGTGGGTACCGGTAACGCCTTCTCTTCATCGTCGTCCGATTCGCGGTTGTCTTCGCTCGCCTCGTTGTTCTCAGTCTTCTTCTCAGTGCTGCTTCGAACTCGTGAACGCCGTGTTCTCGAAGCTCTTTTCTCTTTCGGCGCCGTCAGTGCCGTTCTCGTACTTGTCATTTGTCTCGTCATTCTTCGAAGTTGCCCCTGTATGACCACCATGTAGCGTTTGCCTTTTATCTTGCCCGGCACGTTGAGCAAGTCGTATTGCTCTTGGCTTCTGCGTCCCGTCCACTTCGTATGTACTTAACACTTTCTGGCCAACAGCAACCACTTGTTGCTGCGCCGGGCCCGTAGCTTCGTGCTGCGACCCTATTTATTGAATAGACACTACTCTTAATGCCTACTTTCGTTTGTCTCGTTCGTCTCACACACTGCCAAACCTTCGTCCGTCAGCTCCTCACAGTTCGTCCCGAGCCCGCCGACACCGTTGAGACCCTCCAGGTGACGTGAAGTCGCTCGCACAGCTGTCGGAGTACTCACCAAAGCACTTCCAGTCGCCGCCGCCTTCCAGTTGTCGCCCAGTCCCGTTCGCTGCCCGCTCAGTCCTCGCCGTTCGTCACTCCCGTCCGAAGCCTGGTACTGTCGTTCGGTTGCGTGCTGCCTACGCTCAAGCAGCCTGCAATAATCCCACACGCTCTCTTCAGCGCCAGTTGCAGAGTGAGCCTCTCACTTGCTCCCTCCGTCGTAATTTTCAAAGTGAGCCATCCTGCTCTTCACTTCGTCAGCCGGTTCCCCTTCTTCAAGGTCTCCGGTATCCAGCAGCTTGCAGCCAGTTCGAATTCTCATCGTACCACTGCTTCGCCACCCCGTGCTCCCGTACATGTACTCGTAGAAGGCCACGGCGTTTATTGGCTCACGCCACGAACGTTCGCCAGTACTTGGACCGCTGGAACTTCTCCCACAGGTGCTGCCGCTCCTCGTGCCCATCACGTCTCGGCCACACTGGTTCTCCACGCGTCCTCCTCGTCTGTCCGTCTCGCAAATGTCAAGCGTCCGTGTCCTCCTGTTACAAAGGTTACAGGGCGCTTGGTATTGCTGCACAAGCTGGTCACGTCGATGTTGTGAAGGCTCTCTTACGTGGTGGGGCAGTCATTAACGCATTGTCTACTGAGGGTTCCACTGAGCTCTTCGTCACGGCGATATTTGGTCACTTGGATGTTGCTCGCGTGCTGGTGGATCATGGAAGCGACGTTGAACTGGCCGATGTGTATGGGAATACTCCACTGATGTTTGCAGCTATCAACAAACACGTAGACTTGGTGGCATTTCTGTTAAAAGCTGGTGCTTCTGTGAACGTCAAAGCGAAGAATGGGGACAATGCGCTGCAATTTGCAGTAGCTGGAGGAAATACCGACTGCATTCAGGTATTGCTGGACTACGGAGCTGATATCAACGAACGTGGCGTGAACAATTGCTCGTCCCTCCAGAATTCGGTTTGCTTTGGACACATGGAGGCATTTAAACTGTTACTCTCCCTTGATAAAAATTATCGACCCAAGACGGCGATGGAGACACTGTTCTCCACGAAGCTATTATCGGCGGACAAACAGAGGCAGTTCAGTTGCTATTGGACCGTGAGATGGACGTTAATGTGGCTAATGGGGTCGGGTGGACTCCACTGATCATCGCTTCACAACTCGGTCATGTTGATATTGTCACGCTTCTTTTGGAAAAAGGAGCTCAAGTGAACAGCGAAACTGGAGACAACCGAATAGCGTTAGCACTAGCAGCAGATGAGGGTCATCTTGAGGTCATTCGCCTTCTCATCGATAATGGAGCTGATGTGGATGTGGTAGACTCTGCAGCGCAGAGGGGTCACGAAGAGATTGTACGTCTTCTGCTCGACAGTGGTGTTGATGTGAATCGAGTTGACTGCTCTGACCGAACAGCAGTAGAAATAGCTGCCTTAAACTGCAGGTACAATATCCGAAACATTCTCCTCGAGTACCAGGCCAACCTCAGTACCTTAGATACGACAACACCGACGGATAGTGTGGTTTCTGCTACACGAAGCAAACCGGATTGGTAGATTCCCAGTCGTGAAGTTCGGAAAGAGCAGCAGCCTTTCACTGCTGGCTTCTTTGGTAAAGTGTACCGAGGCTGGTGGCTTAGTACTCGAGTCGTGGTCAAGACTGTGGCTGTGGAGACAGAGAAAGAGAAGCGAACTTTCCATCGAGAGGCACGAATCTGGCAGAAGGCCAGACATCCGAATATCGTCCCGTTCTTTGGAGCTTGTGATGAAGGGTCCACGTACTTCTTTGTGTGTGAGGAGGCCAAGAATGGAAAGCTTTTGGACTACCTTTATCACGCACGAGAAGAAGGAAGGTCGCTGGTATGGCGGAAGCTTCTGGATGCTGCTCTTGGACTTCATTTCTTGCACGAACGACACGTCGTTCATAGCGACCTCAAGTGCAACCAAATCCTCGTGAGTAAAGATGGTGTAGCCATGTTGACAGATTTTGGTCTGAGCTTCTTGGCGACGGAGCAAAGTAGCGATGAAGAGACCGTCGGGGCCATTCGGTGGAAAGCTCCTGAGGTGATTCGCAAGGACAAACCAGTGGCGCCCAACGCTCAATCAGATGTGTATTCTCTGGGTATGTGTGTAGTGGAAGCTGTGACTGGTGAAGTTCCTTGGGGTCAAGTGCCTGATCCAGTAGTGAAAATTCCACGTGCCTCGGAAGAAATTTTTGCCCAGACCGAAGGCTTTTAAGAGCGATGCACAGTGGGAATTAGTGGAGAAGTTGTGTGCGTTTGAACCATCGAAGAGGATGAAGTTACTGGAGGCAATTGAAGTGATTCGAGGGTTTGCAGAAGAAGAGCGAATTGAGGAACGTCTGCAAGCGATGAAAGACGAGGTGCTGGAAGATGAGGAAATCGGCAGAAAGTCTCCCCACGAACGAGGAAAGGTGACAATGACAAGTGTGGCTGCTCTGGCAAAGGTGAATTCTATCGGTCGGTCTATTCAGTCGAAAACCAAGTTGCAGCGCAGACTGTCGCTGCCTAAAAGCTTAACCTGTAGTGTAACGTTAAACACTGACAATACAGCATAATGACATGCAGGATACAACAACTTCAATTTTACCTCATGTAAACACAAATTATGTGCACTACACCACGAATCGAATGGCCACTGTGCTCAAAAGACATCAATCAAACAGTAAAGAGCTATGGCGGTGTCAACGCCTGAGAAGGTGGAGAAGGAGCCGCAGGTGGAGTCAGCGGCGTCTTCAAATGAAGGATCTGGCAGTGATAACGCGCGTGATAGCGAGGAAGAGGAGGATGTGCCTCAGAGCTCCGAAGATGAAGGAGACGCCGAGACGCACGACGCCGTGGGTTTCGGAGACGCCATGAGCAAAATCCTAGCGCAGAACGTGGCGGAAGATGCGCAGCCGATTCTAGCCAAGCGTACGACGGCTCGTATGCGTGAGATCCAGAGTGAGAAGCATGAGACGAAGACGGCAAGACTCAGCGCTGCCGAGAAGCGGGAGCGTGACCAGAAGGACATGGCGGTGCCCAGCCATACGACAGCAGTGCAGGACAGGAAGCTCCGTATGATTGCGACAAAAGGTGTGGTAGCACTTTTCAACGCTATTGAGAAGCACCAGCATCAAAACGGCAAGAAGGAAGACAAGAACGACAAAAAGGTCAAGGAGATGTCCAAGGACAATTTCCTCGGCTTGCTAAAGGCCTCACAGAAATCCACGGAGAAGCCTGCTGCAAAGAGCTCCTGGTCTGTGGTGCAGGACAACTTCATGATGGGAGCTAAGCTCAAGGACTGGGACAACCAGCACGGCACTGAAGTGGGTCGTGTCCGACAAGCCGGTGATGTCGACGTGGAGGCAGCGGAAGATGTGGCGTGGAAACAGGCTGGAGACGCTCTAGACAGCGACAACGAAGACCCTGACGACAGTAAGAAGCCCACGAAAAGACGGACATCTGCAGCGGCCAAGAAGAACAGCAAGAAGACCAAACGTTCGTAGACTTTTAGACCAAAACATCCTACATACACGTATCAAAAAGACTACAACCTCAGTTTCAATACTACCTCGGTATAACAACGTCACGAACCGTCTGCAACTATTGAACTTTCTTAAATCAAGATAAATGCCATTATTTTTAGGTGGTCACTAACGCAGTCATTTCGAAGCCATACATTCACTCTCCAAAACGCCTTCCGCACTGGAAGCGCCACCTGCGCCCCATGGTTCGGCTCGTAGAGTATCCGGAGAGCTCGGACGACGAGCTGGAGGCCCCATGCAGTCCCAGCGACTCGTTCTCGTACCGAATGCGGTCCCCAGACAGCGACGAAGACGAGGAAGACGAGGATTACGCTCCTTCCGAGGCGTCTCTGGTTGATGTAGGCTCCGTCACGAGCTCTGTGGCCACAGAAGACCTGGATCCGGATAATGACATGGGCGAAGAGCATCCGGACACAACGGAGAGTGAAGATGAAGGTAAAAGGATGCACGAGGCCTTTGCAGACGCCGATTTGGACAGCTTGGACGGGACAGAAAACGATAAGCCTATTGATTTAACCCAGGAGGAGCATGGAGATGTCTTTTACGCTTGGGAGGACCTTAGTCAAGCATTTAAGGATAATCCTTTTAAACGACGCAGTGAAAAAGCTGTTGAAGAGAAGGAGGGAGAGGAGCACGCAGCACAGCAGGAGTCAAATATAAATGAGGACCAACAGCAGGACACAAGCAGACCCAATTTCTTTGACGTGGAAGCGAAACAGTGGACTTTTCAAGCAGGAATTGCAGAGAAGAAGGCCAAGCCGCGGAGACGGACACCTACAGCTCAATACCGTCCAACTGGAGTATCACCAAGATTCTCGACATTGTCGACTGGAGAGCAGCAGAGTGCAGCGACTTTTTCGATGGAACAAGAACCCAATAAGGAGGCAAGTGTTGCAAAGCAAACAAAGGTTCGAGTTCCAGCTGTGGAGATACCTGATTTCAATGCGAAGCAGAATGTTAAGTCTGCACCTAAGACACCGGAATTCACATTTGGAAATACAAGTTCTACTGGTGACGCATATATGCGCAGTCCCAGTGTTCAAGCTGCTAGCTCACCGTTTGTTCCGGTGGATGGTGGATTTACGATGGGTCGGAGTAATAAAGCTCCGAAACCGTACAATTTTGCTGGTCAAGACGCTCGCAGAGCCACATTCGCTTCGAAAGTTCCCGCTCCTGTGAACGTTGCGGATGAAGGGGGCGACACCAACATGGCAAGCCCAAACCCAAGCCCACAAGCCAAGCCTAACAGTCAAACTCCGAAAAATACGGAATTTTTGTTTGGGTCGTCGTACAAGAATCGAAAGCCGTTTACATTCCACAGGCAAAACAGTAATGAGACGCCTCATACGGCTGAGACGGAAGCAACTTCGTCCATTACAGCTCCGTGGTCTTCGTGGGCATCCAGAACGCGTTTTGGTACGGCGCCGACAGTAAGGTTTGAGGATGCCAAGGGGCCCGCAACTCCTTTTGCGAATTTTACGACAGGTGTACCAGGGCCAAGTACGCATCAGCGCAATTCTGATCGCCGGAAGACGAAGACTGTGCTGAAAGGCAAATCTAGTGCTTCGCCATTGGGGAGAACAGCGTTCGGCATGCCATTTTTTCCAGCTGCCACATCCGCGCACGAGGTTCGTGACGAACACCCTAAACCATCGTCTGCTTTTGGACTCGCCGGAGCTAGCTTTCCTCAAAATGGTAATAAAGCCGAAGACACAACAAAGCCGTCTGCCAAAAGAGTAAGCGGGCCGTTTACTTTTCGAAACTTGAACGGCACGTCGCCCGGAGTATTCCAGGGAGGTTTGTTTGGGTCAGCCAGCAACCCAGCCACGTCTGCACAATTCAATGGAGGCACACCCAAACAAGTTTTGTTTGGGAATGGCACTTCGCATCATCCATTCGAGTTCGGAGAAGAAGAAACCACTTCGCAGACCACCGGAGCCAAAGCTGGGAATGCAGCTACTGATGGCTTCCAGGTAGGTAGTTCGTGTGCTAACAACAACTCACGACGACGCTCCAGGAAAACCGGGATGTTCACAAACAAGAACAGTCCACGGAAACCTGGATTTAAGCCTGGTGCAAAAGAACCTGAACCATCTCCGGATTGTTCCTCTTCGTCTTCGGCGACTCCGTTTCCTTTCGGCATTCAGAATAGGCGAGGCCGTAAGAATGCACGCATACGACGCTACGATCGGAGCCCTCCTGCTGATCCATTCGTGATACCGACGTATGGAGAAAACCATGCTAATGTTTTAAGGACAAAGGGAAAGAGAGTTGCAGTTACAGCCTCAACTGCCAATCCTTTCAGGTCCGGCGAAGAACAGCAACACACGGCAACAAAATCTGGATTTTTCCAGACATCAACGGCAGCATCATCGTCCCAAAACACAAGCCACTTACCCGTATTCTCAGCGTCGAATGCACCCACGCAATCTGGCAAATCTCACCAAGAAGGAGCTCGTCCTGCTTTTGCTGGACCACGCCGAATTCTTCGCGCTGCCCTACGGAATGTTGGTTCGCGTGAGGACCGTCCAAGATCGGCACCGCTGACCACTGGAAGCAGTTATCACGTTGAAGGTGATGCTGAAATGGACAGCGAAGACGACCGTGACTGGGAGGAACTGAAACGTCTTGGAGGTGTCGCTCACTTTGCGAAACGATACGAAGAGGCTGCTGAGTACTACAGCCAGAGTATTGAGTTTCTCGACTCGCTTTTATACCATGGCAAAATTGAGGATTCCAGCGATATAAGGACGGACAAAGCAAAACTCCACGCAAATAGAGCAGCATCTTTGATGATGTTGATGCAGATGACGGAAGCTCAGCAGGAATGTCGACGCTCGATCGAAGTTGATGCAACTTACGCCCGTGCGTACCTTCGCCTTGGTCGAATACAAGTTCAGCTGGGTGATACAGCTCATGCTCAAGCAAATCTGGATACTGCAAGGCAGTTGATGGAAGGGAACAATGGTAAAGTTAAGAACAGTGATCTAGCAGACCTTGCCTCGCTTTCCAAAATGGAAGGAACGATTAAAAAGCTGACGGTGCTACAAGGAGAGATCAAGTGGTATGTCGACTGTGGAGACTTTAAACAGGCTCTTGTGCATACCAACAGTGCCTTGGCGCTTGCTCCAAGTAGTCGGAAGCTCCAGGTTCAGAAGGGCCAAGTCCTTCTTCATCAAAGGTGTGTATCAGTTCAATTTGGATTTGTGAGTTGGTAAATCTAACGCTTGTCATTAACATGACAGAGAATTCGACTTACTTGTTGAGTTTTGCGCATCGATCATCGAGAAACAGCAGTCGACGCGAGCGAGTAGAGGCGGAAGGAATGCAGAGTCACTCAAGGACAAGATTATGATCGTTGGAATTGATTTGGGTCTTCTGTGGGCAACAACATTGCATTACCAGAATAAAATTGACGATGCAGTGCAGCTACTCAACGCTTTAGAAGCTGTGGCACCTTGCAGCTCTCATGTGATCCAATTGAAGCGGCAGTGGCAAGAAATGAAACAGCTCAAGCATAACGGCAACGAACGATTCAAGCGAGGAGAGCACCAGGAAGCGGTTCGATTTTACTCGGAGGCGGTGCAGATTGACCCACAGCACCATGAGTTCTGCGCAATTATTTATTGCAATCGTGCCGCTGCGCAAATGGGGTTGGAGCGGTATCATACTGCGATCCTCGACTGTAACGAAGCTTTGCTGCGGAAGCCGAGCTATCCCCGTGCGTTGCTCCGTCGAGCTCGTTGCCACATTGCACTCAAGATGTTCCACGAAGCTGTGAAGGACTTTGACCGGTATCTACGCGAGCAGCCAAGTGATATGCCTATTGACGCCACTGCAGACGTTCGTCGAGAGCGAAACGAGGCGAAGGCTGCGATCGCCAAAGCTCGAGAAGAAGCGAAGCAGCGGGAAGCAGCGAAGAAACGTGCAGAGCGCGAGCAACGGCAACGACGCCAACACCAATGGGGAGAATCGTCATGGAATAACAACAGGTTCTACGAGAACTTCCGGCGTAACACGAGCAGTAATAATGGATATACTTACGGTACCAGCGGACAACAGTCATCCGGAGCAAGTAGTCGGGCTTCGTTCATGGCTCCAAAAACCCAGCGCCGTACTCATTACGATGTGCTTGGGATTGAGAAGACGTCGACGACCGACCAAATCAAGAAGGCCTACCGAAAGCTGGCGCTTGTGTATCATCCGGGTAAGTTGTTAAAGTGCTGGGTGTGATTGGAGTATTACAGTATTTACCTATTTATTGCGTTTGCAGACAAAGCGAAGACGTCGACTCACGCGGACTTGTTCAAGGAGATGACAGCCGCGTACAACGTGCTCTCGGACGAAAGTGCCCGTTCCAAGTACGATCGCGAGTTGATCTACAACAGGTTTGGCAACTACTACGAGAACTGATAGAACACAGTGATGCTTCGACCGGTGAACAAGCAATATGACTATTATGCAAAAGGTAATACGTGTGCCGCTGGATAGACTTAGTGCATGTGTGTTTGTCTGTCTTGATGTAGGCCTTACGGTGGCTGATTGCATGACAGCTCGAACTGACCAGGGCTGTAGGCTTCGTTGAGGTCAAGTGGTACTTAGCGCGTGTTTCCGAGCATCCAAAGGTATCAGAATGATGCCTTTCGCGTCAGTTTTCAACTCGCCTCCATCAAGGTAATTTGCCCCTGAACTATGAGCAGCCAGTTTGACGTGGTGGTGTTTGGGGCGACGGCTTCACAGGCGCATTGGCTGCACGACACTTGATCACTGAACCGGAATCGGCTCTGGGGTCCCCGAAGGCAGTCAAATGGGCGCTGGCAGCACGCAGCGCCGCCAAATTGACGGCATTGAAGGAAGAACTTGAGGCCAAGCTGCCCGACATCGACAGTAAACTCCCCGACGCTACTTGCTGATAGTAGCGACAAAGCTTCGTTGCTGAACATGATACAGCAGACCAATGTGGTGCTGTCACTTGTGGGACCGTACACGCTTTATGGCGAGCTGTTGATTAAATTGTGTGCTGAGAACGGCGTGCATTACTGTGACCTCACTGGAGAGATGCTGTGGGTACGTGAGATGATTTACAAGTACCAGGACGTAGCAGCCAAGAGCGGTGCAATCATCGTGAACTCTTGCGGAGTGGACTCAGCACCTTCTGGTCTTGTGGTGTATGCGCTTGTTGCCCGGATCCGCAAGCTCTCCAGTAAAGGGACCAAGACAGGGAGAGTGGATTTCCTCATCACGGACTCGAAAGGTAGTGTAAGTGGGGGGACCTTTGCATCAGTGCTTCAGATGGTAGAAGGCAAGACAAGCAAGGAGCTGTCTGAGACGTGCAACCCACCGACCATCAATTCTTCTGATGGCCCCTCTCCAGGAGCAGGCGCGATTGCGCGTCCACTTGAAGTACAACATACCGGTAAGCACCATAGAGATAACCGTGATCAGTGCTTGGGTAAATACACCACCAAAAGTCTCTCACAATATATGAAGTGCTCGCCACAAAGTTCGTTCAGCAAGTAGTTCGAACGATGAACGACTGCTTGGTTCATTATCTGACCGAGGAAAAGGGACGTCCAACTCTCAACCGTCTTGTCGAAGCGGATATGGAGATCAACAGAATTAGCGTCCACAAGACCTTGATCATTCTTATGCTTGATAGTTTCTCGTCTGTCAGTACAAATGGATGCTACATCGTTGAGGCTAACGGGTATACCGAAGATGGAGAGTTAGCCTAAGGCAGTTGGTAAGGGGGATCCAGGTTATTACTTGACGATCCGCATGATCACGGAATGTGCTTTCTGTTTGGCCAAGGAGGATCGTCGCGACGGTAGCGATGACACGAACGGCACTCCTTCCGGTTTCCTTACTCCTGCATTCGCTTTCGGCCACAAATTCATGCACACGAAAGGGTTCATGACTTTAAAGATGTCGCGGTCAAGCATCTCAAAGAGCAAACGACGAAGAAGGGACCAGCGACGGCGTTTTGATTCTGTAAGTATTTCCCACATTGTGGTGAACATCTCTATCTTGAAATCCTACACTTCTCAGTTGTCCGCTTCTCCGTCCGATGAAATCTTGGACCGTTCCTGTTTGTCGCTTGCTTTGGGCGTTTGAATCTTGTTGCAGAATGCCAACACATTCGGCTGCAGATACAAGGACTTTCGCACATGACGCTTCTCATTGAGATAATCCTGAGCTTCGTGTGGAGTCATTCCTCGATTGGCTACTAACCAGCACAGCGCCACTGCAGCACTACGTCCAGTTCCCCCTTTGCAATGCACGTAGGTCCTCACTCCTCGTTGTTTCTGGGTGCGAATGAAAGCCACCGCAGCTTCCAATGCTGCTAACGAAGGCTCTGAATGATCCACTGTAGGGAGTCGTAGCTGTTGGATGTGATGACGTCTGTACTGCTTTCCAGGGCCCGCGTACTCGTCACACAGGTTCACAACTCCACGGACGCCTCTAGACACTAGATCGTTCACATGAGGCATGAAGGACATTGGTGCAGCTCCCAAAAGGACATGAGAGTCTACCAATGTCCAGTAGTTTTTTCGTCGTGAAAGGTAGGTTAATGGCCACGTTGGGTAGAAGTAGACTCGAGCTACAACTCGCGCCAAACCTTCAGGTAAAAAGTGGAGCTGGAAAGCAACGTACAACATTACAGCAGCGATAACCCAGGCCTGCCAGCTCGTAACAGCGGAGAGAAGCATATTCCAAGTCCAGTGCGTCACCGACATGATGAGGACTTTTTGAAGGAAGGAGGAGAATGAAAACTGTAGCCATGTATTATACGATTAAGTGCGAAATGTTTAGAATAGATGGCTACATCGTGGATGCATCTAGGACGATGCTGTGGCTTGTTCCACGTACTTCTCCGATGCAGGCTCGTATTCCGTGACGAACCAAGCGGCTGAGTTCTTCTGGATGAACTTGAGAAAGTCATTGAGACGAGCCTGGATCTGTTGCAGTTCGCGAGGAGAAATATTGGAGCTCGCCAGTAGCACAGGTAATCTCACTGCAAATGAATCAAAGCATTCCATCAGTAAAACCTACTCAAATAACACTGACTGTCAGTGAAAACTACGTACCGAAGAGTCGAATGAGGTGTTCGGCGCCGTAGATCTGCGACAGCGGCACTTCCTCTCCCTGTTTCTCTCGGAGCTCCTGGTACTGTCGACGCTCCATTCGGTAGAGAAGGATGGAGCTCAATGCACGATCAAAATAGGACTGGACGCCTTCCATGATTCCTTCAATGTTCTTGTACTCCTTTTCCTCACTAGCTTCTCCATCGTGCACCTTGCTCTTTTTGAATTCCAGATACGTCTTGATAATATGACTCACATTAGGCTTCCTAGGCAACGGCACGAGCTTATGCGGAGAGTGTGTCACGTTCTTCCAGTCTTCCACGAGCTGCTTCTTGAGTGAAAACGGCATCTGGATATTGATCTGCTTAGCAGAAGTTCCATCCTCATTGGTTCCTTCTGGTCCAGGGAATTCCTCATATTCATTCTCCGTACTACGTTTCAACCGTTTAAACGGAGATTTACGAGAACTAGGGGCATCCACTCCAGCAGAGCTGATCTTCTTCTTCTTGGACAAACGCTTCTCCTTCTTGGCTTTAGCTACATCATCCTTGGCTTTTTTCTGCAGATCCCGATTGGTTGGCGTGTCTTCCAGCACGCGGTCATGACGGACCCATTCGTCCCACTTCTTGGCCCAACCTTGGTAGTGCAGGTAGTATTGGGTGTTGGCTGTAGGGTTACCTCCCGCTCCTGGAGCTTCCTCCACGCCTTGGCCATTGTCCACCTTCTGTACCTTCGCGTCGTAGATCATCAGGCCATGGTACGCCAACACTGTATCGCCCACTTTCACTGTCATTTTGCCAACGAGAGTTTCTATCTGTTGGGCGTTGAGCTATTGGCGGGAACTAAAAAAAAAATTATGGTGTGACCCACATCGACTTGGTCAAGACGCCATCTATTTTGACTACCTTGAAGTCAAAAGTTTATGTGACTTCAAGACTGTTGATCTCTCAAATATCAATTTTTTGGTCATGACCAGGGTATACAAACAGCGAGTCTGGTCACACCCAAGTCACAAAATTATTCGAGATAATTATTCCATTCTTGAGATAAAAAATAACAACAGGCTCTCATCTCCAACAATCACTTCGACGCAATAAGGTGCCACCGTCAGTGCAGAACCTTACAAGAGCTGTTCTGTATCGCTTCTTCGTGCCAACTATAAGACGTCGTAGAGCAAGGAGGTGTGAACAGACTGCTAATCGCCCTCAACAAAAGAGCGCAGGTGAACGTGCTAACCAACAAGACGGTGTGATGCCAGCCAGGGAGAATACTACAGCAGGAAGATGACCCCGTATAGCCCAGCCACAATTTCCCTGGACGTTCCAAGTAAGCGTACGTTGTGTCTATTGCTACAACTGTGAATTAACGATGACCTTGTGTGTGTTAGGAGATGGCAGTCAGGGAGAAGACTACAGCAGCAACTACAGCCGAGACACAACCGCCATGGACGATCCAAGTAAGAGTACAGTTTGACAATTGCTACTACTGTAAATTAACGGTGGTTTTTGTGTGTGTTTAGCTTCAGTATGTTTTGTGTAAGCGATTTTCACAACGTGCAGCATTGAGGTGCAGAGCACGAGATACTGTGCGCAACAAATTCAAAACGAGCCGCGTATTTGCCTAACGGCGTGAGCGTTTGTAGGTATGTTATGTGAATTATACTTCTACAAGCTATCTAAATACTCACGAAATCTGACGAAACTGTTCTGCGCCTTGTAGGCGATGAGACCCGCCTTAATGTCGTCGGCGAATCTCCTTATTTTCCTCCGTTGTCGACGACTCTCGAAGAACGCTACCACTTCATGTTCAGCAATACAGGGCTCTTCCTGTTTTACTAATTCTATCGCGTTGTACAGTGGCTTGCGACGACAGTAAAATTGAGTGTCAGAGTTTTTTTTTTCTCCAAAGTGTCCCGAATTGATTCTCCATCTCTCTTACAGAAGGGAGTGGCGGGAAGCCGGTGCTGTACTCTTGCCAAGCAGCAGTGACAGTGTCAATTTGCCGCGACATTCGGAAGTCAGGACACACTGATGCTGGTTCAGGTACGTCTGACTGCTCATAATTTCCAGTACTAGTTACGCGAGTGTGTGGGTTACTAATGTTGGAAATGTCGAAGTTGTTGCAGGATTGCGTGTTGGATGCCTCTATGGAGACGTGAGTGTTTTCGGCCTGTAGCCGGGTTCCCATTGCAACTAGCGTCTCTCCAAGACGCAACTGAATCTGCTCTTTATGCGATTGAGCCGACGCTTTGATTTCAGAGGTTAGTCGCTCGAACCCACTGTTAATATGTTGGAATAATTGGGCTGTTGTTGATATCAACTCCTTTATGTCCTCAGATACGATTGGCATGGCTTGTTGTAGGAGCAAATGTTCAGAATGCTGAGTTGTCGTTACAGTCTGCAGAAGTTCGTCCCGGAAAGCATGAAACAAGACACTGCTGAATATTGGATGCAGGAACAATGGGTGTGTGTAGTTCATATGCATCAAAATGACGACGTCTTGTAGAATAACAACTCGCATGTATCGCAATAAATCGACAAAGCTTTTTCCGGCGATTTCGCGACCTCCAGCTAGCATAACCTTTTCCGATTCGTCCAGGTTAGGAAATATCATCGCTTGTAAGTCTAGTGGAGGTTCCAAGAGTGACCGGGGGATGTAATATCGATTTGCTTCTGGACCAAAGCCGGCGAGAACTCGGAGACAATCAAATGGGATTACGTGATTTGCATAAGCTCCATTCCTGCTCTTTGTTGCCCAGTGACCTTGTTTATCGACGGATTCGGCTGATGCACCGCCTGATTCAGCAGTTGCAGCTTGCTTTCGGCCTAGTTGGGTTTTGATTGTGCTTTGGACCCCAATTAAACTATATATCGCTTTCAATGCTGAGTACTGCTGAGGGTACGTCGATTGGATCGTGGGTCCCGCGCCTTTTAGCACGAAGATTGGGTACCAGTGTTCTCGTTTACTGAAGTCTGGCCAGAACGCGCTAAATGGACAGCGTTCTACATTTTTGTGTCTCATCAAAGCAGTCTCTTCGACGTTTCCGTACTGATTTTTCTTTGATTTCCTCCACACAGAACGCAGTAGACTGGCACCACATACACCTTCGTTTTCGTAGACAATGAGGCCGATATGAGGTAAGCACAAGCGTCGTATGTTGTCTCCACGAGATGACAAACCCAACGAGAGCAAAACATCTGCACGATGACGAAGCCCTTCTTCGGTGCCGCAATTGAGCATTTCATCTACTACTTTGAACTGTCGATTCACTGAACGTTGCATCCATCATTGTCTTTTCACCAGCATCTTGAAATGTGTCAGCTTCATGTTGTACCGTAGCCACTTTTTTTTTTGCTTTAGCAGCTCTTTGACAGTATTTGGCCGAACCGGTTGACGGATATTCGTTCCTAAACTAAATTGCAGCCTCCACAAATCCATTATTGCGTTAACATACGCAGCTAGGGTCGAATGACCGATTACAGCACCAACATCAGCGTCGCTACGTGTAGACGTATCACCAGAATCTGAAGACGTACATCCAGTATCAGATTTACGTTTCCTTCCGCGTTTTCGGACATGACGGTTCTGTATTGACGAGAGAAACAGCACCATCTTTGACTCGTTGACTAGCTCGTCGCTATAGCCTTTGCTCTTCATCCATTCAAGAAACTCGAGCGCTTTTGGAGAGTAGAGAAGTGTTGTAGCGTTAGGTCTTTGAGAATTTCTCGTAGCATGAACACGAAGTACGGCTTCTTTTTCCTGTAGTGCAAGTTGAATGGCCTGTTCGTTGTGTGCAGCCAACAGCGCAGCGGCACTTGATTCTGGGTGGGTAATTACTCCTGTGCATTCGTATCACGAACGACCTACGTTAGACCTACTCTGGAAGTGAATTGAAGTCGTATTCGTACCATTGATATTACGGCAGGACTGCTGCTCGGACATGATTCCCAGTTTCTTTTGCACTTGGCATTGCTTTTTTTTTACTGTTTTGGAAAATTGCTATTTATACTCGGTCACAAAACTAATAGTGACCGTGGTCACAACCCTATGACTGTAGAATAGATATCCACAAAGTATTTTAGACTGATAGATAGCTGCACAGGCAATAAAATATTTATTGCAGCCACAGCAGTTAGCAATAAATAATGCAGTATCATCATGGAAGAGCATCAACAATTGCAATACAAGAGCAAAACGTTGTTACTCAGTAAACTGCGATGCTAAAACTCTCTGAAGACTTCAAGGCACACTTCACAAAACACATCCAACAAGCGACAGCTACGCAAGAAGTGATATCAACCTAACACCTTAAACGCTGCAAATATGGACCCACTTGTTGCTGGAGATCTCAACACTGTAAAAAACATTATCGACTCTGGTTCCGACGTGAACGTTGTCGACGACGGTCTCACCCCGTTGATATATGCGATTCGGAACGGCCACAGCTCCATCGCCAAGTTTTTAGTGGAGAATGGAGCTGATATCAACCAATCTGTCACAGCTTTAGCTGATTTTCTCACTTGAGCTCGGCTAAAGCGTGGTTTGGTAGCACTTAAGAGGAAGTAGGTCGTTGAGTAGTTATGTCGTGAAGCCTCGCTCAATTCTTCGAGGTCGTGGAGAGCCACACGAACTGCTTGGCCAAAGCAGTAACAAGAGGAACTCACTTGAGTCCAATGTGGTTGATTCCGGAATGAGAAGCTGCGTCGGTAGCCACCGCTATCGAACATCTCCATCGCTCCTTACTCTCTTCACTATCTACTCCATACTAGCTAATCTCTTCTGCAAGTCGTTGCTGCTATCTCTTGCGTAGTCATGGACTCGTAGATGAACTCGTCTTGAATAGTCATGGGTTGTGAACTCATCGGGTTTGAATCCTTGACATGCTCAAAAGGTTGTCTTGCTACCCCGTAGATTGACGGTCGTGAAACTTTTTAACGAGGTCGAGCACGTACTGCAGGTGATCAGTGGTTCCCATGTCAGTCGAGACTGTCCAAGCCATTTGGCATGGTATTCAGGCTTTCCTTTGCGACGCCGAAAGCCAACAATGTCTTCAACTAATTCTCCTTCAGTACCATCGGGAAGCCGCACCTTGAATATTCTCTGCTCCGGGCGATCACTCTGTACGTACGGTTTCAGCATCGACGTGTGGAACACAGGATAGAATTTTACACGGGTTGGTAGCTCCAAGCGATAGTAGTCATGCCCAATTATCTCGGAAACGGCATATGGCCCGATCCATTTGGGCCCGAGTTTCCTCTTTGTCGTACCGGAATGGAATGTAGCCAAGTTGTTTGTCGACAAAAGCACACGATCTCCAACCTTAAACGCTTGCACAGGTCGATTTTTATCGAAGAAGTGGCTCATCCGATCTTGCGATGCTTGGAGAGACCGACGCGGCTTCGCTAGAACGTCCTTTTGGTGCTCCAAGAACTCCTTGCTGAGTGACGGTGTTGTGTCTTGCCATGCTTTGTTTTCTTTGACTGCCTGCCATCGTGCTGGTGTTACAGGTTGGTAGTCCAAGTCGGCTTCAAACGGCGACATGCTAATGGAGCTCTGATAGCGTGAGTTATATGTGAGCTCAGCCAGTCCAAGAAGCTCATCCCAGTCATCACTGTTAGCGTTGCTAAATGCCCGTAAGTAGTTTTCAATTGTTTGGTTTAACGCCATTTGCTTGTTGTCGAAATGCAGTTGTGAGTTTCTGGTGTGTTCCCAGCATTTCACACAGGTTCATCCAAAACGCAGAGGTGAACTTTGAATCCCGATCTGATTAAATCTCTTCTGGCAGTCCATGCAGGGCAAATACACGATCCCGATATAATTTTGCTGTTTCCACTGCTGAAGCAATCGTAGTTGTTGGTAGGAAATGCGCCCTTTTCGTCAGTCTGTCAATTACCACCAAAATCGCATCATACCCTTCGTTGGTCTCTGGAAGTGCCACAATAAAGTCCATAGCGAGATGCGTCCATCTTGCTGCTGGAATGGCATGCGAACGTAGTAGTCCTGGTGGCTTCGTATTACGACCCTTTATGCGTTGACACACTTTGCAGGATCGTACGCACGTCTTGATTGTCCTCTCCATCCTGCGCCAGTAATTGTCCTTCTCTACGTGACGGAGAGTTCTTTCAGCTCCAGGATGTCCATAGCACTTAGCGTCGTGATACTCGAAAAGCAATGCGTAAAGAAGTTCAGGGATATTAGGTAGAACCAATCGGGGTTGATCGTCACTCGGAGACTGGTAGAACAGCTTACGCTTGACAAGTGAGTAGCGCTGTAGGTTTCTGATCACTGGCTTAGCCTGTTTATCTTCAGTAGATTTGTTCAACTCGATCAGCAACGAAGCCGTAAAAGTATCTTCCTTGTAGCGACTCACAGCTTCTTTGACCAGACTAGTTATATCGCGTTCAATTCGTTGCTGCATGTTCTATCGATCACTAATTGCTGCTAGCGTCACGGTCCCCTCGTTCATGAAGTCGGGACGCCGCGACATACCATCTGCCACAGTGTTCTCTGTCCCCGGTATATATTAAAGGTAATAGGATATTCGCTCAGTTCATCGTACCAGCGAGCTACCCGACGCGAGATCGTCTTCTGAGAGAACAAGGTCTCTAGTGACCGATGATCCGTCTCCACGATGAATGGTTTAGCGAGTAAGTAGATGCGCCACAGTCGCAAGCCGAACAGAATAGCCAAAAGCTCCTTTTCTCGAATCGAGTAATTTTTCTCCGCTGCTTTGTATTTCCGTCCACCGAAAGCTACAGGTCTTTCCACTTTGTTATCACCCTCGCCCTCCTCTTGAAAGAGGACTCCACCAACTGCAAAATCACTCGCATCGGTGCGCAAATGAAACGGTTTGTCGAAGTCAGGAATCGCTAGGACCGGAGTCGAGCTGATCTTGTTCTTCAGCGAGATGAAATGGTTGCGCAATTTGTCAGTCCACTCAATTTTTCCTTTTCCTCGACCCTTTAGAAGTTCAAACAACGGTGCTGCGTCAGTTGAAAAATCCTTGCAGAAGCGCTGTACATATACCGCGGTGCCCATGAACGACTGCAGTTCGCTCCGGTCACGAGGTAATGTCCACTCCTTCAATATCTTAACTTTTGCAGGATCAATGCGCACTCCATTTCTACCGACGTAGTCACCAAGGCAAGGTATTTCAGCCACGCAGAAAACACACTTGCTGAGTTTGATGAAAAAGATGTGTTCTTCCAGGCGGGTTAACACACGATCCAAAGCCGTCAAATGCTCCTCAAGGTCTTCAGACTTTGTACACACATAGATATCATCAAAGTATGACTGGCAGATTTCACTTAAATCTGCAAGCACACGTCGAACGCCAGCATTGAAAGTAGCGGGGGCATTAGAAAGTCCCATAGGCAGCACTAAATACTCGTAGGCTCCGTCCGGAGCTTGAAATGCTGTATATGGTGTATCAGCGTCTCGAACACGAAATTGATAATAGCCACTAAGGAAATTCATGCATGAAAACCAGTATCACCGCTCATGTTGTCAATTATTTTGTCTTTTCGAGGCATTGGCAAAGTTCGTCGCACTGTGTGAGCATTAAGAGCACGAAAGTCATGCACGATGCGCCAGCCAACAGGCTTCTTCACGCAAAAAGTTGGCGCCCCATGCGGCGACGTCGACGAACGGATGAGCCCAGCAGCTAACATCTCCTCAACCCAGTCCATGATGACCTTTTCCTGAGCCGGGGATAGTCGCCACTGTTGCCGAAATATTGCTTCATCAGTATCTACCTTCACGAGGTGGTAAAACGGACGGTAGTTTCCTCTGAAAGACGGATTGGTGCTTCAGTAGCACAGGATACCCTGGATGATCACGATACGAATCAATGTTGACTTGAACCTGTGATTCATCACCACTCTCCTCAGTTTTGGACCGAATAACGAAAACACACTCAACTTCGTTCGGTTCATCAGACGTTTAAATTGCTTTCCGCTAATGTACTTGGTCTCGCCACTATGCACAGAGTAATATCCACTCGTGAAAAGTTCATTACCGCCTTGTTTCTTCTCGAAGACACCGGATGCCGCTGACCTCAAATTTTTGTCGCTGGTTGTCCGGGCTTGTTAGGCGTCTTCACACTCCCTTTCACTTTTTCCTGTTTCTTCTTTGTGTTCTCCGGCAATGTTCCATCATCTGCCTGGGTCCTGGGACGCACACGTTCCTCTACCCAGTCGATTTCCGGATTATTCGATTTTAACCACGGCATTCCCAGTAAAATGTCTTGGTTTTCGGGGATGTCAATGACAAGAAAGTCATTCACGTAAAGTCATTCACGTAAGGTTTGAAATCGTCCATGTACAGTGTAAGTCGAATCGTCTTCGTTGGAATCGTCAATTTCTGCTTTGCGGCTAACGTAATCACCATAGGCTCATCATGATCCACAACGAACTTCCACAGCCCATTAGCCGTGCAAAATCTGGGGCTTACACCGTCAATTGTTGCACCACTATCAATGAAATTGGAATTCAAAATCCCGATGTCATCAGACGACCACTGCACCGTACTTCTTGTATGCAGCAAGCAACAATACTCGCGTTTATCCACTTGTTTTTTTTGTAGTTTTCTTGTTTTCTCGTTCATCCAGTTTTACATCACGAAATGCAACATCAACTTCGTCGAGCAGCTCTCCATTTTTACGCCCACCTGAGTGCTCGACCTCGAGTGGACGGGCTAATTTGACGACTTACTAGCCGTCGACGGGCTTGCCTGCTCGCTTCCGACCAGGAGAGTCTCCAACATAGCGTGGATTTGTTGCAATTTTTGCTTCTGCTGCAGATGTGGTGGCTTCTTCTCAGGATGCAATACCCATCAGTCGTCCAGACCGTGTACGCCTCGTCGACAGTGAGAGCACAATGTCGACGCAGATTTGCTCGACTGCGAATTCGAGTTTCGATTAGATCTCGAAGTGCCTCCCCCTCATGCTTGCTTGCCATTTCCAGCCCGACCTTTTTTCTCGGGTGCATTATTGTTTTGCTGTGTTGTGGTGGTGCTTGATTTCTCCTGAACGCCCCATTCGAGGAAACCTGCTTCAACAGCCGCAGTCAAGGACGTAGGTTGCTTGCGCTGAATAGCCTTCTTCATTTCACTGGTTGACAAGCCATTGACAAACAGGTTCACCGCGGTCAGTTCCTCCAACTGGACCACACCTTGAAGCTCTCGGAATTTAGCGACGTAGCCATGATAGATTCCAGTCTGACGGAGTGTCAACAGTTGGTTTCTAATCTTGTCGTCAAAGTTTGGCTCACAAAACTCACGTCTCATGTCAATTTTCACTGCACTCCACAGCTTGACAGTAGTCGAGTCCGTCATGTAGCGCTCGTACCACGTCACAGCATTCGTGCGGACACACTGGTTCAACTCATTAATGAGTAGGTGATCGTGCTGGTCGAGGTTGTATCCCTTCTGCACAAAGTATCGCTCAAACTGGAAAAAGAAGCTGTTGCGCTTGATCCCATCGATCAGACCGTCGAAAACGGGAGGATTTACGTCCATCTTGCGCAAACGTGGCATCGCGGACGGTGTTGGTACTGGAATCCGTTGGGTTTCCATCGGAGTTGCCATGTGGACGTTAACTTCCGGACGTGCAATCTCCGCATTTGGCTGCATTTGAGCTGCCGGTGGTGGCGCATTGCTTTGGGGTTGACGATTGCCACCGTTCTGGGCATCTGAAGCCATTTGTTGGGCGGCTTGAGTCATCGTGTGGGTTTGATTCAAAGTCGTCAACATGTTTGTCATTCCTTGGACGAGGTTTGCTAGGTTTCCTTGAATTTCCACCATCTCCGTAGAGAGTCTCGTAAGCGAAGTGGAAACTTCCTGCCTCAGACCTTCGTGCAGCGTCGCCATTTCTTGACGAACACCCACCAACGCAGTTTCTAGCTGTAGATTAGGAGTCGGTTCAGGTGCTCTCATGTCGTCGTCACCGTTTTCCAGCTCCTGAAGTCGACGAATAGGTGCTGTATCGCTCGGCAGCACTCGTCGCGCCGTGTTGCGAGTAGTCATCGCCATCAAGGTCTATTATGTCACAACTTTAGCTGAGTTTCTCACTTGAGCTCGGCTAAAGCGTGGTTTGGTAGCACTTAAGAGGAAGTAGGTCGCTGAGTAGTTATGTCGTGAAGCCTCTCGCTCAATTCTTCGAGGTCGTGGAGAGCCACACGAACTGCTTGGCCAAAGCAGTAACAAGAGGAACTCACTTGAGTCCAATGTGGTTGATTCCGGAATGAGAAGCTGCGTCGGTAGCCACCGCTATCGAACATCTCCATCGCTCCTTACTCTCTTCACTATCTACTCCATACTAGCTAATCTCTTCTGCAAGTCGTTGCTGCTATCTCTTGCGTAGTCATGGACTCGTAGATGAACTCGTCTTGAATAGTCATGGGTTGTGAACTCATCGGGTTTGAATCATTGACACAATCCGGCTCGGAAGGAGACCCTCCGTTACTCATTGCAGCGGCTGAAGGTCATGTCGAAATTGTGCAATTCCTGTCGAAAATGGGAGACGGTGTAAAAAAAGCCGGTAAGGACGCGAATACACCTCTCATCTCTGCAGCGAAGTATGGTCGGTTGAAGTGGCTCGGTGGTTGTTGGAACAAGGGGAGGATATCGACCAGACCAACGACTTTGGGTCAACTGCAGTTTTGTGGGCTGCATGCGGCGGACACATGGATAGTGCCAATGGAGAAAGGTGCAGCTATCGACATGGTATGGGTATACCCCGTTTCTTTATGCAGCTCTCTATGGTCACGTAGAAATGATGGGGCTACTGCAGGAGAATGGTGCGGATATTAAACATTCCACGTTGGAAGGGTAAGAGGGTCAAGTGGATGTCGTGAAACTACCTCTTGAAGCAGGTGCTGTGAGCCAGGGCTGCCGAGCTAAGCATTTCATTTTTAATACATTATCATACTGATAATTGAATTAGTATTCAGAGGCCCACAGTTCATTTCAGCATATTTTTATCATACTATAGTATATTTTGACCACGTGATTTCAACATCACAACCAGCCAGATCGCTTACAGCCACCAATTGAGGGAATGGTGCAGGACAGCTTACAGCCCACGACAGTCCAAAACAGCTCACTTCCAAACGTAATCACTAAGTGCAACCCCCACACCACACTCTTTCGCAACCAACCGCCATAAAGTTCACCAACAAGGATTTGTGCTCCCTGCTTCTTCAAGTCAATCTCGCTGCAACACCTGCAACAAGGTGAACAAGAGTGGTAATGAGTACACGAACCAGTACAATATCTTCTGAAGCGCCACCCCGACTACCAAGAGGTAGCTGTGGTTGCATTCCGCAAGGGCAACCGGTTTCGCGTCTCTCTACCAGACCAGCGCACCAGTGACATCTTTCGCTGGATTGAGTGGTGCGTCATGAAGCGCATGCCGGTTAGTTTTTTGCGAGCACCCACTCGTTTGCAAAAACGCGAAGGTGGGCCCCATTTCGGCTGAAACGCTGCAGAAGTACATCGACTTGGTGTACTTGCAAGTGCGTGAAAGCCTTGCCGCTACGCTGCCTGATGCATTCGGGATCGCTTTGGATGGCTGTAGCCGCGTAGGCCATCATTTCATCACGATTATGGCCGTTTTTGATGACGCATCTGCTGCTCAACCCAGCCGTCGGAACTCCAGCTATGACGAGAGCATCCAGTGTTTTACTCGCAGCTACTGCTGGCTTTCTGCCCGCTCGGTGACGAAGAAGACTTGGGCGCTCAGAGTCTCTTCGGCCTTATTGCCGACACACTTTCGACGTACAACAAGCCTTGGGACAGCGTCGTCTTCATGATTGGCGATAATTGCTCTGTCAATCAGGCGATTGGTCGAAAAATTGGGGCTATGCCATTTATTGGCTGTGCGAGTCACAGATTCCAATTGGCTGTTAAGGACTTTTTGGCTGATGAAGAACCCCTATTGGCTAAAATCCACGCCCTCATGAAGCATCTCAGCACTATCAAGTGCCGCGCCGCGCTGCGCAAAGTGACACCGTTGGCTCCCGTGCTGCGAAATGTCACTCACTGATCTAGCACTTTCTACATGGTGGAGCGCTACATCAAGCTCGATCCCGCTCTTCTCTCCATGGACCACGCCACTATTGCCAAGCATGACATCGCTAAGGTTTGCTAGATGAAGATGAATCTGAACGTGCCAAAAAGCTTCTCGAGACTCTCAAGGATCTCAACGAAGTTACCAAGGCTCTACAAGACTCTACGCTGCCGAAGGTGGGTGCTCGGCGGGCATTCGACTGGGTGGGGCGTCAGTATCCCTCGATGAAGCAGCGCCTAGCGCCCGATGCTGCCATCGTTAACTATCCAGCGCTCGAGAGCGGGATCACCAAGATTATCGCTGGAACCCGGCCGACCGCACGTGGACAAGAAGCTTGTAAGATTTTCAAGCAGCCGGCTGCTGATAGCGCCCCAGAAGAATCCTCGCGCTCGTTCTTAGCGCCCGTGTTCAAGAAGGTTTCCCGTGGCACGACTTCGTACATGCCGCTAGCATGGGTGCCTCCTACCTCTAACGAGCGCGAGATATTTTTTTCGCAGGCCAAACTGGTTTACTCGGACCTTCACCAGAGCATGAACGTCAACACCTTAGAAGTTCTCATGTTTCTCTCTTATAACAGGGACGCATGGGATGTTGGTACTGTGCAAGCTGTTCGGCGCAAAATGCGCAGCTAAGCAGTAGCAATAATGGCATTATTATGCAAACGCTTTTAAAACGAGTAAATACATGATAAATGTCATATTGGGAGGCCTGCTGTGAGCGCTACCAATGAGAATGGATCAACATCGTGACCCCCATTCTACTCAAAGTTCTAACGGGGCCTTCTATGTTCTGAAGTTTACTCCACATGCTGAGAGGCGTTACCGCAACCTTATTACAACAACACAACATCCAATATGGCAACCTTATGGCCTAAAGCAACCCCGGAGCATCTGTTTTTCAACGTAATTTATAATAAATTTCACAAACACGTCGACGTCGTCATCATTTTCTTTGTAAAATACGCGGCCACGTAGCCTTTGACACATTTTTTTCTAAAAATAGAGATTTGTACGCTACATTAAATCTAGGTACGGTACACATATTATGTGTTTCTCACGCAATATTGTGTGCTGCACGACAACTTGTGTGGCACACATTCTCGATACTTAGAGATTTTTCGTGAAGAGGAACGATGGACGGAAGATCGCTAGCCCGTGAGCTTGTGCGCGCCCGAATTAACGAGCTCATGGTCATGAAGAACAACCTGGAGAAGATTGGCACGAATCTGGAGAAGCTACTAAGACTACAGATGGAGCTGTTCTCCCAGATTGAGGAGGATGAGGAGAGAATTTACGGCTTGGCATCTGATTTGGAGAGTTCAAGTGTAATTTTGGACGGTACTTCATCGTTTGGGGTGCTTTTAGAGCTGGCGGTACACAAACTGAGAGGGTAGTAATATTGGTTGGCTGTATTACCATGTTAATACTGCTACTTTCTCCTACTTCAGCTCCTCCACAAGCTTCGCGTCGATAGTTTTCGTCGTTTCTGTAGTTGCACGGGCCATACGGCGCTCACGTGAGTTGCACAGGATGACCCACAGCATTCGAAGCCTCATAACCTTCACGTCATCGGCGGAGACACGACAATTCTGCCACTGGAGGTTACCTGTGACGTAGCTATAAGCTTGAGCAACCACTAATACTCCACAACTTGCACCGTCTGGCTGCTGGGGCCTTTCAATCCACTGGAGAGGTGCAATGTCTAGTTTTGTTTTGGGGGAAGTCGTTTGACACCATTTCTCTACGAAACCACACACTCCTTCTTTTACCACCTTTTTATCCGCGTCAAAAATACCATTCCACTCGCTCTCAACATCCTCACGGTAATCTTCTTCAATGAGCGGCTCGTACAGGTAAGCACTCACGTGCAGGACGTCATTGCCTTCATCGTAGTTCAACCGAGCAATAGTAATCCCCCAATGGTTTCCTTTTAAGTTGACAGGATGAAGGATAAACTTCATCATAGTAATAGGAGTAACGGGGGAGGTTGGCCATCCAATGGCCGTTGTCAAAGTTGACAATACGTAACACTGCTCGTTCACACCAGCCAAAGTTTCCAAACAGAAATCAATAGGACTGTCATTAAGCCAGCCGCCAGCCTCTGCATAACCCTCCAACGATGTTGTCGAAAGAAACAAGACCCTTTCCACGCTGTGTGGCAAATTCAGAACTCAAGCGACTTGAAGCAAACTTTGAAATGATCTCATTCGCCATGTTCCAGTGCCGGTTCCTGACAGCATCACTCAAAAGACCAGCAGTTCCTGTTTCCGACTCAAACAGGTTCACATCTGAGTCCACTTTCCTCCAGTCCCTTTCCAGCCACTTTCTGTCCTCAACCCAAGCTTGTATCTTCCGCTTGACGTCGTAGAATGTAGTTAACGCACCTACGTATTGCCTAGAGAACAAAGAATTAGGGCAACCTTAGTACAGCAACCTTAGTATAGCAACCGTAACTGTAGAGCAACCTTACCCGCTGAATTTCCACAACTTGGGATCGATTGTCACCACAAGGTCGGTGACAATGCCTTGCTGCTTAATATGATCAACAAGCGGATCTGGTTCACGCTGCTCCGCCTTAGTCGCCTTGATAGCGGCTCTCATAGATCGAGAGAGATCGGATGGAATCACGAATGGATGCATGTAAGTGGCTGGCCGCATTGCCTCCCAGCTGCACTGTAGACGCCTTGATCTCAAGTACGCGTCTTCCAATTGGACCGGATACTTGTCCATTACGTCAGAAACTCGCTTCAAATTCGGGGTGTTCCGCATCCAAACCACGAAATCGTTCAGCTTTACAGTCAGATTGCTGGGGTACTTGTGAACTGCGAGCCGCTGGTCGAGTTTTGTCTGGCGTAGCTGTTTAGTTGTCGTTCTGGGTCGCCCTTTAGCCTTTGGTTTTGGTACGTTAATTATATCCACTTGACGCACTGGAGCAGGTGTTACCGAGGCTTTCGAGACTTCAGAGACGATTTCATCACTTGGCGCTGCTTTCTGCTCACTCGTTACCTTTCTTTCGATATCATCCGTTGGTTGCGTTGCAGGAAGGCTCTCGTCCTCGCTACTGGCGTCCGTTATGCCTTCAGTGGAATCCCGTGCCTCCATAAGAGTAGCAATCCCCATGGCTTCAGTAGGGTCTAAAACCGAGAACGTGTCTGCTTCAGCTTCCATGTCTCCATCACTATCACGATCTCCCCGCACACTTTCTCCAGTCTTTCTTCCATTCAATCCAAACTCCACTGTCTCCTTCCAAGCGCTGAGCTCTTGGTAGTAATTCGCACTAGATAGCTCCGATAGATGCTGCAGTAATGGCTCAAGCATAGCCCTTGCGTAGGAATATTTTTCGGCGGAGCTAAGAACAACATGGTTAGCACGCTCGTTTCGTCGCAACCGAACAAGCACCACCTCTTTCTCGCCCTTGGGGGGTGTACATGCCGGTGGTTTCCCCCTCGAACCCTCTTCATCTTCTGGCAACCTTATCTTCGCTTTCGGCAACCTTAACTTCGAACGGTTTACAATATGTTGTAGCGCGTCCGCGGCAGAAGAAAGATCGTCCTTAAGATCCAGCGCTTCGAAAGTACTCCATCGCTTCGGAATTGACATACCAGGTAGCGTCTTGAAGCCATGTCCCTGGCTGGCGACATGTATTAGATGACAGCACGGCAGATGATTGCTTGTGTAAAATAGGCAGGTACACGTCCAGCATGCATCGTCACATTCGTATTCGTAGTGAGATGAATACACTTTCCATTCTGGCAGCGAAGATCCCTGCTTGCACGTTGTATCTTCCAGTTGATTCACGAATTTCTCCCACTCCTTTTTCACCTTATCCAACACGTGAGTTGATAGTCTTCTTGCTACCGCTCTCAGAAATTTAGGGACTACCGCGGGCGCTCGCATAGTTGAGTGCAGCTGCTCAATTTCAGCAACAATTTGACGTGTAATTGTCATCTGGTGTTGGAGTAGCCCAGCGATAGTTTTGTCAATCCGGGTCTTTCCCCCAAGCAGCATTTTCAAGTACTTCCAGTTGCTTTCAATCCTGTTTGTAGTCGTGTTGCCCGCGGTAAAATGCCGTCCACGAGCGTAATTTGACCACATTGTCCGACAAGTATTCCAGTTTTTCTCAAAATATGCCAAAAACGAATGCTTCTTTGCTTGTTTGCAATATGACTTGAGCTCTTCGTAGCGTGCTTCATATGAAGCCTGTGTCTGGCTAACAATAATAGAAGTTAAAATGTGTCAAGAGGCAATGTTGAGACACACACGTACCAATACATCATCTTCATCATTATGTTGAGGAGGTCCTCGCTTTCGGCAACCTTGATACGGTACACGGGGCGCTTCATCACCTTCTTCCAGTAAGAGATGGCGTGGAACTGGCAAAGTAGAACGTGAGCTCCTGGAAAGCATTCCTCTAGAACCTTCCACTCGACGAAATCTTTGTCTATCACCACAGTTTTCACGCTCTCCCATCTTGGATTCTTCTCTTTAAAATAATCCAACACTCGTTTCATCGTGAGGGCAGTTTCGTTCAAACAAACGAAATCAAGTACAGGGAAACCGCGACCAGTACATGTAGTGACGACCAGACTGCCTGAAATGTACAATGTAGAAACCAATTTGTAAAAATTAAGGTTGCTATATCCTTCAATATGGTTGCTATAACAGGCTTACCCAAATGATAACCGAGGTTGTTTGTCCCGTGGGTAAAGTCCATCGTCAAATTTTCTCCCTAATTCTCAAACATCATCTTCTGCGCTTTCGTTTGAATCACGATGCCGCACGTGGTGTCCATCTGGTCTTGTATAACGAGAACGTCACTACCATCAAGTTGACGTAGAGAGTGGAGCATGTTCTTCAGCATATCTTCGGCTGAATCTTGGCCCATAATACTTCGGATGAGGTTTCTTGTTTGCTGGGGAGTCACTTTGCAGCCTATACAAGTAAAATAGCAAAGAATATACATGTGTAGGTGAGCTTTTGCTACATCAGCGCACAAAATACCAGTCGTACCAATACGTTCGTTCAGGAAATTGCTGATGTGAGACGAAGATACGCGTGCATCCACCAGCGTCTTCACGTCTTCCCGATATTCCGTATCTAAAGGCATGGTGTCTGTAGTCAAGTAAGATGAGGCTTGTGCATCCGTGGTTGGATGGGAATGCGTATGATTCTGTAAGAATAACAAACATGTTAGAAAATAATTAAATAATTGGCAAATAGTGTACTGTACCTGGTTTCGTATCACAATTGCATACGATCCATCATCAGCAAGACATACAGCAGGTGTTAGCCGTGCCATACACTTGCAGTAGCGCTGTTTGCGATTGCGTTGTCCCTTCGATCTTGACTTCTGAGTTACCCCGTGAGTACATCGATAAATTCGATGTGCGAACTCAAATTCAGTAGGCAGTTGATCTTCGTGGGTCCTACGTTTCAAGCATTTCATCATTAGCAATATCCAGCGCTAGAATATCAATAAATCAAACGTACTTGTTGTAATTCTCCGTCTTCTCGGAACTGCGCACACGAAACTTTAAGTTATACTTCTGCTGATAAGTCTGGAATACCTTCTCAAAATCTTCTCAAGACGAGAGCGTTTCTGCGGGAGCAAACGGTGGCACAGTATTGATGATTTCGTCATCGCCATCGTGCATTGATGCCAGATCTTCTAGGTGCTTGCTGAATCGGTGTCTTGGTACGTATTCCGAGCTGTCGTTGACGTGCATCCATAGCTTGCGATGGTTAGCTTAGATGTCTGCTGAGAATATGGTGTCACCATTCGAACCAAGTTGACTTGCTTCTTGCAGCATCTTTCTCTTTTTGAATGAAGGCAGCTGGATAACATTTCCTGGTATATTGTAAATTCATAAAGCAACCTAAGTGTCATGCAGCAACCTTAACAAAAAAGCAACCATATTTTTTCAAAAAGCAACCTTACCCGAGGTTGGTTTTGTTGTGGCTGTCCCCCTTCGCTTAGCGTTCTTAGGGGGTGATGCACGATCTGAATAGAACACAACTTCCATGAGCTTCAAAGATTTCAGGCTTTCAAATAAAGGAAACTCCTTACCTTCTTCAGAATTCACTTCTTCGATAGAGACCTCAGAGCTGGACCCACTATCATTATCTTCCTCTTCGTAGGCTTCATCACGGCTATAGTCGCTGCTTTCAGTGTCGCCCCCCAGACCAATTGTAGCCAAAACGTCTTTGAGATGCGGCGACGTACGTTTGCGGCCTGAAATAATACAGTCTTAGTCAGTATGCTTTACGCTACACCATTGCACGGCGTTCTTCACAAAGTGCGCGCTGGAAATCAAACAATGCGCACTCAAATTCACAAAGTGCGCGCTGAAAATCAAAAACACCTGCACGAATTTATACTCATCAAATTATGAGATTATACGGTAGATTTATTGACTGGGCTCGGCACGTTTGGCGCCAAACTCTCCCTCTGGCGACACTTGATTCTCAATTTTGGCGCGATGCCAACTAGCTACAAGAGATACCCCCTCCACATTCGGGCAGCAGTATTGCGTGTAGCCAAGGGCGAAGGCAACTGGAAGGAAACTGCAGAACTGTACGATGTTGGTGAGCGCACAGCATGGGGGTGGATAAAGGCTGCTAAGGAGTCTGGCGACTGTAGTGGCAAGCAGAAAAAGCGTGGTGGATCGGAGAAAAAGATACTTCCTGAGCACGTGGACTACATTCTCAACGAACTAGCCACCACACCAGAGCTACCGTGCGTCGACATGGCGAGAATGATCGACCAGAAGTTTGGTGTGAAGCTAAATCGCGAAACGGTTCGCCGTGAACTCGACGCTTGCAATTTTACTGTAAAGAAGCTCCACCGTGACGTGACAACGCGCAATAGCCTAGTCAACAAGCAGAAGCGAGCAGACTACGTGGTCAAGTTCTACGCAGCGCTAGCAAACAACAAGACGGTGTTCTATCTGGACGAAACCAACTTCAATTTGTGGTGTTCACGTGGGACTGGATGGAGCGCACGCGGCACCCGTGCCGTACAGACTGTCGTCGCTAGCAAAGGCAGAAACATTCACGTAATTGCAGTGATATCGAGTACTGGGATTGCTTACCAAGAGTCGCAGTTTGGCTCCTTCACTGCCGACCTAGCCAACGAGTTCATCCGGCGCTTCTTGCGTCACATCAGAGTGACACATTCGCTGGACAATGTGGTGGTGGTGCTCGACAATGCGCCGTGTCATGCTCGCGCCGATGCCGTTTTCGATGAAGAAGAATTCGAGGGTGCAGAAGTGCTAAAACTTGGGCCTTACTCGCCAATGTTGAACCCAATTGAGAACGTTTTTTCCGTCTACAAAAGTGCAGTCAAGCGTTTTCTTGCACGGCAACGACCTGCCATCATACGTGTGCCGGCAGGAACAACGATTACAGAGCACCGCTCTGAATTTCTTAAGAAGGCTGCTGACCCTCTCTTTGCGGAGGTGGTAACACCAGAGCTGTGCAACCGCGCCTTTTGCCACTCACTGGTTCATCATCAACGTGCATTAGGCATGCTTGACATGGAAGTTGGTACATAATAATTCCAATTAGATTTGACAATCAATGTTCTTTAAACGGTATAAAGTATAACAGGTGTTTTTGATTTTCAGCGCGCGCTTTGTGAATTTGAGTGCGCATTGTTTGATTTCCAGTGCGCACTTTGTGAATAACGCCGTGCAATGGTGTAGACCATATAGACGAACTTTAGTTCTCGTACCAGACTTCCGTGTGCCCGGTGTCCTAGCCATGCCGCTCCTTGCCTCGTTTAGGTCGCCAACCTCGCTCGTGCTCGACGCGTGTACTCGCTCCCGCGCAATTTCTGGAATGAGAGGCTCACATTGATCGTACTTAATAAATAATCGCACTTAGGAGGGTTGATATAGTACAGTATCGTACTTAAAAACACCGATTCTAGTACAACTGGATTTTTTTCTATTTTGATTTTATCTTACCATGGGAATTTTTGAAACTGACAATAGCAACCTTAATCCCAGCTATAGCAACCTTACATGTCTCATATAAGGTTGCGGTAACGAGTCCGCCACATGCTTTCGATTCTGCAGCAGCAAGTTTTATATGTTCATATCGCCCAATCAGGACTGCCATTCCAGAATCTTCCCGAGAGACGAATGGACGGGCTACCATGGGCGAACAGCACCTCTCTTCGAAGGTCACGACTCGGACGACGAGTTCTACCGCATCTTCGTCCTGCCAAGTGCAACAGCAAACGCCAAGATCAAGCGCGGCGGGTCTAGCCGTGGTAAACGCTCTATCCAGGCAGCTAGAAACTCGAAAGGCTGCTTGTGTCTGTCCTTGTAGATCTCTACAGAAGCTGTCACATACATGTCTTCGTTCCAACCAGAGCGTTCTCGACTCCTAACGTTCGAGTAAATTCCTTCAAACTTAGTCACTTCGGGCTGGAGTTTTTTCCACCTGCCGGCAATAGCAGCTTCAGACCGAGTGTCCGCGGCAGGACTCTTGTGCGCCAGCCAGTGCTGGTAAATGCGCTGGTAGAACGTGGTTTTCTTCTGACCGGCGGCTCGAATAGGGTCTTGTGAGGTATGCAGCCATGACTTACACAGCTGCACATTCTCGTCAACGCTCCATTCCGGCCCCTTCCCCATATTTCGACTGCCACCTTCGCGCAAACTTAAGTGTGTGCGCCACACTATCCGTTAAGTTTCAGGTCTTAAGATAAGACCTGTGGACCACCCTATAGGACCTGTTGAAGTTAAAACCCTCGTTAGAGCTTACCACTGCATTGCTTAAAACTTGCTCTCAAGTCTTAACAGCTACTTTTAGGATAAAACTTCGCTTACGACTTGCCGGTGGAGATGCTCTTAAGGGCCATACCACATAATTTATTGCATCTGTTTTCGCTGTCCGTTTCACTTGATCCCAATCTCTCTGACTCGATCCTGCATTAATCAGTCTGTTTAGCGAAAACCTCAAAACCATATATCTTGTGATTATCAATTCTAATCGTTCTCTTCCCTCTTTCAATTATTACCAAAATGATAGTTCTAAAACCTAAAGACCTGTATAAACAAATATACAAATTGTGCACAATATTTTTTGCTCCATCCGTTAGCAACTGCACGAACACAGAGCGTCCCCCCACTCGCGCTATGACGCTCTCCGTACGCTTCCTGAGCCTCTTGGGGTTCTTCTCGTCCGCTTTCTCGTACTGCAATGCTGGCAGCAGCTTCATCGACTTCCGCTCGGTGGACGGACAGCTCAAGGCCGACAACGAGACGTTCCACATCAAAGGGATCAACTGGTTCGGTGCTGGTACGTTCGAAAACAACAACAATTCCGCTGGTAATTAAGCTCATCTAACAGCGAACTGCTCTTCAATATAGAGACTATCGAACTGGTAGTACAAGGTTTATGGCCGTCTGCCACTACTATCGGTGATGCATTGGATCTCTTCGCCTCGTACGATATCAACGCCCTAAGACTCCCATTAGCCATGGACTCTGTAGTAGACGACCCTACAGTCAAAAGCACACAAACAGGAGGCTCTACATCCCTCGCAGGCAAAAGCTACCTGGAAGTTCTGGACGTTATTGTGAGAGAGGCCCGTAAACGCAACATCCTCATCATGTTCGACAGCCATCGTATTGAAGCGTCGGAGCCGGACTTCCCGGACGTGGCTGTGCCTGATGACATCACTCCAGCTTTGACTAAGTTGGCTACGAGATATTGCAACGACCCTGGCGCTTGGAATGTATTTGCTATCGATATTAAAAACGAACCGAAGGGGAAAGCCACGTGGGGCAAAGGAGACGAAGACACGGACTGGAACTTACAGGCGGCCAAGATAGGCAATGCAGTGCTGAAGAAGTGTCCTCGACTGCTCATTTTCGTTGAAGGAGTGCAGACGAATATTAAAGGGGTGAGTATGAAGTGGGGACAAGCGGGAGGGTCTCTACAAGGAGCAAAAGATTATCCGGTGAAACTCAGCAACATGGAGAGACTCGTGTACAGTCCGCATCTGATTTCCCCTGGTGTGGACTACAAGTCACCGTGGTGGAGCGATACGAGCTTCCCAGATAATATGCCGGACCTATGGGACGAGTATTTCGGCTTCGTGCCTAAAGAGACTGGTCAAGCAGTGGTGGTTGGCTCCTGGGGAGCTCAGATGAAAGGCAATAACAAACAGTGGGCGAACGCAGTGTCTTCATACCTGGACGAGAAGTCCATTGGTTCGTTCTACTGGGCGTTTAACCCTCAATCAGCCGACACTGGTGGCTTCGTGAAGGACGACTGGGTTACTCCCATTGACGAGCGTGTGGCTTTGTTGGAGACTTTACCATCCACCAGTGTGGAGGACATTGTTGCCATCTTCGCTAAATGTACGAAAACCTGCGCTGGTAATGGAGGTTGTGAAGGTGGTAAGTGTGTCTGCTACGGTGGCTGGAGTGGACCACAATGCGAAATCTGCTCGGAAGGAGACACTGAGGCCTGTAACGACATGGGGACGTGTCTGGGCAATAGCACTTGTGCCTGTGAGGACGACGCTAATGGAAAATATTGCGCTGGTACCGAGTGTGACGAAGTGGACTGTGGAGATGGCCCCAATGCTGGATGTTTCAATGGGGAGTGCACGTGTCTGTACAACTGCGTGGGGAACTCGTGTGTAGTCTGCGCTGCCAACGACTCGGCACTTGCTGATGCTTCCAATGGAGCGACGATTCTCTGTGATGCCTGTGATGCCCAAGTGCTCAATGACTACTCCTCTGCCCAAACGGCGACAATCTCACTGGGAGTTGCTGCACTTGCAGCCATTTCCCTGTACCTCCTTTAAGTTTGCCTACCGTCGTTTTCTTTCTCATTAAACTGCTAATATATAGTTTACGTCTACTCGACTGAAGCTAAGAGCACGGAATGCCACTCCATAGCGTAACGACTCCGACCGTCAGTGCAATTCCGACTTGCATCCGACGCATCAACATCTCGCAAGAATTGATATTGCACCGATTTATAGAGGTTCAGTAAAAACGTTTGATTGGTCCATATGTGTATGTGACAGGAGTAATTACGAGGTTAAATGAATGGTACACATGCAATTCAACTGCGCCATTTTGCCCTGCGAGCTCAGTGCTCGATTGACCACCCAGGAGGGTGAATTGAGGGGGTGACACCGAGCATCGGTGTCCCTAAGAGGGTTGTCCTGGCCGCGAAGTTACTGAGGCTTGTAATTCCCCGTCGAGCATCCAGATGAGTATCCCTGCGATGTTGTTGTACTAACCCCCATCGATGTAGCTCAACGGAAGAGCTCCCGAAAGGGAAGGTGGTGGTTCGATTCCACCCATCGATATTCAATCTCGATTGCCTGTTGCCGATGTATTTGCTAACAGGGATAAAATTGCAAGCTGCATTACAATGGACGCCGGACTGCGTTACAACCGCACCTTGAGCACACTTCGGCAGTGACTTGGTGCAGGATCTGCGATGCGGCCGACCGCGAGGCGCTGTTGGTAGGCAGAGATGCGGTCATTCAGGATACCCTCGCGATGCAGTTGACGAAGCACTTTGAGTACCGCGTTGGAACCCTTTGACGGTATACCTTGTGCACTCCAGGAACGCTGTGATTTCTTGCGATGCTCGCTCTCCAAGCTGACGGACATTGTCTTTGTAGGTGGGTGATGATTCGTCGAGCGCGTACCCGTCGTCGATGAACAGCCGCATGAAGGCCACCAGTTGCTTGGAGTCGGACTTCTTGTGCTTGTTCGTGCTCAGCCATCCACGCGGAACTGTAGTATACCACGCGAACCAGGTGTCCACAAGTGGTATCGTCTTTGATCGGCGCCGGCGCTTCACTGGTACGTTTTCATCTTCGTCTCTTGATCGCTTCTTTTGATTCTCACATGCCGATGTTTTACCTGCCGCGTATGAATTTGTAGACTCTAGCAAGTTGACTCGAGCCTCAAGGTTCCGATTGACCTCGATTAACCGTTCAATTAAGGCACTTTGGTGATCGAACACAACTTTGGCCTTTGCGTTCCCTCCCATTAGATCATCTGCTGTGGCTTTCGTGTGAGCAGTTGACCTCGCGAGTTGCTGTGACCATGCCAACAAGCTTGTCGTTGCCACTCCAGACGCTTCGGTACAGCGCTGGATCGTCTTCATCGCGGGAGCGTCTTCATTGATCTTCATCAACGCCGGGTAATGTTGGATGATGGTTGCTGTCAGCACATCAATCACACCACTGCTGAGGTTGAAGGACTTGTTGGCAAGTCCATGGCTGGCATTGAAGAGTTTGAAGCTAACCGCTCTGATTTCCTCTTGTGTGACCGAGTCGAAGATACCCAACGACGGAAGAACAGAGGCTTGCCGTGGAGACATCCCGCTCAGAACCTTCGCGACCTGGTGATCTTCTTTTGGAGTGTTGAAGACGTATGCAAAAGCTTTGTTCGTCGTGGTCAAGTTCCAAGCTCCACGATCGAATATCCACTGCGCCGTCAGCTCTGAGCAAGCGTTCGCATGCTGTGCACCACCTCTCCGAAACGAGTGAGAAGTCAGCGCGTCTTCAACTCCAGCTGGACCAGCAACACGATCCAGTAAGCGATTGACGAGAGCGTGGATACCAGCTACCGGTTTGATACTTGTGGTGTAGCTTGTTGTTGGAGCCTGCGAGGAACCCGGCGTGCTACTGTCATCGAGCAAGTCCAGAAGCGGAATGGACTCAGTCAGCTTGACAGGGACGTCCTTCGACTTGACTGGCAAGTGGTTGAGCAGAGCGGCGCACGGAGACTCCTGCACGATCAAGGCCAGTGCCAGTGCAAGCAGCGGGCAGGTAGCGGGATCTCCATCAGGGAAGAGTGACAGCGCTTGCTCATCGGATGTCTTCACACGGATGAAGCGAATGAAGAACACTTCACCAGCTCCGATGGAGAGCTGCTGCTTCCGAACGAAAGTTAAATCCGACGCACGTCCAAACAGATACCAAAGAAGACATAACAGCGCGGCATCTTGGTAGTCCGATGCACAGCTAGCCGTTGAATACAGATAACTTGTCATCTTCTTGAGACTCTCCTTCGTGCACGCAACTGCCTTCTTGACAAAACCATCACTTTCACGCTTGATGCAGTGCTGTTCAAGCGTGCGCTAAACTGAGCAGCTGCCGTTCCACAGCTCCACCTTGAACAGGATACTCGTCCAGAAGCCAGCACTTCACTTGGCGGAAATATTGAGCAGCGGAGTGGCGCGATAGAGGTTGGCCCCTAGCTCCTGCGTGGAAGGCCAAGTACACACCAAACTTATCCATTAGCGTCACGAGAATACTTTCTGCGCGTCTTGGGTCCACGGCGATGAGAGCCCTGACATGCTCCATGTTAGTGCTCTCAACAGTAAGGAAGCGCTCAAAAGCCTTCACCGCTGTCGCGCGCGCCCGCTTGGTGTTGGCAGGCTTGAGGTCGTTTAGACTCATTGTTCTTTAAAGTTCTTGGGCGTTTGTAGTCGGAGACGCAGCAAATATGGGAGTGATACTACGCATACGACTCATTTGTAGCATGGTACACATATCTAGTCATTATTTCCGACTCGATACGTCGGAATCGCTCAGGTCCGACTACAGCCACTATACACATTTTGATTGGGTGAAAATGACAAAAAGAGAGCGAAATGATTCGCCGAAACTACGAAAGTAGGTAATTGAAGTGTCTGATTGGCCAGTTCTCAGCATACTTTGATCTAGTGTAGTCGGAGACTTAATGATATTCATCCATGTCAACAAAGATGTCGATCCAAGAGCTGTTCGTGAAGAAAGTGATGAGTGTGAACAGGTGATCTCAAATATTGTCGTCACATATACTTTAATACCCTCCGATAAACGTTCATATTTAATAACTGCAAACTCACAAAGCAGCAGACTTGTTATCTTCTCATGCTTTCTTTCCCCTCTAACCGCGTCAGGATCAGTGTGATCAGAATGAAAAGTTGCGATGTAATATACATGTACGAAGGACAACAGGATAACCTGCAGGATGAGGAACCAATAACTATTCGCAGTTATACGCTCCGGCTATCATCTCTCATCAACTGAGTAGCTGTATCTCCTTCCTGCCGCTCTTTTGGCTTGGCTTACATTCTCAAAATCACTCCGTAGTCCTCAGTTCTACCATGCGCTTCGGTTTTCTTCTTCTGGCTGCAGTAGCAGTAGCTCTCCTTGCAAATTGTGATGCTGCGGAGACACACACCTCGAACGCCGTGAGAAATCAAAAGCTAGCACCAAAAATCCAAAGGAATTTGCGAGTTTCTACCGACGACGACAGTGAAGAGCGAGCAATTGGAAACATCAGCAAAGTGGACGACGCTGCCGACGACGCGTCCAAGAACCTCACCTTCATGATCAACATGTTCAAGGAATGGGATGAACTGTCCAAGGCCCAAATTATCGCTCGGATGATCAAGCAGACCACTCCAGACGAGTTTGCAAGCATGTGGGTCATGTACAGAGCCTACAAGAAACTCGGCGCTGATGACCTCGTTAAGACCCTCAAGGCAAAGGCCAAGTAAATTGCTAATACAGCGTTCATTCTCTCATTTTTAATAACGATCTTGAACCGTCGCAACACTATCATCGAAATGCCGTCCGATGCCAAAGAGAGCAAAGATTCCGACTACAATGGAGATGCCAAGCGTGGTCGGGCAGCTTTTGATGTAGAAGACGATGATACGGTATTGTCAGACGACGCCAAGAGGCCTCCGATGCGTGCAAGTATCGGCTGGGGCAATGAGACGACATTGGCCAGTGATGACAAGGGAAGTGGAGGAACTCCAGACCCTGACGCGACTCCTGCTTCAACTGGGTCGTCTACAAGTGAGGCGAAGCGTGGAGGGAGACGTCGCAAAGGATCGGAGACTGCATCTTCGGGTGGTGAACGGCGCAACCAGAAGAATCGCTACTTCGAAGAGGATGATGAAACTACAGGTAGGAATTCAATAGAGTCAGGACTGGGAATGGTAGTCTAATGATATTTGTGCTTTGTATTGTTTAACCAGATATCGTAGAGATTCCAGACCTAGAAGAAGAAGAACGCGAGCCAGATATCACGACAATGGGTGAGTTGATGTGCAAGCTGCAAAACGACGATTGAATATTGATAAGGAGTGTTTGTGTAGTCGCTGAGGCTCCACGTAATACGACACGAGCCGTGCAAAGTTTGAAGCAGCTCGACAGAGACATTAAGTTCGCTCTTCCAAGTGCACAGGTAAGGTTCTCCTCCTAATTATCTTTTTCTTCTTGCTAACACATTCTTTTCAGGCCCACGGTATTGACTTGCACCTCTTGACCAGTGCTCTCTGTCCTGAACGAGCTGTACGATACGCATTTGTTTTTCTCCTTTATCTACTCCACCGCTCATTTGTTTCTTCCATACTAGGTATACGAGGAAGACGAACCTTGGGATTTCGACACTCTGCTCAACGACATCGCCCAGGAGATCCAGAAAGACCTGGACGAGAAAGAAGAATTCGTTCGTCTCGGCTCTCAAGACTCGCTCCACCTTGCTCCATAGTTTTCTAAAACTTTCTTGAAAATTGAAGAAAATGAATTCTCATTTTTAGCAGCAAGAATCTACCGGTAGAATGCCTCTACTTGTGCACTTCGAACTTCCACTCTACGTTGTAGATCCCCACTGACTGTTCTCCTTCTTCGTCAAAGTCGCACCAGTCATCACTCAGATCCACATCGTCAAAGGCAGCATGTCGACCAGCGGAAATGACTCTGTAGCCACTTTCAGGGTGCCAAGCGTACGGTTCAAGTCCACGACATTCAAACCCGACAAAAGGCACAAACTCCCCCGAATCAGTGCCCGTCACTTCTCTCGTGAGCTTCTTCACGTCCCGCACGACCGTCAACTGCGAGGGCTTGTTGGCTCCAGGCCACTTGAGCGTGAAATGCACTTCTCCTCTTCCTCCAGCCACGTCCACGACCTCCTCATCCGACACGAAAACAGCCTCACGCTTCTCGTCACCTCGTGGCTCCTTCACATCCAGACACCAGCGGTGCAGCGGCGGCGCTGCCAACGTCTCCACGTTCTCGAGATCAGCCTTCACGTACAGCACGAAGAGCACCATGACGAATGGCTCTCTGTAGCCATTTTCAATATATTGTGTCTACCACATGAATATGATGTAACTCACACAACCTTCTTTTACTCCTTAAAACACTCCGATTTAGTGTAAAAGTGTGCTGGAAAGCCGCGATCTACATCTTATGGCGTCCATGGGCGGCACTACGTCTGGCGACGGCTCTCCTTGCGCCCAGCAGCAGAGTAGGGACTTTACAAGACAAGGAAGTATCGACGAACGGATTCGCTCGGGTAGCGGGAGCTTTGCAGCTCCAGAGGACCACGCAGACGACGATGCGTCCATGTCAAACGACGAATCGATGAGTTCTTCCTCTTCTTTAGACATGGAGAGCCAATTGGAGCAGCAGGAGCAGAATTTAGAGCAGGAAGGAGGTCCTTCTGGACGTACAGAGTCTTTTGATGACTTTGCAAGACAATTACCGTACCAGGATCCCAGTCATGTGAATGTCGCTGTCCCTCCACGATCCACAAGCTTCTCGTTCGACGTGGTGGACGCTTCTCTGAGTGGACCCTCTTTGCCATCCACTCAGAGCATGTGGCTGTTGACTCAGTTCGCTCCTGCCATGTCTAAAAGTGTGAAAAGTGCAGATCCAAGTGCAGATATGGAGGATGACGAACCTTTTGATGAAGAAACGGAGAAGAATCAAGCAGCTCAAGTGGACGAAACACAAAGTGGAGACCAAACAGTCAATAGATCGGGGAATCGACGGGTGGCTTGGGCGTCTTCTACTGCTCACGTGGAACTTCCTGAAGGGGTTCGACTTACAGCAGCGAGGAATGAAGTCACGGGTGTACAGTTGAGATTGAGATCCAATGTGCCGTTCCTACTGACAACAGACACCAGTAACTGGCTGCTGCCGTTAGGTCATGGTCCAAGAGCTCGTGTTGCAGTGGACACGAGATTTGTTCCTCCTCACAAGTTGAAAGTGGAAGCTTTCGTAGTGGGGAGTGTGGAAGATGAGAATTCGGATCTAGTGATGGAGACGTTGGAGCGGACAGGAGTGAGTGAAAAGGCCACGAGAGAGCAAGCTGTGTATCTGAGAGTTCGGGTGGGAGAAAGCTTGGACCCAGGCGTGTACGAACTGCCTTTGCGAGTGTTTACCCAAGATCCAGGCTTTCGAGATGAACAGCTGACGTGGTCTAGCAGCTTCGCAGTGCGTGTAGTGGACGTTCGACTACCGAATCCAAGCAACTGGAGATTTCGATTGGATCTATGGCAACATTGGACAGCAGTGGCAAGAGCTCATCGAGTGGCATTGTGGAGCTCTCGGCATTTTGAACTTATTGATCGGTACATGACTCCACTGTCGGAAATGGGTCAGAAATGTCTATCTGTTGTGGCTACAGAAATGCCCTGGGCTGGTCAGCAGTGCTACATGGAGGAACAGAACGCGTCGGCACTGTTCGAGCACTCCATCCTGAACGTGTACGAGGATTCCGCTCATGGAATTCCGCCGACAATAGACTTCACCCACTTCGATCGGCTTCTGGAGCTAGCTGCTCGTCACCGTTTGGACCAGGAAGTCGAGGTTTTCGGCCTTTTGTCAGTGTGGCGTGACCCGGGGGCTGGCTTCAATGCTCCCGCAGAACTCACAACACAGCATCTTCGTCCTCCTCCGACTGCTTCAGCTCCAGACCCCGCTCCAGCGTCTGAAGCGCGTCGTCGAACCTCGTCATCGGGCTCTGGCCTCGCTTCTCCGACTGGATCCTCACGTCAAAACCAGCCGAATGGATCTTCTCCTCCTCCGTCGCCTGCTACCACCCAAACTCCTGCGTTTGTGATCGATGGCTGGCGAATCCGGTGTCAAGATCGAACGACTCAACGTGTGCGGTATTTGAGAAGTGTTTCCGAAGTGGAAGCGTTCATCGAGCAGTTCTACGCCCATTGTGTTGCCTTAGAAATCGCTGATCGTGTACGCGTTTGTGCTGATGAACCACGCGATGTAGCAGTTTTCCACGAACAACTGCGGTTCTTACAGCGGTTAGCACCCACTTTCCGCATCAAATTGGCTGTGAATCACTCGGAATTCTTCTCTCCGGCCTATTCCCCGCCTCAAGTAGCCGACTATGTGCCTCTCCTGCCGTTAGCGTGCGCTGATCTCGAAGTGACTCGTCGACTGGCTAACGACGCTCGAGCTCGTGGGGGTCACGTGTGCTGGTACGTCTGTTGCGGTCCAGCTTTCCCCAACCAGTTCGTGTCCTCGCCCCTTGTCGAAGGAGAGCTCGTTGGATACCTCACCTTCTTCTTCGAGCTTGATGGTTTCTTGCGGTGGAACTACTGTCTGTGGCCCTCTCGACCCTGGGATGATCTTCGATGGCGAGCTCCGATGTGGAAAGTGGGCGACATGTACTTTGTGCTGCCAGGACGCGACGGATGGCCAGTGGAAACGCTCCGACTCGAGTCGCTTCGGTTTGCAGGCCAAGCCTTCGAGCTGTTAGTTCTCGCTCAAGAGAAATTGGCTCCAGCGCAGATGCAGCAGCTACAGCGGACAGTCGCAGAGCAGATTCTAAGATCAAGCGACTTGGAAGAGTTCGGTCGCTACGGAGATCGAGCACGTGAGGACTTGTACTCATTGGATCCTCTCGACTATCAACGAGCGAAGACAATCATTCTCGACTCTCTAGCAGCAGCAGCAGTGAAGAATGGAATTAGTTCAAGTTGAGAAGAGAAAGTAAAGAAGGAAAAATACGAGTACATTAAGATTCTTAACGAGTTCTAAAGTTCTACAAAAAGGCTCATATGGTGATGCATGTTAAAGTTTCCACACGTGATTTCAGAACAGGTCTGAGAATTTTTATAATCATTGCCTTGAGAAGAAGAAAGATGTACACTTGGTTGAATGGGACGACTCATATGGTGATGCATGTTAAAGGTATCCACACGTGACTTCAGAACAGGTCTGTGTTGGATAGTTTTAATCCTCGTCGTCCCGGTCGAAAGACACTAAAATAAAAAATGTTGAAGAGAGAAGTCGGATACTGGATGCTCATCATATATGCCGATGTAGGCGGCTCTCATGAAGGGGAATCCTAAAACAAGTTTATCGTCACTCTCTCTCATCAACATCCACAAACACACAAAAATCCAAAACTTGAACATTGTCGCCTCAGAAACACAGGTGTATGGTAGTCCACACGTTTGTCCGAAGACCAAAGGGTAGTTTAGGTGGTAATGATAAGTGGTTATCCTCATCAGCGACCCAGTGTTCAAGTCTCCCCATATCCAAAAAATACATACCAATTGGTTGTTTCATCCGATTCTTTAGGTGTTCGGTTTATCGACACAAAGAACGCTTCGAGCAAGCTCTCCGCGCCTCCTTTCAGAGTGGTGCATGAATGTTTAAATCACCAACAACCAGCAATGGGACCCCACATATATCGATCGAGATATAAGCAGCTATGTTGACTTTGCCGCACCAGGAGACTCGAACACCAGAATCTCCCACCGTCACCACCCGAAAGCAGATCAAACAGAAAAAACCAGTGTCGAAATCCCACACAGTAGCGAAATCCGTAGTAAGCTCGCTGTCACTTTTGCTTCTGTGAAAAAGTACCGGGTCCAATTACAAATGCTCACCACCCAGATATGGACAACTCCAGTGCACTCAGTAAGACCCCCTTCTCGAACTTTTCAGCGCAAGTCAGAAGAAAAACCTTGTACACCTTTACTGTCGACCCGAGAGGCTGCAGAACATTGCCGGCGTGGAGTATGAAGAAGCAAATAAAAATACAAGAGATATAGCTGAGAGGTCAGAACTTTGAGCTATTTCATTGCCATAAGGCAGATCATGAACACGGACCAAAGTATGTGGTCATCACTCCTCTCGATGATAGAATATATATATATATACACTGTAAATGGAGAGCTCATTTTATGGGTGATAGTGATATATTCGATTCTTCACGGCTAGTTGGTACAAGCCGAATCAGACACTGTTTTCATCATCGCACTCCAATATATATATACACATACAATAGAGATACGTACTGGTGGCTGGACTCGGTGGTTGCATATAATGATTCCGGATGCAGCTATCTTCCGCATGGTTTATGGTTCTCAGAAGAGGGAGCTTGTGATCTTCATCGCCCAGCAGATCAATACACTGGAGACCCGCGTCAATTGCAAAATGAATGAAGAAGAAGTAGTAGGAGGCTTCTGCAGACTTTTGTGGACCAGTCATTGGGCTTTTCAATTTGATTTAAACTTTGTAAGTGATACGATTGTGAGGTGAAATTGGTTAAACGTCACTGATTGGCCAGGAGTTCTTACAGTGTAAAAACCACAGGCAGTGTCGCTCACGGTACTCCAGCACTGATAACGTGGCAGTTGTTCTGAGGATATCCTGGCCGTGTGTATCGGACAGGGCAGGCAGCGTCAAGATGTAGCAAATGGTTCTCTATGCTTGTACCAAGTTTCGCCCGCACAAGTAGTCTGTGTGGGGCGCTACGGTTTTCTTCATGTGGGGGCAATGTTCTGCACAGTGAGCGACATATATTCACAAACATATGTCGCTCAGTGTGCTCCCGCGTCCTTGATATTGAACCAAGCAGCCAAGCTTGGCCATTGCATGTAGGAGAGTTCATTTTAGCGTGGTGTTTGCAATGAAAGTCTGGGCTGTTGTCGTGCTGTTCACGGCCTTCTCGCCCGGCTCGTAGAGTGATGCTACCTTCTACTTAGGCTGCCGCCATTAAAATCCCGCCTCCTATCCTCCTTCGCATTAATGTCCTGACTGATTGAACCTTCGCCAAAGTCCCCATTGTAGTTATCTTGGCGATATTTGGAGGATCTCCAGCTATTAGATCTGATTCGCGATCCTCTTGCTGCATCATCTGCAGTCGTTCTTGGAATCGCTCTTCCTCAGCGAATTCTCGGATCATTTCAATCGCCTCCAGTAACTTCATCCTCTTCGACGGTTCAAACGCACACAACTTCTCCACCAATTCCCACTGTGCATCGCTCTTGAAAGCCTTCGGTCTGGGCAAGCATTTCTTCCGAGTCACGTGGAACTTCACTACTGGATCAGGCACCTGGCCCCAAGGAACTTCACCAATCACAGCTTCCACTACACACATCCCCAGAGAATACACATCCGATTGAGCGTTGGGCGCCACTGGTTTGTCCTTGCGAATCACCTCAGGAGCTTTCCACCGAATGGCCCCGACGGTCTCTTCATCGCTACTTTGCTCCGTCGCCAAGAAGCTCAGACCAAAATCTGTCAACATGGCTACACCATCTTTACTCACGAGGATTTGGTTGCACTTGAGGTCACTATGAACGACGTGTCTTTCGTGCAAGAAATGGAGTCCAAGAGCAGCGTCCAGAAGCTTTCGCCATACCAGCGATCTCCCTTCTTCTCGTGCGTGGAAGAGGTAGTCCAAAAGCTTTCCATTCTTGGCCTCCTCACACACAAAGAAGTACGTGGATCCTTCATCACAAGCTCCGAAGAACGGGACGATATTCGGACTTCTGCCAGATTCGCGCCTCTCGATGGAAGATCTGCTTCTCTTTCTCCGTTTCCACAGCCACAGTCTTGACCACGACTCGAGTACTAAGCCACCAGCCTCGATATACTTTCCCAAAGGAGCCAGCAGAGAAAGGCTGTTTCTCTTTCCGAACTTCACGACTGGCAATAAACCAGTCTGGTTTGCTCTGCATTGAGTTGGAGCTGCTGGTCCCTTTCGAACTTGATTGTGCTTCGCGCTCCGTAAGGAGTCTCCAAACATCGTATCTGCAGTTAAAACGGGCAATTTCAGCTGCAGTTCGACCACTGCTGTTCCTTAACAGCACGTCAGCCTCGTTGTCAACCAGCAGACGAACAATCTCTCCGTGTCCTCTATAAGCAGCTCTCATCAACGGTGTTTGGTTGTCCGAGTCGATAGCGTTGACCACAGATCCTCCTTCTATAAGAGCACGGACGATCTCAAGATGGCCTTCCTCAGCTGCAATGCTCAAAGCCGTCCGGTCATCACAAGTTCTGACGTCCACACTGGCCTCTTTCTCAATGAGAAGAGTCGCTATGTCAGTATGGCCATGCTGAGAAGCTAGCATTAATGGTGTCCATCCCATCACATTCGCCACATCCACAGTAGCTGTATCAGATTGGTGGAAATTACTAACCTATAGGAAGCAGAGATTAGTAGTACTTTAAATTTGTATGTAGCATAGTAAAATACAGTAGCAGATGTAGGGCGGTTGTGGAAGCTTCTAGAAGCTTCCATCCACCCGAACTGCGGGGGCGGCACTTTTACTTTAGCGCGCCCTCCCCCAAGTTCCTGTCTTCTTGATAAACTGGTAGCACTTGTTGGTCCCAGCAACCTGATCTCAAGGAACCCATGCCGACGAACGCACAACTACAAGCCGAGATCGACCGGCTCAACCAAGCGATGGCGGAACGCACACGAGTGCCCAGCAACCTGCCAAAGTTCACCGGCAAGAGGGGGGAAGACGTGCGCGAATGGCTGTTCCAGATAGAGAACGCCTGCCGCATTAACGGGATTGGGATCGACGACGCGAACCCGCGACTACCAGGAATCGCCGGGTCAGCGATGGAGAAACCAGCTTCGGGATGGTTTCTGCACTGGGCTTCAACGACTCGAGTGGAGGAGCACACGTGGGGGATTTTCCGTGAGCATGTGCTCCGACACTTCGAGGCGTCTAACTACCAGTCGGCTCTACGAGAGAAACTCCAGCGTCTGAAGCAGACAGCGGATATCGAGACCTACAACGGTGAGTACTCGGCACTCATCTTCCGAGTCGAAGGCATGAGCGTGCTTGACCAAGTCCTGTTCTACGCAAACGGTCTCAAGCCTCGCACGCGGAGCTACGTGAAGCTCGAGAATCCTGAGACGCTAAGTGACGCCATGGACTTGGCTGTCAAGTTCGAGGTAACTCATTTTGTGGAGGACGTTAGTGAGCGCAAGGTTCGTCACGAAAAGACAAAGACCACTAATGAACAAGTCCAAGACAACAAGAAAACATCTAAGGCTAAATCCTTCCGAGGAAAGGGACGATTCAAACCGAGCTCGAATTCGAAGAGTAAGGAGACTCGTACCTGCCACTTCTGCAACAAACCTGGTCACATCAAGGCCAACTGCTTTGCGTGGAAGAAGGAGCAAGGGAAGCAGGGAAACGAGAAGCCACGTCAGTAAAAGAGGGTCCTGTCGTGGAGGAGAAAGTAACCGGAGCAGTTAAGTTTGATAATATCAGCCTTAATGTTCTGAGTGAAAACCCTCTAGTCTACAAGTCCCGTCCACTGTTCGCCATCAGCGGTGATATCAGTGTGGCTGGCAAGATGAAGAAAACATCGAAGATGCTTCTAGACTGTGGTGCAACCACGATCTACGTGTCAAAGCGGTGGGTTAAAGAACACCAGCTAAAGACAACAAAGTTCAGCGACAAAAACATTCGAGTCAAGCTAGGAGACAACCAGATTGTGGAGGCCCAGCTAGAGGTGCTACCTCTAAGTATCATGGTCTCTGGAATAGAAAAAGCGTATGAGTGCGTCGCAGTTGTCTACGCGATACCTGAAGAATTTGACTGCATTCTTGGGATACCATTCTTCGAGGACATGCAACCACAGATCGACTGGAGACGTCGACGAGTCGAAGGAACAAGAGAGAAAACTTTGCGCTGGGAACGAGTGGGTGAAACCTGTGGACCAATCGAGGAAGGCGGACCGGTGATTGCCTCCGGGCTTCGGAGATCTGTCGGGGCGAAAGGCCTATCGGCGAAAAGACCCGATTCCTGTCGAGGTGCCGCGCTGGAAACGGATGTGAGGTCCGCGGTCAACCCCGTTCATGACCCAGAGCAGAGTGAGACCCAACGAGTTGCTTGCGAGCAACTAGAAGATGCGTCCGCTGGCAAGGGTTCAGCAATCGAAGACGAGAGGAAGTCGTCGGGACGCGACGGTACTGCTCCTGGGGGCGACAATACCAAGGGTAGAAGTTCCGTCGTGGAGAAGATGTTCACGATGGGAATCACGGATGACGCTGGTGTACAGACCAAGTTCATCACGAGAAAGAAATTGCGGAAGTTCCTGAGAATCAAGACCAAGTCGATCGAGGAACCAGACTTCATGTTGGTTCTGACGAACGAAACAATCAAGAACGTCGCTCGATCCTTGGAACGACGTGACCAGCCCGACAATGTCGGGACAGCAAAAGCTCAACGCTATCTGGAGACAGACTGGGAAAGTTTCCGGGCGAATCCTGCCTTCGACTTGCTGACGAAGTACAAGGACACAGTGTTTCGACCTGAACTCCCTGAAGGTCTTCCGGAAAAGCGTGAAATCGAGCACAGAATCGATGTGAAAGATCCCAACATTGCAATGTACCGGCAACAGTGGCGGCAGTCACCTGAGCAACAACGGGAGATTGTGCTCTGGGTTGAAGACATGGTGAAGAAGAAACTTATCCGACCAAGCATCAGCCCACACGCCGCACCAACATTCTGCGTCCGGAAACCAGTTGGATGGCGGATCGTTCACGATTATCGGTATTTGAACTCCAATACGATACGGCAGAGTATACCGATGACGAGGAAAGAAGACATATTGGACTCCATGGCCGGAGGATACTGGTTTTCGACGATGGACTTGATGTCTGCGTATTATCAAGTTCGTATGCGCGCGGAAGATATCAAGTTCACAGCGTTCCAGGCGCCAAACGGACTCTGGGAGTATCTGGTGCTACCCATGGGTGTCTGCAACGCGCCAGCGACGATGCATCGGTTGACGTCGAAACTTTTCCGCGATCTGGAAAACACGAAGTCATTCTACGATGACATCTATATCTTCTCGAAGTCGCAGAAAATTGAAGATCACTTGGAAGATCTCCGCAAAACATTGGACATCTTGCGAGACAACAAGTTATATGTGAAGCTGTCCAAGTGCGTCTTCTGTGCCGACGAGATTCCATGCCTTGGAGATTTTGTTGGACGAAACGGCGTACGAATGGATCCAGATAAGGTGCAGACCATCAAGGACTGGCCAATTCCAAGAACGCAAGAGGAGCTTCACAGCTTCCTGGGTTTAACTGGATACGTCCAACGATTCTGCCCAGACTACGCGGATCTGACAGCAAGTATGTTTACTTTGCTCAAGAAGAAGTCCAAGCGCAACGCAAAGATTTGTTTCGACGAAGAGCAGTCGAAAAACTTCAAAGAACTGAAGAAGCGGTTGTGCAATCCACCAGTGTTGCATTTGCCCGACTTCAATCAGCCTATGCATTTGCGTACGGACGCTAGCAAGTTTGCAGTCGGAGGAGTCCTGTTCCAGGTCGTCGATGGTGCTGAGCTACCCATTGCTTACACCAGTAGGAAGATGAAATCTGCAGAGCTCAATTACCCGACGCAGCAGCAAGAACTTTTGGCAATTGTTCACGCGCTTGCAGCTTTCCGGATTTACTGCTTGGACAAGCCACCAATCGTGGAGACGGATCACAAGAGTCTTGAATGTCTCTTCACTCAGAAGATGGCGAATCGTCGTCTTGCGCGCTGGTATGATATCCTCGCGGAGTACCAGTCTACGTTCTCATATCTTCCAGGTGCGAAGAACGGGATCGCAGACGCGCTTAGCCGAAGACCAGACTTGCAACCAGAGACGAAGTACTTCCATGACTTGAGGGTGACAAGCTTTAATGATGCGTCCTTCAGCTTGGCAGTTACCGAAGTGACCACAGGCAGCGAGTTGATAACCAAGATCAAAAAGGCGTACACGAGAGATCGCGAAGCAAAAGCGATTTTCACAGCAATCCAGAGGCGTGCAGATAACATACAGCCGAAAGCCAAGCGACAACAGAAGAAACAATACCGCTGCTATTCGGAATCGACGGTTTGCTGTGGTACCAGACTCCAACCGACGATGAACCACGCATCGTAGTGCCCAACGATGTGAAGTTGCGGCAGGTGGTCATTAGTGAGTGCCACGACTCCAACTACGGAGGTCATCCAGGAGCGGAGCGGACGTACTTGACACTTGCACGAAAGTGGTACTGGACCAAGATGTTGAAGTCAATCCAATCATACATTGCCGACTGTGAGCCTTGTCGAAGGAACAAACCGCGGTTAACGAAGCCACCAGGACTGCTAGAGCCATTGCGTGTTCCCGACGAGAGATGGAGATCGATCTCGATGGACTTCATCACCGACTTGCCACGAACCAAGCGAGAGGTAGATTCCATCTGGGTCGTTGTCGACCGACTGACTAAGCGATGTCACTTTGTGCCGACTACGAAGAAGGTGGATGCCGAAGGTGTTGCCCGTCTCTTCATCAACCATATCTGGAAACTTCATGGAATGCCAACAAGCATCGTGTCTGACAGAGACAGGAAATTCGTCTCGACGTTCTGGCAACACGTCTTTAAGTCAATTGGTACAAGTCTCAACATGACTGTAGCTCATCGAGCTCAAGGCGATGGACAGACGGAGCGGATGAACAGAACACTTGAGGAATACTTGCGTTGCTACGTCGGACCTGTCCAAGACGACTGGGACATCCATCTCGCCAACGCGGAGTTTGCAGTGAACTCAACCGTGAACAGCAGTATCAAGATGACACCTTTCGAAGCAGATCTAGGATTCACCCCACTCAATCCGCTCTATCTTGCAGCAAAGAATATTGGCACGGTCCCAACGAGTCGACGCGGCGCTGAGTTCCACGAACACCAAGCAGCTCTTCTTCGGCGGTGTCAGGAAGCACTTGCCGAAGCACAAGAGAGAATGCGCGACGTATACGACCGGAACCGAGAGGAACAAGTTTTCAACGTTGGCGACCGCGTGTACTTGAGTACGAAACACTTGGATCCCAAGCACACGGGGTTACCAAATTCGTCCAAGCTTGGCCCTAAGTGGATAGGGCCATACACCGTCGTGAAGAAGATCCACAACCACGCGTACGAGCTAAACATCCAAACAGGGAACAAGCTTCATCCAGTCTTCAACACAGGATCGCTGAAGCCGTACCAGGAGACCACTAGATTATCAAGACCGCAGGATGTTGTATTGGCCGACGGTTCTATCGGTCAACTTGTTCAGCGGATACTCGGTAAGCGCTCTAAAAAACGACGAACGCAATTTCTTGTGGAATGGGTGGGTGAAGAGAAGCCCACATGGGAGCCGATTGAGAACCTTTCCCAAGTACCGGACATTATCGCGGAATTTGAGGCGATCAGGAGAAAGAAGCGACGGAGGCGGTAAACCCAACTCAAAGGGGGCTCATGGCCAACATATATTGATGGAAGGAGCCAGTCCTAGTTCAAGCGGCGACGTGCCTCACGTTTCTTCTCCGTCTTCGTCTTGCGCTTCTTCTTCGCCGGAAATGGCTTGATCACCAAACGGTAGAGACTGATAACCTTGGACAACCATTCCAGCGTCGACAACTTCTCGCGGTAACACGGCGGGTCGTAATCAGTGCTGTAACCGTCCAGAACTTCGATGGTTTTCAACAACTTGCCCGGCTCACGATCGTTCACAACGAGGCCGAAACAGTGCTCCACGAGATCATGTGCAGCGTGGACAATGTAGTGTCCTGGCTGAAGTGACTGAGCAAAACGACCAAGAAGCTTCACATCAGTGACACTCACGTCGAGACGGTTCTGGAAGAGAGCTCCATAGTCGATACCAACCCGCTGGCGGCGCAAGAACTCAAAGAAAGCGATGATGTCAGCACGGACGACTCCATTGGACAAATCTTCACCATATTCCGTGCAGAATTCCTCCCAGTGGCAATCCTCGACGATATTCGGATAGCCGAGGTCGAAACAAACCGCTTGAACGGACTCGAGGAAGCACTTGCCAGTCTCCGAAGCAGTAGCTCCACGGAAACGTTTCCGGTAATACGCACTGAAGGAACACGGATCACCAGAAGCCTTCCACCGGTTTACCTGATTCATTAGGTAGTCGACACCTCGAAGGTTTTCGGGCCACTCCCAACTTAGCTGGCGCGGCTTGACGTCCCATTCAACCAAGTAAGCCACGTGAGGCGGCGTACCCCAACGGTCGATCAGCTTCTTGAGCGGGTATGCTCGCGTCGGGTCAACAGAAGCATCAGGGTTGAAGTGGTTCCACCAACGAGCCGAGGGATGTCGCTCAGGGGGATCGGGCAGATCAGGCCTTTCCATGATGGTATCGGCTGCAGCTAGCAATGCGTCAGCATCGTACGGATCAGCATTGTCTTCCTCTTGGTCTACCACAGGGTCACGGGGTGGCGACACAGCAGCAGGAGGCAAGACGACGGCAGGCATCGCTGCAGGAGGAGGTTCTACGGCAAGCGAAGCCACAGGAGGCGTCTCGGCTGCAGGCGGTGACGGTGCACTTGACGAAGCGACGAAGGAGGCAGGCGACATCGGGGCACCACTTGAAGCTACCGATTCAGGTACAGCTGCTTCACTTGAACCCCACGCGACGTCGAGAATCTCCGGCAGCGGTCCAGCGTGGATGTAGAAGTGTGTGTGTGTGTGTGTGTCTGCAAGAGAGAGAGAGAGAGAGAGAGAGAGAGAGAGAGAGAGAGAGAGAGAGAGAGAGAGAGAGAGAGAGAGAGAGAGAGAGGTGCAAAGTTTGCGTGTTGTGCGTTGTTGTTGTGTGTTGTGTTTGTGATTTTGTGTGTGGTGGTAGTGTTCAGCCTTCCCATATAGTCTAGGCGGTTAGGATAGCTGGCTCTCACCCAGCAGACCCGGGTTCGAGTCCCGGTGTGGGAACATCTTTTGCTCCGTCTCTCCTCTTACGCTCTTCTGAACGTGCGTGTTTCTGCCAAAGTCTTTGTAAGTCTTTGTAAGTCTTTGTAGCATGCACGTCACTCGTGTTCAAGCTGCTCAAGCTGCTCAAGCTGCTCAAGGTGGGAGAGCGCACCTACACCATGTTCTCTCTTCTTCTGTCTACTTGCTGCGACGTATTCGCTCATGCGGTCGTCACACAGCTTGCACATCAACGCAGCCACATATAGACGTCGAAAAACGTGGTTGTAGTCTCACTACAGCTAGCGCCTAAAAACGTGGTTGTAGTCTCACTACAGCTAGCGCCTAAAAGATATACGGTCGCGTATGGACTCGAAGACTATAGGGCGAGCTCCAGACGTGCAGACGAGTGACGTGCATGCTACAAAGACTTACAAAGACTTACTGCACATCAACGCAGCCACATATAGACGTCGAAAAACGTGGTTGTAGTCTCACTACAGCTAGCGCCTAAAAACCACGAGTATTTACCCAGCTCCAGATCCGGTCGATGTCCTTGCTGCAAGTAGTAAATGTATTTCTTGTAGCGCGATCGTATGCGCGATGGACCTGTAGTCGGCACCGTCACTCCAAGAACCACCACCCGCTTCCCCAGTCTGTCACAATGAAAACTCATCAGCTATTGGGGACTTCACAGCGAGTGAACGTCACTGGAGTCAGTCGCACAGATGCCGGCACCCACGCACTCTATGTAGGTTGTTTATAATAATGCAACGCGTTATGATTTGAACTAATTCGTGTATCTGTCGTAGCAATACGGCTTTATCCGACTGGACAAGGAACTGCACATGTCCATGGATGAGCTCAAGGATCGAGTCAATGCGAAGTAAGTGAAGAGGAAATTGAAAGTGAACGAAAGTATTAGCTGATGAGTTTTCATTGTGACAGACTGGGGAAGCGGGTGGTGGTTCTTGGAGTGACGGTGCCGACTACAGGTCCATCGCGCATACGATCGCGCTACAAGAAATACATTTACTACTTGCAGCAAGGACATCGACCGGATCTGGAGCTGGGTAAATACTCGTGGTTTTTAGGCCGAAGACTCGACATTCAGCGAATCCGTGACGCTCTAAAGTGAGTAAAAGGAGAGTGGTTGATCATAGGAACAGAGGCTGACAGGTTACGTGGCAGGTTCTTGGAAGGCACGCACGATTTCCGACCGTTCTCGCAAGGGTTATTGAAGCAAAAGTACGAGGAGATGAAGACGATACGTACGGTTATTTCAGCCAAGGTGGTTGTTCGACGGTACGTCTCACTTTGAGTTCCCAAGAGGTGTCAACCAACGTTCTTACCTTGACGACGTGAACGTTAGCAATGTGAATTTCTCGCTGGATCCACGAGTCTGTGGCAGTGGCGACGTTATCGATGCGACAGATATGTATAACGAGGACAGCATCATTGACAAGCACAACTCGGATGACAGTAAAGCTGTGGCTACAGGTGACCACAAAAAGAGAAAGGTTGACCAAGCGAAAGGAGGCGCTCCGGTGCATTTTGTTTGCATCGAGCTGGTTGCCAACGGATTCCTTCGGCATATGGTACGGCGAATCATTGGAACTCTGCGGCCCATTGCCGAAGGCACTCAACCGCTCTCCCGAATGCAGCAAGTTCTCGCTGGTGAAATCCAACCCGGTCCGTCTGCGCCTACAAAGGCTCTCTGGTTGCATCGAACCTGGCTCACACAAGAAGAGTACGACGCGGATTGCGCCACGAGCGAGTAGACTATAAGATTTGACCGGTAAGCCTCTTACCGAGTTTGACCTTTGAACTACCACTCTATAGCTCTTCATGTTCTGCGGCTTCAGATGCCTTTTCCTGAGCAGCAACATGCTCCAAGATCCTGGTAATATGCCCAAGGACGATCTCTCCAATGATTTCTGGTGAATACTTGTCCGCCATGTCTTTGCGAGCTCGTTTGCCCTTGGCAATTGCTTCCTGTGATGGAGATAAAATCAAGGAGTGATAATGAGATTTTTCGTCCTAAAATGTGCTTCGTGGTGTTGCTTACCTCAGGATGCTCCTTAATCCGAATCAATAGCTCCTTCAAATGTCTAACGGAGGGATCAGCCCACATGTGGCCCCTGAAAGCCCCTTCCTTGATCTGTTCATACAGCATACATTGCATTAGCTACAAAATCACGAAAGCTTTCAAAACGCCTGCTTACCTCAATAAGACCATCAATCTCTAGTGGGTACGAATTCTCCTCTGTCATGTATTCCGTCGTGCCACTCCAAAAAGTAGCGATCAAAGGACGTTCCATTGCCATTGCCTCGACGTGAGGCCGTCCCCACCCGTTTTTCGACGTCTATATGTGGCTGCGTTGATGTGTTTCTGCCAAAGTCTTTGTAAGTCTTTGTAAGTCTTTGTAGCATGCACGTCACTCGTCTGCACGTCTGGAGCTCGCCCTATAGTCTTCGAGTCCATACGCGACCGTATATCGGCTGGGCGTGTGTCTCTCTGAAGCGGACAGCGGCCTATCTCTGGATCTTTGCACTTTGGCGCTAGCTGTAGTGAGACTACAACCACGTTTTTCGACGTCTATATGTGGCTGCGTTGATGTGCAAGCTGTGTGACGACCGCATGAGCGAATACGTCGCAGCAAGTAGACAGAAGAAGAGAGAACATGGTGTAGGTGCGCTCTCCCACCTTGAGCAGCTTGAGCAGCTTGAGCAGCTTGAACACCTTGAGCACCTTGAGAGAGCGGGTGTAGTTCGAGGCGGTGTGTGGAAGTTGGTCGAATGCAGTGGGGGTATGAAGTGGTGATGTAAGACGTGGAGCAGCGTGAGCGTGAGCGATGTAAGATTCCAGTACATCGTCCAAAGCTTCATACAAGGAGTCCATGGTGACGTCCATCAGCACGCCAGAAGAAGCCGAGTCGTCGAGCTGAGAGGGACCGGCATCGAGCGAGAAGAGGTCGGTCGGACTTGAAGGCGCGGGCGAGCGCAGTGGCAGGGACGCAACATCAGCGAGAAGACCAAGGCCCGTATCAGGGGCAGCGCTTCCATCGACTAGGGATGGTTCTTCCATCGTCGCAGCCTGGAGCAAAGCGGACAAAGCCGGCAGGCCGGGAGAGGGACCTATCTCTTCCATGTGAGGCGTTCTTTGAAAACCCCACCGGTTGAGACGAATCCCAGGCCACCAGCGATGTTTCCAAGAGCTCGGCGAATTTGCGACTGAGCAACAAGAACCGATGGGCTATTCAGGGAAGGGGTGAGTGTATCAGATTGGTGGAAATTACTAACCTATAGGAAGCAGAGATTAGTAGTACTTTAAATTTGTATGTAGCATAGTAAAATACAGTAGCAGATGTAGGGCGGTTGTGGAAGCTTCTAGAAGCTTCCATCCACCCGAACTGCGGGGGCGGCACTTTTACTTTAGCGCGCCCTCCCCCAAGTTCCTGTCTTCTTGATAAAGTAGCTCCATACTCCAAGAGCAGGCGAGCAATGTCTAAATACCCGTAATCCGCTGCTTCATGAAGAACCGTATCTCCATCATCATCCGCAGATTGGCAATTAGCACCTCTCGATAGTAAAAGTGTCACCACGTCGATGAGACCAGCAACAACTGCGCTTTGCAACGGTGAACAAGTGTTGGCACCAGCCAGATTGATGTCAGCGCCACCATCTAGCAGCAGACGAACACATTCGATGCTTCCGGAGGTGGCATAGCGCAACGCAGTCTCTCTGTCGTGAGCCTGAGCATTCACATGAGCTCCAGCTTCCAATAGCAATTTCACAACTTCTGGGTGCTTGTACGAGGCTGCCATCATCAACGGAGTAATTCCAGTCGAGTCGGTCAGTTCAACAATAGCTCCATGCTCTAAGAGCGTATGAGCAATGTCCAAATGGCCATATAACGATGCTATTAGCAGGGGCGTAAAACCATCATTGGCTTTGGCATTAACGACAGCTCCATTCTTCACAAGAGTCTCGACAACTTCAAGGTAGCCATTCTGAGCAGCGCAAATCAGAGGAGTGTAGCCATCTTCATAGCCTCTTTCCGTGTCAGCTCCATTTTCCAGCAGAAGTCGCACAAGATCCGGGTGGGAGTTGCTAGTAGCAGCTATGAGAACACTCACACTCTTCTCTGTTACTGGTTCAATGCTTGCTCCATGCTTGATCAGCAACCGAGCGACATCGAGTTTGCCTTTGGAGCAACATCCTGCTAATGCAGTGAAGCCATCTTGCGTCACATGGTCGATATCTGCCCCGTGTTCCAGCAGAGCTAAGACGGTGTTGACATGCCCATTCTGGGCAGCAACGTTAAGAGCAGTGTATCCATCCTTGTCCATTTTGTCAATGGCAGCTCCTCTTCTCAACAATTGACGCACTACCTCAGTGTGCCCGGCCTTTGCAGTAGACAACAAAGGTGTAGCTCCCTCATTATCCGTTGCATCAATTTCAGCCCCCTTCTCCAGTAGAGCAGAAACCACATGGGCGTGGCCGTATTCTGCGGTGTAATGGAGTGCAGTAGTACCGGTGTCATTCGCTAGTGAGATATCAGCTCCATTCTCCAGCAGCAAAGTAACCACTTCAGTGTGGCCATACATAGCAGCGAACGTGAGAGATGTTGATCCATTCTCATTGGTAGCGTTCACAGCACCTGCTTCAAGAAGTAGTTTCACGACATCCACTTGACCCTCTTGAGCAGCCAAATGCAGAGCGGTGTACCCTTCCAACGTGGAATGTTTAATATCCGCACCATTCTCCTGCAGCAGCTTCACCATCTCCACGTGGCCATAGAAAGCTGCATAAAGAAACGGGGTGTACCCGTACTTAGTGGCCATGTCGATAGCTGCTCCTTTCTCCAAAAGAAGCTTGGCAGTATCCATGTGTCCGCCGCATGCAGCCCACAAAAGTGCAGTTGACCCAAAGTCATTGGTCTGGTCGATATCTTCACCTTGTTCCAACAACCACCGAACCACTTCCAGCCGACCATACTTCGCTGCAGAGATGAGAGGCGTATTCGCGTCCTTGCCGGCTTTTTTGACACTGTCTCCCATTTTCGACAGGAATTGCACAATTTCGACATGACCTTCAGCCGCTGCAATGAGTAACGGAGGGTCTCCTTCCGAGTCCGTTTGGTTGATATCGGCTCCGTTCTCCACTAAAAACTTGGCGATGGAGCTGTGACCGTTCCGAATCGCATATATCAACGGGGTGAGACCGTCGTCGACAACGTTCACGTCGGAACCAGAGTCGATAATGTTTTTTACAGTGTTGAGATCTCCATGGCCAGCAGCAGCAACGAGGGGGTCCATACTTGCAGCGTTTAAGGAGAGGGACGTGATAGCTTCTACAGTACTTCTGCCTGTGGTTTGTTGGATGTGTTCTGAAGAGTGTGGCCTTCTTCAATATGGATACAAAATATTGTGACTTCACGGTAGTCAAATATCAGCAGATGTAGCCATCTCGATAATCGCAACACTGAAAAGCTGAGGTAGATGTATGGATTTCACCTGTAACTTGTTTATCTAACGGATAACTGCGCGCTGAAGGTAGCATGTCACTAGCATCACGGCATGACTTCATCTTCTTGCACTGCCGACCCGACCGGCATGCGTCCAGCACTTTTTGACTTGCCCAATCGTCAGCTGGACCAATATCGCTACACAGCTTGAGTTGAGCTCTACAACCCAAGCGGCTCACCCTCAGCCTCAACTGGAAGACGCGACTGCTGTCGTGTTCGTGTGCGACTGGATCCGCATCATCACCACGTCCAGGTCTTCTGGGCTTCCGAACCGCATCAGATATGTGGCTGGGACGAACTGTTTCTCTGCTTCTGGGTCTTCATTCGCCTCCAGCACAGACAGCAGCATCGTCTTCTCTGTCTTCTTCTCACACAGCAGACAGGAACTCAAGCTCGCGTTCATCAACAGCTTCGTGCCGGGGCCGTGCGGGTACGACTCACGTCGCATCACAATTCGCGCAGTTGATTTGTCTTCATCAGCCTTCGCGTCCTTCGCGTTCAGGACTCGCAAGGGACCGATGCCGACTTCTGCGTAGTCCTTTTCCACCAACTTGAACAGCTTAGCACGTTTCTACGTAAAGTAGCAGCAACAAGAATTAAATTACGCACTCCATCACAAATACAAGATTTAAAGCTCTTTACCTCGACCAAAATCCGTTCACCTTCTTCTCCGTTCGCCAGCTGCAACAACAAACCAACGTGAGATATTGTCCTCTGTATCAACAAAAGCACTTCAACACACGCTTACCTCCGCTTCCCTCAACGCTGGCACAACGGGTTCAATTTTCTTTGCCACCTCCTCATCTGAGAAGTCTATTGCCGAAGCAGCGGACGCCTTCGCACCAAATCCATCAGTCGTCGTCTGCGATGCTGCGAACGACGCAAAGGTGACTGAGGATGTGCTCTGGAACGAAGCGAATCCACTCGAGCTAGGCGCATCCGAGGAAGCCGAAGGAGTAGAATCTCCAACTCCACTGGGCGTTGTGCTAGCAAATCCTCCAAATCCCGTATCCGTCGAGGACGAAGCCTTGGTGCCGAAGCCGTTGGAATCCGCAGGGGCCTTAAAAGCCGCAAAAGAGTTCTTGGCAGTAAAGGCAGTGAAGCCACCAAAGGCGCTGCCTGCAATATTTGGCTTCACCACCTTCTCTTCGTCCTCCTCGTCCTCCTTGTCATCCCCAGTCTCCTGTTCCTCCACGGGTGACACTGTCGAGTTTTTCTTCTCAACATTTTCCTAAAATGATACATCAAACGTATCAGATACTGCCACAATATCAGGTAAAAAAAAGTCAACTAAAGCCATTAAAACGGACCTCATGACCGCCGATTTCCGGCTGTGGAGCTGCATTTTCGTCGATTTTAACCTTCTTCACATCCTCCGCGACTTTAGCGTCCACGTCCAGCCGCACCTTCTTGACAATCTGCACATGAACCAAGTCAATACGTTTCTAAAAGGAGGATATTATACACTCAAAGACGACTGCAGACCGGCTGGTGCTCGTCGTCCACCGTCTCCGGCTTCTCGTGGTCGCCCTTGGTGGCCATGCTCGCTACACCTGGGTATGTATGTACTCGCTAATTGAGTGGGGATTTTTGACTGGTCGCTTAATCAAAATATGATGATTGGATAAAATGGGTTTTGTCTTTTGTCCAATCACTCTTTTAGAGACAGAGCCACTTGCATTTGGAGGATGGGGATTAAGGCCGGCGACACAGTGCTCGTGTACTACGACCTGCTCATCTTTGACGCCGAGGTGCTCAAGATCGAGGAAGCGGACGGAAATACCGGCGTGATTCGGTACTTTGTACACTTCAAGGACTGGTCTGAAAGCTGGGACGAGTGGATCGAGGCTGAGAACGTGCTGGAGGACACGCCTGACAATCGTGAGCGCCAGAAGAAAGCCAAGCAGGAGTTATTGGTGCACAGTGCTATGGACAATGGGGTGCATCGACAGATGCAACGAGATGGGGTCCAGCCACCGCAGCAGGACGCGTCCAGCAAGAGACCTAGTACGCTTCCAGGGTCGGAACGGCTTGTATCGATGATAGGATGGATGAAGACACTGGACGATTCCCTTACGAAGCTGGATAAACAGGTGAAGGACCTCGTACGAGATCATATTAGTCAAGAAGTGGGTAACGTGGAACTCAAGAAGAGGAAGGCAGAAGCGGAGGTGCAGAAGGCGGAGTTCGAGGTGGAGGTTGCGAGGGATCTCAAGAGAGTGAAGGTTGCTGAAGAGACGGCAATGGCACGCAAGAGACTCAAAGATGCAGGCATTTCACAGAAAGAGATCGACGAAATTCTACCCGCCGCTGCTAGATGACTCCATTGCGGTGCTAAGGTGTACCGCTATGCCGTTGACGAGAGTGATAGAGGGCTGGAACATACATCTTGTAATAGTGACATATCATAATAAATAGAAAAGAACCGCGTTGTCGACAGCTTTGCAACTAGCAGCATGCATTTCCTCGCCGTCATCGATAAGCTGCGTCTTTGATTGTGACAATCTATGTAGATCTATCTGTAGCTTCCAATCTACAAGATGACCATCATGGTCGGCGACACCGTCCTCATCTCCCATGACTCTGTGCTGCTGGATGCGGAGGTGAAAGAGCTACAGAGCGACATCAAGGCTGGAGAAGGAACTATTGAGAAACCGGTTCGGGTTCTGGTGCAGTACCCGGTGGAATCTGAACGACAGGACGAGTGGGTGACGCCCGACCGAGTGTTGGAAGACACGCAAACCAATCGAGAGCTACAGCAGAAGATCAATGCAATTAACCAGCAGAAGAATAAGCTAACAGATCCTTCGGCTACATTCGAAACGTTCTGTGGACCCAAACGCCTTGATGCGATTGCTGCCTGGATGAATTCGGTGGACGACGCACTGGTTCGTATCGAACGGGATGTTAAGGATCTGGAAATGCATCAAGCGAGCCACACCGCTCAATTGAATGAGCTCGAGAGGAGAAAGAAAGAAGCGATCGGGCAGAAGGAGGCACTGGAAGCTTCTGTTCTGCAGGATTTGAAGAGGGTCAGAGTTGCTGAGGAGACGGCGATGGCGAGGAAACGACTGCAAAATGCTGGGGTTTCCCAGGATGAGATTGATGCCATTCTCCCTGTATACGGCACGAGGACTAACTAATGAAGTGCATGTGATACGAGAACATATTGTTCTGCTTACGTAACAATGTGGTGAGTATAACGTTTTGCTCTCACGGCACTTTTACATTACTTTAGGTGCTCGCTTCAAAATTCATAACAGGTCAACGAATTGCTGTACACCATAACAATACGCTGGTAACTGTACAGGTGCTTTCCTCTTCGTTCGAGGAAGAAAAATACATAGGTGTCGGCACTTCAAGTCGTCCTTACGCTCCCGTCGGCGATGGAGATATCCACAATGGTAAATCACGTGACCGTGAACTCGCAGATGAATGTGACGTGCAGAAGCTATCATCAAGGAGAGAGATTGACTCCTTTGGCGTGCTCTGGGCGTCGAGAAGAGGGCTTGGAGACCATGATCCGAGATCGTCAATTGTGAGCTGTAGTCGCTGCCTCCTCTGGGTAGCGAGCTCTTGCCTCCTGATCTCTTGTTTCTTGTCTTTCCCACGCAGTAAATCTGACATAAAACCCACAATCACCCCGGACTGGTTCGGATGAACAACTTCAACATCTTCAATGTCCTCTGACGCGAGGTCGTCCATAATGGGTGGATCAAAGTCGTCTTCCACTTTGATCTCTGGTGGTTCAGGAGATCGTGCTGACGTCCAACTGCTGCCGTTGACATTGGACGATACTTTCGGGGGGAAGGCACACACGCTGAACACGGAGTAGCTCACCCGACGCACACAAGACACACACACGCGGTGTTTCTCCACGAATCCTACCGTTTTCTCGACATCCTGAAGACCGGAGCACTTCCGGCAGGTGTAGTGGCCACACAGCCTGCAGAAATATTTCTTCCGCAACATACTGAAGGGAATGTAACACGTTGCACAGTACGAAGCCATCGTAACCTCATCGTCGGAAGTCGGTAGTCGAGATAAGGGGTAGTACCCCAAGCGGCGACGGAGCACAATAGTCTCAAGTAGACACACCTTATTCACCATGGCTCGCAACAGGTGAACAGCAGACCGAGGCATTCTCGTCTGTCCGTGGAGACCTGAGGGGCGATGGCGGTGGGTCGCGTAGAAGAAAAATCGCGTGAACTTCTCCTCCGAGTCTTCCTGAATCACATATCCCGCCAGAATCCCTTTCAACTCCTGATGTAGATCCACTCCATGCTGATGGTGCTGCTGATAGTAGCATTCCTGACTACTGGATGCAGCTGTAGGTGATGACATGGTGACGGAACTGAACTCCAGCTCTTCGTCCTGCATATCCATGGTCTGCATCACGCGAGAGACCGATTTCGTCTCGATCTTCTCCTCCAGGTAATCCAGGAACGTCATATTGCGCTGCTTCCACACCAAACGGTCTTTCTGCATAAGAGACACAGCGTTTAGCTTCAGTTTGGCGGTTCGTAGCGGTGGGATCGTCGCATTGGATGATCCCTCACTCGCTCTCCAAGCTGCAGGCTCCGAGACTCTTCGAGCTCCAGCTCTCGAGCGCAGAATAGAGCCCGCCCCACCAATGTAAGGAGCACAGTCCACTGTGCGCACATTCACGCCATAGACGTACTGATCTCCGAAAACTGCCTCCATGCTGCGGTGGAACTCTGTGTCGTTATCTGTCGAGAAGACGCTCATGATCTCTCGTAGACTGCAAGGCAAGTTCATCTTGGCCACGACGCTGTACTTATCTTTGGCCTTACTGACCGACTCGAACATCTGACAGTCCGCTTTGGACCGAGCCATCCGCTTCCACTTGCCCACCATCACTTGTCGTTTGGAGACTGCTTCCAACTGTTTCTTAGCTTTCCTTGCAATTGACACTAACGCGTCGTCTGTAAGCACTGCAGAAGTCGAAAACGTCTGCGAAGACATCAGTCCTTGTTCTAAGGCTGCTGCAGCACGTGCAGCAGCTTCACTGGACGACGCAGAAGACACGGAATCCACTCTCTTCTGTCCTGGAGACGTCCCGTCCAAATATTTCCGAACCAGCATCTCTCTCGTTAAATATGTGGCTGAATTCCCTCCTGGAAGCTGTTGTTGGGGCAATTGTCTCCTCCTACTGGGCAAATGATTGGTTCTTCCTTCTGAAACACTCGTCACCAACTTTGGTGGAACCGTCACAAACCTCAAAGAGGACGCTGCTGTGTCTTCATCTTCACTGTCCGGTACAAATCTCTGCCTGGCAGTTCGTACTTGCTCCTGCTCCTGCTCGTGCTCCTGTTCCTGTCGTTTATGAATCGCATGAAGCCTCTGCAGCTCATGAGCAGACGCAAGACGTTCCTCTCGGCGTTTATTGCTCATTGGCCGCTTCTTCCTACCGCTGGGGACTCGACGCTTCTTCTGGGCGCGAGTGGGAGTGAGCGCCACTCGGACACTCGGCGCATGGCTGTCCAGAGCGCGCGCTGGCTCCACTAGCGCCGCAAGAAGCAGATACCTTGGGGGTGTATCCACTAAGTTGGTTTAGTATAGCTAAAGCTACCTGCTGTGAATAAAAGATACATAAATGACTAGATTGGTAAATTGATAGAAGATACCAAGCAGAAAGGGCGCAGGATGGTAGACAGCGAAACGGTCGAAGCGCTGGAGTTCAGTTCGACGTGGAGCTCAACTAGACTTTGGCGATTAGTTCATGGTGCACTGTACAGACAGCTATTTGCAGTGCATGTTCATGGGGATTGTAATGACGGACCCTATTGCAGAGGGGCATTGCACCTTGTCGCAGGCTGTGAACCAGTAAAAGGACAGGCGGTATGTTGAAGTGCGAGTTTGTTGGCTTGCTGCGTTGGCTGTGAGTCAAAGGCTGAAAGTTGTCAACCGTGCCAGACCAGCTCTGCTATACTAGTAGCTCTCTGTTTGCTATGGAGTCTCACTTGTGGTAAGATCGCTGGACTGCTGCGTTTTTTCCCGGAGCGTCTGTCCGTCATAACGGATCCCTACTTGCTTTTCAGCTACTACAGTATGAGCTTCATCTACTGGTGACGCTGCCAGGTTCAGATCGAAATTTCAGGAGGGTATCTCGACGAAACTTTCAGAACTCTCACCAAGATATTTTAACGAAGCAGCTGAGTCGATCGATGCATCAAAACGCGCATCAGTTCAATAGAACAGCTTGTTCGACAATTGTTTAGCAACGGCTGCCTTGCCTAGAGCGCTTGGTCCGAACATTTTTTCGTGCTCCTATCTGACAAGTTCAGATGTCTGCAAGTTGTAGATGTGAATTCCACGCACATTCTGCCGGTCTGTTGACTTGTTCATAAAGATCAAGCTTCTAGTCAACATGAACGGATCCGACAACAAACAACGGAAAGCTAGGAGACGCATGACAAAGATATGCTCCATTGATTATTTAGTGCCTTTTGATAGCTTTGCAACTGATTGCTGGCTTATGGCACATATGACGACGCCTACTTGTCATGGTAAGCGTTGACAGCGTTCGAATGTATGCTCGAGATGAACTTGCGGTGTGAGCGCCAGTCCGAGCGGTCCTTGAGTGCCATCTCAGGGTTCTTGCGGACTTCGCGGTCCCACTTGACGTCTGGACTCGCCGTTAGGTGCCGAACTCCAGTGGACAGACACATGACAGTGGCCACACCAAGTGCAGCCAGCAGCGGATACGTCTACAAAGGATAGCGGTGGTTAGCGACATGTTACTGTGGCGGGGAATGGAGGAGAAGGGAGACGTACCGAGGGGTCACTGAGCCACACGGATCCTTTCTTAGCAGCAGCACGGGCGACCATAGTGGAGGCTTCGAAGGCGACGCTTGATCACGAGGAGGGAAATTGGAGAATGATAAGACTTCCACGTTTCAACTTCAACATGGGATTTTCATTAGGAATTTGTATGGGCGAAATAACGGACCCCCGGAAGAAGTTTCAAGCAACTTAAGTCCATCTGGAATATCAACAACAACTTACGCACTATTGAGCTTCTTGCTGTACATATCGTCCGAGGATGGTACATGGCTAATCCACGATTTGACGTAGTCTAATGTTTTCTTCTCCGCTACCCATTTATCCGCCAGGGCATCCTTCAACTGCGACGCCAATTTCTTCGTGTTCGGGACCTTCTCCACCGCCGTAAGCATCCGAATTAAATCCAAATCATGGTAATTGGCTCGAAACCCATCGATCATAGTCGCCTTCTCGCTCGGATACGCCCGGTTCCAGTCATCCAAGTACTTAACCCACAACTTGAATTTTGGACTCGAAAATACTTGTTCCCCAACTTCGTTGAGATGCAGGTCGCGAAACGCAATACTTGGGGAATATTTCCACTTCACAAGCCACTCTTCCATACGCTCCTTCTCCACCAATTGGGCAAGTTTCATTGTCCTGGGGTCTTTCATCCCCTTGTCAATCATTCTGTCGAGGCCATGACCTTGATAGTGTCCACGGAGTATCACGAACCAGGATTTTTCCTTGCCGGGGTTTTTTGTGTTGAAATCCTCTACGTAAACCATCCACTTCTTGAACAGAGAACTACTGAGAACGGAATCTCCAACTTCATCAAGCGCCGCCAGCATAAATGCTTCTTCAGGAGATACCTTAGTGGAAAAAATGCTTTGAGCCTTCTTCAGCTGCAACTTGGTGGCGGCTTTTTCCATACTGGGGAACTTGTTAGCAGCTTCGAGAATTTGCATCATAGATCTGTCCCTGAACGTTGGCGCCAACGTTGAGAACATAGCGGACGTTTTCTCAGGGTTCTTGACACTGATAGCATTCATGTAGGTCAACCACGTGTTGAAAAGCTTTTGATTGCCAAAGTCAGCCAGTAAATCCCTTCTGAAAGGCAAATTCAGCAGTTTGTACACGTCGTCGACAGATTGACCACTGTTCATCCACATCTCCAACTGATCCGCCTGAAACTGTTTCGCGGTCTTCTTCGTCGTAGATTTCTCCCTCCCTGCAAGGAGCATCCTAGCCACCGTTTCGTCATCGAATGTACGAGTGAGAGTTTCAATCACTGTCGTTTTCTTCGCTGCGTACTTGACATTGTATACTTCCGTAACCGACACCATCGCTCCTTCATTCTTTGCATTCAGATCATCGACGTACTTGGTCCAAGCAGTGAACTGGGAGTTACTAAGGATGTGCCCTCCAGCGTAGTTGAGGCGGTACAACGCGAAAAACTCATCGGGATCTTTCCTAACCTTTATCCAGTATTCCAGTTGCTCTTTTTGCAATCTGGCACCGAGAGCCTGCGTGCTCGACTCCTTTTTGGCCCATTCAATCATCTGATACAATGTATCGTCGCCATACTTCGTCGATAGTACTGAAATGGGAGATGCCCCCTTCCCGGCAGCACTCAAGTCATCAGCGTATTGAAGCCACCTGAGGAACTGGGGGTTCTCAAACAGTCTCGTGAATCGAGTGTTCTCAAGATTCATGCGATAGAAGACACTCTCCGCAGCTTTTCCCTTTCCAAGCCACGTCTGAAGCTGTTCGTCGGTCACTTTCGAAGACTTGAGGAGTTTTGCGAGCTTGTCGGATGCAGATACAGAAACCCCTCCAGCTCTCTCTTCATCGAGGATGCTTGTCGTTCGCAACAGTCTTGTGGTTGATACGACGCTCGTTATTGCAGCGTGAGCTCGGTGGCGGTTGGAAACATCAGAAACGAGTATTCGTGCGCCTGTGGCGTCTCCACCTACCAGGAAGGCAAGGATAGCCACACCTGCTAGATAAAATAGATGCATTACTCCTGTCGGGCAAGTTGCGAAATGACCTCCGGTTACACATTGTGCCGCAGTAAATCTCAAGAGCTGGCAAGAAGTTTGCGTGGGTGAAAAAATGATGATGCACAAACCATCTCACGAGATTGGGGATGCCATTTGGGCTTTGCTTGCTGGCTACTCAATTGACATACAATGCGTCAGTGCCAGGTTTCTCAACAGTGCACGTGTGCGTTTGCTGAATTTACTCCTGCTCATTTCTACTCGCGAGATACTTTCTGAAGTACTAGTAGGACCTACTGCAATGTTACTTGGTTCATTTTTTATTTACCTCAACAATCCAAATTTAAAGGGCTTTATACACCACTCCAGCCCACTGCTACACTGTGACTGTATATGAGTAGATCGGAGAAAGTAGTTTGTTGGCATTTTCTTTTTTGTCGTCGAGATAAATTTTAGATGTTTTAGGAAAAAGGCGCAAGCGAGTGCCAAACGAATGGCCTACAGATTTGAAGTCTGCACTCAGCACCAGCCAAGATCACCCCTGCCAAAACTGTTGAATTAGTCTAACTATTTCATGTAAGCTGTGTTCCGGCTTGTATACCATTGATAGTCTTAGTGAGACTACCGGTAACTATTGACCCTAAACCCTATACCATTGATAGTCTTAGTGAGACTAACTATTAGACTATTTGCGCTTTCATAGTCTTAACGAGGGGGGGGTACTCGAACCCTCGCCACATTCCTTGTGAACCAAATTTGACTGATAGAAAAACAACAAACTTGAAACATTTCAACATTCTATTTGTTCAAGCATTGAGAGGTGTCACCATCAAAGTGTGCGTGGTGTTTGCTGATAATCTCTTGAAGATGAGGGTAAAGTTGCTTGACTAGAACTCTGGATCAGTTTCTGATTATACCTTCAGAGTTGTGGGTGCAATTGAAAACAGTTTACATCAACAGATTTAGATGCAAAGCATGCTTTATGTTTGAGTAAACTATTGAAGAGCCGGTCTTCTACGAAAGATCTAGAATAAACGATTTACTCAACCACCGCCGCGCGACTCAATGCCTGATCTATGCCCACGCACCTACCGTCTTACCCCGCATCCTACGCGCGTGCGCACTAATAAAATAGAGCGCATACTGTGCGTACTGTTTGTTTAGACCACATAGGCGCAATGCAACGAACAAAACGAGAATCTTAGAAGTTCAGTACCACAAACAGCTATAAATGCGTAGTTAGTCAATTTCCGTTCTCTGTGCTGACGGCTCGACTGGTATAAATGGTTGGTAGCCTGTGGTCGAAGATCTTGTCAGAAATGGTTGGTAGCTGTCCTTGTATTTGTCAAGGCATTCTATTTGTTTTTTTCTTGTTTTTTTATTTGAAGTAGTTTACAAATTATTACTCCTAACCGTTTTGTACGGGGTAAGACAGACATCGGGTCATTTCGGAATCTGCTCCATTGTTAGCAAGTCACATGGCACCCGCCCGAAACTCAAGAGGTGGCGGCCCCCCAGCCACCCTCGCAAGTTATTGAACCGCAAGTTGTCGCCCGTGGAGTTGCTACATTACGGCAAATCAATAACACGCGTGAAGAAGTGCGCTCCCGTGTACGCCTGCTTCCCCAGGACGATTCTGATGACGAACTCGATTCCCCGTCGCCAGTGTATCACTCCTTCTTAAGATCGGATCCTGATAGCATCATGACTATGACTAATTTTGCTCCAGCGGAGTTTGAGCAGCTGTGGTCACGTGTGCGTGTACACTTAGCGGTGAATTGGAACACGGGGCGTGGCCGAAAGACCGCGTATCAAAGCGAAGATGTTCTGTTCATGATGCTGACTGTACTAAAGAACTGTGACAAATGGTACGTCGTGGCCGCGGTGTTTCGTGTACAAACTGCTTCATTCCAGAAGATGATCACTAAGTACACGTGCGTACTTTCACCTTTCTTCCAGCTCTTCGCACCGCCGTCGTCGTGGCATTCACCAGAGCTCACCACCGGTCTACCCTGACAGTTCGTCACGATGACACTGTGCTATCTCTTCCTGGAAACCCCGCGGTCGCGTAATTTGCACTTCGGATCGTCTCTTTTGCTGCGACCAAATAACTGCTTGTATGCCGGATCGTTTACGAAACCAGCGGCTCATTTCCTTACGTCAATGCACTTTCTAATTTGATTCTCCCACTGATTCAGTGCAACATATCTAAATGAAGACCTTGTACACAAGGAAATCATTCGATATCTGCTTGTCAGCTGAGTGTTAGAGAATTCTGTCACAAACTGGTTTGAAGATCTACTGATCACGTCCCATCAACCCGAGGAATAAACTACACCGTATCATCGCCTTGCGTGCGTATGGCATACCCGGTCTGTTTGGTGGTTGACGGCCCTGACAGCCTCTGCAGCCAGTTGCAGGGAAAATTCTTCCCAGGGTTTTGCAACTTACCGGACCAAGAGCCATCCTTCCTGATCTTGTTTTGCCAGCATCCGTCTTTGATGAGCGCCATCTTTTTCTCGTTCCACTTGGCTTTGCACGCGTCTTTTATCTTCGATATAACGAATGAGTCTGCTGGCTGGCAGAGATCAGGGGGGAGGGGGGGGGGGCTCTAGATCGGAGTTAAATTGCATCTAGTTCAGCTCGGCATTCGCTGGCCTCTAGATGACCGGGGCAGTTGTCGAGATACACGATTTTCTTCCGCCCACGCACGTCTGCACGAATAGGCCGTCTCTCCTTCAGATATTCTCGAAACAATTTCTGAGTCATCCACCCTTTTTACTCGAGCGATAGCACACACCTGGGGTTTTGTCGGCACTCCGTGTATAGGATAATTCCCGTCAGAGTTGTGAAGATCATCATTGAGGGATAGATCTGTGCACTTGCACCACCGGAAATCCAGACCACCATGATCATACCTTCGCCCACAGATACGACATCAGCATATTTGACTGTCTCATCCCCGCAAAAACCAAGGGTCTTGCCGTTGTCGAAGTCAACGACAAAGTAAGTTTCATCAATGTTTTCAATCACATTCTCATCAAGCGATCCGTCCGCAAATCCTCGTTGTAGTTCGCCACGGTGGAAGGCACCCTGCTTCTCGATGTGCAAGATCTTCGCTTCACTAAGCTGCTTCTTTCCTGTCTGACTCCTGATAACGATCTGGTTATCCGTGAAGCATTGGACCCGTAATCATGTCAATGATAAGTGCATCTGCATCCACGCTCTTGTTGAAGTGCTCCGTGCTGTCGCGCAGGATGTGCTTTGCGAGTTGTAGGAACAAAGCTGGCTCAAACTTTACCCTAAGCTTCCGAAGGCGGTCAAATTCGTCTCGAAACAGTGCATATAGACACTCTACCCAAGCGCTTCTACGTCTCCCACGCCCACCAATGACCTTGGCTCCGAGACGCTGCCTCCCACCACGGCGCCGCGCCGAAACAGAGATTGCACCACGCTCTGTATTGAGTATCTTTTCGAGTTTCTTTCACCAGTCTAAGACCTTGGCCCAATTTGCAGCACGCGTAGCCGAGATGAAAATAACAGGATATCTATCTACAGCTTTAGCATACATGCCTTTGTCTCCATGCGCGGCCTCGTATTGTATCATCCAGCGGACAGCTTTTCGGCAATGGCCAACACTGGTCACGACTTGCGGGTTCCGGGAGCGTTGGCGGAAAAAAATGAGAGCTGCGTAGGTAGCTCGCACACGACACCGGAGTCGCTGTCACTGTCCGACATTGTCACCGCATCTGAGGTGGTGTTCAACGTGGACGCGTCAGCACTATCACACTCAGGACAGACCACAGGTTGCCCATATCCCTCTTTTCCGGTGGGTCGTCCACAGAAGGGATGCACGTGACGGGAACACTTCGGTCAGCAATGGACAGGACCAGCCCCCACAGGGCGCCGTAGACTTCATGGTAGGAATTATTCCAAAAGGAAGTGTGATGGCGCAGAGTAAAAGAAAGAAGTGCAATCACTGCGCTCTACCGACACCCCTACCACCGAAGCAGAGGTACCATCAGACATATGTGTTAAGCAAATTGTGTCTCTAGAAGTGGTTGCACTTGGTCGGCACTTCCAAAACCTCTAACGCCCCACAAACATTTGCTGCGAAGAAAACAGTTTAACGCGGATAGGAAGCACAGTTGCGGCCTTTATAGCCATCTAAACTTTGTATTGACATGATGCTATTTCCGATTTTCGAGCGACAGGCGTTACTGTGTGATTGGTTATATTATGGATTCTATGCGAGGGGGAGTTTGGAACGCGACCGCACCGTGTGACATCTGTGAAAGATTGTGAATAAACCTTCGCCTGACTGTAAATGGGGCCCAAAGGACCAGAAGTGTACTTCAGAGTGTGCACAACTCTGAAGGTCAAATACACTCTGTCTGGTCACCGGACTTTCCCCGACGATGAGTGCCTAATTTCTGGCGGAAAGTCTCTCAGAAGAATGTATCTCTGAGAGACCTCATCCCGTTACCGTCCAGCGCGACGATGATGGTTCAAGGATCTACATTACTTACCCGCAGAGACCAAGTATCGCGCGCCGGACGCCGCGCACCCGCGCAACCCCTCAAGAACTCCGTGTACGTTGAAGCATTGATGCTCCGTACTATGATATCCTGCTCAAGACTCTGGTATCCCCCACTCTGAGTGACCAAGACTCTGAAAACCAAGTGATCTCAGATATCAGACTTTTCTCTGGTGACAAATCTCACTGCGACTATCGACTTCCTGGAAAACACTTCGGTTTCCAGAAATTCCGACTCCCGAACGCTCCTGGAAGGATTTCCTGAATTCCGACACCAGACACCAAGGAAACCCCCAACTTCTCTTCACCTGTAAAGCCCAGACTCCGGTGAGGGTCAAATTCCCATGACAACGAACCCACGAGGATACCGCAAGGTACCACCCACCCACCTACGTTGTACGACTCTGAAAACCACTTTTCAGTAGTCGTATAACCGGGTTCACTATACGCCACCTGATCCGCGACCAAAGTTTCACCGACTTCGCGACAGTATCCTCTTAGACCACTGCAAAGCGAACAAATTGCTTAGGAAGCAAAAGTGTGGTGGGTGACTCGAACCCAGCCGAGATCTGCACCATTAACCACTAAGACTATTTTTGAAGCTGGCTGGTTAGACTATGTCCTTACTTTAAATTTCCAACAAACACAGTAATAGTCTGACTAAGACTAATTTCGAACTTAGACTATTTTCGCACACAGACTAATTACTATAGACAGAATAGTAGTGATGCGGAACTAGGGTGGAGAGGTTAGCTCTGTTTTTGCAGGTGCTTTGGTAGAGAAGGAACACAAAACGCAAACCCAGAACGTCAAGTTACTCAGGTAATCAATAGTACAGGTCATATAGATGTTTGGTCGCATGATTAGATCGCGTGACCAAGTACGATGTGATCACATACAACTTTCTTGGAAGAGAAGCATCACATAAAGCACGTAAGAATGGGATTTACATCATGTTTATTGCTCGTCAGAATTCATCTCGCCCTCGTAGTCAAAGGTAGTGTCATAGTATTTCCCTAACTCACTGTCAGACTCCTCTTCTTCCTCCTCATCTTGCGAGTCATCCAAACCCCCGTTAGTATCGTCGTCACTGGTCCGAATATTCATTAGCATCTATGTCAGGCATCACGACAGCTCTTGGAAAGCGCATTCCGCAATGATGCGTGGTCTGTATAGACCACGAACGGTCTACTCCCAAGTAGATACACTCGGAACTTTGCGAGTGCATACTTCATGGCAAGGAGCCCCTTGTCATGTACGGGGTAGTTACGCTCAGCTGGCTTCACCTGACGCGCTTGATAGTAGACCACGCGATCACGCCCTTCGTGATCGTGTTGCATCAATGCACATCCGATTGCAAAGTCGGATGCATCGCACACTACGTGAAATGGACGATCTTGGTCCGCCACGGCCAAGATCGGCGCTTCAGTCAAGCCCTGCTTGACTGCACCGAATGCCTCCTCGCACTCGGTCGTCCAAATCCACCCAGCTTCTTTCTTAAGAAGCTGTGACAACGGGCAAATCTTGCGCCCAAGGAACTGCCTCAGTTCCTTCACATTGGATGGCGTGGGTCATTCATTGATCACTCTGACCTTCTCAGGGTCAGGGCGAGCGCCGTCTTTCCCCACGAGACACCCCAGCACGGGTATCTCGCTCGCCCCGAAGATGCACTTCTTCAGGTTCGCATAGAGCTTATGCTTCCTCATAAGCTCTAGCAGCTTCCGGAGATGCACCTTGTGCATCTCAATGTCCGTCTTCCCGTTCACAGTCCGGCTGTGGACGAACACGTCGTCGAAGTAGCTCGGTGCGAAGTCGCGTACCGAGCGCAACACAGAACGTTGGGGCACTGTGCGGGGACTTTGACTCCCGCACTTGACCCGCAAGACGACGACTTTCAAAGAAGTCGTCGATCGCTTGCACTTGTTCACGCGCCAGTGGCCACTGTCGTGTAACACAGTACTTCGTGTCCGGCACGAGATCAATCTCGTGCTGTACGGCGGCGCTGCTTCGGGAGCGGTTGGAGTGTTACAGACACATGAAGAGCAGGCTCTTCCGCGCCTTATTAGCCCTGGCTAGACGCGTCTCTACGTCGCATTGTGCGCGGCATTTATGGACGCGCGTCAGTCGCTGCTTTCGGCTCGTTCGATTGAGATTCCTCGCAGAGCAGCGAGAGCAAGGTGGGGGGGGGGGGGGGAACGCGCTCTCGCTGCATTTCAGCGCGAGAACGAGATCCGAAAACGTAGCCATCGTTACGCTGTTGCTCTTGAAGCGCTCGCCAGCTTGATTTCTGCATAGTGTCTGTATGACAGCCTCAACCACGCAGCAGCCACATGACAGCTCAGAACTCGAAGACAAACTTGTGCCTGCTGGACGAGAGTCATTGGATACCTGCTGCTAGTGCTGAGGTGTAATGGGTCTACCTAGACCTATTAGATGGCGTACACGTGCGCTTACGTGTATGAGGAAGCGTGCAATTAGAATAGACTTAATTTAAGTATACTTATTTAAATAAGTATAATTAAATCAAATATAACTAAATTAAAAACTGCAAAATACCGTAAAATGAGAACTGTTATTGAATTTGGCATAAGCCAATTATGGACCTCCTAAAACTATTTGAACTGTTTGTTATCTATTTCTAAAGGGTCTGCCAACGTGTGGTTGGCAGAAACTCTGCTCAGTGATTGGTAGAAATCCGTTACTTTCTACCAATAATATGCACAAATGCACACGAACCACCCAATAATGTGGTTCGCCTATGTATCCATTGGCGGCTATTTATTATCTGTTGTTTTAGCACTGCTCACCTGTTCAGTACTCCTGGTCACTGATCACCTGTTGTTAGTACCGCAAACCTGTTGCGTTTCAACAGGTATTCATCCCTGCTTTGCTGTTAATATGAATAGCTGTTGGTGACGAGCGTTCACCAGATATTGAAAACCGTTCCTTCCTAAGACTGGCCTTACTCAACTATGGAGGCGCTTAAGTCATATAGAAGCTCCTGTAAGGTTATATCAAGTCCATGTTCCTGATCTATGTTCTACCGACAGCACAAGAATCGAGGAAAATTTCTTAAGGATATGTCCACCACGGTGGATGCTTCAGCATCTTATCTACTCAAGAGCGTGAACTGCACGCTGTGAGCAAAACAAAAGCATCTATATTTTCCTTTTTACCCAGTGAGTGCGCGTGTGACCCGACCATGGAGAGTGGCGAAGCAGTCTCTCCCCAGTCTTCTCATTGCAGTAGTCCTCATGATGCGGGACCGCAATGGATTATCGTTTCAAGGCGGTAACCTATGAAATAGAATGCTAATGCATTTGGCAGGATAACAGGTTGGCGGTACTAACAACAGGTGGATAGGGGCCTGGAAGTACTTAACAGGTGGGTAGTGCTAGAACAACAGATATTAATTATTTTCCGTATCCATTGGTGTGTACAGCACACCAAGGTCTGAGGCCCATTTCCAACCTCTAACAGTTATCCTAACTGTTAGAGTTACAAGTGGTACTACCACTTATACGTGTAACCCCGTTACACCATCCCCCCATTAAGATTCGACGTATCGGTCTCGATACGTCAATCAACAGAACTTGACAAGACCGTCAAGTTCCCGAGAGAAATCCGAGCAATGGACTCGCCAACGCCCACGTCTCCGTCCGCTTCTGCGGACGCGCAACGCCTCACCTGCTGCCTCTGCAGCAGGAACAACGACCTCAGCAGTGCCCACTAGCACTGCTGCTTCCAGCGGTCCGACAGAGAAGCTCTCTGTCACCAAGTACCATGCTCTCCATAAGGAGAAGCATGAGAAGAAGTCTTCTTCTCTAGCAGAGATTAAGAATCCTGCTGTCCCTCTCAAAGAACTCTTTGGAGAGGACTACGAAGACATCCTCGACTACGAGGAGGATGTCGAGGAGGGGGAGGTTGATGTCAAGGCTCCCGCTCCCGTGTCTTCGTCTGAAGACACGTCAGACCCACCCGTGGGATCTCGACGACCTCGTTATGAGGCCTCGGACGCTTCAAGCTCGAAGCGTCCGCGCAGTGATGATGAAGCGTCCCCCATGTCGAGGGCGCTCACTGCCCCGCGCACTGATCCGCCAGTGCGCACACCATGGATGCCTACTGAGGCAGAAATCCATGACCGGTTCGGTGCTAGTTCACCACCGAACCCGATACTGTTGTACTCATGCAACAGTATCAACGACGACGACGTCGCCGCTAAGGTTGTCTTTGAGTCCGAGACTCGAAGACGCGACTACTATATCGGGCTCTTCCATGAGCTCCGATACTATGCAGCGAAGAAGACTTCGCGCAAGAGCAAAGTGCCAGAATGGCAGGCACTTTGTCAGTCGTGGAACGCCTTTGTTGAAAACTTCAACAAAGACCCGAAGGCATATCGCGAGCGCGTTGCTGCGGCTCGCGATCGCTACTACACTTACACTACGCGTGGTAAGTGTGAACGCCTCCATGATCAGTCCATGGAAGCGGGGATCCCATGTGCCGTTCCCTTTAGCACCCCCTGCCCGTGTTGCCAACCCTTGGCAACACGTCTCACTGAAAGTGATCTCCTGGGGTACACGGTCGTCCGTGTACCCGATCACATCAAGGAACTCCGTGGTCGTATTGTGCCACGCGAAAGCTCCGAGTGCTGTGGCTGACCGCAGCACTCCTCGTGCAGGGCTTACCCCTGCAAGTTATGGTGGGCTTCGTACGCCCTCACCATTTCCGGAACGTCCTCCATCAGGACGTTCCGCGGCTCCCATGTATCTCGATGGGGAGGAAATCCTCTTCAACGAATTCGAAAACGAACCCCTTGAGAGTTCGTTATCTTATGAGCCACGATCCGCTCAACAATCCAGCGGGTCGCTCCACGCGCGTCGCGCACGGCGGCGGAGGGGGCGGGAACACTCCTCCCGTATGGTCACCGCTATGACCATGACGATCGTGCCTTGCACGATCGAGTTGCTGCGCTGGATCAGACACAGAGCGCTGAGATAGCGGCTCTGAAGCAGGAGGTTCGTGTCCTCCGTGCTGAGGTCTGTGAGGCAGCTCAGACTGCCTCGAACCTCTCGTCCGGTCTTGGGACGAGAGTGAACCAGTTGGTCGATCGTGTCGACGATCTCGAGAAGGCCTTCCAGGCCTCTCGCACTCCTCAGTCGGACTACCAACCCTAGGTAGTCCGTGCTGCACGTACGGCTTCAACCGCCCGACGTAGAAGGTCGGGTGGAGCCTCATGCTGGACGGTATGTCCAGCCGGTACGCGTTACCATGCCGTTCAAGTACCTTGAACGGCCCAATGAATCTTGGAGCAAGCTTGCTTGCTCCAAAGTCAGACACTGCATGTCTAGGCAGATTTTGTGTAGCTAACAAAACTAATGAACCCACTTTGAATTCATTTATGTTGCCCCCTACCAACATTGTCAGCGTTCAGCTTCTGTCGATCGACAGAAGCTGCGATAGCATCCTGGACAAACCGTATGACGGCTTGTCTTCGCTGGACAAAGTCTAGCGCACCCGAGCTGAATCCTTTCAGCTTGTCGCCATTGCCAGCAGCAGACCGTGCCAACTCTCTATCATCTCTCATGTCTGTGCCCGACACAGACATCGCGCGCTCGTTCTTGCTCGAACGAGACGTCGTACGCGTCGCCGCAGCTGATAGTGTGCTGCTATCAGCTGTATCCAGCGGTTGTTCGGACGCAACCGTAGATCCTCCCCCACTTAAGAAGGAAGCTACCCCACCGAGCATGCTCGGCAATCGTTGACGCCTCATGGCATTCACATAGAACGGTGCCGTGTCGAGGCATGCATCGGGTTGTTCTGAGGTCATGTTCATTCGGAACGACCATGCGATCCGCATTATCGTCTACCGCACTGTACAACAGTAGGCCTTCGTGTACACGATAGCGGTGTACACGAGCTCAAATATGAGGGGTTAGCTTTCGACGCGCCACGTCGGAAGATGCTGCAAGGAACTCCAACCCCCTTCGCGTCTGCATCCCTTGCATACGCGTTCTTCACGTCGTCAATCAACGTTGACGACGGCACACTTGTCCTAACGACGCCAATTGCGTTGGCGTCGACCGTCTCCGCATAGTCAGGTCGACGCGATAACGCGTCGGCCACTACATTGAGTCTTCCGGGTTTGTACTCCACCCGGAAGTTGTACTCCGCGAAGAAGGACAACCATCTCGCCATACGTTGCGAGATATGCGGCGACTTAATCGCCGTACGCAATGATGCGTGGTCTGTATAGACCACGAACGGTCTACTACCAAGTAGATACACTCGGAACTTTGCGAGTGCATACTTCATGGCAAGGAGCTCCTTGTCATGTACGGGGTAGTTACGCTCAGCTGGCTCCACCTGACGCGCTTGATAGTAGACCACGCGATCACGCCCTTCGTGATCGTGTTGCATCAATGCACATCCGATTGCAAAGTCGGATGCATCGCACACTACGTGAAATGGACGATCTTGGTCCGCCACGGCCAAGATCGGCGCTTCAGTCAAGCCCTGCTTGACTGCACCGAATGCCTCCTCGCACTCGGTCGTCCAAATCCACTCAGCTTCTTTCTTAAGAAGCTGTGACAACGGGCGAATCTTGCCCGCATAGTTGTCCACGTACTTGCACAAGTACGTGGCAAGTCCAAGGAACTGCCTCAGTTCCTTCACATTGGATGGCGTGGGCCATTCATTGATCACTCTGACCTTCTCTGGGTCAGGGCGCACGCCGTCTTTCCCCACGAGACACCCCAGCACGGGTATCTCGCTCGCCCCGAAGATACACTTCTTCAGGTTCGCATAGAGCTAAGTTTCCTCATAAGCTCTAGCAGCTTCCGGAGATGCACCTTGTGCATCTCAATGTCCGTCTTCCCGTTCACAGCCCGGCTGTGGACGAACACGTCGTCGAAGTAGCTCGGTGCGAAGTCGCGCACCGAGCGCAATAGATGTGTCACACATCTATTGAACGTCGCAGGGGCGTTCTTAAGCCCCTGTGGCATGACGAGCCACTCCCAAAGCATACCGCTTGGAGTGCTTACCGCTGTGAGAGGGATGTCCCTCTCACGCATGAGGATCTGATAGAGTCCATCACGCAGATCTAGAGCACTGAAGATAGTGCTCAAGGCCATCGAATCGATGATAACATCTTTTCGCGGTATCGGCGTCTGCGCCGGTATCGTCGCATCGTTCAACTTGTTGTACGCATGAACGATGCGCCAGCCGCCCTGTGGTTTCTTAACACAGAACGTTGGGGCACTGTGCGGGGACTTTGACTCCCGCACTTGACCTGCAAGACGACGACTTTCAAAGAAGTCGTCGATCGCTTGCACTTGTTCACGCGCCAGTGGCCACTGTCGTGTAACACAGTGCTTCGTGCCCCGGCACGAGATCAATCTCGTGCTGTACGCCCTTGTCCTTCGGGAGCTCCGAAGGAATCTCGTCCGGGAGTACATCCTTGTACTCCCGCAGAACTTCGTAGTAGGGACTCGACCTCAACGAGTCCCAACTCTGCTCTTCGAAGCGCTGCTTCTTAGTCTTCGCACTGAGGGAGTCATCACCCTCAGTGATCCCATCGACGACGAGCTGCTTCAGCTCTTCGGCTTCGCGATCCACTCTCTCGATATCCGAGAGAATGCAAATTTGTTCGATGCGTCCATCGTACAAGTCTCGCGCGAAGCGCTTCCAACTCATCATTGGAAGTGCGGTCAACGCCGACGCACTCGTCGGCGGATTCTCCAACCGCATCCTCTGGTACTACAATCCAGTACCAGTACGTGTCAAGACGTTCAACGTCTCGACATTCGGTGTCTGCAATGCAGATACACCCGTCTCAGTCCCGGACTGAGACTCGCGCAGCTCCCTGAGCTTGCGCCGCGAAGGTCTACCATGGAGCCCGGCTCCAGGTGCTCCACGTCCAAGGCATAGCACCTTGGACGCGACGTTATCGCAATCGTCAGCGGATTCTTTCCGCTGACTCGCACTATCAAGCCCCGCTTGAGTGCCGCTCATCGCGTGCAGCGCTGCTGCACGTGAGCACGCAGGTTGTTCGGGTGCTGGGCGTTTGAAACCGCCAGCACCTCCTGCCGCGCAGTCGATTCCCTGAACCGCTGCGCCTCCATCCGCTCCCGGAGCGGATGAAGCAACCGCATCGTCGACTCCCGGAGTCGACGTTCTCTCGCTAGCTTTCAGCGCTAGCGAGTGTTGGCTTGTATACGTATCGTCAGCTCCCAAAGCTGACGCACGATCGCTAGTTCGTGGAACTAGCAGCGAATGTTCGCCAATACACGCATCATCAGCTCCCGGAGCTGATGCACGATCGCTAGTTCCCAGAACTAGCAGCGACGCGCCAGTGGCGTCAGCTCTCAGAGCTGACGCACGCCTTTTGGTTCCCCGAATTTTATTTTCTTCGTCAACTCCCAGAGTCGACGCGACGTCGTCGGAAGTACCTCCAAGGATACCGGTAATACCGGTATTTTACCTTCTCTCAGGTGATGCGATTCACCTGACCATCACTCATGTGACAAACATCATTCAGATGTTTATGCGTCAGGTGATTCACATTCACCTGGCCATCACTTATGTGACCGCGACCCTTCGGCTCAGATTTCTGAGTCGACACACATTTTCTCCCAACGACTCTCGGAGGCAGCGGCGGCCGCTGCTGCCTCAACTGGGGATCCACATGCACCGGCCGGTGCATGTGCAGCACTGACAGGGCCATCGCTCTCTGTCGCGCATGTGTTGTTGAAGCGTACGAGCGTACGCTTCTCCCAGTTGACCACCGGGTCATGCCGTGCAAGCCACGGCATGCCTATTACCAAGTCGTACTTATCGTCTAGATCGAAGACGATAAGATCTCCCACAAACGTCCTTCGTTTGTAAGAGAAGCGCACACGGACTACGCGCTTCTCAGACCTCACGGTGGCACCTGTTGCCAACCGCACCTCCAACACGCCGCGAGGCGTGTCGGCCTCTTCGAAGTCAAGCCTTCGAAGACTTCCCTGTCGAACAAAGTTGTTCGACGCGCCCGAGTCCACTAGGGCACGAAGAGAGTTCGCTCCCTTCGACATCACGTTCAGGATGACAAGGTTTGGCTTGTCATCTTGCAGCTTACAGCGAGAAACCTTCTCGCTGGGGGCAGCAGTCCTCATTGTCGCGTGACCAAGCTCGACACGCGAGACTGCATCACCAGTAGGACGCCCCGCGCCTACTGGTCCTTGGCGTTTTTTGAACGCCCGCCCGCTGTGCACTCGCGTGCATAGTGACCGATGTTACTACACTTGTAACATCGAACCTTGCTGTTCCTACTAGTCGTAGCACTCGAGAGGTCCATAGGTTCCGGACCTCCCGTCTTCACAACAGGACGCGCCGGCTTCGGCGCGTTCGCATGGAGTTTAGCTTGACGCCGGCTAAACTCCTCTTGCATCGCAAGGCTAATCGCCTCCTCGAGAGTATTCGGATACTCTCGGAAGAGATATGTTTTGACGGGACCATCTCTTAGTCCCTTCATGAACGTGACGACCTTGGTCGCCTCGTCGATCGGGTTGGCCACTATGTTCGATACCAAGTATCGAGCACGCTGGGCAAATGTGTGAACACCATCCTTGCCCTTTTGCAGATCGAGAAACTCCGCTGTCGATCTGAACTCGTTCTTCGGGGGCTCAAACGCAAGCTTGAGCTCCTCTTTGAACACCTCGTACGTGCCGAAGCACGTAGGATCCGAGAGTCGGCGCCCATAGGCCCAACTCCTCGCACGTCCGCCAAGACATGACATGGCGAACGCGACCTTCGACATCGGATCGACGATACGTCGAGCCGCAACGGCTGTGTCGAGTTCGACAAGCCATCGAAGGAGGGTCTCGTCCTCCTTCCCCGTGTAGGTACTCACGTGGAGTTTCAACGACTCCACGCGTGGCTTAGGGGAAGCCACCGAGGCAGCAACATCTCGTTGCTCCTTAACAATGTACCCCAGAGCAACACCGTGTTGCTCTGTCGGCGATAGCGTACGAAGCATCGTAGCTACCGCTGCCTCTCCAATGACTCGCGAGAGTCTTTGGAGAGTCTCCCACTCTGGATCAGACAGGTGGGCGCAGTCCGTGCGCGTCACGGACATTTGAGGGGTCCCAGCAGATCCCTCATCCATTGGGGAGTTCTCTACCCCGCGTTCGTATGACTCCATACGAACGAACAGCAGTCGGTCGTGGGACGGACTACAAAGTGCTACCAGGTATAATGGGTCTACCTAGACCTATTAGATGGCGTACACGTGCGCTTACGTGTATGAGGAAGCGTGTAATTAGAATAGACTTAATTTAAGTATACTTATTTAAATAAGTATAATTAAATCAAATATAACTAAATTAAACTGCAAAATACCGTAAAATGAGAACTGTTATTGAATTCGGCATAAGCCAATTATGGACCTCCTAAAACTGTTTGTTATCTATTTCTAAAGGGTCTGCCAACGTGTGGTTGGCAGAAACTCTGCTCAGTGATTGGTAGAAATCCGTTACTTTCTACCAATAATATGCACAAATGCACACGAACCACCCAATAATGTGGTTCGCCCATGTATCCATTGGTGTGTACAGCACACCAAGGTCTGAGGCCCATTTCCAACCTCTAAAAGTTATCCTAACTGTTAGAGTTACAAGTGGTACTACCACTTATACGTGTAACCCCGTTACATGAGGTATGTATGTATGTATTCGTAGCTTACGAAGCAGATAAGGCGACCTATTAGCAGGAACGTTCGCCATCGCTTCGACGCCTAGTCTCACCGAAAATCCCGGCACAGTTTCCTCCGAAAGTCACATCAAGAAAGCCGCGGACGTTTGACTGGATACCGTCCAACATATCTCGGCGCAAAAAGTCAGGTAAAGGATCTGCTACACACCCCACAACCCGACCACGGCACAAACTCACGGCTTCTTAGTCTTCGCACTGAGGGAGTCATCACCCTCAGTGATCCCATCGACGACGAGCTGCTTCAGCTCTTCGGCTTCGCGATCCACTCTCTCGATATCCGAGAGAATGCAAATTTGTTCGAAGCGTCCATCGTACAAGTCCCGCGCGAAGCGCTTCCAACTCATCGTTGGAAGTGCCGTCAACGCCGACGCACTCGTCGGCGGATTCTCCAACCGCATCCTCTGGTACTACAATCCAGTACCAGTACGTGTCAAGACGTTCAACGTCTCGACATTCGGTGTCTGCAATGCAGATACACCCGTCTCAGTCCCGGACTGAGACTCGCGCAGCTCCCTGAGCTTGCGCCGCGAAGGTCTACCATGGAGCCCGGCTCCAGGTGCTCCACGTCCAAGGCATCGCACCTCGGACGCGACGTTATCGCAATCGTCAGCGGATTCTTTCCGCTGACTCGCACTATCAAGCCCGGCTTGAGTGCCGCCCATCGCGTGCAGCGCCGCTGCACGTGAGCACACAGGTTGTTCGGGTGCTGGACGTTTGCAACCGCCAGAACCTCTGCTGCGCAGTTGACTCCCGGAGTCGACGTGCTCTCGCTAGCTTTCAGCGCTAGCGAGTGTTCGCTTGTACACGTAACATCAGCTCCCGGAGCTGATGCAGGATCGCTAGTTTCCGGAACTAGCAGCAAAGCGCCAGTGGCGTCAGCTCCCAGACCCCGAATTTTATTTGCTTCGTCAATTCCCAGAGTTGACGCGACGTCGTCGGCGCGGCTTGAAGTACCTTCAAGGATACCGGTAATATAGGTATCCTATTATCACTCAGGTGAATCTCATTCACCTGACCATCACTCACGACCCTTCGGCTCAGATTTAAAAAGAGTCGACACACTTTTTCTTTTAACGACTCCCGGAGTCGTTGACGGTCGCCGACGGCGTTCGGAGGCAGCGGCGACCGCTGCTGTCTCAACTGGGGAATTACATCCTCATCGTCGCGTGTCCAAGATCAACACGCGAGACTGCATCACCAGTAGGACGCCCCGCGCCTACTGGTCCTTGGCGTTTTTTGAACGCCCGCCCGCTGTGCACTCGCGTCCATAGTGACCGATGTTACCACACTTCTAACATCGAACCTTGCTGTTATCTACGCTGCTGTTGACCAGCAGTCGTAGCACATGAGAGGTCCATAGGCTCCGGACCTCCCGTCTTCGCAACAGGACGCGCCGGCTTCGGCCCGTTCACTCATGTAGCCGTTGGTGTATACAGCACACCAAGGTCTGAGGCCCATTTCCAACCTTTAACAGTTATCGCAGCTGTTAGAGTTACAAGTGGTGTAGCCACTTGTACGTGTAACCCCGTTACACTACAGCGATACGAAATTTTTACTGAAGAGATGTTGTACCTTGTGTACTGATACCCCAGGTAATATAATTTCGTGCTTCCAACTCGTTTTGTTTACCCTGTGCTCGTTTGACCGATTGAAATTGACCTTTTACCATTGATATCTCCATTGTTGCCTGGCCCAGCATTGCTGCTACCTTCGATTGTCACTTCATCTAAGCGTTGAGATGGTTGTGCAGTAGGTAATGGTGGTGGTGGCAACAGCACCTCACCGGGAAAAAGAAGAGGAGGTGGTCGTAAGCTCCGTAGAGGTTGCGTCGGACGGTGGCGTCGGACGGTGGCGCTGGCGTTGGAGCGGCGCTTGGCGGTGGAGTGTCTCCAGAAGCATACACTGTCAATACATTATTCTTAAGCTTTGCTGGGTCGGGTTGTACACTGCTCGACCTTGTTGATGGCCTCGACGATGGTGTATATGGGGGGCATCCTCTACGTGACCTTCGAGGCATTGTTGCTGTAAAATATACCAACGGTTTCTATCAGAAAATGAGTTTTATCAATGCCTGGGGAACCCAACGGGCAGGCAATACAGTCTGTCGTTGAGAGCCGTTGGTACTATGTACACGAATAGACGGGTGCTCATTGATCTCAACGGCTTCTTCAATGTGATCTTCAAAAATAGACCACAACTCATCCACGTGGAAGCAGCTCCATTCGGCATGCGACGTCCTTCACCAAGTGCCTTGACCACGTGACCAAAGAGGTTTTTGACAGTGTGACCTAATATCGTAATGACCTGTATTATTTTCTACTTGTTAGTCCAATCACCCTATCGGCCTCAGAACTATACCGAGCACAATGCATCAGCACGCGCGGAGTTTCAACTACTCAATGGAACAGACATAGCGGCATTAGTTTTGGACTTCCTACTAGCAACCCATTGTCTGCTCATTATTAATACGTCTGTTTTACGTTTCAATTTTTAATTGTAGATGAACTCAATCGCCGAACAGCGTTGGCTGACCTTGCTTGTGACCATCTTAATCGATGGGTCCAGCCTAAAGGAGGTTTGTGCTCCTAATAAACAATCAATAATACTTTGGAATTTACCATCTACGTGACAGGTCTCTTCCTATCTTACCTTTTGCTGGAGACCAAGGACAATCGACGCACCAAGGAGTCCCAGAAGTACTTGCACAACAACAAGAAGGAAACACTCAGTAGGGTGTAAATACTACAGGACATGGCCTACAAGCTGTAGGGCATACAGCTCATTAAAACTCAGAAATGATACTTTTGCGATGGACATCGTATTCCCTAGCGATCCCCTCGATGACGCGCACAAACCACCGGTGCTGTGTCATTTTAGCGTTTAACTCTCGATGAAATCTTTCTAATGGATTGTTTGTTTTGTTGGGAACACTCCCTCCGTATGGTCAACGCTATGACCATGACGATCGTGCTCTGCACGATCGCGTTTCTGCGCTGGAGCAGACACAGAGCGCTGAGATAGCGGCTCTGAAGCTGGAGGTTCGTGTCCTCCGTGCTAAGGTCTACGAGGCAGCTCAGACTGCCTCGAATCTCTCGTCCGGTCTCGGGACGAGAGTGAACCAGTTGGTCGATCGTGTCGACGATCTCGAGAAGGCCTTCCAGGCCTCTCGCACTCCTCAGTCGGACTACCAACCCTAGGTAGTCCGTGCTGCACGTACAGCTTCAATCGCCCGACGTAGAAGGTCGGGTGGAGCCTCATGCTTGACGGTATGTCCAGCCGGTACGCGTTACCATGCCGTTCAAGTACCTTGAACGGCCCAATGAATCTTGGAGCAAGCTTGCTTGCTCCAAAGTCAGACACTGCATGTCTAGGCAGATTTTGTGTAGCTAACAAAACTAATGAACCCACTTTGAATTCATTTATGTTGCCCCCTACCAACATTGTCAGCGTTCAGCTTCTGTCGATCGACAGAAGCTGCGATAGCATCCTGGACAAACCGTATGACGGCTTGTCTTCGCTGGACAAAGTCTAGCGCACCCGAGCTGAATCCTTTCAGCTTGTCGCCATTGCCAGCAGCAGACCGTGCCAACTCTCTATCATCTCTCATGTCTGTGCCCGACACAGACATCGCGCGCTCGTTCTTGCTCGAACGAGACGTCGTACGCGTCGCCGCAGCTGATAGTGTGCTGCTATCAGCTGTATCCAGCGGTTGTTCGGACGCAACCGTAGATCCTCCCCCACTTAAGAAGGAAGCTACCCCACCGAGCATGCTCGGCAATCGTTGACGCCTCATGGCATTCACATAGAACGGTGCCGTGTCGAGGCATGCATCGGGTTGTTCTGAGGTCATGTTCATTCGGAACGACCATGCGATCCGCATTATCGTCTACCGCACTGTACAACAGTAGGCCTTCGTGTACACGATAACGGTGTACACGAGCTCAAATATGAGGGTTAGCTTTCGACACGCCACGTCGGAAGATGCTGCAAGGAACTCCAACCCCCTTCGCGTCTGCATCCCTTGCATACGCGTTCTTCACGTCGTCAATCAACGTTGACGACGGCACACTTGTCCTAACGACGCCAATTGCGTTGGCGTCGACCGTCTCCGCATAGTCAGGTCGACGCGATAACGCGTCGGCCACTACGTTGAGTCTTCCGGGTTTGTACTCCACCCGGAAGTTGTACTCCGCGAAGAAGGAAAACCATATCGCCATACGTTGCGAGATGTGATGTCGAATTAGGCACAACTTTAATCTTTATTTCAGCACATTGCCGAATTGGAATCTGTTTAGCTTGTCTTCGTGTCGCTCAACCATGACAGACCCTGACACAGGCGAAAGTTCTCCTCCGGGAAGTCTCCAGAACCCGTCGGCTTAAATTTCCGATTCCGATACGGTATGCATGTATCCAGTATGACATGAAACAGGTTAGTTGTTGATTTACATTTATTTGACTCGTTTTGCTAACTAAAACTTAAGATATCAAAACTTGAGATGCCCAATCTTCAGGATTCAGCAGTGGATGGATCGAAACCTAGTTGTCCAAGGGTTTCGAAGACTACGGCCTCATCAACACCAATCTCAACTGCACGAGAGACGATAAATTGACAATGCCGGCGAAAGGAACCTAGCACCGCTTAGTGTATATCGCTTCGGAATCTACGCAGTACTGTACTCGGTAATAATTATAGCAGTAGTTGCCATTCCAACGCAGTTTAGTATATGTTACATCACGGAGTCTATAGCGATATAGCGATTGTGTTTTGGAGACCGCATACTTGTTATTCCTCTTGAAGGAACTCAATTCTACGGGCAGGTGAGATGACAAACAGTCTTCATTGTGGACAACCGGGAAAAAACATCGTCGGAGAAGACATCGTCACAGTCAAGCATAACCCGGTGATGTCTGGGCCCAAGCTCCTTGAAACTCGGCGAACACGGCGACTCTATGGTTTGTCTGTCGCTGCGGGCTTAATGGTTGCCGTCCCCAAGACCGCCAAGAGGAGGAAGACCCGTAGGAGAGCTACCCACAGTCCAGAACGTACAGAAGAACAAGGTTTAATGTTTTAAATGAAGACATGAAGTACACATTCATTGAAGTCTTTGTCCGTTATCTACAGTAGGGCCTTCACATCACCCGACATCGAGGAGGAGCACGAAGATTGTCGCTTGATAGGGCGTGTAGTTGCACGACCACAGTAGTGCAACGGCCGTTACCGACTTCCATGAACTTGGCTACAGGCCGACAGGAGTGATTAACAAACCGCATCAAACCGCCCATTGTCTCTGCGTTAATGGCAGCTCGAATGGGGTAGCCTGGTTTCTCGGGCCGTTGGTGAAGAACGAGTCGGTAACCCAGGTTACAGGGACGTTGAGCGCGCGAGGCGCTGACGTGCTCTATCTCACCAAGGTACTGCCCCAACACTTCACCCTTGCCAATGTCCTCCGCCGCAACCACGCCGAACGATCCGGTACGCTGATTCTTTGCCAGGTAGACACGCGTGGACTCTTGCAACCCGTTTCCACAACGACCTTCGTATGGGCAGCAGCTTGCGGTGCAGTAAACATGCATCAATGAGTTTCTGCACGAGTCCACGCGACACGGTGAGGAACAATCGCACCATCCAAAGTGAGGTACAACAGGGAAGACAGTTGTCAACGGATTAAACTGCGTCCGAAGGTGAGCGACCCTCCACGGCCTTCTTGCTGGCACGAAGACGTCGTAGCTTCTGGTTGTGTGCACTCTTGTATTGTACCCGCCGGCGCCCGTGACTTTCCATCCGGGCGAATTGGTTGCCTTAGCGGGCGACGAGGTCGGGGTCGCGCGTACGTCTCCGCTGTTGACGAGAGTTCCGACCGCGATGACGAGTTGGCAGGGTCTTCGACGCTCAGCGGACTGGAGATCGGGGCGGCGTTAGTAGAACTGGTGACGACGTTGTCGGACTGTGAGACGCTTGGGAAGGTCTTGCTGGTAGTGGTGGGGTTTCAGATGGGGCTTGCTCCACCTCCAAGGATGGATCCGTGCCCCATTTTCACTGCAGGTACTGCAGGAACCATGGCGTCCTGACGACGGGATTGGGTGGCGAGTTTTCATCGCTGGAAGTGTCGTAAATGCAGCGCGACCTCCAGTGGCTTGACGAGTGCACTAGACTCTGCAAAGATCCTGCAGGAGGTTTAGGCACGTGCTCTTCGAGATTTTGGCGCGAAGTTTGAGTGGTGCTCAGAGATCGTCAAGGTATCAGCCCGGGTGCTGAATGGTATTTCCGCGCGCAGGTTTCGCGCCAAACCACGTTGAAGTTTTCCTGCATTATTTTAAGTCGCTGGTGAATCTTGGGGGCTGTTCTCCTTGATTAGCTTGGCTAAGGCAACACAGGCTGGCTGGCATCACTGTCTTTCACTTTTCAATTTGCTTAACAGCAAGCAGCTCCACCTTCAGCAAGCTCTCCAACTTCGACTACAATGGTCCGAAACGCTGGTACCACTAACTACTCCGCCGTCGACATCGATCGTCTTCTGGATATCATCCTGAAGGTTCGCCCGCTGGGCAAGGACGAATGGGAACGGCTCACCATGACCTTCAACGCCAATCGCCCCCGTGGAGCGCCTGAACGAGACGTGGACAGTCTACTACGTAAGTTTAAGGTGCTGTACATCACTCGCAAGCCCACCGGTGTCGCGGATATGCCACCTCACATCCTCAAAGCTAAAGAAGCGAAGAGGTTCATTGAGACGAAAAGGCCAATGTCATCGAACTCGATGATGAGGCGGATGTGAACCAACGCGCCATGGACCCGGACTTCACCTTTGACGCGGAACCAGACCGCAGTTTTTACGAGGCCGACGACCCAGATATTCTCCATAGATATTCTCCATGCAGCACTGAACGGGGGTCACTCGGATGGCGGATCCACCAGCTCCCTCCGTAGCGAAGCCACCGCAGTCTCCCTCCGTAGTGAAGATGCTGCTACCGTGATGCCGTACGAAGAAGACAATCATGCCCCAGTTCGTGGTGGATTTCAGAGTCTGCTGGAGACCCCTTTATTTACTGAAGAACTCGGAGATGTCCCCCTCACCCCACGAACAACGCCACCAACACGCCGTCCTGGATCGACAGGTCTGCCACCACCGCATACAGCATCAAACAACGGCAACAATCTTCCTCAAACCCAACACCGTTCCGGTAAAGGTCGTTTAGTCCGCAGTCACGACGAGATCGAAGCTGAGAAGTATCCGGAGCTCAACTCGCACTCGAATCGACTTGGAGGCGCTGATCTCACTGCCCTCCGAGACTCGGTCTAGAGGCCAGGAGGGCCCGGGGTGAAGACGATCAAGAGACTCAAGAAGCCAGCTTTGCCAAAGTCAAACGTATCCGTGCGACGAAAGCTACCAACGCACTGAATGCCAAACTGGAAGGACTTGAGAGCGCGGCTAGCAACAACCGCGGTAGCTTCTTTGAAGCCATTCTGCTCTTGCGCGAAGAGAACGAGCGCAAGGCAGAGTCTCGCCGCGATGAGGAGGAGCAACGCCGTCGTGACGAGAAAGCCGAGGCCGAGGAGCGTCGCCGCATCGAAAAACAGGAAGCGGAGGATCGCGTTCGTCGTGACCGAGAAGAAGCTCGTGCTCGCACTCAAGAGATGGTTATGTTGATCAGCGCGTTGACGAAGAAGGATTGAGACGGAGCCGATGAGCTGGAAGCCAAAATGAGGTCCTTCATTTGCAGTAACGTCGTTATCGCTTAACAATTGTCTCCACTTAACCTCGAAAATGAACAAACCTTTTCACATCAGTAGATTGTTCACTCAGTAGTCTTCTGTGCCTTCCATGAAAGTAGTACGGATTTGGGATATGCCAACAGTTCGGACGCGGTAGTTTGCCATGCGAAACATATTGTTGATCCTCACTCCGCGAATCTCGGGGTCATACGACAAAGGAAGGTTCAGGCTGTACACCTTCTGAATACTCCCCATCCCCCCCCCACTCAGCCGCCTGCCCGATCGATGTAATAGCATTATGGATCGTCCTGGCAGAGCTCCGTAGTGAAGGCCGCAGGCGCTCGAATCTCCGTCCTTAAGAGGCGTCAGGATGCGTCCTGTCATCAAAGCTCCACATGGAAACGCTGAGTCCGACACGACGTTCATACGAGAGTCTGGGCAACACGTTGGATCTAGCAGTTTGTTTCGGAAGACGAGTGAGGTGTCGGAGTCATTCCACGACCCGGGGCATTTGTGCTTACACCAAATAATGCAGCTGTCAGCCGCGAAGCAAATTATCCCGGTGACGAGTACAGTATGAAGCCAGCCGTTGTACATTGCGTTCTGGTGGTCACTGTTAGACGGCTGCTGCACCTACGGAACGTTAGACAACGCTGTTAGACTGTTGACATGTTTCACAGCATTGCTAATAAATTGAGCGTACCCGAAAGTTCTTTCCGTCAATAAACCCAAATGTGTACTTTAACAGAGACTCTCGTGTTTCAATTAGCCTCGCCAGCTCGACTTGGTGGTCAGGTGACGGCCATGAGATCCGGGCAGGTGCGTAGCCTGTTAAAGCCGAGGACAGGGCTAACTCAGCCCGACGTAGCGTACGCGAAAGCGTGCTTGGAGGGACGCCGAACAGCAGACACAGCGTGCTTTGCTCCATGGACGTAAAAACTCAAAACCAGACCTAGGATCTGGTGGTGGTAGCGAAGCTTTGAGTGGCCGACCTCGGACGATGTTGTTCGGGATAGAATAGAACCTTCTGAAGCGATATTGTAACGGGGTTACACGTACAAGTGGTAGTACCACTTGTAACTCTAACAGTTAGGATAACTGTTAGAGGTTGGAAATTGGCCTCAGACCTTGGTGTGCTGTACACACCAATAGCTACATGAGCGAACCACATTATTGGGTGGTTCGTGTGCATTTGTGCATATTATTGGTAGAAAGTAACGGATTTCTACCAATTTCCGACGTCCTCTGTTTATAACGGTCACCCGTGTACATGGTACAAGGTACCACCATGATCATGCATGTTCAGATGGCTACAGAATTAAAGAATTAAATAAAAACATAAAATAAAAAATACTGTTATGTATCCATATCGACCCAACTTCTCCTACAGCGAGATCTTCCGGGGTTTTTTTGCCCTTGTCTTGTTCTGGCACGCATTGAAAGCTTATGCCGAGATTTAAAAGCCGGGGACCAACTCCATGACGCGTCAAACTTAGTAACGCCATAGCTTGTAGCTACGTCTTTGGCCTCTAACGCTAACAACAGATTTGAAATAGGTACGCCCTCCTTTCGGAGGGCGTTTACCCATTTAACAAGTTCCTGTTCAGCTTCTAGTGATAGTACAGTACCTACTCCTTTTGGACGAGCTTTCTTATTTTTCTTCCCGTGCGGCATTTGACACTGCTCTTTGATTTTATCTTTTTCTCTAATCCACGACTCCACCAGCTTTCGCCGGGAGTCGTAGACGGCAGGACTCAGATCAGGATAGAACAGCCGTATAGCCTTGCGGATGTCTGGAGGCTCCCCCACCGCATTTATCACGGCAAGTTTTTCTCCTGCCGTGAATGACGCTCGTCGTTTGCCGCGCATTGTCAACTTGAAATGACTGGTACAGCGTTCAGTGTCAAAAACGCGGTACCGTTGTGATTCGGTTTTGTACGACCGTTATAAGCAGAGGAAATTCACTATTCTCTTTCTTGATTGTGATTGGCTGACCTTTATATGCAGGTGACCGGTATAAACAGAGGAAGTCGGTACTGAGCAGAGTTTCTGCCAACCACACGTTGGCAGACCCTTTAGAAATAGATAAACAGTTTTAGGAGGTCCATAATTGGTTTATGCCAAATTCAATAACAGTTCTCATTTTACGGTATTTTGCAGTTTAATTTAGTTATATTTGATTTAATTATTTTTGGTCGGGTTGGCGTGACGTCCTCCCGGTAGACGGCGCCGAGCTGAGCCTCGACGCCGCTCTGCGGGTGCTGCCTTCGGGCAGCCCCTAGTCCATTGCGGGACATGTGAGGTCGTCTCTGCGGGCGAGGTGACGAGGTGGTGGCAAGCTGTGGCCAAGGACTCGCCGCGCAGAAGGCTTCGCTGCGCGCTATGACCAGGTTCGCCGTAGCGGGCGGGCTGCAAACGGCATGGCCCAGGAAGATGAACTGGACGCGCGACAAGACCAAGGCGTAGGGCGGACTCCCGAACGGGACTTTGTACTCAACACGATGGCAGACGAAGGACCAGCAAGAGGAGCGCAAGGCACAAGAACAGATACTACAGATCAAGGCGCAAGGCTACGCTGGACATGCAGAAGACCGATGAGCGGACGTGCAAGGAGCAGAACAGATACTACAGATCAAGGCACAAGAAGCGGAGGACATCGATCGACGGCAGGACCGACGACTTCTCGACGTTGACGAAGAGACCTGTGAAGAAGAGCGACGCGGCGAGCGCCATTTATTACCGAGAACGCGGAGGAGGGGGGGCGAGGGGAGCCTCACATTTCCTGACGTATGCGAAAAAAGGTACACTGGTACCGTACCCACTCGTGGGTACAGTACCAGTTTGCCTCACCTGGCCTACGCTTCCAGCTAGCGATTCAGAGTCTAGCCAGTGTAAAAATGTTACGCGTAAACGTAAATCCATACCATACATGATTTAATTATACTTATTTAAATAAGAATACTTAAATTAAGTCTATTCTAATTACACGCTTCCTCATACACGTAAGCGCACGTGTACGCCATCTAATAGGTCTAGGTAGACCCATTATACCTGATAGCACTTTGTAGTCCGTCCCACGACCGACTGCTGTTCGTTCGTATGGAGTCATACGAACGCGGGTAGAGAACTCCCCAATGGATGAGGGATCTGCTGGGACCCCTCAAATGTCCGTGACGCGCACGGACTGCGCCCACCTGTCTGATCCAGAGTGGGAGACTCTCCAAAGACTCTCGCGAGTCATTGGAGAGGCAGCGGTAGCTACGATGCTTCGTACGCTATCGCCGACAGAGCAACACGGTGTTGCTCTGGGGTACATTGTTAAGGAGCAACGAGATGTTGCTGCCTCGGTGGCTTCCCCTAAGCCACGCGTGGAGTCGTTAATACTCCACGTGAGTACCTACACGGGGAAGGAGGACGAGACCCTCCTTCGATGGCTTGTCGAACTCGACACAGCCGTTGCGGCTCGACGTATCGTCGATCCGATGTCGAAGGTCGCGTTCGCCATGTCATGTCTTGGCGGACGTGCGAGGAGTTGGGCCTATGGGCGCCGACTCTCGGATCCTACGTGCTTCGGCACGTACGAGGTGTTCAAAGAGGAGCTCAAGCTTGCGTTTGAGCCACCGAAGAACGAGTTCAGATCGACAGCGGAGTTTCTCGATCTGCAAAAGGGCAAGGATGGTGTTCACACATTTGCCCAGCGTGCTCGATACTTGGTATCGAACATAGTGGCCAACCCGATCGACGAGGCGACCAAGGTCGTCACGTTCATGAAGGGACTAAGAGATGGTCCCGTCAAAACATATCTCTTCCGAGAGTATCCGAATACTCTCGAGGAGGCGATTAGCCTTGCGATGCAAGAGGAGTTTAGCCGGCGTCAAGCTAAACTCCATGCGAACGCGCCGAAGCCGGCGCGTCCTGTTGTGAAGACGGGAGGTCCGGAACCTATGGACCTCTCGAGTGCTACGACTAGTAGGAACAGCAAGGTTCGATGTTACAAGTGTAGTAACATCGGTCACTATGCACGCGAGTGCACAGCGGGCGGGCGTTCAAAAAACGCCAAGGACCAGTAGGCGCGGGGCGTCCTACTGGTGATGCAGTCTCGCGTGTCGAGCTTGGTCACGCGACAATGAGGACTGCTGCCCCCAGCGAGAAGGTTTCTCGCTGTAAGCTGCAAGATGACAAGTCAAACCTTGTCATCCTGAACGTGATGTCGAAGGGAGCGAACTCTCTTCGTGCCCTAGTGGACTCGGGCGCGTCGAACAACTTTGTTCGACAGGGAAGTCTTCGAAGGCTTGACTTCGAAGAGGCCGACACGCCTCGCGGCGTGTTGGAGGTGCGGTTGGCAACAGGTGCCACCGTGAGGTCTGAGAAGCGCGTAGTCCGTGTGCGCTTCTCTTACAAACGAAGGACGTTTGTGGGAGATCTTATCGTCTTCGATCTAGACGATAAGTACGACTTGGTAATAGGCATGCCGTGGCTTGCACGGCATGACCCGGTGGTCAACTGGGAGAAGCGTACGCTCGTACGCTTCAACAACACATGCGCGACAGAGAGCGATGGCCCTGTCAGTGCTGCACATGCACCGGCCGGTGCATGTGGATCCCCAGTTGAGGCAGCAGCGGCCGCCGCTGCCTCCGAGAGTCGTTGGGAGAAAATGTGTGTCGACTCAGAAATCTGAGCCGAAGGGTCGCGGTCACATAAGTGATGGCCAGGTGAATGTGAATCACCTGACGCATAAACATCTGAATGATGTTTGTCACATGAGTGATGGTCAGGTGAATCGCATCACCTGAGAGAAGGTAAAATACCGGTATTACCGGTATCCTTGGAGGTACTTCCGACGACGTCGCGTCGACTCTGGGAGTTGACGAAGAAAATAAAATTCGGGGAACCAAAAGGCGTGCGTCAGCTCTGAGAGCTGACGCCACTGGCGCGTCGCTGCTAGTTCTGGGAACTAGCGATCGTGCATCAGCTCCGGGAGCTGATGATGCGTGTATTGGCGAACATTCGCTGCTAGTTCCACGAACTAGCGATCGTGCGTCAGCTTTGGGAGCTGACGATACGTATACAAGCCAACACTCGCTAGCGCTGAAAGCTAGCGAGAGAACGTCGACTCCGGGAGTCGACGATGCGGTTGCTTCATCCGCTCCGGGAGCGGATGGAGGCGCAGCGGTTCAGGGAATCGACTGCGCGGCAGGAGGTGCTGGCGGTTTCAAACGCCCAGCACCCGAACAACCTGCGTGCTCACGTGCAGCAGCGCTGCACGCGATGAGCGGCACTCAAGCCGGGCTTGATAGTGCGAGTCAGCGGAAGGAATCTGACATGATGTTAATTCCGATTTTCGAGCGACAGGTGGATATTACGTTACGATGTGATTGGTTATACTATGGGTTATAAGCGAAAGGGACTTTGGGACGCGGCCGCACCCGTGCGACATCTGTGGAAGACTGTGGATAAACCTTCGCCTGACTGTAAAGGGGCCCAAAGGACCAGAAGTGTACTTCAGAGTGTGCACAACTCTGAAGGTCAACTACACTCTGTCTGGTCACCGGACTTTCCCCGACGATGAGTGCCTAAGTTCTGGCGGAAAGTCTCTCAGAAGAACGTATCTCTGAGAGACCTCATCCCGTTACCGTCCAGCGCGACGATGGATGGTTCAAGGATTCACAATATATACCCGCAGAGACCAAGTATCGCGCGCCGGACGCCGCGCACCCGCGCAACCCTCAAGATCTTCATGTACGTTAAAGCATTAGTGCTCCGTACTCTGGTCTCCTACTCGAAACTCTGGTATCTCTAACTCTGAGCGAGTAAGACTCTGAAAACCAAGTGATATCAGACTCTGAAAACCAGGATACCAGACTCTGAAACCACCGAAGATTCAAGACCATACTGAAACCAAGTGAACCCAAGTTCAAGTCACGTATTCAAGTGATTACTGACCTGCACATCCCCCGTAATGACGTCTCTACCTGTCAACCCATCGAGATCGGCTGCACAGACTGCATACTAAGATCAAGTCAAGATATCTTATATATACAAGAGCCAAGTGTACCTGACATATGAAGACTGACTGCTGAAAGGACGCAAAAGATGACAAGAAGAAGAGAGATACCAGAAAGATATGATAGTTATGAGGAAGATAAACGATAAACAGAGTTCAATTTGCTTGCTACTGCACAAGTCCGCTTGAGAGGTATTCAAGCCACTGCGTCATCACGTACGTCGTGTGATCTCCACCAAATTCAATCCCCTTAGGTGGAGATCAGGTAACGTAGAGACCTGAAAGGACCCGCCTATTCCATATCCTAGTTGGGTCGTTTGTTTTGTCTCTAGCGGTAGCCCATTTCATATTGCTCGTTTGGACAGGCTCTGGAAACTAGACAGTCGTTTTCAGAGTGCAAGGTAGACTGTTATATATAGCCGATTGTATTGGTTTATATTTTCCCTCTATACTAGAGGGTGGTGCGCGAACGTAAAGGGATACCAGACAGACCAGGTGTCTGGTAGCAAGTCCCCTAGTTGACCTGGGAGTATTAGCCCACCGTTCAAGGGCCTAGAAAGAATAAGAACGGCTGTATATATTTGTATATTTTCGAACTCTGTATATTGGTTGTTTATCTCTGAAAGTCAGGTATCTCGGTTCTGGATTTGTGATATTCAGACACCGATTTCAGACTTTCTCTGGTATATTAACCTCTTTTCGACCGCCGACTTCCTGGAAACCATCCCGGTTCCCAGAGATTCCGATTACCGAACGCTCCTGGAAGGATTTCCTGAATACCGACACCAGACTCCGAGGGAACTCCAACTTCTCTTCACCATACATTCTCAGACTCCGGCGAGGGTCATATTTCCGAAGACAACGAACCCACGAGGATACCGCAAGGTACCACACGCCAACCTACCGTTGTACGGCTCTGAAAACCCCTTTTCAGTAGTCGTATAACTAGGGTTCACTATACGCCCCCTGCTCCGCGGCCAAAGTTTCACCGTGGTGCGCGTGCCCGGATCTTTGGAATCGTGATATCACCGGATTTGAGAGTACAAGAAGAGAAAGTTTCCTGTCAAGCGTCTATATTCAAGATGGCTACGCCAGGATCTACGAGAGGAGGACGCCGTGGTCGTGGTCGGAGTATTCCGACACGTCAATCCAAGCGTCTACAAGGTTTGCCGCCTGAGGAGCAACCAGACTTGGATGCTATCCAGAAGGCGGCCCGCGAGAAGAGGAAAGCTGCGCGAGAGAAGAAGGCAGCTGAGAATGTGAGCGTCCCAGAACCGGCGGTCGAAGACCAGCCTGCTGAGGAACCAGAAGTTCAAGAGACACCTGCTGTCCCTGGTGAACAAGGTTCTGAAGGCCCGTCAGAAGTCGAAGCTTCTGGTGACGAGGCGACCATTGCCCGCGAGGGTGGTGATGAGGCGTCTGAGGGAGGCGCCGATATGGTTGAGTCCCCGGAAGTGATCGATCTGTGTTCAGATTCGGCAACTTCCGTCCAGTTTGTGGATGAAGTGAAACCAGAACCCGGATTCTCTGAAGAACATGTTCCACGGTCCCCAAAGTCTGAAGACGCACCTATGTCTGATGACATGGCGATCAAGTCTGAAGAGTCTCTGAAGACACCGTCTGATGAGTCTGGGAGGGCTGACTCGCTTGATGGGGAACGTGCTCTGAAGTATGTGCGTCGTGAGTTCCGCCGTTGGAGAGATATGGACACAGGCAAGGTCGTCCCGCCAAGCGTCGAGTATATGTGGCCAACGACGAAGCCCAGTGCTGATGCTTTCCAGAAAGCCGCTGCAGCGACCGGCGACTACATCAAATGGCGATGTTCCTCCGTCTTCCCTGAGGATATGTGGATCTCGGAGTTTCACGTGAGGCGTCAGGGTTTTGGTTGGATCCAAGACCTATCTTATGTTGAGATTCCGATGAGCACGTTGACAGCACCGGAGTGTGTGGCTGTTCTTCAGACAATGTTGTACGAGGCAGGTTTCGAATTCCAGAACCTCCTCCCAACCTGGTCTCAGACGCAGGCGTCAGCCGTCGTTGGGTCTCAAGTACGCAGTGTGGCGTCCGAACTTCAGAGTCGACTCGCAGTGGAATTGGCTGAGTGGGCCACAGTGACCGCCAGGTTACAAGTTTGCCGACTCCCAGAAAGCATGAAGCAAGAAGACACAACTGGCAAGAACGAAGCAGAAAGTGTATTACCTGACAAAGATGCTGACCTACAAGGACAACGACTGATCATGCGACTCCGGGTGACCGGACTCCGAGTGACGCACAGTTCTGACGGTTCCAGCAGTGACGAGCCGCCGCAGTCCAAGCGCTTACAGCAGAGACCGCCGCGCCCACAAATCCCGTCGACACCGTCAGCTTTATCGACGCCATCGCTGTCTTCACTGCCGCAATATGAGAGTCGCTCTGATAACACGCGACCAGAGTCTGAAAATCCAATGTCCGAAGATCAAAGCATCTCTCAGACTCAGATGTCGGATGTACTAATTCCCAGTGTCGTTGGGACCTCGGATGATCAGTCGTCGGGATTCCAGACTTCGCGCGGAAGCTCTACAGACTCGTCCTTGATGTCCATGAGTCGAGGGGCGGCATCACACATGTCGCTATCCACAGGAGGTCTGGCGTTAATTGCTCAAGGTGTTGATACGGGAGGAGCAATCTCTGAGGGCATGGGGATCCAGGTGACGCGAACGCTGTTACCAGTGAAACCAGAGATCGAAGATGTTGACATGCCGGAAGAGAAACCAGGGGTGCCAGACGCGAAGCCGGGATACCATGTGTCTGTCGGAAGTTCTTCACGGGATTTCAGGCAATTGACTCCGGAGATTCCGCCTGTATCTGTCTCCACCCGAAGCGAAAGTCACCAGAGCCACCGCCAAAGTGTGAAGAGTGACGACCTTCCAAGACCACCGTCCCGACGCTTGAGTTCCATCGCGTCGAGTCGTACGAAGTCTGAAACCCGAAGTTCTCAGAGATCAGGACCTGCCCAGATCGAGTTGAACGTCATGAGGCAACAGCAGGAGTGGCAAAGCCGGATGGAGCAAGCGCAGATGGAGTTCTTGGCCCGAGAACGCTTGGAGTCCATGGAACGCGATCGTCGTCGAGAGCAACGTGACTTGGAGGCAAGGCGCGAAATTCAGACGCTCACCGAGCGCTTGTTGAAGTCGGAAAACGCGAGGCTGGAGGCTGAGAGACGTGCCGACGACGCTGAAGAACGCAGAAGTCTAGTATCTGAAAACAAGCTCAGGAATCGCAGCGTGGCGGAGTTGGAAACTCTGAAAACGGAGCTCCAGAACTCTGAAAACCAACGTCTGGAATCAGAGTTTGCTGAACGCTGGCGACAGAGAGAGGCCGAGACCGAAGCCGAACGTGTGCGTGCGACTGACGAGAAGAAACGGGACTGAATTTCTCAAATGGAAGCCTTACAGCAGCGAATGAAAGTCATGGAAGCCGAGCGCGACAGGGAGAAAGAAAGTTCTCAGAACATGCAACGGTTCCAAGCCGGTTAGTTGAGAAACCTTCGAGCGACATTATCCCAAGTTGAAGAGGCGCGAAGGGTCGGTCACCCCGATTCAGCAACTTCAAGCCAAGTGTTACATACCGGTAACCCTGAAGTTGCAACTATGTATCCAGTATCCGGGTCGGAAATCAGAAGTGACTCAAGAAGGGTTGGGGTTGAACCCATGTCACATTCACCGGCTCTCAAGACGGAATCTCGAGATTTTGCAACCTTCCAGCAAGGCACCCCTGCACGAAGCACGGGGACGAAGCGAGTGAAGGCCGAGAGGAATGGCGGCGCTACTACTGCTACGGCCACCCAGGTGACTCAAGCGACTTCGGTGACAGAGACCAAAGGCGATACTAGACGTGCGCCTACTCCGAGACGAGATCCGCCGCAGAAAACTGAAGCTGGACGGCCTAATGGAGATCGGAGAGCGTCTCGCAGAGCGAAGCGTCATGACAGAGCGCCAGACTCTGGTGGAGACTCTGACGATTCAAGTTCAGACTCTGCGAGCTCGTCATCGGAGAACTCGGAGCCAGGTGAAGTGGTGAATTTGACGGCAGCAACTCAAGCGCAAGCTGGAACCACACTCCTGACGCTAAGGCCGTTCATGAATTCGAACAACCTTGGAGAATTTGACCCCAGAGCCACCCTCAGGGAACGTGTCCACTGGTGGGAGCGATTTACGAATATGGCTTCTCAAGGAGGTTGGTCGACTAAGACGCGCATCCAGGAACTCAAGTTGAAGCTCCCCGTGTCTGCGCGAGACTGGTTTAGCCAGCTTCCCAAAAGTGTGTCCCGTGATTGGAAAGAGCTATCTTCAGAGTTCAAGAAACGTTATTGCAAAGCTCGGTCATCGTATTCTGAGATACTTCACTATGGCTATGAAAGACTCTGAGACTCCGCTTGAATTTTTCTACCGACTTAATTCTGCCGCTGGAAAAGCTGACATTGATTTCCGGAAGTCGTCCAAGCGTCTTGAGAAGCATGTACTGCGATTCATCACGAAGCTTAAGGATGCACGCCTGAAAACGTCGCTGCAAGGTCAGAGATTTCGCCGAATTTCAGACTTGGAATATGCGTTGCAGCAAGATGAAGATGTGTGGCGAACTGGTGACCATGAAATGACCCCTGCCAAGTCTCGAGATTTCCGAGCTGATAATATTCCGCGAGGGCAGTTCAAGCCCAAGCGTGTGCATCGGACTTATGTCGCAAGAAACGTGGATTCTGAAGATTATGATTCTGAAAACTCTGAAAATCACAAGGAATCTCTGAAATCCAATCAGGATACCAGAGATCAGACTGGTGATTCCAGAACTCCAAGTACGACTTTAGAGTCTACCCGTGATGAAAGTACTGCGCAAGCATCTTCGAACAATTCAAAGGCTCCACCAAGTGCAGATTGGACGCAGACTCTGACGAATGAAGTATATCGAGTGATGGATAACATGGGATGGCGTCCGCCGCCCCAGTCCCGGTCAGGGATTCCACCAGAGGCGTCATGAGAATAGTGGCTACTGGAACAAGTTCTGTGAAAAATGTCAACGCTCAGGGCATTCAGAAGAAGATTGCTGGAGAGACGTCACGTGTGACCGCTGTCAGGAGAAAGGACACCCGAGTCGAATGTGGCGGATGCCACCCTGTGAAGTATGTGGAAGAGTACACCCTGGAAAACCCTGTGAAGATCTGAAAACTCTGGAGGCACTTAAGCAACTCGCTCGACAAGGTGCACTCAAGGACATGCCGAACCACCTACGGGAGAAACTTCTGGGTGATGAGGCAGACTCTGGGAAGCCGTTAAACTAATATGCCCGTCGGATGGGGATCCGAAACGCGCCGGGCATGGCGTTACCCCAGAGTTGTGTGTTCTAGTGTGTGTAGGACCAGAGCTGAGAAAGACTCAAGATAACACTCAACAATGCATGACTACTTTTGCCCAAGAATCGACCATACCTTCTGGAAACTCAGGGAACGAGTTACCTGAGATCGCCGACGACACCGATCCGACACCAGACGACTCAGTGTCGTTCAGGTTGAAGGATGGCGAGTGTTATGGCTGGTGGGAAGACAACTATCCTGACCGTTCAAAGAGGGATGTGGTGATGGTGTATGGTGCTTTGAATGACCATCGAACCAAGATTCTTCTGGACACTGGTGCGACCATAAATATTCTGAGTTACGACTTTGCGCGTAAGCTCGGACTCAGACTCAAGTCGCACAAGCAGACCAAAGTGTCGGGGATGGGTGGTGTTCCGACATATATCGGTGCCAGCGCTGAGATCAAGTTGACACTTGGGCCAAGAGTGGTATATATTGTGGATGTTTGGGTCGCGAATATCGGTGAAGGAATTGACGTGCTTCTGGGAATGGGTTTTATGTTTGCCGCCGGAGTGAGAATTAGCGCTCGTGAAGGTCTGGTATCATTACCAGACGAGGTAGTGGTGATGATGTGTAATTGGGAACCTGGTGATCATATTGGTCGTAACAGGTCGGTTAGACCATGTGAGGCTGTTCTTCTGAGTCCAGGTGAAGAATTTATTGTCCGAATCGACTATGGACCAACGAATCCCCAAAGGGAAGTCGTGTGGGCCGGACGCGGTGACCGCTGGGTTACCCAGCTGGTCTATGCGGCTCGATCTTGGCCTGTGGCCGTTCGCGTGGTAAACATCTCTGATAAAAACACGTGGGTCAATGAACTCTCTGATGTCGCGAGGATCGTGGAATATGGTTTCTTCACGTTTCGTGCGTCCAGGTTCCGCTGCTTATCGTGATTGGGAAGTTCTGATTTTGGAAAGCACCCCGTCACCAGAGACTAAGAAACGTATGAAGAGAGAGGCGGAGTTGGAGGCCTTGATGCCGCAACCCCCGTGTGTAGACCACCCAGACTACCCATGGCCGACTGAAATACTGCAACGTCCAAGGTTTGATAATGCTCGAGTGCAGTTCGTGAAACCAGAGTCACCACCGACCGTGAAACGAGTGCGCTTCGCCCTGGATGCATTTACCCAGACGGAAGATGGCTGCCACGGCGAATCAACAGGAAGAGTGGACATCGGTACAGATACCAGAGATTTGAAGACATTCTCTGAAAGTACTTCGCATACAGACTTTGGTGACACCTCCGTTGCTATCGACGACGACGTCTTTAACTCAAAACCTGAGTGTCTCTTAGGTGATCCTCAGACTCCTGAGTTACCCGCGGATGATTTCGACTTAATGGATGAGTCTTGGGATATCCCCATTCGAGGGATGCCTGGAACACCTGTGGAAAAATTACGAGTGGAATACGAGCGGTGCATGAACGTTTCGAATGAAGAGTTGGACCTGGAGCCAGGTGTGTATATGCGAGAAGGCACGGAACTCCTCGCTCAACTACGTGACCAACTGGTCATGTTGCCTGAGCTGGAAGAATTGACACCAGAGTGTGATATCGACAACGCTGATGTTGGAGAACCAGGAAAGACGACCCCAGAAATGGAGAAGAAACTGCGTGATATTCTGAGGCACCACAGGAAAATATTCCTGGGAGATGGCAATGCAGCGCCCGCACCGGCAAGGGGCGTGGTCTGTGATCTGGATGTGGGAGATGCCAAACCGGTAGCCCAACGTCCGAGATCTGTCGCCCCTCATCTCATGCTGAAGGTGTACGACTTCTAAAGAAACTCCTGGAAACTGGTTTGATCGAGTACTCCAACTCACCGTGGGCATCTCCTATTGTGATCGTTCTCAAGAAGAATGGTGTTGACATACGAATGTGCATCGACTATCGCATTGTGAATGGCTTCATTCAACTGTCGCGTTACCCTCTACCTCTTATTGACGACCTCCTAATTGGTTTTGAGGCTGCCATGTGGTTCATGAGCCTGGATATGGCTAGCGGTTTCTGGGCGATCAGGATGACGGAGCGTGCACGACTGATATCAGCTTTCATTTGCCCGTTTGGGCATTTTCAGTGGGTAAGGATGCCGTTTGGTCTGAAGAATGCCCCTCTTGTGTATCAGGCTGTGTTGGACAATTGCCTGTGGGGATTCGTGAGATTGTCACCAGAAGAAGAAGAAGCTGAAGTTGATGCGGAGGTTCTGGAATTTCTGCAACTCCAGCCTCAGGACTCTGAGAAGCATCTTTCAGACTCTGAGAACCATACTCCGATTTCAGAGATGCCAACACTCACAAGTCAAAAATGACCGTTTTTCAGAGGAATATTCCCGTCCCCACATGCATGGGTCCAGTCCTGGGGAGGAGTTCATACATCGACGACATCGCACATGGAGCACCGACTTGGGACCAATTATGTGACGATTTGAACGCCCTGCTTTTCAGACTTCGCTATTGGAACATATCTGTGAGTTTGCCCAAGAGCGAGTTCGGGAAGTTGTCGATACCGTACCTATCCCACGAGATCAGTGCCGAGGGTCTGAGGGCAACGCCCAAGATCGTCAAAGGAGTTGAAGGACTGCCCTTTCCGTCTACGCTGAAGGGAGTTCAGAGTTTCATGGGAAGCCTCAATTATTACAACAAGTTTATTGAGGATTTACCAGTGATTGCTGCTACCCTCTATCAGCTGACGGACGAGCAGATTCGTGCTGGACGAGACCTGACTCGTGCGAAAGAGGCGTTCGAGATTCTGAAACGCAAGATAGTCTCTACTCCACTACTCAGACATCCAGACCGAACCAGACCGTTTGTTGTCATTCCGCATGCGAACCCTTGGGCTGCTTCAGCAGTCTTGGGACAAGAATATGAGGGAATAATACACCCGGTCCGGTTCACGGGTCGTGTCCTGAACGACGCCGAACTCAGGTATCATATCGCTGAGAAGGAGGTGATTGCGATCCTCAGAGTTTTGGAAAACTTCAGAGCTCTGGTGGAGTCAAGTCCGGTGATTGTGGTCTATACTAGATACTCTGTCCTGAAATGGTTGCTGACATCGAGCTCCACCGACGGCAGAAACGTCAAGTGGGGTCTGAAGCTGTCGCAGTGGAACTTGGCGAGTTCAGCGTGATGAAGATGGACTCCCAGCTATACTCGGCGCAGGCATTACCCCCAGGGAACATCTGGACGAAGTCTCTGAAAATCTGATCCCAGTCAAGGGGCGAGTCAAGCCGCCAGTTCCTATCAGTGTGGAAATGCTGGAAGCAGATTATCAGGGCTATGTTCTGAGTTTCGACGGTGCCGCAAAGACGTCTACTCGTTTGGGAAGCTGAGGGTGGACACTCTGGGAACTCCCGGGGTGGAGCGTTCTGGAAGCCCGAGGGTTTCCCCTGACGGATGTCACGGTGAATGACTCGGAATACTGTGGCCTGAATTATGGTCTGAAGATGGCACTCGACCGCGGAATACAGGGGTTGGTGGTTGTGGGAGATTCGCGCATCGCGATACAACAGGCTCAGGGACTAATCAACTGCAATCAGCCTAACTTGCAACGGAGGTTGGCCGAATTTGAGTCTCTGAAAACCAAGTTTCGGACTCTGAAGTTGGTGCATGTGAAGCGCGAGTTTAACCAAGCAGCGGATTACCTGACCTCGAAGACTTTGACCCTTGGGGAAGCTTGGCAGGTGCAAGACGAGGATGAACTTATGCACCTGCGACTGGTATCCAAAGTTCATGAGAAACTGATGAAGCCCTGCTCAACCCCGGACATGGAAGTTCAAGAGTCAAAAATATCAGACTCTGAAAATCATAATGCGTCACCAGAGTCTGAGAATGTTTTTGATCCGGAATCCGCACCCCTACCTCGATCGGTCAGAGTGTTGATTGCTGTAACCCGTGCCCAAGCTCCGCCTGACGCTAATCTGCCTGAGGATGATGACGAACGAGAACCTTTGGGGCCTTTGAAGTTCCAGGCAGAACGCTGGCGACGGATCAAGGCGCATCAGAGCCAGGACCCGTACTTGGTTGAACTCGTGAAGTTTCTGAAAGGTGACGTGGGAGGTTTACCACGACCCCGAGTCAGGAAGCTTGCCAGAGTCGCTGAGGACTTCGTTCTGGATTCTAGAGATGTACTATATCGCCTGAGTCGCGCTACTCGAGAGCGGCCCCGGAACAATGTTGACGAACTCAGACTGGTGGTTCCCAGAGACTTGTATCCAGACCTGTTTATCTATGCTCATGAAGACTACCAAGGTGGACATCAAGGAACCAGGAGAACCTTTGAGAAGCTGAGTTCGGAGTTTTACTGGTTGGGTATGTATGCCGATGTGGAGAGATTTGTGAAGGAATGCGTAGACTGTGCCAGTGGCAAGGGACGACCCCCAAATCCTGGACCGTCCCCTGGAAATATTGAGCCCAGCCGGCCATTTGAAGTGGTGTCTATGGATTTTGTGACCCACATGCCGAAATCAGCACGTGGAAACACATTTCTCTTGCTGTTCCAGGATATGTTTTCAGGATACGTGATGTGCAAGCCAATGAGTGTCACCACCGCTCAGGATGTAGCAGAGGCTTATGAGGAACGCGTTTTCAGAAACTTTGGTACTAGCTCTCTGATTCGTCATGATCAAGATCCTCGCTTTATGAGTGAGGTGTTCAAGTGTTTCAGGGAACTTTTGGGTAGCAGACAACGAGCTACTCTAGGGTACCGGCCTCAAGCCAACGGCCAGCAAGAGAGATCAGTACAGACTGTGGTGCGCGCGATTAAGGCATATATCTCTGAAGCTGATCAAAGTGACTGGGATGATCACGCCGAACGTCTGATGTTTGCCCTGAATACGTCATTCGATGCCACCCGTCTGGAAACGCCTTTCTACCTGGTACATGGTTGGGATGCTCACGGGACGGTGTCCGCTATGCTTGGACCCAAGCCATCGGCGACTCAGGAGCGAACCGCGTACAAATGGAGACGGAAGATGCAACGAGACTATAGCTATGCTCTGGCATGTGCCGAAGATCTCCAGAAGAAGGCAAATTGTGACCGGTCTGAGGAACAGACCAGAAAGTGGAACGAGTTATCAGAGCGTCTGAAGTCAGGTTTCGCTATAGGCGACGCCGTATGGCTCTACATCCATAAGGTACAAACGGGATTGGGTAGAAAACTAGCACACATGTGGCACGGACCTTTCAGGATCGAGGAGATGCTGGACGATTTCAGAGTACGACTCAAGGTTGAAGATACCGGCTACCGCGTGAACCCCTGGGTGCATGTGAGCCGTCTGAAGCCAAGGGCTCTGTTCCCCAGACGACCCACGGGGGAACTCCAGATTCCAGAAGATGATGATTTTGACGCCACCCTGTTACCAGAAGATAGTTGGGAACCTGATACTGAAAACGACGAGTATGAAGTGGAGAAGATTCTGGATACCCGCTGGAACAAGCGTACCAGGACGTCCAGACGCCTGCGCGAATATCTGATTAAGTGGAAAGGTTACGATGAAACTGAGTGGTTACCGTTATCGAAGTTGAACTGTGGAGCATTACTTTACGAATTCAACCAGAGTGCACGAGCACGAGCCCGTTTTCAGGCGATGCAGGCTGGAGACGATCACCCCAGAGTCTAATAACTCTGAAAACATATCTGGAAGTCTGATATCTGAAGGTTTTCAGACATTGACTTTTAGAGTGTGGTAGTCTGAGTGCGTGTTTTCAGAGACCTATTTCTGAAATTCGTGCGTTTGGATATGTGATCGACCATGTTACTGCTTATATAAAACGACTGCGTGAATGTGAATATGGAAGTGAGTTTGTGGAGAATTAAGTACTGGAGGATACGAGGTTATGAACAATGAGATGATGAGAAGAAGTGTGATTACATGGAATGATATTGAAAGATTAAGGGATTAGGAAGCTACACTGAGACCAGGGGTTTACGTCACAAATGCAGACAACTATTTGGCTTCTCGAAAATGCAGCCTTCCCGTGGGCACCATAGTGGACACCTGAGCCTCAGTAGCGAAGGGAGATCGGGTTCTCGGAACGCTCCGTAGGTGTCATCTGATCCTTCTTGACGTCGGCGGGGACGTACTGGAGCCACTCTTCGTCCACATTCACCGTGGCCCATTGCATCCGAGCAGGCTCAATCGCGTCCAAGTCACCCAGTTGCGTCTCCAGACTCAGACACTTGGGACCCCTGAGCTCTGCGAGTCTGGGATCTTGCCAGATCCAGGGACAGGACTTGTCTGGGACAACCCAGATGCCAGGCTCTGAAAGCAACGACTCCGGGAAATCTTTGTGCCCCAGGACTTTTCGGATGAGGGCGTTGTGCTGACGAATCATGGCGGCTTGACGCATGGACCGGTACTTGTGAAGCTCCGCAGACTTGTCGTCAGCCTCAACGTCCATAGTTACCCAATGGGTACGCTCCCAGAAGACTTGAGCATGCTTCTTCATGCTGCGCACGATGTCTTCCACGTCAGCCAACACCATGGGCCCCAGTTCCTCCCGCTTGTGGAAGTAAAACTCTGAGAATCGGTTGTCGAACATGACTTTCCAAGGGGCGCGCTTCTTGCGGAGGACTGCACAGTACCGCTCAGAGTCCCAGCGCTTCTTGAGGATGGCACATGAGTGTTTGTGCACCTCGTAGTCTGGGAAACCCAATCTCTGGCCAGTGGTGGTCTTGGTAGAGCTCACTCGTTGTACCCTGATACCATAGTACAACCAGGAAGATGCCTCACAGTCTGGTGTTTCCACCACCTGGAGCTCCTTGACCGTCAGGGAGTTGTAGGGCTTGGACACCAGACTACGCGCTTTCCCAGAAGAACTTTTGGACTTCGATCCACTTCCACTGGTGGATTTTGGGCGAGACTTGGGACTCGTATGGGCCTTTACGGATGCGATACTCCTCTTGGACTTCTTGGTGGGGATGATAGGTCCATCATCAGAGTCTGAGTCGTTATCAGAGTCCCGGGGACGCTTGGAACCAGGACGCGGGTGGTCATCGGACTTCTTGCTCCCGGACTTCTTACCCCCAGAGTTCTTGTTCCCAGACTTCTTGTCTTCAGACTGACTTCTTGTCTTCAGACTTGTCGCTCTCGGCATCGCTGTCGTCAGACGCACCGTCATCTGAGCTCCCGTCGTCATCTTCGTCTCCAGACTCGACCGCACCAGAATCTTTGTAATCAGGGTCGTCGTTGGGGTCATCGGCGGTGGACTCAACATCACTCTCCGGGTAATTCACGTGACCATCCAGGTCACCCCAGGCCGCAGGCTCAGTACCAGCCGAGATGTGACGATCCACCACCTCATCAGCCATCTGGTAATACACTTCGGGGACGTACTTGGCCCAGAGAGTGGAATCCAGGCGACGAGAGAATACCAAGCTCACCAGCATCTGAATGAGAACCGGACTACTAAAGAGACTGTGAGCCTCTTTGTCCGACGCTAACCACTCCATGGCTTTATCATACTTGATCCCAGCTAGCAGGGCTTGGCGGAGGTCGGGTCGAACTTCCTTCCAGACCACGTCACCAGGGAGCCTCTTGTGGACCTCAGACTTTGCCACCTTAGAACTTGCATTCGCCGGAAGCGCCGAGTCTTCAACGGGCTTGTGTCCGGACGGGCGACGCTGCAAATTCTTGGGGTCCCACTTAAACGGCCGCTTCGGAGATGATTTCAGAGTCTGGGGCTTCGGTGGATATGACAGGTACCGTGGGCTCTCGCTCTTGGACTCTGAGGTTTCAGTACTTGGACGAGTAAGATCCAGAACTTTGGTGGTCTTCGCAGCCTTCTCAGCAGCCCGACGAGCTTGTTCTTCAGAAAGCCGTTTCTTGAAGTCAGGAACGGGCTTCTTTCGCGCGTCCAAGGCTGTCACACTGATGATAGTCGTCCAGTTATCAGGGACGGTGGTGTCCTCTTGGTATGACACCAGAAGGTCATGATGCCGATCCCAATTACCAGAGATTTTAGAATTCTCTTGTAAGAACTCTGAGAACCCCCACGGATCTGTGGACTTGGCCTCAGGACGCGACTTCAGAATCGAGACCTGTGCTTGAAGATCGGCGACTTGGGATTTCAGAGCTGCCTTGTCCGACTTTAGAGCTTCCACTTGGTCCTGATAGTGAGCCTTGAGGTCCTGAATCTCCGAAGCCATGCGTTCTTCTACCACACCGGCGTCTTGTTGGGCACACTTGAGCTCGTGTTTCCAGTATTGGCAGTGGAGTACCCACTCGCGCTTGATTTCTTCACACTCGGAGCGCGCTGCGCGCCGCATCAATCAGAGCGACGCCGTTCTGAGAACCAACACGTTCTCGAAGGCGGCGGTGAGCAGCAGCCATGAGTTTCAAGCATCCAGCCGTCCGAAAGACCTTCTCGGCAAGTCGGGTGGGGGAGACGTGAGAAACCAGAGATCCCAGTTCCCGGCGAACATCCACAGATGACGTCAGAGCATCTAGAGTGCGCACATCCGGAGTTTGGGCACATGGAGACACAACCTCGTCAGGATCGAAGCTTGGAATCACTCGCTCCAGCTCCCGGAGGTCTTCATCAGTAAGTGCCTCGTAACCCACGAGTACACAGGGGCCACCGTACGCATTCGCTATGTAGCGCCCTCTTCTGAAGTCTTTAGCTCGCGCGGGGGTACTCACCAGAAAGACGTCCCTCTGGCTTCACGCTGGGAGCGACATAATTCTGGGGAACATCAGAGTCACCCAACGCAGTGACTTGATCCCCTGTGGATGTCACCAGACCCTGACGAAACAGCCGATCGACCTCTTCCGTAGACAAAAGCCGTGGGGAACCAAAGGCTCGCGGTCTGAAGACACCAGGAGTTCCCTCAGAGAATTCAGAGTGAGATTCCCCACGTGAAGCCACTGGTGGCGAGAGATCACCAACACCGGCCGAGTTCATGTCCTCACCAGGGAGGTCCTCAGTCGGACCATCGACCTGTGAGTCGGTAGGTTTGGATGCATGGGCTGGGGCGCTAGGGCTGCCACCTGGCGATGTGGCTGAACCAACATCTCCACCCTGCGATATACCGCATAGCTCCTGTCCTAAGCGAACGCGTTTCCTAAGCGAACTTTTATTGTAGCCAATCAACATCACCTATTTACAGCATCTGCCACAGCAAATCACGCAGCTAAATCGCAGGACAATTGAGCTAAATATAGCTGAGAAAGCGGTCTGAGCGACCTACATAAGAAGTTTGGCAATGGCGAGACCACGCATCACTGGAAATGGCAAACGTCCTAAGCGATACGTCCGTATAGCTGTAGATTACTCTCACAAGCGACAGGTCCTTGATCGCATCACGGCTGGGGCCACAGTTAGTGATGTTATCGACGAGTTCTATCCGTCTCTCTCAAAGCCCGAACGGAAACGCAAGCAGAAGCAGATTTCAAAATGGAAAACACAAGCCAGTTTTATTCAAGAGATGTGTGCTGACGGCAAAGGCCACCTGCAGAATTTTAGACGGAATGGTGATGCTACAGTTCTCTCGCGCGAAGCTGAGGAGAATATTGTCCTTTGGCTAAACTCAATGAGGAAGGAAGGCTGTCCGGTTTCGGCTAAAATGTTGGAGCTGAAAGCTCTAGAAGAAGCAGCAGACGACGGCATCTCTCAACACGAGTTTACGGCATCATACTCGTGGCGAAAGCGCTTCATGCGTCGTCACAAGCTCTCTATACGGGCCAGGACACGTCAAGGCCAAACTACCCCAGAAGATGCGGCTGCTGCTAAGGCCAAGTTTCGAGGTGATGTGAGGGCAGCTATAGTTGAGCACAATATCTCTAACGTCTTCAACGCTGATCAGACAGGTGATGTTTCTTGTGCCAGTTAATGCCAATGCTTTGTTGTCTAACAAAACGATTCTGTGACGCAGCGGTGTTTTTTGAATATCTCCCGCGCAAGACGATATCAACCCGCGGTGAGAAGACAGTTTGGGTTAAGTGTTGCGGGAAGGAAAAAGAGCGAGCAACCGCTATGCTGTTAGCGGATTGGAAGGGCAACAAGATGCCACCTTTCCTTGTGTTCAAGTGCGGCACATCTCGCTTGAGGCATGTTCAAGAAGCAAACACTACTGAGCGCCATGGCTTTAGCACTCGTCTGTGGAAGGAGATATCACGCATGCAAGCGAAGCACAACTGTCAGATATATGGAAATCCTTCTGCTTGGTGGAACTCGCATATATCGCTGAAGTTTCTCAAGTATCATTTTAGTGAGAGAGAGAATATGGACGACAGAGTACTCCTCCTCTGGGATGACTTCTCAGGTCATTGGACGCAAGAGGTTCAAGATTATGCTGAGTCAATCAATGTGATGCTGATGAAAGTCCTCCTCGATACACGTACGTCTGCCAACCTGCGGACATTGCATGGAACTTTCCGTTTAAGTCGCGGCTACGAAGCCGATGGGTGGAATTTCTCCAAGCGCAGATTGCAACACACCATACTACCGAAAGGAGACGTGCACATCAAAACAAGGCTATCACAAACGAAGTTGTTGTGGCGGCCAGAACTGAAACGCAAGAAGTGGCAGCTTCAACCATTAGAGAGCTTCAGACAGATATTGAACCTAAAGCATTCAGAATGGTGGGTCCCAAGCGTCCTCAAATCACGGCATGGATCAATGAAGCCTGGTCAGAGCTTACACAGGCAACAATTGTTAGCGGGTTTACAAAGGCAGAACTCTGTGGGGACAATCGTGTGGTTGGTATTGCTGTCCAAGAAGCTGGAGACGTTGATATAATCAGCAATCTGCTGGATCATCTTGCAGATCTAGGTGCATCAAGTGAGGCGGTCGATTCAAGTGATGAAATCATCAGTGATGACAGTTCTGAGGAAGGAGAATACTAGATTCTAGTATGCATATTATAACTGAATAAAATTTACGCATTTTTTTCTTTGTTTAAATATGGTTCATTTGCGAAGGTAACCAAGCGAGCTTGGGCACGTAGCTCAATTGGCAAGAGCACCGCGTTTTATGCGGATGGACACGGGTTCGATTTCCGTCGTGTCCATATTTTTTTACGCACTAAATAATCGGACAATTGCTAGCGATTAGCATCTAATTCGGAGGTGTCATGTTACATACACTTCAACCCTATCACAAACTGTGAACATTGCGGTTCGCCTAGGACAGGAGTTATGCGGTACTGGCAGTTGCCGAAGCAGGACAAGTGCCTGTTGCGTCGCCCGCCGCCCCACTCGGTGGGGCGTTTGAGCTCAGGGAAGTGTTCGTTTCCTCAGTCATGAGCGAAAGGACGGAGTTTTGAAAATGATCGCCTGTTAGGCAAGTCAAATTCAAATTTCTGAGTCTGATAGAATCAGAATGTGCGACGGGACACCAGAGACTCTGAAAACCAGGCAACTGGCAAAGAGTTGCAGCTACGCTAAGCTCTGAAAACCGTCTATCAGAATGTTTAATAGGCCTGGCCATGATACACAGCTTGGAGAAAGTTCCGCACTGATGGATCGTGACCAGGAGGGGCGGTTGACATGATGTTAATTCCGATTTTCGAGCGACAGGTGGATATTACGTTACGATGTGATTGGTTATACTATGGGTTATAAGCGAAAGGGACTTTGGGACGCGGCCGCACCCGTGCGACATCTGTGGAAGACTGTGGATAAACCTTCGCCTGACTGTAAAGGGGCCCAAAGGACCAGACAGAGTGTAGTTGACCTTCAGAGTGTGCACAACTCTGAAGGTCAACTACACTCTGTCTGGTCACCGGACTTTCCCCGACGATGAGTGCCTAAGTTCTGGCGGAAAGTCTCTCAGAAGAACGTATCTCTGAGAGACCTCATCCCGTTACCGTCCAGCGCGACGATGGATGGTTCAAGGATTCACAATATATACCCGCAGAGACCAAGTATCGCGCGCCGGACGCCGCGCACCCGCGCAACCCTCAAGATCTTCATGTACGTTGAAGCATTAGTGCTCCGTACTCTGGTCTCCTACTCGAAACTCTGGTATCTCTAACTCTGAGCGAGTAAGACTCTGAAAACCAAGTGATATCAGACTCTGAAAACCAGGATACCAGACTCTGAAACCACCGAAGATTCAAGACCATACTGAAACCAAGTGAACCCAAGTTCAAGTCACGTATTCAAGTGATTACTGACCTGCACATCCCCCGTAATGACGTCTCTACCTGTCAACCCATCGAGATCGGCTGCACAGACTGCATACTAAGATCAAGTCAAGATATCTTATATATACAAGAGCCAAGTGTACCTGACATATGAAGACTGACTGCTGAAAGGACGCAAAAGATGACAAGAAGAAGAGAGATACCAGAAAGATATGATAGTTATGAGGAAGATAAACGATAAACAGAGTTCAATTTGCTTGCTACTGCACAAGTCCGCTTGAGAGGTATTCAAGCCACTGCGTCATCACGTACGTCGTGTGATCTCCACCAAATTCAATCCCCTTAGGTGGAGATCAGGTAACGTAGAGACCTGAAAGGACCCGCCTATTCCATATCCTAGTTGGGTCGTTTGTTTTGTCTCTAGCGGTAGCCCATTTCATATTGCTCGTTTGGACAGGCTCTGGAAACTAGACAGTCGTTTTCAGAGTGCAAGGTAGACTGTTATATATAGCCGATTGTATTGGTTTATATTTTCCCTCTATACTAGAGGGTGGTGCGCGAACGTAAAGGGATACCAGACAGACCAGGTGTCTGGTAGCAAGTCCCTAGTTGACCTGGAGTATTAGCCCACCGTTCAAGGGCCTAGAAAGAATAAGAACGGCTGTATATATTTGTATATTTTCGAACTCTGTATATTGGTTGTTTATCTCTGAAAGTCAGGTATCTCGGTTCTGGATTTGTGATATTCAGACACCGATTTCAGACTTTCTCTGGTATATTAACCTCTTTTCGACCGCCGACTTCCTGGAAACCATCCCGGTTCCCAGAGATTCCGATTCCCGAACGCTCCTGGAAGGATTTCCTGAATACCGACACCAGACTCCGAGGGAACTCCAACTTCTCTTCACCATACATTCTCAGACTCCGGCGAGGGTCATATTTCCGAAGACAACGAACCCACGAGGATACCGCAAGGTACCACACGCCAACCTACCGTTGTACGGCTCTGAAAACCCCTTTTCAGTAGTCGTATAACTAGGGTTCACTATACGCCCCCTGCTCCGCGGCCAAAGTTTCACCGAATTCGCGACAAATCCGCTGACGATTGCGATAACGTCCCGTCCAAGGTGCGATGCCTTGGACGTGGAGCACCTGGAGCCGGGCTCCATGGAAGACCTTCGCGGCGCAAGCTCAGGGAGCTGCGCGAGTCTCAGTCCGGGACTGAGACGGGTGTATCTGCATTGCAGACACCGAATGTCGAGACGTTGAACGTCTTGACACGTACTGGTACTGGATTGTAGTACCAGAGGATGCGGTTGGAGAATCCGCCGACAATGCGTCGGCGTTGACCGCACTTCCAACGATGAGTTGGAAGCGCTTCGCGCGAGACTTGTACGATGGACGCATCGAACAAATTTGCATTCTCTCGGATATCGAGAGAGTGGATCGCGAAGCCGAAGAGCTGAAGCAGCTCGTCGTCGATGGGATCACTGATGGTGATGACTCCCTCAGTGCGAAGACTAAGAAGCAGCGCTTCGAAGAGCAGAGTTGGGACTCGTTGAGGTCGAGTCCCTACTACGAAGTTCTGCGGTAGTACAAGGATGTACTCCCGGACGAGATTCCTTCGGAGCTTCCGAAGGATAAGGGCGTACAGCACGAGATTGATCTCGTGCCGGGCACAAAGTACTGTGTTACACGGCAGTGGCCACTGCCGCGTGAACAAGTGCAAGCGATCGACGACTTCTTTGAAAGTCGTCGTCTTGCAGGTCAAGTGCGGGAATCGAAGTCCCCGCACAGTGCCCCACCGTTCTGTGTAAAAAAACCACCGAGCGGCGCATCGTTCATGCATATAACAAATTGAACGATGCGACGATACCGGCGCAGACGCCGATACCGCGAACAGATGTTATCATCGATTCGATGGCCTTGAGCTCTGTCTTCAGTGCTCTAGATCTGCGTGATGGATTCTATCAAATCCTCATGCGTGAGAGGGACATCCCTCTCACTGCGGTAAGCACTCCAAGCGGTATGCTTTGGGAGTGGGTCGTCATGCCACAGGGGCTTAAGAACGCCCCTGCGACGTTCAATAGATGCGTGACACATCTATTGCGCTCGGTACGCGACTTCGCACCGAGCTACTTCGACGACGTGTTCGTCCACAGCCGGACTGTGAACGGGAAGACGGACATTGAGATGCACAAGGTGCATCTCCGGAAGCTGCTAGAGCTTATGAGAAGCATAAGCTTTATGCGAACCTGAAGAAGTGCATCTTCGGGGCGAGCGAGATACCCGTGCTGGGGTGTCTCGTGGGGAAAGACGGCGTTTGCCCTGACCCTGAGAAGGTCAGAGTGATCAATGAATGACCCACGCCATCCAATGTGAAGGAACTGAGGCAGTTCCTTGGACTTGCCACGTACTTGTGCAAGTACGAGGAGAACTACGCGGGCAAGATTCGCCCGTTGTCACAGCTTCTTAAGAAAGAAGCTGGGTGGATTTGGACGACCGAGTGCGAGGAGGCATTCGGTGCAGTCAAGCAGGGCTTGACTGAAGCGCCGATCTTGGCCGTGGCGGACCAAGATCGTCCATTTCACGTAGTGTGCGATGCATCCGACTTTGCAATCGGATGTGCATTGATGCAACACGATCACGAAGGGCGTGATCGCGTGGTCTACTATCAAGCGCGTCAGGTGGGGCCAGCTGAGCGTAACTACCCCGTACATGACAAGGAGCTCCTTGCCATGAAGTATGCACTCGCAAAGTTCCGAGTGTATCTACTTGGTAGTAGACCGTTCGTGGTCTATACAGACCACGCATCATTGCGTACGGCGATTAAGTCGCCGCATATCTCGCAACGTATGGCGAGATGGTTGTCCTTCTTCGCGGAGTACAACTTCCGGGTGGAGTACAAACCCGGAAGACTCAACGTAGTGGCCGACGCGTTATCGCGTCGACCTGACTATGCGGAGATGGTCGACGCCAACGCAATTGGCGTCGTGAGGACAAGTGTGCCGTCGTCAACGTTGATTGACGACGTGAAGAACGCGTATGCAAGGGATGCAGACGCGAAGGGGTGTGGAGTTCCTCGCAGCATCTTCCGACGTGGCGCGTCGGAAGCTAACCCCTCATATTTGAGCTCGTGTACACCGCTATCGTGTACACGAAGGCCTACTGTTGTACAGTGCGGTAGACGATAATGCGGATCGCATCGTCGTTCCGAATGATCATGACCTCCGGTTGAGGATCACGTTCGAGTATCACGACGCCCCCACGGGAGGGCATCCGGGTCGTGAGAAGACATACACTCTTCTCACGCGTGACTTGTACTGGCACCACCAGTACAAGTGGGTGCGCAAGTACGTACGTGCTTGCGAGGTTTGTCAACGCGTGAAGCCTGCGCAGTTCTCGCAGGCTCCTCTTCAATCACTACCGACTCCGTCGGAGTGTTGGCAGTCCATGTCCATGGACTTTGTCTTCGATCTTCCGCCTGACAGCAAGCGGAGGACGGGCATCGTTCTTTTTGTAGACAGATTCAGCAAGATGGTTCATCTTGCTGCCGTCCCGGCTACTGTTACAGACGCGCAGACTGCACGACTGTTTGTTGACATAGTGTTCAAACACCATGGCATGCCGCTCGACATTGTGTCGGACCGTGATCCACGCTTTACAGCGCGGTTCTGGCAAGAAGTGTTTACACTTCTTGGTTCACAATTGTCAATGTCGACTGCGGATCATCTGCAGACGGACGGGCAGACCGGACGTGTCAACCGCGTACTGGGTGACACGCTGAAGAGCTACGCTCACTCGTTCCCGCACTGGAGCGAGTGCTTGCCGATGGCAGAGTTTGCCATCAAAAACTCGGTGCATGCCTCGACAGGGCATACACCGTTCTACGTGAACGCCATGAGGCATCCACGATTGCCGAGCATGCTCGGCGGGGTACCTTCCTCCTTAAGTGGGGGAGGATCTACAGTTGCGTCCGAAAAACCGCAGAATGCAACTGATAGCAGCACACTATCAGCTGCGGTGACGCGTGCGACGTCTCGTTCGAGCAGGAACGAGCGCGCGATGTCTGTGCCGGGCACAGACATGAGAGATGATAGCGAGCAGGCAGGGCCTGCTGCTGACAAGGGCGACAAGCTGAAAGGATTCAGCTCGGGTGCGCTAGACTTTGCCCAGCGAAGACAAGCCGTCATACGGTTTGTCCAGGATGCTATCGCAGCTTCTGTCGATCGACAGAAGCTGAACGCTGACAATGTTGGTAGGGGGCAACATAAATGAATTCAAAGTGGGTTCATTAGTTTTGTTAGCTACACAAAATCTGCCTAGACATGCAGTGTCTGACTTTGGAGCAAGCAAGCTTGCTCCAAGATTCATTGGGCCGTTCAAGGTACTTGAACGGCATGGTAACGCGTACCGGCTGGACATACCGTCCAGCATGAGGCTCCACCCGACCTTCTACGTCGGGCGGTTGAAGCCGTACGTGCAGCACGGACTACCTAGGGTTGGTAGTCCGACTGAGGAGTGCGAGAGGCCTGGAAGGCCTTCTCGAGACCGTCGACACGGTCGACCAACCGGCTCACTCTCGTCCCAAGACCGGACGAGAGGTTCGAGGCAGTCTGAGCTGCCTCGCAGACCTCAGCACGGAGGACACGAACCTCCTGCTTCAGAGCCGCTATCTCAGCGCTCTGTATCTGATCCAGCGCAGCAACTCGATCGTGCAAGGCACGATCGTCATGATCATAGCGGTGACCATACGGAGAGAGTGTTCCCGCCCCCTCCGCCGCCGTTGCGCGACGCGCGTGGAGCGATTCGCTGGATTGTTGAGCGGATCGTGGCTCATAAGAGAACGAACTCTCAAGGGGTTCGTTTTCGTATTCGTTGGAGAAGATTTCCTCCCCATCGAGATGGGAGTCGCGGAACGTCCTGATGGAGGACGTTCCGGAAATGGTGATGGCGTACGAAGCCCACCATAACTTGCAGGGGTAAGCCCTGCACGAGGAGTGCTGCAGTCAGCCACAGCACTCGGAGCTTCGCGTGGCACAATACGACCACGGAGCTCCTTGATGTGATCGGGTACACGGACAACCGTGTATCCCAGGAGATCACTTTCAGTGAGGCGTGTTGCCAAGGGTTGGCAACACGGGCAGGGTGTGCCAAAGGGTACGGCACATGGGATCCCCGCTTCCATGGACTGATCATGGAGGCGTTCACAGTTACCACGTGTAGTGTAAGTGTAGTAGCGATCGCGAGCCGCAGCAACGCGCTCGCGATACGCCTTCGGGTCTTTGTTGAAGTTATCAACAAAGGCATTCCACGACTGACAAAGTGCCTGCCACTCTGGCACTTTGCTCATGCGCGAAGTCTTCATCGCTGCATAGTATCGGAGCTCATGGAAGAGCCCGATATAGTAGTCGCGTCTTCGAGTCTCAGCCTCAACGACAACCTCAGCGGCGACGTCCTCGTCGTTGATACTGTTGCATGAGTACAACAGTATCGGGTTCGGTGGTGAACTGGCACTGAACCGGTCATGGATTTCTGCCTCAGTAGGCATCCATGGTGTGCTGTGAAGATGTGGCTCCAGTTTTTACGGAGTAAATACCCCAGCTACGCTCTGATTGGCTCCGAAAGAACTATATTGGGACGCTGCGAGCCAAGGAGGATTGGATGGACGAAATAAATGTGGATTCCGGAGAGCCCAGGCGACGTCAGTCCAAGATCTCCAGTTGGGACTCCAAGTGGTATATGTCCGGTCGGACGTACATACTCAAGTCAAGTGATTTCCTGGACTGCCGCCTTCTGCCCAGTTGACAGTTACCGGATTTCGAGATATTGGAGTTACTTTTGGATGTCCAAGTGGACGATGGCTGTTTGGATTGAACGGGTCCAACCGGACCAGTCCAGATTTGTACCCAGAGTCCAACCGGACTAGCCCTGATTTGTACCCACGATCGGCCGTTGAAGATCCGACCATACTAGACCCAAGTGTTTTCCGACCGACCAAGACGACCGACCATGATCTGTTCGGCACAGCTGGAATTCGGCCATGTTCTTCGGTGTTCTTCGGATGTGTCAAGTCGCCTCCGGATGAGCACGCCTCTACCTATAGTGAAACCAAGTCTATTTTGCATGTTTAGCTTTACAACGGATAGTTATATATTAAAGAGAGTTCAATTTGCCACCAAGGGCGCAAGTGGAAGAGCGGGAGGTTTCCCATAAGCCACCACTGTGAGCACTGCCGACCAGCCTCGAAGTCGAGGGCTCGGAGTCAGCGAACAAGCGTCAGGCCGCGTCGACTATCGTCACCGCCGCGTGAATCTCCGCCAGGTTAAGACCAAGTTGGGAAGGTGATCCGGGCGGCGATTCCCGGGCGTGACCCTCCCATTTCATATTCCAGTTGGACATTCCAAACGGTCGTTTGGTTTGTACATTTCATATTACAACTGCGTTTTAGGAGGTTATTAGTAGTCACCCCTGAAATTGATTGATTGACTGCTGTGTGATTGGACTGTATTTGTGTGTGTGTATTTTGGAGTGCTCTATAGTATTCCTGATATACTTGGATAATTGTCTTCTGGGAGTCCAAGTGGACTTGCCAGAAGTGGTGCGCTAAAGGACCCCGGGATTGTGCCAGTGTCCCGGTTGGAGTGTCCAACGTCGTACTGGCATTTGGAGTGCCCACCGCTCAAGGGCCGGAAAGAATAAGAAGCGGCTGTATATTTGCATTTAACTCTCTTGTATATTGGTTATCTGTTGTTGGAAGGCTTTGCTAATAGTCTCTCACCTGCACTCAGACTCAACCACTGCATTTAGAAGTGCATTAGCACTCTACATCTGGATCCAGTCAAGCTTTTGGAAGTAACTCATCCAGGTGGAACTCCTCGCGTTCGAAGACAAACGACACCTACGAGGGTAGTCACAAGGTCACACGCCAACCCTCTTTCCGGATACCCATTTGGATCCCGGTTGGAGGTTCTGACTTTCGTTAGTCCGACCGGACATCTTTCCAGTCGGACTTATTTTCCGGAAGACACGCTATACGCACCTGGGCGGGAAAAGTGTTCACCCACTTCGCCACAGCTGGTGCGCGTGCCCGGATTCGAACCGAGGATATCACCGAGTTATTTTTATATTTTGATTAGTTTCGGGGTTTGAGTACTAACTAACTTTCTGATCGTGGTTGTTATGACTGGAAGTGAAACTACACGCGAAGGAAGAGGCGACGCGTCTGGAAGCGGTATGGCTACGAGAGCGTCGAGAAGGTTGAAAGGGCAGCAGCCTGAGGAGCATGAAGATTTGGAAACCATTGTGAGAAGAAATCGTCAGGCGAACGCTGCGAAGCGGAAGGCTGCCCTTGAGGCGAAGGAATTGCTGGAACGTGAAGAAGTCCAGTCGGAGGCCGACCAGTTGGACGCGCACCACGCGAGTCAAGACGGAAGTGCTTCCGAGGAAGCTTCGGATGGAGAAGGCGATCCTGAGCAGGAGGAGTCCGGGTCCGAGGAGGATCCGGATGGAGAAGAGGAGTCTGGATCGGATGTCGACCCGGACGAAGACCCTTCAGATGAGTCCGGTCAGGAGGTGTCCGAAGGGGAGGAGATCGAAGCTGTGGAAAACGAGGCTGAGGACTCCGATGGAGAGGACGCGTTTGAAGATATCCAGGTGGAGGATCGAGTTCCGGATTCTCCTCCCTTGGAAGATTTTTATTTGGATGCTGATGCCCCCGCCTCAGTCAAACAGGAGTATCGACCATTGTCACCGGTCCGGGAGGACATTGCGCTGGAAGACATGATCGTGACTTCGCCAATGACTCCGGACGTCCAAGTGCCACCACTGATTCCGGACGAATCACCTGTTGTGGAACAGTCTGGGACGCCGGCTCAACAAGCTTCTGGAGTTTACATTCCGGATGCCCAAATGTTCGAACCTCCGAATGTTCAGCCGAGAGTTCAACCGGCACCGTCGGAATTCGAGATGACGGAAGTTCAAGCGAAGGCGTATGTGGCCTATCAAGTACGACGTTGGGAGCGTGATGGTTCCGAAAGGAATATCCCACCCGAGGCCCGATTCGACTGGCCGCAAGTCAGGCTGAACTGTGAACCGTTCATTCGGGCGGCGTCCATGACTTCACAGTATTTGGACCGCCGGATGTCGATGCCAGCTCAGACTGACGCTTGGATCTCCGAGTTGCAGATACACCGTCGAACGTTCGGAATGGCTCGGGACATCCAAGCGGCGTTGATTCCACCTTCGGAGTTTTCTCCGCGGGAATGTATTGCTGTTCTTCAGACATTACTTTTCGAAGCTGGATTTGGATTTGTCAACCTCGTCCCGGGATGGTTTCGGACGCGTGTCTACAAAGTGCATCCGGATTTGGTCCGTCAAGTGGTCGGAGACATGCTCCAGCTATTGGTGGTCGAATTGGTCGAATGGAGGCAAGTGGTTGTCCAAGCGACAGAGTCCAACCGGATATTGGCAACTTCTGGAGACAAAGCTTATACGAACAACATCCAGAAGTGTTCAGCCAAGATGAAGGTGTGTTTATTTCGGATTACGAAGTATCGCTGTTTGGATGGGAATTCGCGAGGCTGCTGAAGTCGGCAGGATTCCGGAAGGTACGCAGTCCAAGAGGACCCGTCCAGCCAGAGGTTCAACCGAAGCGAGTCCAGCGAGTGATGCCCCGAGCGCCACCATCGTCTATCCCGTCGCCCGCTACATCATCGTTCCCATCGGCACCATCGTCGTTATTCCAGAGTTTGGGGTCCAGCCGGACTGGGTCGTCTAGAAGCGGCATGACTTCTCAACAGAGCATGTCCGATCAGACGAATCCATCCGAACGAACGAGTTCGATTGAAGAGTCAAGCTTGTTTGGAACCTCCGGAGGGTCGAGTGAGTCGATGGCTAGCGCTTCGTCAGGGACGCGGACTTCCAGGGAGAGCACGTCAGATTCGTCAGGGTTCGGAATGAGTCGATCCGCCGGATCGCATATGCCGTTCCCCAGGTTCACTCCGATGGCCATGTCCGCTCGGACTTCAGGAGGCGCTAGGCCCATGGAATCCGGAATGGCTTTCCAGATTTCTCACGAGAATCCTCGTGGGCGCTCAAGTGTTGTCCAACAAGATGATGTCGATCTGGAAGAGTCTAAACCGGAGAAGCCGAAGAAGAAGCACTCGAGGCGACGTGAAGCGGCCCGCGCAGACAAGTCTTCGAAATCCAAAGAACGTGGAAGTCGAAAGTCCGAACGGCGCCACGAGACTCCAACTGGATCAGTGCGGTCCGAGCGGTCCTTCAAGTCTGCAAGTTCCGGATCTACCCAGGTCGCGTTGAACACCATGTACCAGCTTCAGAAGGTCATGGGGCGGATGGAGGACCAACAAGGTTCTGCACTCGAGAAGATGTCTGGAGACCTGGACAGCAAGCTGGACCGACTGTTGGACTCCAAGTTCGAGAAGCTGTTCCCGAAGCAGGAGCCGACCCAAGTGTTCACTGCGCGTCCGGAAGTCCAGGCGGATTTTGGACGTCCAGATGGCCCCTCGTTGGAACTCGAACAGGACCAGAGGGACACCACTCGGGACGTCAAGTCCAGGTCTAAGCCGTCGAAGGAGCTCCGCAGACTACAGCGAGAACTGGAAGAATCGGAAGCTACCCGGAAGAAGGAGCGCGAGGCATCTTTGGCTGTCCAGAAGTTCCTAGCTACGCAAGTCCGAGATCTTCGGGCAACGACAGCCAAGGAATTTGTGAAGCCAAAGGCGTCCGGACGCACTCCGGATATTCAAGATCGTCAGCCGTCTGGTCCAACGTCTTTGCACCCAGTATCCAGCGGCGCATCCCAGGGAGCATCTTCAGCCGGTTCCCAGAAAACAGATGTTTTGGATCCGGATGGATTGCTGGCCGCTCAACTTGCGGCCGCCCTCCAAGTTGTCACACGGGAAACGAAAGCGCCCAAGACTCACGAGGCGAAGGTGCCGACGCAGCAGGCTCTGGTGGCGAGGAAAGATGCAGACGCTGGGCGACGAAGTATGTCTGGACGGAGCTCGCGTGATGTCCAGAAGGGGTCGAAGGACACGTCCGGACGGAGCTCCTCGAGACGTTCAGATGTACTGAAGAAGACCTCGTCGAGGAAGGACAAGTCGTTGAGGAAGCCGTCCTCCACCCGGAGGAAGAGATACTCCGACGATGATCCAAGTTCTTCCGGTTCGAGTTCGAGTTCGAGCAGTGATTCTGACTCTGGAAGCTCCGATAGCAGCTCGTTTGAAGACGCAACTCCAGGACCCACGACAACGACTGGTCCGAATGGGACGATTACGTACCTGTTCAAGCCTTTCGTAAACGCGAGCACGTTGGAAGCCTTCGACGAGGGGCCGCGTTGTCCAACCGGATGCGCTGGTTAGAGCGATTTCAACAATGGCGGTTCAAGGCGGCTGGGCGGACAATGTCAAGATCTACGAAATGAAGTTGAAGATGTCCCCGGCTGTCCGGAATTGGCGTGCGAATTTGGACTCCAAAGTGCGTCGGAAGTGGAAGCCCTTCTTGAAGGCATTCCGAGAGCGATATTGCAAGGCGAAGACTTCGGATGCGGAACGCTATTACACGATGATCCAAAAGAAGTCGGAGACCCCGCTGGAGTTCTACTACCGGTTGAACAAGGTGGCGGACCGAGCGGGTATTGAAACCGATGGATCGAGTAAGCGCCGCGAAGACCATCTGAAGGTTTTCATGAAGAAGCTTTTAGACTCCCGCCTCCGGACGACACTCCAAGGTCAGCGTCTCCGAAGTCTGAAGGACGTCGAGTACGTCTTGAAACAGCACGAAGACTTGAATTTGGATGACGACTACGATACCCCTCCTCCAAAACGGGACTTCCGGGCGGACAATGTGTCCCGTGACAAACTCCGGTTGGAGCGGTCCGGACGGGCATATCTCACTCGGAGTGACGATACTTCGGACGATGATGACCGTCATGTGACGTTCCAAGAAGAAGAAGCCACAACCACTCCGGAAGCGAATGCGACTTCGGACACTCCGAACTCCGAGAGTTCAAACGTCACTTTTCCAACTATGGATGATCTTTCGGACGCAGTGTTCAAGATCCTTCAGGAAGGTGGATGGAAGTCTCGAAGTCCGAATGACCATACGGATTCCGGACGTCAAGGCCATCCGGACTCCAAGCGACAAGGATTCCGGAATCCGAATTACTCCGCGAGATATTGCGAGAATTGCCGGGGTTTTGGACATGTCAAGGAAGATTGCTGGGCGGACATTGAATGTGAAAGATGCCATCGAAAGGGACATCCGCCCCGCTTCTGCCGGACTCGACAGTGTGAATTCTGCAACAAGTATCATGAAGGACCGTGTGGAGAGTTCAAGGCGTTCCAAGATATCAAGAACCTGATCCGACAAGGTGCGCTAGACATACCGACTGCCATCCGGAACCAACTTTTGGATCCGGAGGACAATTCAGGGGAACGTCCGTCAAACCAATAAGCCCGCTGGATGGGGATCCAGAACGCGCCGGGCTGAAGAAACCCCCCGAATTGTGTGTGTTAGCGTATGTTGGGCCAGAGTTGAAGCGACAGGTTAACCATCAATGCATGACGACAATTATCGATGACGACTCTCGCACTCCAGTTGGTAGTGACTTTGGCGATCCGGTCGGAGATGAACTTTCAGACGATTGGAATCCAGACAATCTGGATGACACCCCGCTGGAGTTCAGACTGAAACCGGGAGAAGGTTACGGATGGTGGGAAGAACACCGTTCGGACAGTTCAAAGAGAGTTGCGATGGTGCATGGTGCAGTGAACAACTGTCGGACCGACATCCTTTTGGACTCCGGAGCTTCTGTGAGCATGTTGAGCTTAGACCTTGCGCGTAGGCTCAAGCTCAAATTGAACTTTGAGAAGCAGCTCCGGGTGTCCGGATTGGGTGGAGTTCCAACCGTAATTACCGCCCGGACCGAAGTGAAGATCACCCTTGGACTGAACGTGGTTTACGTTCTGGAATTATGGGTGGCGAACATCGGTGAAGGTGTTGACGTGTTACTTGGAATGGACTTCATGTACTCAGCTGGAGTACGACTGTGCGTTCGAGAAGGATTGGTTCAGTTGCCGGATGAAGAAAACGTGATGTTGTCTGGTCGGACATTCGACCAGCAAAGGAAAGGACTACGGTTGGACGTTCGACCGTCAGGGACGATATGCCTCCAACCGGGTGAGCAGACTGTCATTCGGATTAACTACGGTCAGAGTAACCCACAGCGCGAAGTTGTGTGGGCTGGTCGTGGTGACCGTTGGGTGACTCAACTCATCTATGGAGCGAAGTCCTAGGCGGTTGCAGTCCGAGTGGTGAATATCTCGGAGAAGGATGTCTGGCTTGGGACGAATACTACTGTGGCTCAGATTGTAGAGTATGGGTGTTACCCGTTCGGAAGATTTGTTCGGCCCGGACTTCGGAGGTACCGTGAGTGGGAAGTGCTCATTTACGAGAATACGAATTCCAGACAGGAGCAGCTCCGACAGGAGAAGTACCTCCAAATGATGTCCGAGTCTGCGCCGCCGTCGGTCCAAAGACCGAAATACCCATGGCCGAAGAAGTTGTTGACACGGTCGCCGCGTGGGAGTACCAGGGTTCATATGGTCCAACTGCAGATTCCACCGTCGGAAGTTCAGAAGGTGTTACATCCAGAAGTTGCAGATTCTGTTACCGAACAGCCAGAAGATGCTGGAGTCACCCCCGATGAAGTGTCTGATGGAGGCAGTAATGATTGTCCTACCAACGATGAGCCTGTTGGAAGTCCGGATGATGAGGATTTTTTCGATGTGATTAGCATGGATGATAAAGGTGTACCCGTGGAACGATCGACAAAATTGACGATTTTGGAAAGATCAGGTGGTGATCCAACTGGAGATTTAGATGATGATGAATTTTTCGACGCGATTAGTGATGCTGACGGAGAATGCTTTCCGGAAGAAACGTTGGTTGAAGAACTCGAATCTGAAGATGTCCAGTCGGAGGCTGAGTCCAAGTTGGACGTGGTAAATCGAGCCATCCGGAAGCTAGAGACCAAGTTCGTCCGATGCCTGCACGTGAATGCCGAAGAGTTGAACTTGGAGCCAGCTGTATATGTACATGAGGGAAGCGACATGTTGTCCCAGTTGCGTGAGCAGCTGGTTATGCTTCCGGAAATACATGAGCTGACTCCAAAGTGTGATATCGAATCGGCCGATGTAGGTGAACCGGGAAAAACTACTCCAGAAGAGGAACGTAAACTTCGGGACATTCTGAAGCGCCATCGGAGTATTTTCTTGGGAGACGGTAATGCGGCTCCTGCTCCGGCCAGAGGTGTGATATGCGACTTGGACGTCGGGTCGGCAAAACCTGTCGCTCAACGACCCCGATCGATAGCTCCTCACTTGGCGATCAAGGTGTACGAGTTGCTCAAGAAGCTTCTGGAGACAGGTCTGATTGAACATTCCGAAAGCCCATGGGCCTCTCCAATCGTCATTGTTCTGAAGAAGAATGGGATCGACATCCGGATGTGCATTGACTACCGGGTCGTGAATGGGTTCATTTTACTGTCGAACTACCCGCTACCTCTGATCGACGATTTGCTGATTGGATTCGAAAGTGCGATGTGGTTTATGAGTCTTGACATGGCCAGTGGATTCTGGGCCATCCGGATGTCCGAGAGGGCGAAACTGATCTCGGCTTTCGTATGTCCGTTTGGACACTTCCAATGGGTGAGAATGCCATTTGGACTGAAGAATGCTCCACTAGTCTACCAGGCGGTTATCAACAATTGTCTGTGGGGTTTTGTCCGACTCCCGCCAGAGGAAGAAGCTGAAGTTCAACCGGAGGTTATGGAATTTCTGGGATTGGACCGACCGGAGCATTCACTTTTGGACGATCAACCCGTTGGGGTTCAAGTGCCGAACCTGTCGGACACCATGACAGTCTCCAACGGAACATCCCTGCTCCGTCACAGATGAGCCCGGTGTTAGGTCGAAGTTCGTATATCGACGACATTGCTCATGGTGCTCCAACATGGGACCAGCTATGCGAAGACTTGAACGCACTTCTGTTTCGACTCCGATATTGGAACATCTCGGTGAGCCTTCCGAAGAGCGAGTTTGGAAAACTGACCATCCCGTACTTATCCCACGAGATCAGTGCGGAGGGTATCAGAGCGACTCCAAAAATCGCGAAGGGCGTTTTGGACCTACCATTTCCGAACACTCTGAAAGGGGTCCAATCGTTCCTTGGAAGTTTGAACTATTACCACAAGTTCATCGAAGATTTTCCGGTGGTCGCCGCAGTGTTGTATGAGTTAACTGATGAGCAGATCAAGTCCGGCCGGAACTTGGATCAGGCCAAGGAAGCGTTCGGACTTCTGAAGCACAAGATCGTTTCGACTCCACTGCTTCGACACCCCGACCGGACTCGACCGTTCGTGATCATCCCACATGCAAATGCTTGGACGGCTTGCGCTGTCTTGGGCCAGGAGTATGATGGTGTAATCCATCCGGTCAGATATACCGGTCGCGTTCTGAACGACTCTGAACTGCGATATCACATTGCGGAAAAGGAGGTCATCGCAATACTGAGAGTACTCCAAGTTTTCCGGACGCTGGTTGAACAGTCCAAGTTGATCGTGTACACACGGTACTCCGTCTTGAAGTGGGTTATCAATTCCAAGTCGGCGGATGGACGGTGTGTACCCTGGGGACTCACACTGTCCCACTGGAATTTGGACATTCGGAAGGTCCAACGGGATGAAGATGGTTTTAGCGGCCATTATGGGCGCCGGAATCACTCCTCGTGAACACTTGGACGAAATCTCGGAATCGTTGATCCCACTGAAGGGACGCATCCGGAAACCACCAGTGATGAGTATCGAGATGTTGGAGTCCGACTACGAAGGCGTCGTTCTGAGTTTCGACGGAGCTGCAAAGACCTCCAACCGGAAGGGCAGTTGTGGATGCATCCTTTGGAAGTTACCCGGTTGGACTATCCTCGAGGCTCGAGGTTTCATCTTGGAAGATGTCACCGTGAACGATGCCGAGTACCACGGCCTTCTGAAAGGTATGCTGATGGCGTCCGATCGGAAGGTCCAAGAGTTAGTTATCGTTGGAGATTCTCGGATCGTGATTCAACAAGTTCAGGGTCTGATCAACTGCAATCAACCGCACCTCCAAAAACACCTTGCGGAGGCGGAGGTTTTGAAGGCAAAGTTCCAGAGGGTCCGACTGGTGCATCTCAAGCGAGACTACAACCAGGCCGCCGATTATCTCACTTCCAAGACTTTACTCTTGGGAGCGTCATGGGATGTCGAGGATGAAAGTGACCTACGTCATTTGGAGTACGTATCCAAGATTCCGGAAAAGTTGATGAAGCCTGAGGTTCCGGAAGTCAAGATCACTCCAAAAGACAACGGACCAGTTGAACCTCCGGATGGTCATACTCTGAAAGATGAACCGCCAGATGATCAGCCTTCAAGTTCTGTGCGCATGAGTGCCCAGGGGCCAGCGGACGACATCCAAGTTGGTGGAAGTTCAGATGACAATCCTCCGGTTGGAGAAAATCTTACTGGATCAGAATCTGCCCCCCTGACGTTCGCCGCTCGAGTCATGGCTGCGATAGCTCAGAATGATGATGAACCGGTTGGACGTCCAGATGGACCTCCAATGGGACCACTGGAGTTCCAGGCAGAGCGATGGCGGAGGATCAAGGTTCACCAAGACGCTGACGAGTATTTGTCTGAGCTGAAGTCATTTCTGAAAGGAGAGTTCCAACGGTTCTCCCCCCGGAGACTCCGAAAGATTGCCAAGGTCGCAGACCTGTTCACGTTGGACAGTCGAGATGTGCTGTACCGGACGCCTACTGTCACCCAGAAGCGTCCGCGCGATTTTTTGGGTGATTTGAGGTTGGTTGTTCCGGAGTCACTCCGGTCGGATATGCTACATTATGCCCATGAGGATTTCCAAGGTGGTCACCAAGGTATCCGTCGGACTCACGAAAAGTTACTCTTGGAGTTCTACTGGCCTGGAATGTATGCGGATGTTGAACGGCATGTGAAGGAGTGTGTGGATTGTGCCAGTGGAAAGGGACGGCCTCCAAATGGAGGACCGTCGCCTGGAAACATCGAACCGGCATATCCATTCCAAGTGGTGTCGATGGATTTCGTCACTCATCTTCCGAAGTCGGCTCGTGGGAATACGTTCTTATTACTGTTCCAAGATACGTTCTCCGGATATGTCATGTGCAAACCAATGAGTTCAACGACTGCCCAAGATGTTGCTGAAGTTTACGAGCAAGTGGTCTTCCAAAAGTTTGGTGCCAGTTCGATGATCCGACATGACCAAGATCCAAGGTTCATGAGTGCGGTGTTCGGATGTTTCCGAAATCTACTTGGAAGTCTCCAACGGGCTACTTTGGGATATCGCCCTCAGGCGAACGGTCAACAAGAACGGTCAGTCCAAACGGTCGTCCGAAGTATCCGAGGTTACATCATGGAAGCGGATCAGTCCGACTGGGACGACCATGTTGAACGGTTGATGTTCGCTTTGAACACTTCGTTCGATGCCACCCGGTTGGAGACTCCCTTTTACTTAGTGCACGGCTGGGACGCCCGGAGTACGATTTCGGCAATGTTGGGTCCAAAGGCTAATAGCCTTCCGGAGCGCACAGCCTATGAATGGAGACGTAGTGTGCAACGTGACTACAGTTACGCTGTTGCGTTCGCTGAAGATCTCCAAAAGAAGGCCAAGAGGCACCGGTCGGAGGTCCAAACGCAAAAGTGGAAGGAACTGTCCGACCGGTTGAAGTCCGGGTTCGAAAAGGGAGATTCAGTCTGGCTGTACATTCCGAAGGTTCAAACGGGACTTAGTCGAAAATTGGCTCACATGTGGCATGGACCTTTCCGGATTGAAGAGGTGCACGATGACTTCCGAGTGAAGCTCAAGGTTGAGGACACGGGTTACCGTGTCAACCCTTGGGTCCACATCAGTCGCCTGAAGCCACGAGCCATCTTTCCGAAACGTCCAACCGTGGAAGTCCAACCGGACGATGACGATGATTTCGACGCTGCCTTGCTTCCCGAAGACAGTTGGGAACCGGATGTCGGAAACAACGAGTATGAGGTCGAAAAGATCTTGGATCTCCGATGGTCCAAGCGGACCCGAACTTCCAAAAGGGTCCGAGAGTATCAGGTCAAGTGGAAAGGTTACGACGAACCAGAATGGCTACCTGTGTCGCAACTCAGCTGCGGTGCCCTGCTCTATGAGTTCAATCAAGGAGCAAGAGCGCGGGCGAGATTCCAAGCGATGCAGGCAGGGGACGATCATCCCCGGGCTTAGACGTCCAACAAGTCTTATGGCATGTTGAACGTCCGGGTGGTGTGACTATTGGAACTGTTACGACGGACATTGATTTGATTTTGATTGTACCTTTTGGAGTGTTCGAGTGACTGTGGACATTTTAGAGATTGGAGTTTTCGAATGGTGAAAATTGGAGACGAGATGGCGAGCTATGACGAGATGGAACAGTGATGGAAATGAAGGTGAGTGTATTCTGGATGGATTATTGTGTGGTCACTACGTATGAAATATGCAAGGCTACGAAGGCATTCAGATGCCAATGGGACTCCAGCTATACGGACGCGCTCGTCGGAACTCATGTCCTCCAAAGTGTAATGACCGGGCCCCAACGTGAGAGTGGACACAGCCTTGCGCTTGAACAATCCGACGCTGGAGGCCTCTCTGATGGTCACGAGCGAGCCAGGTACCTTCGCTGTGTCTGGGAAAGGAGGTGCAGGAGTCTCCGACGCGTGGCCACTGCCGACGTCCTCCTCCGTGAAGTCATCCTCAGCCGTGGAACCGCTGGGAGCCGCTCCGGCAGACACTTCCGTGCCGCCACCACCGTCGTCGTCGGCGCCAGTCGCTGCAGGAGCATCAGAAGATGCGCGTGAAGGCGAGGCGCCTGTCGCAGGTGCGCCGGACGCCGAGGCGCTGCTTGGGGTCGCCATCGATGCGTTCAAGAGCTTGGAAATCGGGTTATGATTGGCGAACTGCCGTTTGGATTTGATTTGAGCCTTGATTGGGTAACTTGGGACGGGGCGCAGAAAGGAAGCGACCTCCGCCAGTTGAAGAACGGAGTTGGAGTTTGCTGAGAAAGGAGATCTTCTGTTGTACTGAATTTTCGTGGACACAAAGCTCCCGCCGGACTGATTGACCTTTTTGGACTGAGCATTCCGACCGAACCGACCTGAAGGTTTAGACCGACTGGGAGTTTTGGATGTCCAAGATGATGTCGCCCCACTTCGTCTCATCGTGTCCTTTCACCTCGAGAGTAAATTTCTCAATGAGAGCACATGACGAGAGGGACGGTTGTGAAGATGTGGCTCCAGTTTTTACGGAGTAAATACCCCAGCTACGCTCTGATTGGCTCCGAAAGAACTATATTGGGACGCTGCGAGCCAAGGAGGATTGGATGGACGAAATAAATGTGGATTCCGGAGAGCCCAGGCGACGTCAGTCCAAGATCTCCAGTTGGGACTCCAAGTGGTATATGTCCGGTCGGACGTACATACTCAAGTCAAGTGATTTCCTGGACTGCCGCCTTCTGCCCAGTTGACAGTTACCGGATTTCGAGATATTGGAGTTACTTTTGGATGTCCAAGTGGACGATGGCTGTTTGGATTGAACGGGTCCAACCGGACCAGTCCAGATTTGTACCCAGAGTCCAACCGGACTAGCCCTGATTTGTACCCACGATCGGCCGTTGAAGATCCGACCATACTAGACCCAAGTGTTTTCCGACCGACCAAGACGACCGACCATGATCTGTTCGGCACAGCTGGAATTCGGCCATGTTCTTCGGTGTTCTTCGGATGTGTCAGGTCGCCTCCGGATGAGCACGCCTCTACCTATAGTGAAACCAAGTCTATTTTGCATGTTTAGCTTTACAACGGATAGTTATATATTAAAGAGAGTTCAATTTGCCACCAAGGGCGCAAGTGGAAGAGCGGGAGGTTTCCCATAAGCCACCACGGTGAGCACTGCCGACCAGCCTCGAAGTCGAGGGCTCGGAGTCAGCGAACAAGCGTCAGGCCGCGTCGACTATCGTCACCGCCGCGTGAATCTCCGCCAGGTTAAGACCAAGTTGGGAAGGTGATCCGGGCGGCGATTCCCGGGCGTGACCCCTCCCATTTCATATTCCAGTTGGACATTCCAAACGGTCGTTTGGTTTGTACATTTCATATTACAACTGCGTTTTAGGAGGTTATTAGTAGTCACCCCTGAAATTGATTGATTGACTGCTGTGTGATTGGACTGTATTTGTGTGTGTATTTTGGAGTGCTCTATAGTATTCCTGATATACTTGGATAATTGTCTTCTGGGAGTCCAAGTGGACTTGCCAGAAGTGGTGCGCTAAAGGACCCCGGGATTGTGCCAGTGTCCCGGTTGGAGTGTCCAACGTCGTACTGGCATTTGGAGTGCCCACCGCTCAAGGGCCGGAAAGAATAAGAAGCGGCTGTATATTTGCATTTAACTCTCTTGTATATTGGTTATCTGTTGTTGGAAGGCTTTGCTAATAGTCTCTCACCTGCACTCAGACTCAACCACTGCATTTGGAAGTGCATTAGCACTCTACATCTGGATCCAGTCAAGCTTTTGGAAGTAACTCATCCAGGTGGAACTCCTCGCGTTCGAAGACAAACGACACCTACGAGGGTAGTCACAAGGTCACACGCCAACCCTCTTTCCGGATACCCATTTGGATCCCGGTTGGAGGTTCTGACTTTCGTTAGTCCGACCGGACATCTTTCCAGTCGGACTTATTTTCCGGAAGACACGCTATACGCACCTGGGCGGGAAAAGTGTTCACCCACTTCGCCACAGTGCGCACTGGCGGATCAGTGCGCGGAGTAGTGAGCGCCCTCGACATGGGAGACGCTTCGTCATCACTGCGCGGACGCTTCGAGCTTGAAGCGTCCAAGGCCTCATCACGAGGTCGTCGAGATCCCACGGGTGGGTCTGACGTGTCTTTAGATGAAGACACGGGAGCGAGAGCCTTGTCATCAAACTCTCCCACCTCGACATCGTCGTCGTCGTAGTCGACGATTTTACGGTATTTTGCAGTTTAATTTAGTTATATTTGATTTAATTATACTTATTTAAATAAGTATACTTAAATTAAGTCTATTTTAATTGCACGCTTCCTCATACAGGTACACTCAGCGACAAATTATTCCGGCCACCCCTACTTTTGACCGCTACTCAGTCAATTTTTATGCTATCGGGTTGCCGTTTGAGTTTGAGTATGATCTGTCTGATGTACGACAGAGCCCAGGACTTGTGTTAACAATCGCAGTTTTGCGGTTTGAAGCATACCTCACATACAACAAACTAAACAGCACATCCGTCCCAACTTCCGGCCACCTGTCACCATACAAATTTCATATATTTGTATCACAATGATAACTGCATTTGTGTATTAGTAGTGAGTTTTCGCTCCTTTCTTCTCGATCACCTCGATGCAGCGTCGCGGCATGGACTCAATGAGCTTCTCAAGTGTCGACACTTTAATAGAGTCCCAAGCATCTAAAATCGCTGCTGTTAGTTCCGGCACAGATGCATACTGGAGTTCATTGGGATAGACTTTCCGAGCCATCAGTGCCCACAAGTTTTCTATCGGGTTTAGATCCGGCGATAGTGCAGGCCAATCGAGGACGTGAATGCCCTGCTCGTCAAAGAAGTCTCTAGTTTCCATGGAGGTGTGAATGGCTGCACTGTCTTGTTGGTAGATGTAGTCAACACCGTAGTGTAGGTGCGCGTAAGGCAGCAAAAACTCTGACACAGTATTGATGTAGTGCGCAGAGGCCTGCCGTCCAACAAGCACCGCAAGCTTGGACTTACCTTTGACGCTAAAGGCCCCCCAAATCATCACCGAACCCCCTCCATTCTGTCGTCTGACCGTCGTTCGTGCGGGACGACGCACGTCATGCCAGTAGTGTTGCATTCCATCAGGTCCATCTAGATTGAATTTCTTTTCGTCCGAAAAGATCACGCTCTCCCACTGTGTCCTTGGCGTCACTACCATTTCCTTGGCCCAAGACAAACGGTGCGCTTTGTGAGCAGCAGTTAAAGGCAGAGTATTTTCCAATTTGGTGTAGACTAGCCAGTCTACGCCAGAAAGGATCCGCTGCACGGTCCGGTGTGAGCACTTGCAATGGCACTCGTCCTTCGGTTGGACCGCCGTCATGTCCCCAGTGGCAGCCTTGCGGAGAAGCCGTCGCGCGAGTCTCTCGGACACGGCTGGCTTACGGCCAGGGCGACTACGAACACGATGAGGCCTCAGCGCACGCTCGATAGCGTCACGAGAACGCTTAACTTTTTTCGCAATTGCCCGAATAGATAGTCCGCCTTCTCTCAATCCTAGAATGCGCCCACGCTCTTCGTCACTCAACCACGGTGCCATACCACGGCCAAATTGAAAACTGTCCTCAGCACCAAGCTGCCACGCGCTCCCCACCGCCGCTGTGGAATTCTCAACGGTTGCAAAATCACAAAGGCACCTATCATTGTGATACAAATATATGAAATTTTGTATGGTGACAGGTGGCCGGAAGTTGGGACGGATGTGCTGTTTAGTTTGTTGTATGTGAGGTATGCTTCAAACCGCAAAACTGCGATTGTTAACACAAGTCCTGGGCTCTGTCGTACATCAGACAGATCATACTCAAACTCAAACGGCAACCCGATAGCATAAAAATTGACTGAGTAGCGGCCAAAAGTAGGGGTGGCCGGAATAATTTGTCGTTGACTGTACGTGTACACCACCTAATAGGTCTAGGTAGACCCATTACAGATATAGTAGTGCTTCGAACGCCGCTCTGTAATGCACAGGACATTAGATAATGCATGTTAGTTTACCAAGCAGCAGAAACTCACCGTGTCAAACTGGTAGTATTTAAAAAGTTTACGTCGTTGCCGTATCGGTACAAGACCATCCAGGCAGACTGGCTCGGCGGGTCAAGGCAATCGGTTGTCAGGTAGTAGAGAACTTTAGTTTTCGGAGCTGGTCCTGGAACTGGAATAAGTCGGAGTTGTTCCAAGGCGGTGTTGTAAGCGCACGAAGATGAACTGTAGTAGTCGGAGTAAATTTAATGGAATTAATTTTAAGTTCCACGGTACCATCTATTAGAAATCAGGGCACACATCAGAACGCGCGAAAAGAAAATGCATTTGTACGCTATTCAAGACGAGTTACGCTGCTCAAGACGAGTTACAACTCATTTTTTGCTGCGGATGGAGGCTATGGAGTGCTTCTTTAGGTGAAGTTCGATGTGCCGACTTTCGGTCTCTACATCCTTGCCCAGGACATCTTTCACGCGGTCCGTAATGGCAACCCACCTCTCAGTCTTTGATCCTCCTCTTTCCCGTTGTCACCGAGCACCACCATCACCACGAGGCAGTCCTCTTTCGTCTTGTAAGACACGCGCTGCTTCTTGTTGCTGGCGCCCTTCTTCTTATCAGTAGCAGCTTCAGCGCGATCTCCTTCTCCGTCGTCATCTGACGCGACCACAACTGTCTCCACGACGACAGGATCCCTCACCGCAGCTTGAGTCTCGGCCAAGTCGTCCTTCTTCAGGCCTTCTTCCGTCTGCTCTTCGGCTACCATCGCACGCGCCTTCAGAGGCGCGGAAGGGCGCCACAACGCTTGCCTAGCAAGTTCGCTCGCATGTTTCCTTTTCGGCGACCTCGAGACCTGTTTTCTGTCATAAAGATTCGCATGATGATGAGGAGGTTATCAAAAGATATAGGTTTTCGAGGCACTTATTCCTTGGAATAACTGGACCTCGCTTTTATTCCAAGGAATTGGCATTTTGGAACAAAGGTTACAGTTTACCGAGATTCTCTTCCTAAGTACGGGTTTTTGTTCCGTAACCTCCGAAAACTAAAGTTCTCTAGTGTCGGCTCCTCGATCTTCCACTCCTCTGCCATCAGTAGTACTAGGGTTTCAGTACCTCAAAGACCTCCCGCCTCACCTCACGCAGCTCTTCGTCATGTAGGAGGAAAGCTGCACCCAGAACCAGCAGAGCGTCTGTGTCCTCGGGCTCGACCATCAAAACTCGCAAGTGTGCGTGTTTGCTAAAGTGTCAGGTACATTTCTAGATACATATGTACTGAAACGATTGTAAGAGCTTAGGGGGCAAAATTCCAGGACACAAGCCCAAGGTCTATGGCATTTGCGGCGGCGCTCTTGACAAGTAAGCCGCCATATATCTTCGACATATCTGCTGTAGGCAGGGGTTCCGAAAAATACTCGGAAGTGGAAATATATTCCGTATTTTCGGTGAAATTATTTATTTCACGGTTCCTGGGACAAGAATAAATTATTTACGGAGATGTCACGACTAGAATGAATTATTTATTTTAATATTCAAAACCTTCCATCCATTATATTTAATGTACAACCACACCTACTCATTTGAGTTCAAGTATATCATGCTAAAACGCCATTTACTTAAACCTGTAAAAGTTATTAAGCAATAGTGTCCAGTAGTTGCCTCAATGGTACCAGTTCATCATAAGAGCATCTCCACCGGTGGGGGTCAAATTGCATATTTGACAAGAATTTCTCTCCACCGGTTGAGGTCAAATTGCGGATTTGACGTAGTCCAGATTAAGTTCTAGCCAAATTTGACCGAGGACTACGTGGGCGACAGGGGGCGGTATTGGCTTGATTGGACACCACCTCTGATAATATTGAGTTTTACGACAACGCCATCATTCGATTGTTGCTACGGTCTTGGTTGGCTGTCCACAAACGGGACCAAGTAAATGCACATGCCAGGAAGCATTTTCAGAATTGTCAATCGTGGATTGTCTATAGCTGGTATATAAATGCCGACCGGTGTGAGAGCTCAGTATCAAATAACAAATTTGACAAATAACAATTGACCTAACCGGTGGAGATGCTCTAATTTGACCCCCACCGGTGGAGATGCTCTAAGAGCATCTCCACCGGTTAGGTCAATTGTTATTTGTATCACTTTTCCTTTATCCAGCATCGCTGAAAACTTCTCCCAACCGCCAACCCAGCGTTTAACCAGCAGAAATGGTGCGCGAAACCACTCTTATGCTTCCTCAGGGGAAACAGGGGATCTTGGGACTGTGAGCAGTGCATGTTTCTCACGGTTCTTCGCGGTGATATCAATTATTTACTGCGACGTTTTGATAGTTCTCAATTATTGATTTCTTTGAGTTTCTTCCTGCAATGCGTTACGGGCTGGAGTCCAATGGAGAAAATGAGTATCAGTACAATATTCGGAACCCCTGGCTGTAGGCGTCCAATGGGACATAGAATGCATTTCTTATCACCTACAGTGTCCCCGAACCTACAGTACGCCAAGTGCATAGCTTTGTGGTGCATTGGCACCAGGAGGCTTCAATGATTCATGGAGAAATTGTGTTTGGCGGATGGCTTCTTTAACGGTTTCCTGGGCAAACTTGAAAAAATGAGAAATGCTTTGGTAGAGACGAAAAAAATACGAAGTTATCACAATTCCGCTATTCGAGACAAACCGCTATCCCATTACAAGTTGTATCATCTTCACAGGAAACTACACGCTGTTGAGTTTCTTGGTGTACCGTTCTAGCATATCGTCCGAGTATTCTACACCTTTGAGCCAATGCTTGACGTATGCTAGTGACTCTAACTCCGTCACCCATTTATCCGCCAGTGCATCTTTCAACTGCGACGCCAATTTCTTCATGTTCGTACTGGGAATCTTCTCCACCGCCGTAAACATCGGAATTAAATAAAAATCATGGTAGTTGGCTCGAAACCCATCGATCATAGTCGCTTTCTCGCTCGGATACGCCCGGTTCCAGTCATCCAAGTACTTAACCCACAACTCGAATTTTGGACTTGAAAACACTTTCTCCCCAGCTTTGTCGAGATGCAGGCGGCGAAACGCAACACTTGGGGGATATTTCCAACTCACAAGCCACTCTTCCATACTCTTCTTCTCCACCAATTGGGCAAGTTTCATGGTGCTGGGGTCTTTCATCCCCTTGTCAATGATTTTGGCGAGACTATAGCCTTGATATTCTCCACGGAGTATCACGAACCAGGATTTTTCCTTGCCGGGGTTTTTTGTGTTGAAATCCTCTACGTAAACCATCCACTTCTTGAACAGAGAACTACTGAGAACGGAATCTCCAACTTCATCAAGCGCCGCCAGCATAAATGCTTCTTCAGGAGATACCTTAGTGGAAAAAATGCTTTGAGCCTTCTTCAGCTGCAACTTGGTGGCGGCTTTTTCCATACTGGGGAACTTGTTAGCAGCTTCGAGAATTTGCATCATAGATCTGTCCCTGAACGTTGGCGCCAACGTTGAGAACATAGCGGACGTTTTCTCAGGGTTCTTGATACTGACAGCATTCATGTAGGTCAGCCACGTGTTGAAAAGCTTTTGATTGCCAAAGTCAGCCAGTAAATCCCTTCTGAAAGGCAAATTCAGCAGTTTGTACACGTCGTCGACAGATTGACCACTGTTCATCCACATCTCCAACTGATCCGCCTGAAACTGTTTCGCGATCTTCTTCGTCGTAGATTTCTCCCTCCCTGCAAGGAGCATTCTAGCCACCGTTTCGTCATCAAATGCGCGAGTAAGTGTTTCAATCGTTGTCGTTTTTTTTGCCGCGAAATTCACATTGTATACATCCATGTACTTGATCAAAATAGGGTTCTCCAGAAGGGTTTCTGCTGACCTTTTGAGTCCAAGCTGTACCAGAACGTTATCTGGTGTTTCCTTGCGTTGAATCCAGAACTGCACAAAAGCGTCCTCCATTTTCGCCCCCATGGCCTCCGTTTCCTCTGATCTCTTGGCTGCCAACGCGATTTTGAACAGGTCATCATCACTAAAGTGTTTCCTCAGTGTTGGGATAATCGACACCGTCGCTCCTTCATTCTTTGCATTCAGATCATCGACGTACTTGGTCCAAGCAGTGAACTGGGAGTTACTAACGATGTGCCCTCCAGCGTAGTTGAGGCGGTACAACGCGAAAACCTCATCGGGATCTTTCCCAACCTTTATCCAGTATTCCAGTTGCTCTTTTTGCAATCTGGCACCGAGAGTCTGGGTGCTCGACTCCTTTTTGGCCCATTCAATCATCTGATACAATGTATCGTCGCCATACTTCGTCGATAGTACTGAAATGGGAGATGCCCCCTTCCCGGCAGCACTCAAGTCATCAGCGTATTGAAGCCACCTGAGGAACTGGGGGTTCTCAAACAGTCTCGTGAATCGAGTGTTCTTAAGATTCATACGATAGAAGACACTCTCCGCAGCTTTTCCCTTTCCAAGCCACGTCTGAAGCTGTTCGTCGGTCACTTTCGAAGACTTGAGGAGTTTTGCGAGCTTGTCGGATGCAGATACAGAAACCCCTCCAGCTCTCTCCTCGTCGATGGTTCTTGTCGTTCGTAATAGCCTTGTGGTTGATACGACGCTCGTTATTGCACTGCGAGTTCGATTTTGATTGGAAACATTGAAAGCGAGTACTCCTTCATCTGCAACAAAGGTGAGGGTAGCCACCGCTACTAGATAGAAGAGACGCATTGCTGCCTGTGGGGCAAGTTGCGAAATGCCACTTTACTACTCAAGCGCTTAGTCAAGCCGTTTTGCTCTGTATCTCGCGAGCTGATGCCATTCGGGCTCTGCTTTGCTGGTTTCCCCGTTTACCACGGACTACTTCGAAGTATGTAGTACAAAGTTTGAGTAAAACACACGTACATACGGACACAGATCTAATGAAACATTCACTGCTTTTTGCATGGTTTCATTGATAACGTGACAAGCAAAGACAGGCTTGTACAAAGTACTTCATACACTAAGTACAAGCATTCCCGTAAATCTCTCACAATTTTATGTCGTAGTGCTGTTTTCATTTTTTGTATCGTTACTGTGTCAGCTTCATGACTCTAGAAAAGCCTGTGCGAGCCCAACAACCACGGGGTGGGAGGGAAGTAAAAAGTGTGGTGCTCCAATAATCTACTTGCAACAGAGTCGTCAGTTTGAAAAAAAAACAAAACAGACAAGAAGTAAACAACGAAGCTCGCACCTGATGGCGAAATTCTCCTGGCATCTCCGTCTCCTCAACCATGACAAGGCCATCGTTCGGGTAATTGTGCTGATTAAATGGATTGAAGCACAATTTCCCAGCAAGCACTAGCGGGTAACATCTTCTCGGTAGTTTCCCAAGTCGCTTGTCTAACTCTTCAGCACTCAACGTCGCCAGCTCTTCTGCTGCGACACCGCCGTATCCAGCAACACCAACGTATTTTTTCATCGATTTGTGGTACCGAATCCTGTAGAAAAATTAAACATAAGCAACAATGCATGAAAAAAAAAACTACTTAAAAGTATATCAGTAGTGCCGTACCCTCGATTGGGAGGGGCCAACATCACCACTTTCGACTTTGTGTAGTTCCAATCCACAGACCGAAATGCTTCCTACACAAACAAATAACGAAATTACCACAAAAAAAATACTCAAACGCCACTGCAGCCAAAATGATGTCTCACCCGCAGTACCAAAGCTCCATATCCATGAGTTACGAAATGAACCGCTTCGTCCATTGTATGGGGTTTCTGTCTTTTCAAGAACGTGGCTAGTTCTATTACAATAAAAAACAAATCCAAAATTAGCTTTAATCTTTGGAATCAGATATTCCAGACAACAGTACCTCGGCCAGAAGTGGCTAGGTCCTGCTTACGCGGCTGGAAGCGGAATGGCTGGACATTATAACCACGTACAACATGCAGATACGTCTCCAACGGTAGCAGAGGCAGCGCCCCACCGTACAAATCGTGCACTGTGACCAGTACGCCCTTCGCCAGCACAGCTCCACGTCTGTCAATCGTTGCGCTTGCCATCGCAGGACATTCATTGACTTGATCTCACTATGGTGATAAATTTTGGGAATCCCCATTAAAAATATTCTCGATGTTGGTTTTTCTCAATTAAACAAAAATATATATTTTTTCTATCATAATTTAGGAACCATGAATGCGACGGCCCCTGGAGCGCAGAGTGTCCATGGCGTGAACCCGCAGACGCTCGTGGAGAAGATCATGCGCAATCGTATCTACGCCAGCATCTACTGGAAGGAACAGTGCTTCGGTCTGACGGCTGAGACGCTCGTGGATAAAGCGGTGGAGCTGCAGGATTTCGGTGGAACGTTTGGTGGTAACCAGCAGCCTACGCATTTCCTCTGTTTGTTGCTGAAAATGCTGCAATTGCAGCCAGAACTGGAGGTTGTGAAGCAGTTTATCGAGAACGACGACTACAAGTACGTGACGGTGCTTGGAGCTGTTTACTTGCGACTTGTGGGGAAACCTCTGGAAATTTATACTCTACTGGAGCCGCTGCTGAACGACTACCGCAAGATTCGCAAGCGCAACATCATCGGTTGGGAACTTACACATGTGGATGAGATTGTGGATGCTCTGTTGACGGAAGAGTACTATATTGACTTGGCACTGCCGAGATTGGTGGATAGAGAACTACTGGAGAAGAACGAGGGTTTGCCGGTTAGAAAGAGTCCGTTGGAGGATGAACTTGACGCTGATAGTGCTAGCAGTGACAGTGATGAAGAGAAGAAGTGAAATACGATCGTTCCAGTTTACTAAAAAAATTTATCTCAGACGAACTCCTGTTATTTCAGCACAGATGAACATGCACCTTTTTGAACTTCCTCAATGCTGGACGGGGTAAAGAATTCAGTAGAAGTCGATAGCGCGGAATTCTATGCACTATTGACTATTGAGCTTCTTGCTGTATCGCGCCAGCATATCGTCCGAGGATGGTACATGGCTGATCCACGACTTGACGTAGTCGAATGTTTTCTTCTCCGCTACCCATTTATCCGCCAGGGCATCCTTCAACTGCGATGCCAGTTTCTTCGTGTCCGGGTCCTTCTCCACCGCCGTAAGCATCGGAATTAAATCCAAATCATGGTAATTGGCTCGAAACCCATCGATCATAGTCGCCTTCTCGCTCGGATACGCCTGGTTCCAGTCATCCAAGTACTTAACCCACAACTCGAATTTTGGACTTGAAAACACTTTTTCCCCAGCTTTGTCGAGATGCAGCTCACGAAACGCAACACTTGGGGGATGTTTCCACCTCACAAGCCACTCTTCCATACGCTCCTTCTCCACCAATTGGGCAAGTTTCATTGTGCTGGGGTCTTTCATCCCCTTGTCAATGATTTTGTCGAGACTATAGCCTTGATAGTTGGTACGGAGTGGCAAGAACCAGGATTCTTTCTTTACTGGGGTTTTCTTGTTGAAATCCTCCACGTAAACCATCCACTTCTTGAACAGAGGACTACTGAGAATGGAATCTCCAACATTATCAAGCGCCACCTGCTTAAACACATCATAGGGGGAGGCTCCACTGGAAAAAATGCTCTGAGCCTTCTCAAGTTGCAATTTGGTGGCAGCTATTTCCATGCTGGGGAACTTATTGGCAGCTTCGAGAATTTGCATCATAGGTCTGTCCCTGAATGTTGGCGCCAACGTTGATAACATAGCGGACGTTTTCTCTGGGTTCTTGACACTAATAGCATTCATGTAGGTCAACCACGTATTAAACAGCTTTTGATTGTAGAAATCGAACACCTCGTTTCTTCTGAGAGGGAAATTCAGCAGTTTGTACACGTCGTCGACAGATTGACCACTGTTCAGCCACATTTCCAATTGATCTGCCTGGAACTGCTTCGCGATCTTCTCTGTCGTAGATTTCTCTCTCCCTGCAAGGAGCAGCTTAGCCACCGTTTCGTCATCGAATGCGCGAGTGAGAGTTTCAATCACTGTTGATTTCTTCGCCGCGTACTCGACATTATAAGCGTCCGTGTACTTGGTCAGAATGTTGAGCAATGGACTCTCCAACAAAGTTGACGCTGACTTTTTCAGTCCGAGCTCCACCAGAACATTATCAGGCGTTTCCTTGCGTTGGATCCAGAATTGCACAAACGCGTCTTCCAATTTAGTCCCCATAGCTTCCGTTTCCTCTGATCTCTTGGCTGCCAAAGCGATTTTGAACAGATCGTCGTCACTGAAGTGTTTCCTTAGCGTCGGGATAATCGACACCATCGCGCCTTCGTTCTTCGCATTCAGATCATCGACGTATTTGGTCCAGTCCCTGAACTGAGAGTTACTGAGAATTCGCCTTCCAGCGTAGTTGAGGCTGTACAACCCGAAAACCTCATCGGGATCTTTCCCAACCTTTATCCAGTATTCCAGTTGATCTTTTTGCAATCTGATGCCAAGAGCCTTGGTACTTGTTTCCTGCTTGGCCGACCCAATCATCTTGTACAGTGTATCGTCGCCATACTTCTTTGACAGTACTGAAATGGGAGATACTCCTTTCCCGGCAGCACTCAAGTCATCGGCGTATTGAAGCCACCTGAGGAACTGGGGGTTCTCAAACAGTCTCATGAAGCGAGTGTTCTTCAGATTCATACGATAGAAGACACTCTCCGCAGTTTTTCCCTTTCCAAGCCACGTCTGAAGCTGATCGTCGGTCACTTTCGAAGACTTGAGGAGTTTTGCGAGCTTGTCGGATGCAGATACAGACATCCCCCCTGCTCTCTCCTCGTCCATGACAGTTCTCGTTCGTAATAGTCTTGTGGTTGATACGACGCTCGTTATTGCAGCGTGAGCTTGGTGGCGGTTGGAAACATCAGAAACGAGTATTCTTGCGCCTGTGGCGTCTCCATCTGCCACGAAGGCAAGGATAGCCACACCTGCTAGATAAAAGAGATGCATCGTTACCTGTGGGGAAGTTGTGAAATGACCTCCGGTTATACATGTACATGTGCCGCAGTAAATCTTAAGAGCTGGTTTTGTCAAGAAGTTTGTGTGGTGGAAGACATGTCATGTTGAGCTAACATGTTGTTGAAAATGATGACGAGACAAACAGTCTCACGAGATTGGGGACAGATGCCATTTGGGCTTTGCTTGCTGGTTTCTCAATTTGACATACCTACCGACTATCCTTAGTTAAGAGATACACTGCCTTAAGGGATACAACCTGCAGCTAGCAATACTAGACAAGAATTCATGCTTTTCACTATTATGAGATACACGTCTCGAGAACCAAGCGTTTTGAGTCTCATGGCTCAAGCCACCAGGTCATCTCCCGTGGGCCGACCGCGTTTCCAAGGAGACGGTCGATAGAAGAAGACCCACACAGTAAACTCGTACACTGCTCAGAAAAAAGAGGTGGTCGAGCACTTCAAAAGGTGTGTGGAAAGGTCCGTAAGGCGAACGGCCAATTTAAGGCCATAAAAAAATCTCGACTTTGAAACGCAATAACTACAAGATCAATGGCAAAAATGACATAACGGGCACTAGATTTAGAATCCAGTCGTCATACAGGATGCATTATCAGTTTATTTACCAACATGCGGATGAGCTCAACTGTGACCGGGAAACTATCACGCTACTGATCCAACAGTTAGGCGTTGAACTACCGATTGATATCCATTCGGAACGAATGCCCCAAATTTGGGTTGCCCATCAGTCAAGGTAGAATATGTACAGCTATTGAATTAGCTTGAGATCGTTGCAGGTTAGTCCAAAGAGTTGTCCACCTATCTAGTTAATCAAATAATTACTTCTTCTTCAGCTAAATTTAGAACGTTGTGGTGGTCTAAATGAGTAGTGGAAGGTAGTTATTTTCGCATCCATTTTGCACTAAAATCAGTTTATGACCGCAATTTGACTTGATTTCAGTAACCGAAATTGCGGCGAAAAATGTACAGTTGAATTTCATTTAAGTTCGAAGCAAACGTGCATAATTCCATTTTATCAATTACCATTATATTATAAAGGGTTATATAAAAACACAATACTTACAGAGCACAGGTCCCGGATCAGTAGACGCTTGATGAGGGCGTAACGAATGCTTACTCGGTTGTTTGTGTTGCTTGCGTTTCGTTGGCTGCGAACACCGCATTGGGACTCCGGATGTATGAAAATATTGTGCAAACAGCCGAACCATGACAGACATTGAAAAGAATATCACAATATTTCATTACGTCAACGGCTGAAAGCATGGCGGATATATCACTCCAGTTTAAACACTGATCGACCCGTGTGTTTTTTCAGAAATTTGTCACTACTATGCTACTGGTACTGCAAAGTAAATATAAACCCCTTGGTTCCCATGATTCGTACCTCGGAACCGCTAAGCGAAGGTCGTAACTTATGACGTACATTTCATCAAGGCGTTTGTATGTAGACTATCCACAAGCGGCTAGGTATATAGATTTGTACAGGTAAAATTTAGGCTTAGTCGTAAGACACACAGCTTTCTTTTGTACAGTGGAGATTCAAAGTCGTAACTTTGGGGATTGCAGAAAAGGAAGTGCGGAAGATAGTTGGGCTCTGAACCCAATCATTTTAGAAATAAGGAGGCAAAAGGTACGTCGGTTCAAGAAAGCTTATTTTTTTTATAACAACACACAATAGCTGATCATTTCGTTTCTACACTGTCGTCTTCGCTGAGCTCCTCAGCATCACCACGTAGCTCTTCATCCACCTCGCCCTCTTCTTCACGAAGCAGCTCACGCCGTGTTTTCTTCTGCACACCTGTTTTCTTTCCAGGACGCCGGAGGACAACGCGCTTGCCCAAGGTAGGTGGGATGGCGAACCCGCACTCAAAATCATCGTGCCATATCTGGAAGCAAGTCTTCATCGTACCTCTGTACTCACGTCGTACTTTTGGGTATGGGTAGCACTTGGCGTCGTCTATGGAACAGTTCTCACAGTAGAAGGTCGTCTGAAACGACTTCTTGCGATCGCCACGGAGCAAAGCGCATACTTTGCAAGACCGCTGGCGCCTTTTTTGCACTCCAGATACTGTAACCCAGTCGTCGAACTGCATTAGGGAATGACCAACGCGTTTCCGTCTTCGCTTCTTGCCTCCAGGTGAAGGTGTGACCGCCACCCCTGCAAAAAACCTGTTCCTTCAACTGCAGTAGGCTGTGGAGCACAGCGTACCATTCACCACGCTTCATCGCCGGTGTGTTCGACAATTTACACGCAGCCTTGTGTGAGATGTAGGAATTCACCATGAACAAATCAATGAGACCTAAGAACAGGCTCTTGTAGTATTTTGCAAAACGAGCCCACGTCTGGATCTAGATCTCTTGGAGGCGGAGTTGGTCATGCACGTTCACTCCGCCCATCCATTCTTGATAACCGTTGACTGCCCGTGGACACGGTGTAACGGGGTTGCACGTACAAGTGGTAGTACCACTTGTAACTCTAACAGTTAGGATAACTGTTAGAGGTTGGAAATGGGCCTCAGACCTTGGTGTTCTGTACACACCAATGGCTACATGAGCGGACCACATTATTGGGTGGTTCGTGTGCATTTGTGCATATTATTGGTAAAAAGTAACGGATTTCTACCAATCACTGAGCAGAGTTTCTGCCAACCACACGTTGGCAGACCCTTTAGAAATAGATAACAAACAGTTTTAGGAGGTCCATAATTGGCTTATGCCAAATTCAATAACAGTTCTCATTTTACGGTATTTTGCAGTTTAATTTAGTTATATTTGATTTATTAATAATCATACTTATTTAAATAAGTATACTTAAATTAAGTCTATTCTAATTGCACGCTTCCTCATACACGTAAGCGCACGTGTACGTCACCTAATAGGTCTAGGTAGACCCATTACACCCGAGGCACCCGACAAGTGCTGCAATTAACTTGCCCCTTCCAGTACATCCGGCTCGGAAAGATCTTCTTGAAGGCCAACTTGCGGAATGTCAAATGCACGAGCTACAGCTCCCTGTGACAGCGCTACCTCACTCGGTGTTGGAGATCCAAATAGAGCATCCATTGTGTGATGGGAGAGCTCCACGTTAGTGTCGATCTGGGACTCCCGTACCAAACTCTCGTTTTGCACTTCATCTTCACAGGCTTGCGCTTCACGTTGAGCCCCACTCGCTTTATCACTATTGCTTTAGTTCTCGAGGTTGTCGTCGTTTCCAGCCGCCTCATCCTGCACCAACCATCAGTCTTAGTCTTACATTCTACTCCGAATCACAAATGAACGACTCCCCGTACTCGTCGATGAACGTGACGAAATACTTGCCTCAGCTACCAGCAATCCGGTCTCAATAACATACGCCACTACAGCAGCCTCACCAACAAAGAAGTCATCTCCAACCATGCCACCTACCGAACTTCCAGGCTTTATGTAGGTCCAGTCGGTCTCGAGGCCCTTGGGGCGCCTAGAGCTCCATCCCACCTCTCGTAGCTGCCTCCAGAGATGTCGAAAATCGACGTCGTGTCGAGCAATGACAGTTTTCCTGAGTCCAGTGGATCTGATGCGCGCCATCGGGAAAATTCAGGAATGATGAATCATCAGCTGCGAACTGGACCCCACGCCTTTACAAAACCTAGCCCCGTCCGATTTCTGCAATTGCCCGTGCGACCTCCAGCAGCTTATTCTTTGGGCAAGAAAAAATTGACTTCATTAAAGTATTGGTTTTCTTTTTCCGAGCCATTTTCTATTGCTCGAAGATTTTTCGTTGTAACTTACGACTTACAATTTCGTAAAGCAGTTAGTTATGACGTTGGGAACCAAGGGGTTAAAGGCTGAAAATTTTTTACATGGGCTACCGCAGCACTGCAGCGATCTGCTGCCAACGAAATAGACTAGTCAATTGTCATTAATAAGCTTATGCCGTATACCATAATTATGGCATAAGCTTATTAATGATACTTATAAATTAAAGCACACTGACGTTCTCAAGACTGGACTAAGCTTCTGCAACAAGTACCTCAGCTCAATCCCCACTCGATGGAAGATCTTGGATGTCCTCCCCGTCGGATACACCAGGAACTGGCAAGTTTGCTGATGCTGCGGAGCTACATGTTACCAGTGGATCTTGACGTGATGCTACGGCTTTTCTTTGGAGATTTAACCGTTGTCCTTCCTGATATCGCTGAATCCAACAATTCAGCAGTGAGTTCGACCAACTTGCCAAGCATTAGAGACGACGGAATATTGCTTTTTCTTGTGCCCTGCTTTACAACCGTTCTGGCGGGGCCTCCTGGTGGCCCACTGGTCTACGGACCACAAAGCTACGCACTTGGCAGGCGTCCAAGTCCCTCCGGGGACTTACTTTCCAGATGATAAGAAATGATTAGCATTCGAAAACTCAATATCCCATTCAAACAATTCACAATCACAATCAAACCTTTAGAATTCAATAGCCAAGCCAAGTAGTAGTAACCAGGAATAACTAGTTAATCAACTTCAATTTCCTTTTTACAACCGTTCTGGAGCCAGCTATGGTCATTCTGGTCACGATTCTTTACAGCTGAATTGACTTGGAAAGTATTGCTCTTCCCGAAGCCGCAGGATGTTTGCAAAAATTGGAGGAAGTATAAACAAGAGACTATGGATAGTTCAGATTGCCGTATCCTTTCATGCAACATGGAGACTTCGGAATGACATACACTTTCGAAAAACAAGGCACTACTGCCAAATGTGGCGAATATCCAGTCGTCATACAGGATGCATTATCAGTTTATTTACCAGCATGCGGATGAGCTCAACTGTGACCGGAAAACTATCACGTTACTGATCCAACAGTTAGGTTTTGAACTGCCGATTAATCACTATTCGGAACGAATGCACCAAATTTGGGTTGTCCATCAGTCGAGGTAGAAGAGTGTATCTACAGCTATTGAATTAGCTTGAGATCGTTGCAAGTTAGTCCAAAGAGTTGTCCACATATCAAGTTAATCAAATAATTTTCCTTCCTTAAAGCACACTGGCGTAGCTCCAAAATGCATTGGAAGTGTCGTGAGAAAGGTGTCTGATTGTATTTGAATACTGTACCCTACATGAATGGATCGTAGATTATTTTGGGGGTCGTATATGGGTCGGGTCGGGACTTTTGCTCGGGTGTTTTTCCAGACCAAAACTACCGACCCGACCGAAACAAGCTATTCGTTCCAAATCGATTCCTGTTAACGTGAATGTGGTACCGATAGCACTGATAGAGTGCTTATGCAAGCCCTACATTGTGCAAGCTCGTGAAGCCTAGCTGGTTTCTTCGTCACGCCCCTCGCCCTCATAGTCAAAGGAAAAATCGGGCTCGTCATCTTCACCTTCATCACCGTCGCTGTCGGTGCCGCGATCGTCCTCTCCGTCGCTACCACTGCTGCTGCTATTGCTACTACTGCTGCTGCTGCTGCTAGAGGTTCTGCTATCGGCACTACCACCGTTTTCGTCAACTTCTTCAGCCAAAACAACTTCATCTTCGGTCTCGGAGTCTGAGAGTCCTTACCTGAAGTAGATCGATCGGCAGCGGAAGTCCCGATTCGTCCTCAGGTACTGGTGTTGCTTCGTCGTTCGTAGTTTTACGGTTCTTCTTGCCTTTTTTCTTACTCTTGCGCTTTTTTGAATTTTTTTCTTTCTGCGACCAGCAGCAACGTTGGTAGTCCTGTGAAATACGTCGGATTGTGGCCACGAAGATGACTATGTTGGGGTGTGGACTAAAGGCGCTGTTTAGCTCACGATGAAATCGCTCTAAAGGATTATTTGTTCGCGCCACTACGTCGCGGTCGAAGCCGTGCACGTTCCACTCCTCAATGCTGTAGCGTTCTAGCCATGTCGCTCTGAAGTAGCCCCAAAAATGAGTCCATTTTGCAAGAGAGTAGTCAATTCCCTTAGATGCACAACGCGCGCGAATCTCTTTCTTCACCCACTTGATACCTTTGTGAGGAACCAACTCCGGATCGACGATCGTCAGCATATCAATAACACCTCGAGTCATAGATATCTGGATTTCTTCCTCTGGTATGTGTAGGATCTGCTTCATCCGACGACGAAGTGCTTGCTTCCAATGGAAGAGGCACCCGATTATCAGCGCGTTTTCGAATTGTTTCTGACAAGCTTTAATCAATTGCTTCTCGAAGTCGCAAATGATTTCACTCGGAGACAACTTCTCGCCAGTGTGCGGGTGGGTCCACCCAACGATTCTTTGAGGCTTATCTTTGGGGTCTGAACTTGACGAGAAACGTGGAACTGAAAAAAACTTAACTTCTTCCCCTCAACCATTGAAAGCGGTGGAACTTCAATCATACCGAGAAGATGTGATCCGTAATGCTTCCGACGAGTCCGATAAACCCGGCTGGTTACCTGTTCTTCGGAGAATCCTGTGCGAGATACATCCCTCATCATCTGGATAGTAGCTATCACTCACCTCTTTTCACATTTCGTGCACAGGTTTTGTGAGATCTAAGATGGTCAATGTATCAACCATTTCCTTCATTTTTCGTGTCACATCCAAAGTATCGCTGGTTTCGTGCTGTACAGAAGCACATGTATACTCATTGAACAACCTTTCCGCCTGTATGATGCACGTCCAGCCGAGCCTTGCATCAGTTCTGCGGTACACACTGCATCGTAGCGTGATTTTCTTCTTGGAGCTCCAGCCTTTTGTGTATCGATAGCCTCTATAGTGCAGACATGTTTTTCCCTTCCCACGCCCTTTCGACTTCTTGGACTTTCGAGATGAAGATGATACTTCCTGGTGCGAGGAGCTCGATTGACGGGTAATGGACACGAAATACTTGAGCCAGCAAGCTCAGCTTTGGCAACGCCGATACGTTTATGTGAAGCTGTGGGTTTGAATTTTCGACCAGAAGCCGCCTCCCAGGATCATCCATTGATCTGGAAGCTGATTGGCTGATATTTTACAACATTGGGACGGGAATCTGGGAAGGTGTAAGCGTTGCGCTCCAGGAATACCTCCGATAATCTCCGGAATCCATGTCCGGCCCGGAATCCCGAGTCGACCAACTGCATCCGGAGTCCTGATACAGCTGAACCAGGTGTGCATACAGTATCCAAGTATTTCCTGTGAAAAGAGCTCCAGATGCCGGCCAAGGTCACGTGGAATCCGAACACCAAGGGCATTTGGAAGGGACTGGCATCCGGGGAAATCCTGATTTGTACCCAGTATCCAGTTGAAATCCTGATTTGTACCCAGTATCCAGTTGAAGGCTCCAAGTATACTTAAGTCAAGTGATTACCGACCGACCAAGACGACCGACCAGGATGTGCTCGGCACCAGCCGGAATTCTTCGGGCTTCGGCGACAGAGACACGCGCTCCCTGCTCCTTTCTATAGTGAAATCAAGATGTTTAGCAGAAACTTTAGCAAAATACTTATACATAAATAACAGAGAGTTCAATTTGCCACCAAGGACGCAAGTGAGTGTGCGGGAGGTTCCCACAAGCCACCACTGCCGAAAACCGCCGACCAGCCTCAAGAAGAGGGCTCGGGGTCATCTCCGCCAGCGTTAGGCCGCGACGACAGCGTACACCGCCGCGGGACTCTCCACAAAGGTCAAGACCAAGTTAGGTAAGGGATCCGGAAGGCGCATCCGGAAGTGAGCTTCCTATTTCATATTCCAGTTGGTATTCCGGACTCCGGATACCCATTTCATATTATAACTGCGTTTTTAGGAGGTTGTTAGTAGTTAGCCCCTTGGAACTGTATTGAATTAACTACTGTGTGATAGGATTGTATATTGAGGGTTATCCGGATTACTTTATAGTGATTCCGGACTCCATTTGATTATTGTCTTCCGGAAACCAAGTGGTTATCCGGAAGTGGTGCGCTTGTAAGAGTCCCGGAACCGAGCCAGTGAATCAGACTCCGTCGACTGGCATCTGGAGTGCCCACCGCTCAAGGGCCACAAAGAATAAGAGCGGCTGTATATTTGCATATTAAATCTCTGTATTGTATTGGTTAACCGCTAGGGGAAGACTTTGCTAATAGTCTTTCACTGATTCCAGACTGCATCTGGAAAGTACCTGGCATTTGTACATCTGGACCTGATCGGCATCCAGAAGTAACTCATTGGTGACTACACCGGATATACGAAGACAAACGACACCCAAGAGGATACCACAAGGTCACACGCCAACTCTGCCTTCCGGATACCCATAGGATCCCGGAAGGTTGAGACTGACCCCACTTGGCATCTGGACGTTTTATTCCAGAATCCACCTGGTCACGCACTATACACTCTGGGCGACCGACTTCCAGTCCGGAAGCCGAAAAGTGTTCACCCACTTCGCCGCAGCTGGTGCGCGTGCCCGGATTCGATACCGAGTGTATAACCGAGTTACATTATATTTGATTCGATTAGTGTTAGGGGAACTGAGTGCTAACTAACTTTCTAATCGTGGTTGTGATGATTGGAAGTGAAAGCGCGCGCAAAGGGAGAGCGCGGATTCTAGATCCGGTATGGCATCCAGATCGTCGCGTCGGTTGAAGGGGCAGCTGCCTGAAGAGCACGAAGATTTAGATACGATTATGAGAAGAGCTCGTCAGGTCAACGCTGCGAAGCGAAAGGCTGCCCAAGAAGCAAAGGAGTTGCCGGATCTCCAGGAGGAGGGTTCCGAATCTGCCGTTGAGGATGCGCACCACGCAAGTCTGGACGGAAGTGATCGGGAAGAAACTTCGGATCGAGAAGGCGACCCAGAGCAAGAAGAGTCCGGATCCGAGTCGGGTTCGGAGGAAGAGGATTCTGGATCGGAAAGGTGATCTGGAAGACGAAGGAGTTTTGGACGAGTCCGATCAGGAGGAGTCCGAAGGTGAGGAGTCTGAAGTTGTCGGGAGTGATGCTGAAGATTCCGGAAAAGAGGCATCTGAAGATGAAGATGTCGAGATTGAAGCCCCCGCGGAGGATCGAGTTCCGTATTCTTCTCCGCCGAAAAGAGTGGATCCAGATGCCGTATCTAGAGTTCGAGAAGAGTCACCACGCGTGAAGCAGGAAGATCGCCCGCTGTCGCCGGTTCAGGAAGATACTGTGCTTGAAGACAATAACATGTCATCACCAGTGATTCCAGAACTCCGGATACCAACACTGCATCCGGACCAGCCGCCGTTCCAGATGCTCTCTGAGGTATCTCTGCAAGAACCAAGTGGATTCGACATTCCCGATTCTGAAATGGAGGAGCTTCAAGATGTCCCATCTACGGTGTCCGAAGTCCAGATGACCGAAGGTCGCGCGAAGGCATTTGTGGCCGAGCAGGTGAGACGCTGGGAGCGCGATAGTTCCGAAAGGGACATTCCACCTGATGTCAGATACGACTGGCCTCCCGTGCGTCCGGATTCCGAAGCCTTCCTCCGTGCGGCTTCGAAGACTTCCGAATTCCTTAATCGTCGGATTTTGATGCCGGTACAGACAGACGCTTGGATTTCGGAACTCCAGATCCAGCGTCACACTTTTGGAACGGCCCAAGATCTACAAGCAGGCTTGATCCCGCCAATGGAATTCTCAGCTCGAGAATTTATTGCCGTCCTTCAGACCCTACTTTTCGAAGCCGGGTTTGGTTTCGTGAACTTGGTACCAGGATGGTTCCGGACGCGTGTCTTCAAGGTGCATCCGGATCTCGTCCGACAAGTCGTCGGTGAAGTGATACAGTTATTGACTGTGGAGATGATCGAGTGGAGACAGTTAATGGTCCGGATGCAGGAGTATGCCCAGACCCTTGCGGACTTTGGAAAGGAAAGACTCTATCAAGTACATCCAGAAGCCGCTTATCAAGGTGGAAGCATATTCATTTCGGATTACGAAGCTTCTCTACTGGGACGTGACTTCACTGGGCTCCTCGTGACATCCGGATTCCGGAAGTTGAGAAGTCCAAGGGATCCTGTCCACCAGGATGTCCAGGCGAAACGCCTCCAACGCGTAATGCCTCGGCCGCCACAGTCGTCGATTCCGTCACCAGAGCCTTCGTCGATGCCATCCGTGCCGTCTACTGTCATCCGGAATCTGGAAGCCGATCTGGAATTCACGTCGTCCCGAAGCAACTTGTCTTCACACCGGAGTATTCCGGAACACGGGAGTTCAGTTCAGTCATCTAGCATGTTTGGAACTTCTGGAGGATCAAGTGAGTCGATGGCAAGTGCCACCTCCGAAACCCGGACATCTCGGGAAAGTACATCGGAGTCATCCGGATTTGGAATGAGTCGGAGTGCTAGGACACACATGCCCCGCAATGACCGCCCGGGAATCTGGAAGTGGAGCGACTGCGGAATCTGGAATCACGTTCCAGGTTACCCACCAAGTACCTCGCACTCCTGGTGTTCAGGATGACGCGGATTCGGGAGAGCAGAAGCGAGATGGATCCAACAAGAGACGTAGCAAGTCGTCTTCCAGACGGCGCGAAGCGGGTCGACGGTCCCTGCCAACTGAGGAATCTGGATCACGAAGTGTCCGAAAGTCTGAAAGCCGCCGCCAAAGGACCTCTGAAACTCCGCCCCGTTCGGAACGATCGTCTAAATCGGCTGGCTCAGGATCCACACAAGTTGCCCTGAATACCATGTATCAACTCCAAGAGGTCATGGCCGGGATGGAAGATCAGCAGGGTTCTGCTTTGGAGAGGTTGTCAGGGAATCTGGATGCCAAGCTAGAAAGACTTCTGGACTCCAAGTTCCAAGCGATGTTCCCGATGAAGGAACTGAATCAGGACCCAGACCTTGTTCGCGGTCAGGAAGCCTTGGGCGAAGTCCGGAATCTGGACATCCGGACATCGAGACGACCACCACACAAGAGGCGCTCGGAAAGTGTTCGGGATGCACGTACCAAGGCACGTCCCGCTGAAGACGAGAAGGTGTTGGAGCTGCGAAGACAGCTCCAAGCATTAGAGACCGCGCGGAAGCGAGAAGGAGAGGCAGCGAAGGATGTCCAACGGTTTCTGGCTACACAGGTACGCGACCTGCGATCAGCAGCCACCAAACCGACTGAGACAAGTGCAACTCAAGGTCACCCATCACCTGATCCAGCAACTTTGCACCCAGTATCCAGTGGCCCATCCCCAAATGTATCTGATTTGGATTGCCAGAAAATAGCTGTTCGGAACCCGGACGAAGCCTTTGCTGCACAGCTTGCAGCAGCTCTTCAAGTCGTCACTCTTGATTCTAAAGCGCCTAGGGCACAAGTGTCCAAGACATCAACGCCCCAGACTCTAGTGGTGAAGAAGGAACCGACGACAAGGAAGAAGAGTGCATCTGAAAGCAGGGGTCGAGATGTTCGGAAGCGCTCGTCGGAGGATGCTGCCAGAAAGAGCGCGTCCAGAAGAACCGACTCGAGGAGGCTAAACTCATCGTCCAAACGTATCCGGAAGGCGACGTCCCGAAAGCGAATACTGTCCGACGATCCAAGTTCATCTGACTCAAGCTTCGACTCAAGTGGGTCGAGTAATGATTCTGGAAGCTCAGACAGTAGCTTCATTGAGAACAAGGCCTCTGGAGTGACGACTAAGACGGCAGGCGGGACAACAACATATATGTTCAAGCCATTTGTCAATGCGAGTACTCTGGAAGACTTCGATGAGAAGGCGCCTTTGGCCACCCGGATGCGTTGGCTGGAGAGATTCCAGAGCATGTCGGTGCAAGGTGGCTGGGCGGATAATGTGAAGATTTATGAGATGAAGCTGAAGTTATCCCCGGCAGTCCGGAACTGGCGAGCCAACCTGAGTCCGAAAGTCCGGAGGAAGTGGAAGGACTTTCTGAAGGCATTCAAGGAACGCTACTGTAAGGCGAAGACCACAGATGCCGAGAGATACTACACGATGTTCCAGAAGAAGTCTGAGACACCTTTGGAATTCTATTACCGTCTGAACAAGGTGGCGGATAGAGCTGGCATCCGGATTGATGGGTCATCCAAGTACCGGGAGCAGCATCTGAAGGCATTCACTAAGAAGCTTTCGGATTCCCGACTCCGGACGACCTTTCAAGGTCAACGCCTTCGGAGTTTGAAATATGTCGAGTACGTCCTGAAGCAGCATGAAGATCTGACTCTGGAAGACGACTACGACACCCCTCCTCCGAAGCGGGATTTCAGAGCGGACAACGTCCCTCGAGACAAGTTCCGGATGAAGCGTTCTGGACGAGCATATCTGGCCAAAAGTGAAGATGATTCGGATGAAGAAGAACGCCATGTGACGTTTGAAGATAAGGAAGAAAAGATGGCTCCAGAAACCTCGACGGGCAGGTCCGATGATCCGGAATCCAGATTCCCTAACATGGAAAATCTTTCGGATGCAGTCTACAAGATTCTTCAAGAAGGAGGCTGGAGGCCACAATCTTCAACGGGTCGTCCAGATTCCAGAAGACATCCGGAGCAACAGGATTCCAGACGCCAAGGTTTCCGGAATCCCAATTATTCCGCTCGGTACTGTGAAAACTGCAGGAACTTTGGACATGTCAAGGAAGACTGCTGGGCAGACATCGAGTGTGAACGCTATCATCGGAAGGGTCATCCGGTACGATTCTGTCGGATGCGGCAGTGTGATTACTGTAGGAAGTACCACGAGGGACACTGTGGAAAACATGAGGCAATCCAAGATCTGGAAAACCTTATCCGACAAGGAACTTTGGAAGTACCAACCGCCATCCGGAAGAAACTTCTGGATCCGGACGCCGATTCTAAGGAACAACGGTTAAACTAAGAAGCCCGCTGGATGGGGATCCAGAACGCGTCGGGCTCAAGAAACCCCCGGAATTGTGTGTGTTAGCGTACGTCGGTCCAGAATTGAAGAGACGACAAGTCAGCCATCAATGCATGGCTTTAACCCAAGATGACGGCTCTCGGGTTCCGGATTCCGGTTGCGAACTTTCTCCAGATGGTGATTCTAGAGTTCTGGACGATGATTGGAATCCGGACAATTTGAACGACACCCCGGTGGAATTCAGACTGAAACCCGGAGAGATTTACGGATGGTGGGAAGAACACCGATCGGAGACGTCTAAACGGGTTGCAATGGTGCATGGTGCAGTGAATAATGTTCGGACGGATATCCTTTTGGATTCCGGAGCGGCGGTGAGTATGCTGAGTTTGGATCTTGCGCGTAGGCTCAAGCTCAAGTTGGACTTCCAGAAACAGCTCCGGGTATCTGGACTAGGGGGTGTCCCGACGTACATCGCTGCCCGAACCGAAGTTAAAGTCACCTTGGGTCTGAATGTAGTTTACGTTCTGGAACTCTGGGTGGCCAACATCGGAGAAGGTGTTGACGTGTTGCTGGGAATGGACTCCATGCACTCTGCTGGAGTACGACTGTGTATTCGTGAAGGATTGGTGTAACTTCCGGACGAAGAAAACGTCATGCTTTCAGGAAGAACTTTCGATCAACAACGCAAAGGATTGCGTCTGGAAGTTCGGCCTCCGGAAACCCTCTATTTGGGGCCAGGGGAACAAGCGGTCATCCGGATCAATTATGGCCAAAGTAATCCGCAACGTGAAGTAGTCTGGGCTGGACGAGGTGATCGCTGGGTGACCCAGCTAATATATGGTGCGAAGTCTTGGGCAGTCGCGGTGAAGGTCGTCAACATTTCCGAAAAAGATGTTTGGATAGGCACGAACACTCCCGTCGCCCAGATTGTGGAATTCGGATGCTATCCTTTTGGAAGATTTATGCGACCTGGACTCCGGAGGTATCGTGAATGGGAAGTCCTGATTTACGAGAACACGAACTCTCGTCAGGAACATCTTCGCCAACGAAGATACCTTCAAACAATTCAAGCATCGCAACCTCCAAGCGTCCAGAAGCCGGAATACACATGGCCGAAGAAGTTATTAACAAGGCCACCTCGAGGAGGTCCTGGAGTCCACATGGTTTGTTTACAAGACCCACCACGTTTGAATCCAGAATCCGTCTCGGATCCAGATGCCGTACGTCCAGATGTCAGGAATCCAAACGGGCTCCAGACAATTAATGAAGTTTTGGAGGAAATTGGGGAAGGCCTGCCGGAGGCGACTAAGACTCCAGAATATTCGGGTGAAGAAAGTCCCTGTCGAGATCAACCCTTAGCGATTCCGGAAATCCGGATTCCGGACGATTCGGAGGACGAAGATTTGTACGATGCGATCGAGGGTGCACCGAGAGACGAGAATCCGGAAGCGCTGATAGTCGAAGGGGATGATTCTGGAAGCGTGCTGAATGGAATTCTATCCAAGATCAACATGGTGAACAATGCCATTCGGAAGATGGAAACAAAGCTCATCCGATGCCTGTATCGAGACACGGAAAGTTTGTGTCGGCAATCTATCATGCTTATGCGTCCGGAAGTACAGAAACGGAGTCCGAGATGTGACAACCATTGCGTCGCTGATGCAGAATCCGGAAAGATTTCTCCGGAAGACGAACGGGAACCTTCAAAAATCCAGTATCGTGAAAGTGACTTTCAAAGGGGGAACGACGTGATCTCGGGTCCTGTGATAGTCAAGTTACACGGACGACTAAAGGCTCCAGATACTTCGTTGACTCGAGCCGGGGACGACTATCCACAAATTTAATCGCCCAGATGCCGACTTTGGATGTCTGGACGATGGAACGTTTTGGATTGCGACTACGACTGAAATTTGTGTTGATTACGATTGGTTATTGATTTTTTGGATTGTTATGGACTTTGGAAGCGATGAGCATTTCGAAGCCTGGATAGACTTACTACAGAAAGTATTCTGGATGGAACCACAAGGGAGATGTATTTCGAGTGGTTAAGTGTGGATCCCAATATTCAGGTTCCGCCCCTTGATATCGAAGGCCGTCGAGAGCCCCTTCAGCCATCGTGAAGTTTTGACGTGGGACGAACTTGGTCCAGTGGATGTCATCTAGAGAATTCCAGTATATCATCCGGACAAGCATCTCAACCAGTGCACCCAGACGGAAGGTGACGTGGGCTTCCCGATCGTCACTGAGCCACTCGAGGGCGTCCGGGTACTGGACCCCAGACAGCATGAGTGCTTGCAGGTCCAGACGAAGGTCGTCCCAAGTAACCGGGTAGTCAGTCAGGGACGTCAATGCTTGCTGCTTTGCTTGGACAGAAGGATACTTGTCCGTACGACAGTCGTGGGATGAGTGCTTGATCCAGTCCGACGGACGACTCTGGATGGTGTCCGGAGCACGATGGTGTTTCTTGGATGGCGGACTCCCCGACGACCTCTTGCGCTTGGATGATGATGTGTTTGATGGTGTGGACGTATGCGTCCGAGTGAGATCCAAACGCCGAGGAGGCTCTGACCGCTTGGACTCTTCCCCATCCGGATCCTGAGGGCGACTCAATGAGACGAAAGGAGTCGACACGAGACCTGGATCATCTGCGGCGATGACCGTGATCATGGTACGCCAAGCAGGGTCGACAGCAGATCCATCCTTGAAGTGAACCAGAAGATCCAAAAGGTGTTGCCAGTGGGCGTTAATCACTGATCCACCTTGACCACCTCCCAAGAAGTTCATTAGGTCGATGGGACTGAATCCAGACGTTCGAAGCCGCTCTTCAAGCAGCCGAATCTGGATTCTCGCGTCTTCCAACTGCACTGAAAGGTTCTTCACCTGCTTCCGGAGGCCTCGATTATCTCGATCGTGTTCCTCCATGAGATGACGGATGTCATCACGAGCATCCTGGAGCGCCGCCTCCTTCTCGATACCCGCTTGAAACCGTCGCTGATCCCAATGGCTGGTCACGAGCTGGTAGTCGCACTTGAGCTGTGCGAACTCCGCGTGGACTTGTTCGACACCTTGAAGCGACATGTCACCTGCCTGTAGGAGCGCCTGCGTTCGAATGTCTCTCTGGATGACCTTCCGAAGCGACGAGACCGTTCCAAATACTCGTTCCGCGAGTCGCTCGTGTCCAAATTCTGTTAGGAGACTTGCAACGTCACGACGGACTGGGACGCTGTCCAGAAGGCCCTCCAGATCTGTACTCTCAAGAGGAGCCACACGGGGTGTCAAAATGCGAGTGTGAAGATCCACATGGTCTCCGACACAGTCATTCAAGGCTGCCTTCTCTCGCGTCGTCAGGCTTTCCACCTGCATTAGGACTTCCAGACCGCCGTAGCCGTCTCTTGTATAGGCACCACTTTTCAGATGACGAAGAGTTGCTGGAACACCGACCAGGTGGATGTTGTTATCACCGTCGTGAACTGGAGGAGCTTCTAGATAGCTTGGAACGGACGGGTCGCTTGCTGGTGTCATGGTTGTCGAGATTCCATGCGCAGCAGCGTCTGTAGGCGAGAGGAAGCTGGCGTCCGCCGTATTTCAAGAATTCTTGACTTCTGCAGGAGCTTCTGGGGTCGTCACACTACTTGTGACTGTCGACGTCGCTCCAAGATTAGATGAAGGTCCCTCCTTGGGACTGACATCACCACCAGTGTTGCCCTCTGCTAAGGTGTAGCCTGGGGGAGGCGCCGAGGGTCCAGAAGAAGCGTCTGGCGACGCTGTAGTGTCGCTTGCCGTCGTCATTGGAGTGGTCAGAAGCTGGGAAATAGTGAAATGACCGCGAATTAAGCCAAAGTTCTTCGAGGTTCTGTCGTATGCTGGGAACGGGCGATCGGGGACGCGACGCAGAAAAGAAGCCACGTCAGCCAACCGATGGATGGACTCGCACCCAGGGACTGCGTCATTTGGAAATCGGGAACTTGGATATAGTGAATACGGATGTGTGACACCTGGATGTGGACAAGCCGACCTGAGACACTCCTTAGCGGATTCCGACTTCCATGGCCACCGTCCTGCTGTCTAAATGAACCAACACCTTTTATGGTATCTAGGGGAGCGGGCATTTTGATGCGTGTCTCTTGGATTGCTGGACCAGCTGCGATCTGCGAGTGGATGAGTGAAGTCTTGATCTGGATATTGATTGGAACCGAAACCGTTGTCGTGACCACGAGTGGAATCTGGGAGTGTAGATCTGAACTCCGGGTGCCGGATGTGATGCGGCCCCTGGCGAGACTGATTCGCGCTTCGTCTCATCATGATCTATCAGCTCGAAAGCAATTTTCTCAATGAGAGCTCTTGATGAGAGGGACGGTTGTGAAGCTGTGGGTTTGAATTTTCGACCAGAAGCCGCCTCCCAGGACCATCCATTGATCTGGAAGCTGATTGGCTGATATTTTACAACATTGGGACGGGAATCTGGGAAGGTGTAAGCGTTGCGCTCCAGGAATACCTCCGATAATCTCCGGAATCCATGTCCGGCCCGGAATCCCGAGTCGACCAACTGCATCCGGAGTCCTGATACAGCTGAACCAGGTGTGCATACAGTATCCAAGTATTTCCTGTGAAAAGAGCTCCAGATGCCGGCCAAGGTCACGTGGAATCCGAACACCAAGGGCATTTGGAAGGGACTGGCATCCGGGGAAATCCTGATTTGTACCCAGTATCCAGTTGAAATCCTGATTTGTACCCAGTATCCAGTTGAAGGCTCCAAGTATACTTAAGTCAAGTGATTACCGACCGACCAAGACGACCGACCAGGATGTGCTCGGCACCAGCCGGAATTCTTCGGGCTTCGGCGACAGAGACACGCGCCCCCTTCCCCTTCTATAGTGAAACCAAGATGTTTAGCAGAAACTTTAGCAAAATACTTATACATAAATAACAGAGAGTTCAATTTGCCACCAAGGACGCAAGTGAGTGTGCGGGAGGTTCCCACAAGCCACCACTGCCGAAAACCGCCGACCAGCCTCAAGAAGAGGGCTCGGGGTCATCTCCGCCAGCGTTAGGCCGCGACGACAGCGTACACCGCCGCGGGACTCTCCACAAAGGTCAAGACCAAGTTAGGTAAGGGATCCGGAAGGCGCATCCGGAAGTGAGCTTCCTATTTCATATTCCAGTTGGTATTCCGGACTCCGGATACCCATTTCATATTATAACTGCGTTTTTAGGAGGTTGTTAGTAGTTAGCCCCTTGGAACTGTATTGAATTAACTACTGTGTGATAGGATTGTATATTGAGGATTATCCGGATTACTTTATAGTGATTCCGGACTCCATTTGATTATTGTCTTCCGGAAACCAAGTGGTTATCCGGAAGTGGTGCGCTTGTAAGAGTCCCGGAACCGAGCCAGTGTTCCGGAATCAGACTCCGACGACTGGCATCTGGAGTGCCCACCGCTCAAGGGCCACAAAGAATAAGAGCGGCTGTATATTTGCATATTAAATCTCTGTATTGTATTGGTTAACCGCTAGGGGAAGACTTTGCTAATAGTCTTTCACTGATTCCAGACTGCATCTGGAAAGTACCTGGCATTTGTACATCTGGACCTGATCGGCATCCAGAAGTAACTCATTGGTGACTACACCGGATATACGAAGACAAACGACACCCAAGAGGATACCACAAGGTCACACGCCAACTCTGCCTTCCGGATACCCATAGGATCCCGGAAGGTTGAGACTGACCCCACTTGGCATCTGGACGTTTTATTCCAGAATCCACCTGTTCACGCACTATACACTCTGGGCGACCGACTTCCAGTCCGGAAGCCGAAAAGTGTTCACCCACTTCGCCGCATTTAACCTAGCTAGACACGTGGCTTTATCTGGTTGTTGAGGAAGTCGCGAAGGTGGTTTTCTTTTGGTACGACAGGAGTTGCTTGTGTTGCCACTAAGAGTCGCCACTAAGAATAGCCGAACCGGATCATGCACTCCTGCACCTGCAGCTGTCAGCACACCAGAAAGATGACCTGCATATTCTGTCGTTTTCTGTACCTAAAGCTTTCATCGCTTCAAGGTATCTTCGTCCCGACCAAAAGTCCCGACCCGACCCGAACGACACGATTTGTAATACCGACCTAAATTCCCGTTCCGACCCAAATACGACCCCCCAAAAAGTCTACCGAATGGATCATTCTTTGTGAGAATAGAGGTTTTTAGCAGAACTGTGTATTCACGAAAAGTCTGTTGACCATACGGGTTTTACGCCTAACCTCATCGTGGAACTGATAAGTGTGAACAGGTAGGTAGCTTCGAACACACCATTTGAACAACAAAATGCTGTTCTTGCTCATCATGGTACAGTGAGCTAACTCGTTCTCCTGGCGCGCTAAACTTTAGGTGGAATAGAAGACTTTTGGGAGAGACATTCGGGTGCTGAAGAACTTTGCTCAATTTCCTAACAGCTCGATAGCAAGAGTACACTGCCCGTCATGTTGGTAATAGAGGAAGGCTACGAGAGCGACATGCTCCAAGTCGTGTGTCAACTGACTTTAGGCTTGCGTGGACATCAAAAGCTAGCGTATATGCTGACCCTGTGGCATCAACCGCAATCTGAAGGGAGCACGACTGTCATCGCAGCAATCTACGCCTTTTTGTCAGCTGAAGAATCTCCGGAAGAATCGCGTGGGATGTCTTTGCTCGTTCCTTTTTGTCTTTAAAAACGTCTTCTAGTAACACATATTGACCCTCAGGGGGGCCGCTTGAGTCGACTGGGTCGTCGTAGCGCCCGCGGTGGTCACCAAACCTGCCAACATCCTACTTAGCTTCAAATGGCTTCTGGGCAATCACCTCCCTCATGAGCTCTTTATCATGCTCCTCCGTAAACCGAAACACCATCTTGGTATTGCCTGCAGTTAATTACTGAATGTGAGTAAAACGTTGGTAGAACCCAGCTAATTTGAAGCACCGTCGACATCAGGTCACGAAGAAGCAGGACGGTTCTGCTAAAGTTAGTTACGGAAACTTGTCGGTTGTGCTGACAGATGATTGACAAGTCTACACTGCGCGACAGAATAAATCACCCACCCACGTTTGGGTGTGTGGGCTGGTCAATTTTCCAAATTGCGCGCTGCTGTGTTGATATGATATTTATATTGCCGATGCAAAGCTGAGGTTTGTGCTAACAACTGCAATTTCGCAAGGCGAGGGGGACCTCGTATACAATTTTCTATTAATCGCACCGCGACAAGTTAGATCACCCACATCGAGCATACAAAAATTAAGATAGAAATGTGGATCACCTGGAAGAATGGATGGTATGGAGCCTTCCGCAATAAGCGAGTGGCTGGCGCCATCGTTTTGACTGTAGTAGAGAACAGCATTATCAAAAACGACTATGCACAAAGAGACGAAGAAACCTCGGCTGTCACAGCACGAGAGGGGGAGGATTCAAGGTCTGCGCGAAGGAGGCTTGAGCACTCGCTCAGTAGCTCGAAGGACAGGACGCTGCACGCATACGGTCCGGCGTGTCACGTCGGCAGCCCCGCCTCCTCCCCGAAAAGCCCCCCCCCCGGGTTCTGCACCAGCACTCACCGAGCGACAGACCCGCCATCTCGTTCGCACCGCTGCCAAAGGCGACTCTTCGGCCTCCCAATTAAAGACGGAGCTGCAGCTCTCCGTCTCAGTGCGCACCATCCAGCGCACCTTAGCAAAGGTGGACTGGTTGGTGTACTCTAAGATGGTGAACACACTCCCCCTCACTGCCAAGGACATGAAGGCACGCAAGGAGTGGGCCGGCGCCATGCTTGTACGCAAAGACGCGGGATACATCTGGGACTCCATTATCTTTTCTGATGAAAAGATGTGGAACCTTGACGGACCCGACGGCTTTCAGCACTATTGGCGCGATCTGCGCAAAGAGCCTCGCCACACGAAGCGACGGCAGGCTGGTGGTGGGTCGGTGATGGTGTGGGCTGCATTTAGTGCCCGAGGAAAAACGCCATTGGTTGTCCTAACAGGAAGGCAAAACTCTGATGACTATATTTACACGGTTTCAGAATTCCTCCTCCCGTTTGCACATCTTACCTACGGCACCGATTTCATTTATCAGCAGGATAATGCTAGCATTCACGTATCCAAGAGGAGCATGGAATTTTTTTCGGAGCAGGACATTACTGTACTCGATTGGCCATCCAAGTCTCCAGACCTCAATCCAATTGAGAATTTGTGGGCTATTTTGAGCAGAAAAGTATATGCAAACGGAAGACAATTCGAAAGTGTGCAAGAACTGAAGACAGCCTTAGCTAAGAACGGTAATAAAACGCATTATCATTACCGGGGTCCGGACCGGGTCCGGTCCTCTCAAGCACTTTTTGTCAAATCAATGCGGTTATTGTGCTTTGAAGGGTTAAATAATCCGTTTATCTGACCGCGAGTCTTCTACAACTGGATAGGATGAAAATCAGGGGATGGCGCGAAAAACCGCGACTTTTCACCATTAGACAATTTGCAGGTCACCTCCTAAGAGCAGCAACATGGAAGAGGAAGCTCGGATGCGAGTGGCCCTGAAAGAGTCCGTTCAACGAACTTACGTCAAAAGCGCAACAAAACGACCACAAAACACGCAAAGAGCTTACAACAACCGGCAAAAGGAATTCTTAGACTGGTGTAGGTCAAAGGAGTCTGCTTTTAACGACCTGACCCGATTCACAGTAACAGGGGAAAAACTACATCTCTTTCTCGAAGAGCGCGTAATTGGAAGGACCAAACGACACAAGAATGGAAGTAAAAACTGCGATCGAGTGGAGAAGGTGGTCGCTCTACAGTGAATTCCTACGTAGCAGCAATGGTCGATTTGTGGAAGCAACAATCTCGGGCAAAGGTAAACGGTAACCCATCCCCCGTGACGAGGCGGTGACCTCGCTGTTGAAGCTGACTCAGTTTGAAGAGGACGAGAGGAAGCGAAACAATTACGAGGACCGTGGAGCATCTACTCTTTTGGATGGCTACACTAGAGTAGACCAAATTAAGGAGATTGCCCAGTTTTTTTGGACTCCAGCACGAGATGCTGGCAAGTTACTTCGGAATTTAGTTGCTTTTCTCTTGAGTCACTATGCGCTAATGAGAGGCGAATCAGCGCGGATGATGGAGTTAGCGGATTTGCACACGTTGGTTCCCGAAAATGAAGGATATAGCGCATGCAGGGCCCTCGTCATGGTGATGCGCCAAGGCAAAACGAATCAAGTTGGCCGTATTGAAGTCGGAGCCTGCATGAGGAGTAAATATGTGGAAATCTGTCCTCACGGAATGCTGGGATTTACTTTTTCTGGCGGTGGCATGTAGAAGGCGAATCATTTCCTGACTTTACCTCGTCCGAGTGCTGGTACCCTATCAAATTGTTAAAAACATGTAACGATCCTACAAAACCAATGTCGTACAAAGTACACCACGATGCTATCACGGCTGCGCTGACACATATTGGTATTCACAGCAAAGCGAAAACCCACGTCGGTCGTGGTTCGGGATCGCGTATGGCTGATTTGGGGGGTGCTAGCGAGTCTCAGATACGCCGCCTGGGCAGATGGAATAACCAGTCAATGGAAAAGTGCTACCTTACATCCCTTCCACGAGAGGCTATGCGAACACTGGCTGGATTTGAACCCAGCAGAGGCAGTTTTTTTGTTGCTCGTGCTTCCGTCGACCCACCAATGTCATTGCAGAGTAAAGTCTTTCCCCAAGTGGAGATGTGGCAGCAAGCAATTAATGCAGGATCCGCAGAACAGTCTCTTGCAGCGGGTGGATTTCTCGAGTTACTACAATATCTCCGTAGCGTAGTGCTGCAGGATGCCGTGTTCTTACAAAGTTCAACTCCAAATCACCCGATATGGCAACACGCTATTTTCCATTCACCCGAATTTTTGGAGTATAAACATGCTGCAACACAAGCCGTGGAAGGGATGGAAGACCCGGCAGAACAACGCCTCCAGAAAGCCATTCCAGTGATGAATGCTAAAATCGATGGTATACATCAGGATTTGAGAAGCTCCTTATCCCAAATTTGCACAGTGGTGCACAAAGTGGAGAATACTCTCAGTGATGTTCTGCAGGTATTGTCTCCACTACGAGGAGGAACTGCTGTCGTCCAAGTGCAGCTTCTGGCCAGTACTCAGCAAGCTTGTAGTGATGTCGCTCAGTCTCGTCGGGTAGAGGCGACACCGGTTATCAATGATTCACTAGCTTTCCCGACACCTGGGCGATCCGGGGTAAATTCAAATCAGAGTGAGCCGCAGCATTTCCCGACGTACAAACTGCGCAGAGGTTTAGTGACTGTTCCAGAGCTGTGGGGGGAGTGGATTGGATTAGGCGGAGCTGTTGCTGTGCGCGAACTGGAGACCAAGTCCGGAACAAAGTGGTGTAGTGCTGATGAACGTCATTTCTTCAACAGGAGGCGTCCAGTGTATAGATTAATTGCAGATCTGGCAGTCGAGATTTCGAGGCTTGCTGTGGTGCCCGATAAAACGGCAACGGATCATGTTATCAGAGCTCTAGAGGAGTACCGTCAAACTCACAAAAAGTCCCTCAACTGGATAGCAAAAAACTGTGATGCCATTCAAGATATTATCAGAGCTACAGCAGCATCACATTGCCAACTCGTTTCTACGAATGACCCGTAATGCGAGAATACCAACAATAAACGTATACTGTTTCCAAATCTCCATTGTTTATTGTCCATGTATGTGTACTGCAAGTGCCCGAAGGATCGGATCGGGGGTGAAAATGTCTGCTGCTTGAAAGTAGGGCGCGGATTGACCATAGCCGTCTTGTTATACACGTCTCAGTTCGTTGATGGCCATGACGTAGTCTGCGTCCTCTGCCTTTCTTCTAGTCGCTCGCGTACACCGTGAGGTTGGTCGTGATCAACTCGCCGGCGTGTAGCTGAATATTGCGATATTCTTGAGCTTCTTCACCTTGGCCACCAAATAATACGGAACGGCTGCGCTAAGAACAATCTCGCCGCGTCCTAGCCAGCACACTCACTGTGGTAGACGTCACGCTGGAGCTGCTCATTTCATGTCCGAGTATGTGAAGTCCATGTAGTTGAGATCAGGCTGAGTACGTGACGTCCATGTAGCTGAGCCCGTAGCTGAGCTCCCACTGCATCTCAAAATAGTCTCCGAACGCGCGCTAGGTGCTTACACGCTGCCTGTATGACATCAAAGCGTTGTTGGTGTCCTTCGGGTATGTAATCGGCATGCTTCTGCTTGGGTTCACACGGTCACAGCATCAGCATCTCCAAGCTTGCTCAACAGCATAGCGTTAACCATGGCTAGCACGTCCAGAAGAACAGAACAACGTATATTGTGCTCATCCATCGTAGTGCGTGTTCTCCCGATGTGTGTGTCCTCCCTTCTACACGTGAACAACTGATTGGCTAATTATACAAAGGCCAGTTATCAGCGTCAGGGCTTGGACTCCATACATTGTAACAAAGGACCGGGACCGGACCCATACTGAGCGAAGGGATGATAACCCTTCATTATCGAATTCATTTCTATCTTAATTTTTGTATGCTCGATGTGGGTGATCTAACTTGTCGCGGTGCGATTAATAGAAAATTGTATACGAGGTCCCCCTCGCCTTGCGAAATTGCAGTTGTTAGCACAAACCTCAGCTTTGCATCGGCAATATAAATATCATATCAACACAGCAGCAGGAAAATTGACCAGCCCACACACCTGGGTGGGTGATTTATTCTGTCGCGCAGTGTAAACAGGAACGGTTCTGCTAAAAAAAAAAACCTTTAATGATGCTCTTCAAGTCATTTGGAATTCAACTAAGGCGCGAGTTCCGATCATGCGCTGCATCATGCACGCATGGCAAGCGAGAAGTTCTCGACAGGAATGCCACAGCAGACCCGGGTTTGCATCTTTATCGTGGCGTCAAACGTTCAGGCTGAGTTTTTTTTTACATTATAGTGATTCACTATTAGTGAATAAACTGGTCCATGCGAACACGCATATTCACGCAAGCAATGTATGTCATTCATCATACATGTATTACATGGCACTGTCGGAAGGAAAGGACATTGAAGTTGATTAACTGGTTATTCCTGGTTGCTACTACTTGGCTTGGCTATTGAATTCTGAAGGTTTTTGATTGTGATTGCACTTGGCAGGCGTTCGAGTCCAAACAATTCACGTAGCTTTGTGGTGCGTTGACGAGTGGACCACCAGGAAGCCCTAAGTACATGTAGTAGCAACCAGGTTAATCAACTTCCTGTCCCTAATGTAGTACAGTAGCAACCCCAATCTCGTGATATGTACGGTTTGTTCGTCATCATTTTTCAACTATGTTATCTTGACAGCCCTTGAGATTTACTGCGGCCCATGCATAACCGGAAGTCATTTCGCAACTTCCCCCACAGGTAACGATGCATCTCTTTTATCTAGCAGGTGTGGCTATCCTTGCCTTCGTGGCAGATGGAGTCGCCACAGGCGCAAGAATACTCGTTTCTGATGTTTCCAACCGCCACCAAGCTCACGCTGCAATAACGAGAGTCGTATCAACCACAAGATTATTACGAACGAGAACTGCCATGGACGAGGAGAGAGCTGGAGGGGTTTCTGTATCTGCATCCGACAAGCTCGCAAAACTCCTCAAGTCTTCGAAAGTGACCGACGATCAGCTTCAGACGTGGCTCGAAAAAGGAAAAACAGCGGAGAGTGTCTTCTATCGCATGAATCTTGAGAACACTCTATACACAAGGTTGTTTCAGAACCCGAAGTTCCTCCGGTGGCTTCAATACGCCGATGACTTGAGTGCTGCCGGGAAAGGAGTATCTCCCATTTCAGTACTGTCAAAGAAGTATGGCGACGATACACTGTACAAGATGATTGGGTCGGCCAAGCAGGAAACAAGTACCAAGGCGCTTGGCATCAGATTGCAAAAAGAGCAACTGGAATACTGGATAAAGGTTGGAAAAGATCCCGATGAGGTTTTCGGGTTGTACAGCCTCAACTACGCTGGAAGGCGAATTCTCAGTGAATCTCAGTTCAGGGACTGGACCAAATATGTGGATGACCTGAATGCTAAGAATGGAGGAACGGCGGTGTCGATTATCCCGACGCTGAGGAAATACTTCAGTGACGACGATTTGTTTCATATCGCATTGTCAGCTAAGAGGGTAGACGAAACGGAGGCCATGGGCACGAAATTGGAGGACGCGTTTGTGCAGTTCTGGATTCAACGCAAGGAAACGCCTGATAATGTTCTGGTGGAGCTCGGACTGAAAAAATCAGCGTCAACTTTGTTGGAGAGTCCATTGCTCAACATTCTGACCAAGTACACGGACGCTTATAATGTCAAGTACGCGTCGAAGAAATCAACAGTGATCGAAACGCTTACACGGACATTCGACGACGAAACAGTAGCTAGAATGCTTCTAGCAGGGAGAGCGAAATCTACAACGAAGGAGATCGCGAAGCAGTTCCAGGCAGATCAATTGGAAATGTGGCTGAACAGTGGTCAATCTATGGACGACGTATACAAACTGCTGAATTTGCCTTCCAGAAGAAACGAGGTGTTCGATTTCTACAATCAAAAGCTGTTCAATACGTGGTTGACCTACATGAATGCTGTCAGTGTCAAGAACCCAGAGAAAACGTCCGCTATGTTCTCAACGTTGGCGCCAACATTCAGGGACAGACCGATGATGCAAATTCTCGAAGCTGCCAATAAGTTCCCCAGCATGGAAAAAGCTGCCACCAAATTGCAACTTGAGAAGGCTCAGAGCATTTTTTCCAGTGGAGCCTCCCCCTATGATGCGTTTAGGCAGGTTGCGCTTGATGATGTTGGGGATTCCATACTCAGTAGTCCTCTTTTCAAGAAGTGGATGGTTTACGTGGACGATTTCAACAAGAAAAACCCAGCAGAGAAAGAATCCTGGTTCTTCCCACTCCGTACCAACTATCAAGGCTATAGTCTCGATGAAATCATTGACAAGGGGATGAAAGACCCCAGGACAATGAAACTTGCCCAATTGGTGGAGAAGGAGCGTATGGAAGAGTGGCTTGTGAAGTGGAAACATCCCCCAAGTGTTGCGTTTCGTGACCTGCATCTCGACAAAGCTGGGGAAAAAGTGTTTCCAAGTCCAAAATTCGAGTTGTGGGTTAAGTACTTGGATGACTGGAACCAGGCATATCCGAGCGAGAAGGCGACTATAATCGATGGGTTTCGAGCCAATTACCATGATTTGACTTTAATTCGGATGCTTACGGCGGTGGAGAAGGTCCCGAACACGAAGAAATTGGCGTCGCAGTTGAAGGATGCCCTGGCGGATAAATGGGTAGCGGAGAAGAAAACATTCGACTACGTCAAATCGTGGATCAGCCATGTACCATCCTCGGACGATATGTTGGAGCGGTTTACCAAGAAACTCAACAGTGCGTAGACCTAAATTCAAACTTGTAGAGGTCATCTAGTTCATCACTTTCCAGATGATAAGAAATGATTAGCATTCGAAAATTCAATATCCCATTCAAACAATTCACAATCAAAACCTTCAGAATTCAATAGTCAAGCCAAGTATTAATAGTAGCAACCAGGAATAACCAGTTAATCAACTTCAATTTCCTTTCAATTTCTTCTGCAAGATTCGCTTGGATCTCAGATCAAAGTAAATGGCATATTTAGGCTGTACCGGCAATTGACTCAAGTGTTTCGACGTGTGTTGCCTCACCCACCCAGAGGCAGGAGCCTCCTGCCTCCTGCCAGGAGGTATAAGAGGTTTAACACGTGGACATTTCCCTCCTTCATGCGGAGTGCAACCAGACAAAAGGCCTTCTACTTTTCCCGCAGTCATGAGACGTCAATGCGGACTGGAAACAACACCACAAACTACTCTTGATGTTGTAGAGAGTCAACACAGCAATTTTTTTCATGTTATTTAACACCTTGTATACTTCCTTCCTGGTGGAACACATCTTGAGAAGTTTTTTTTTCCGCCGGACAAGCCACTCGTGTCAATAATTTTGCCTACGCCGTAGTCATAGTAGTGGTCGAAAACCTCTTGTTTGGGTTCTTCTTGTTGAAATCGTCCACGTAAATCATCCACTTCTTGAACAGAGGACTACTGATAACAGATTCCTCAACTTTATCGAGCGCCACCATCCTAAACGCTTCAAAGGGGGATACGCCAGTGGAAAAGATGCGGTCGGCTTTTTCCAGCTGCAATTTGGTGGCAGCATTTTGCAGACTTGGGAACTTGTTGGCAGCTTCAAGAATTTGCATCATCGGTCTGTCCCTGAATGTTGGCGCCAACGACGAGAAGATAGCGGAAGTTTTCTCTGGGTTCTTGGTACTGACAGCATTCATGTAGGCCAACCACGTGTTGAACAGCTTTTGATTGCCAAAGTCGTTCAGCAAATCCTTTCTGAGAGGTAAACCGAGCAGTTTGTACACGTCGTCGACAGATTGACCACTGTTCATCCACATCTCCAATTGATCCGCCTGAAACTTGGTCGCGATCTCCTTCGTCGAAGGTTTTCCCCTCCCAACTATGAGCATTCTAGCCACCGTTTCGTCATCAAATGTACGAGTGAGTGTTTCAATCACTGTCGTTTTCTGCCCGGAGTACTTAGCATTATACGCTTCCGTGTACTTCGCCAGAATATGGAGTAGGGAATTTTCCAGCAGAGTTTCTGTTGATTTCTTCAGTCCAAGTTCTAACAGAACGTTTTCTGGGGTTTCCTTACGATGGATCCAGAACTGCACAAACGCGTCCTCCAATTTTGTTCCCATGGGCTCCGTCTCGTCCACTCTCTTAGCTGCCAGAGCGGTATGAAATAAATCGTCGTCACTGTAGAATTTTCTCAGTGTCGGGATAATCGATGCCACCACTCCTTCGTTTTTCGCATTCAGATCATCGACATACTTCACCCATTCACTGAACTTAGGTTTACCGAGGATACGACTCCCAGCGTACTCGAGGTCGTACAATTTGAACACTTCATCAGGATCTTTCCGGATCTTCACCCAATGTTTTAGTTGGTCCGTTTTCAATCTGGTGCCAAGCGCCTTGGTACTCTCCTCCATCTGGGCCCATCCGATCATTCGGTAGAGTTTATCGTCACCATACTTTGCCGATAATACTGAAATAGCAGGTGTTCCCTTGCCGGAAGCACTCAAGTCATCAGCGTATTGAAGCCACCGGAGGAACTTCGGGTTCTGAAACAACCTTGTGTATAGAGTGTTCTCAAGATTCATGCGATAGAAGACACTCTCCGCTGCTTTTCCTTTTTCGAGCCACGTCTGCAGCTGATCGTCGGTCACTTTCGAAGACTTGAGGAGTTTTGCGAGCTTGTCGGATGCAGATACAGAAACCCCTCCAGCTCTCTCCTCGTCCATGGCAGTTCTCGTTCGTAATAATCTTGTGGTTGATACGACGCTCGTTATTGCAGCGTGAGCTTGGTGGCGGTTGAGTGACAGTCGAAAACACTTTACTACAGGCTTTCATCACTGAAACATAGGTCTCCATCACTGAAGGGATAGGTCGGTCGAAAATACTGAATAGATAGGCTTGTGGCACTGAAGTATACCAACGGGCAATTTTTAACTGCATGAAGTGGAAGCCGTTGAAGAAGGAGAAGGCGGCTATTCGTGTTGTTCGAGGAGCTGTTACTTTTGTTTGGATCACTTTATTGTTGTAAGCACCACGCGCTACAGGAACCCAAAGCCTGTGGTAGTCGGTAATATCATGGAGGACATGGTCAGCTCAAGTAGCCACGCCAGTTCGGACGATAGCTTGAGCAGCTCAGGAAAAAGCTCAAGCAACTCGGAGGTACTGCATCCCCCATGCATTGATGAAAACTGTGGCTAACAATATATAATGTAGTCAAGCGGAAGTACTGTCTCGACGAATAAACCTTTGAGAAGCCGGCCTGCCTGGCGGCTCATTTGGGACTCAAGTGAATTTACTGGTAAAATGTTAGAAGAATTTATGGAGACATTACCAAGTCGAGCTACAAGAAAAAACGACTGTTACCCATGTACAATGAACCACACGTCTCGTGGTGAAGACATCGAACCTCAAGAACGCCACCGGATGCGAACAATTCTGACGAAATGTACCTCTGCCCGCTGTTCTCTTGTAGACACTGCTTGTGGGTGCCGCTACAAGATCAATACGTGTGACTTAACTGGTCTTGTGTTCGTATTCCAAGACGGACAACATGCTATGTTGGATGAAAGCGAAAGCTCACCGCGGGTGCCAAAATTGACAGCAGCGATGAAAACATTTATACAGAATGAAATTAACATGCATTCTGGTGTAACCCCTCACGTCGTGTTTACCAGATTGTGTTCCGTACTGGACGGGTCACCGCCTCTGGAGACACAAGTTCAAGGGTATATGAAGCGTTGACGTGCAAAACATCGAGATGACTCAATGCAACCGGTTATAGAGATCTGTGCACAATCAATGTTCGAGCTCAAACGAGATCCTGCCCAAGACAGAGATGGCTTACTAGTGTTTTGCGACTCTTTTGGGAAAATGGTACTCTCGTTCCAAACCTTGGAGATGCGTCAGACGAGTTACCTTTCAGAATGGGCCTCACATGCTATTCATTGCTGGAAGCTTATGCTAATGTACAGCAAGACCCACGTTGCACCTCTCTACTTCATGTGGATAGTACGCACAACTTGGTTCGACAACGCTATAGCGTATTTATCATTGGGTACTCGGACTGCTGCGGTCACTACTTCCCCCTGGTGTATTACTGTGCTTCCCAACGGAGGTCTGAGGATGTTGCTTGGTGCCTATCATATTTAAAACGGGTGATGCTCCAGCTATTCGGAATTCGTTTTTCTCCACAATATATGATGACGGATGCTGACAATGGTCAGTACAATGCATGCACCAGAGAGTTACCTACCACCAATATTCTAATGTGCTGGTTTCACGTTTGCCAGAATGTGTGGAAAAAGGTTCGGAAACTACCTAAGCAGCAGCGTGTCCGAATATTTAGTGATCTGAACGACCTGCATTTCTGCAGAACTGAGAACGAGTTTGACCTGAAGAAAGTGGGTATCATCCAGGAATGGAAGGCTCAAGCGAGAACCTGCCCTCGATTCCAAGCTGTCACTGGAAAGATACGCCGCCAGTGGTTCGACAATCCTCGCTTCTCGAAATGGCAGGCATTTCACACTCCTCCAGGTTACGCAACAACCAATAATCCAGTGGAGCAGTATCACCGGACAGTTAAACTGGTGAATAGTACAGCTCGTGCTACACCAATTGAAATGATACAGCTCTTGGATCAATCGCGCCTCGGGTTTTTAGCGAAGAATGTGACGTTTTCGAGTACAACGCAGGCATCAAAGCGTCTAAAGTCACACTACAACAAACTGAAGAAACGAGGTGATCTGTGTGCTACTGCTCTACTTCCCGTTGGAGATCTACGGAGTCAACTCGTGCTAGTGAAGCAAGTAATTCCACATACAAGACCTTCCGCTGCTGAGGTGTCCACAGTGTTGGGCGTAACCCCGAACACAGTTGCAACTTCAAAAAGAACCAACGCGACGAAGAAGAACAAGAAACATGATTTTCACGCTGATGACGTCAACCAGCCAATTAAGTCTTCCCACACGCTTCGTATGCAGTGGGACGGAATGCCGGAGGACGGGTGGGTAGTTGATGCGACGACCAGAGCATGCCAGTGTCGCTTTCACAGCAAGTACAATTTATGCCCACATATTATCGAAGCTACCATGTTGGTAGGTCTTCCATGTCCAGGGTTTAAGCCTCCAGTTCGCAGGTTTCATTCACGCGACAAGCGTCAAAGAAGTTCGGCTGTCCGACCTTCTTCAGCAACCACTTATCGTCATATACCAAATCTAAGTTTCGCTGCTGTACCTGCATCCATTCGCTGTCCAGCGGTTCCAGACGTTGAGGAAGTTCATGTACAACCTATGCGAGCATCAGCGTCGCATTCTACACGAACAGAACGTCCAAGCTCAGCACCAAGTCGTACTCTGTATCGCGATGTACCTGTTCTAGACAATTCGCACGCGCCGTGTACAACTTCGCTCAATTTGACACTTCGCGAGTCATGTGAGCATACCAAACGCCGTAGATTTAACGACGTGTATGCCATTGACAATGCATAATGCATAAACACGCCTGCATTCGTTGATTTTAGGCTTTCAGTGCTTAAGATCCCTCCTACAGTGTTTTGAGATTGTTCCTTCAGTGGAAACGGCCAACCTATCCCTCAGTGTTGAAGTCTGGATTTACAGTGTTTTAGGCCAGATCGTACAGTGTTGCAGACTGCCCCTCGGTGGCGGTTGGAAACATCCGAAACGAGTATTCTTGCGCCTGTGGCGTCTCCATCTGCCACGAAGGCAAGGATAGCCACACCTGCTAGATAAAAGAGATGCATCATTACCTGTGGGGAAGTTGCGAAATGACCTCCGGTTACACATTGTGCCGCAGTACATCTCAAGAGCTGGTTTTGTCAAGAAGTTTGTGTGGTGGGAGCTAACATGTCGTAACATTGTTGAAAAAATGATGATGCATGAAGCCTATTATTCGTATTCATAAGTGATCACGAGATTGGGGACAGATGCCATACGACTCGGAGCTTTGCTATGCTACATAGTACACTGCTCGCGGTAATTAGTCTATGCGCGGAAATAGTCTATGTTCAGAAATAGTCTTAGCTAGACCATTTTTGGTTCAATAAAAATATGAGCATTCGTAATTAGTCTGCTTGTTCAACTTCAAAATTAGTCTCACCTAGGGTAGGCCGACTGGGTAAGTCTTCAAGTTTTCTTGAAGTGCCGACCAGGTGCAAGCACGTATAGGACCACAAGTTTTTACCTTTTACACAATGTGTCCGATGTTACCTCCGCTTCGGTGGTAGGGGTGAAGGGAAGCTTCGAGCTTGAAGCCAAGTTGTCTTACTATCACTATCATTTTTACCAACTATCAGCACAATCGGCAATGCCAACCACCAAGTCGACCGCCTATGCACGCAAGGCAATGATCAGGTGTGGGCTATCGCTAGGGATTGATGGGACCTGGTCTGTTGATCAACTTTACCCTCATCTCCAAGAGATCATCGAAAAACACCGTGTGCACTTTGATGGCGAACCCGTGAGTATAACATTTGCAACTGCAGCAAGATGACCGTAACTTTCTAATATATGAAGTGGGCTAGTTCCAGTTTGGCTCAGTCGTTTTCTCCAGAATAGATACCGACATTTCGAGTCCCCTCACATCCGTTTTCAATACTATTTTTGTCTTCGTAAATAGTCTTAGCACAGAAATAGTCTGACTTAGACTATTTATTGTGAACGAGCCAAAAAGCCACTCACATTAAATAGTCTCAGTCAGACTAATTACCGTGAGCAGTGTAGTGGCCCACACTTTCAATTTCTTAGATGTGCTGGTGCACTGCGCATGTTCCTGGCGACGCACTTAAGTGCTGATATGTTCCTGGCGACGCACTTAAGTGCTGATAAGTTAAAGCAACCAGATGTGAAGAAGCTCCTTCTGAACGAGAAGGAAAACGTGCTGACTGTGACGGAGCTGCGTCAAATTTCGAGTCTTTTAGACGAATTAAAGCTACGCACTTGGCAGGCGTTCGAGTCCCTCTGGGGACTTACTTTCCAAGAAATTAGCATTCGAAAATTCAATATCCCATTCAAACAATTCACAATCACAATCGAAACCTTCAGAATTCAATAGTCAAGCCAAGTAGTAGCAACCAGGAATAACTCTCACTTGCATGTTTGACAAGTTGGCATACTAACTCGGCACAAGGTCTGGCGGGAAAGGTGGTAGCCCGCCAATACGAGCGGCTTTGATCGGTTGTAGCACCATCATCAACAGCAACGACCCCATGCTACCTCAAGACAGCAGCAGGGCAACTTCGAAAAGAACCATCAGGGGACAACACCGAAAGGTGACTAGGATAAATCGTCTAAGTGCATATCAGGAACAACATACTAACATACACAGAAGGCCAATTTCATCATCGTTCTATTGAAGACCGTTTCTGGATGTAAATTCTCTAATGCTGCAATTGCTAGTATGATATGATAGGAAACATCCCGCTGCATGGGATATAAGATTTCGGAGTGAATCGGTTTACTACGATTTTCGTTGCTCTAAAGAAAAAAAAAATCCCGGAGTAGAACGCATGGGATCCGGAGTGCATTTGCCTAGCTGCAAGTGTAATGGAGTCCACTAAGTGTTGGGCACTATCCTATACCCTCTATTTACTGCTAGGGTAGCCGGATAAATCTACTATAGGGTCTGCTGTACTCATCTTCAGTTTAGAGCGACTGCCCTGGCGTTGTTTGATACTTGGAGGTAAGACGGCTCGCGGTAGTGCCAACTTGACACAACCAGCCCAGTCCTCTATTCCTTGTGTTACGTTCTACGTGGTGAAGTAAATCCACTAAATCCTTCGAACTAGATGACCTCTACAAGTTTGAATTTAGGTCTACGCACTGTTGAGTTTCTTGGTAAACCGCTCCAACATATCGTCCGAGGATGGTACATGGCTGATCCACGATTTGACGTAGTCGAATGTTTTCTTCTCCGCTACCCATTTATCCGCCAGGGCATCCTTCAACTGCGACGCCAATTTCTTCGTGTCCGGGACCTTCTCCACCGCCGTAAGCATCCGAATTAAAGTCAAATCATGGTAATTGGCTCGAAACCCATCGATTATAGTCGCCTTCTCGCTCGGATATGCCTGGTTCCAGTCATCCAAGTACTTAACCCACAACTCGAATTTTGGACTTGGAAACACTTTTTCCCCAGCTTTGTCGAGATGCAGGTCACGAAACGCAACACTTGGGGGATGTTTCCACTTCACAAGCCACTCTTCCATACGCTCCTTCTCCACCAATTGGGCAAGTTTCATTGTCCTGGGGTCTTTCATCCCCTTGTCAATGATTTCATCGAGACTATAGCCTTGATAGTTGGTACGGAGTGGGAAGAACCAGGATTCTTTCTTTACTGGGTTTTTCTTGTTGAAATCCTCCACGAAAACCATCCACTTCTTGAAAAGAGGACTACTGAGTATGGAATCCCCAACATCATCAAGCGCAACCTGCCTAAACGCATCATAGGGGGAGGCTCCACTGGAAAAAATGCTCTGAGCCTTCTCAAGTTGCAATTTGGTAGCAGCTTTTTCCATGCTGGGGAACTTATTGGCAGCTTCAAGAATTTGCATCATCGGTCTGTCCCTGAACATTGGCGCCAATGCCGAAAAGATAGCGGATGTTTTCCCTGGGTTCTTGACACTGATAGCATTCATGTAGGCCAACCACGTGTTGAACAGCTTTTGATTGCCAAAGTCGTTCAGCAAATCCTTTCTGAGAGGTAAACCCAGCAGTTTGTACACGTCGTCGACAGATAGACCACTGTTCATCCACATCTCCAATTGATCCGCCTGAAACTTGGTCGCGATCTCCTTCGTCGGAGGTTTTCCCCTCCCAACTATGAGCATTCTAGCCACCGTTTCGTCATCAAATGTACGAGTGAGTGTTTCAATCACTGTCGTTTTCTGCCCGGAGTACTTAGCATTATACGCTTCCGTGTACTTCGCCAGAATATGGAGTAGGGAATTTTCCAGCAGAGTTTCTGTTGATTTCTTCAGTCCAAGTTCTAACAGAACGTTTTCTGGGGTTTCCTTACGATGGATCCAGAACTGCACAAACGCGTCCTCCAATTTTGTTCCCATGGGCTCCGTCTCGTCCACTCTCTTAGCTGCCAGAGCGGTATGAAATAAATCGTCGTCACTGTAGAATTTTCTCAGTGTCGGGATAATCGATGCCACCACTCCTTCGTTTTTCGCATTCAGATCATCGACATACTTCACCCATTCACTGAACTTAGGTTTACCGAGGATACGACTCCCAGCGTACTCGAGGTCGTACAATTTGAACACTTCATCAGGATCTTTCCCAACCTTTATCCAGTATTCCAGTTGGTCTTTTTGCAATCTGACGCCAAGAGCCTTGGTACTTGTTTCCTGCTTGGCCCACCCGATCATCTGATACAATTTTTCGTCACCATACTTCGTCGATAGTACTGAAATGGGAGATGGCCCCATTCCGGCAGGGTTGTCTTTTTTGCGGTTCCTATTTGGTGCAGGTCTTGGATTTGGATCTCGACGATTGTGAGACCGAATGGCAAGACCTGATCAAAACAAACATTTCGTTTGAACTTAGCCAGAGAGTGTCTTGTTTCCTTTAGAACAGAGCCCCTTATACAGTTTGATCTATCACTACGATACCAGCAATGAGGCGTTCGACCTTTCATTACTCGTCGCTGGGCAGATTTACCTTCTCAGGCAACATGAACTTCTCTTGGCGATGGGGCGCCCTGGCATGGTTGGCTGAAATGTCCTGAAGAGTTTGCACATGACGACGGGCAAGGACTTCAATACCTGCCACAAACCTTGGTAGGCTGGGATGAGGAGGGAATGCGCCATTAAGTTCTCGATTGAACCGTTCAAGTGGATTGTTAGTTCGTGCAACAACCTGTTTGTTCAGACCATCCACGTTCCACAAGTCTGGAGTGTAGCGTAGCACCCACTGCTTGTGAAAATACATCCAAAAGGCATCCCACTTGTTCTCGGAGTAAGGAATCCCATCGATCTCACATTGTTCGCGAATCAACTTCCGAACGTAGTTGATCCCTTGAGTAGCTACCTTAGCTCTGTCGATGACAGCCAGTGTATCAACGCAACCAGGTGCCACTGCAATCTTGATTTCAGGTGCAGGGATTCTTTCCCTTTTCATGCGCCGCAGCAAAGCTTGTTTAAAATGAAAGTAGCATCCACTCACCCTGGCATCCGGAAATTGAGTGAGAACGGCCTTGAGTAGCCCTGCCTCGAAGTCACAAATGACGGTGGCTGGGTCGAGCTTTTGATCCGTCGCTTGAATCACATGATCAATGACATTCCAGTACATGTCAGACTCCTTAGAACTACATAGCACGTAGAACGCAGGTAGATAGCAGTCAGATGCTTGATCGTGCACCATAATTACGACGCATTGGTAAAATGGTCGTGGAACACAACGGAAAGTCCCATCGATAAACAGCGTAACACCCTTGTATTTCAGCTTGTCGATGAGTGCGGGATGCCCCCAACCTATCAGACGCTCAACACCAGTACCATTGGAACTCTTATCGGCGTACACACGGTGAAACTGGAAAAAGCTCATGGCAGTCCCTTGTACCATAGAGAGAGGAGGGACTTCTACCAGTCTGTGCATGGAACCACCAAAGTACTCTCGGCGCGTGCGATACACTTGTTGGTGGACTTGTTCACGGGTTAATCCATGTACAGCAACGTTATCAGAAGAATAGAACTTGTCACGCATGCTTTCCCACACTCGCTCAGCCGCCATGGACAGGTATTGAAGCACCATGTCGACAACAGCATCCTTCATTTTCCTTTTCCACGTTGCGAACGTGGGGACGACAACACCCAAATGGCATATATGCTCTCGAAAGTTTGTAAAAGCCATGTGTTTAATCGTGAAGGCCACGCGGCCTTTGCATTTCACCTTCCGACGATAGAAACTACATCTGTAGGATACTTTCTTGGATGATGTCCCCGCCTTTGTATACTGGAAACCGTTGAGCATGATGACGCCCTGATACTTTGTTCGCACGGCTTCGCTACTCTCAACTGTGATGCCAGGAGAGCTTGAATGTACCCCACCCACTGATGCAGCAGATAACGTTGGGATATCAAGTGTCGGCTGAGGTTGTGGAACGCTGGGGGAGGGAGCGGCTTGCATTGCAAGTTGAGGTGACGTCGCTATGGGCACGTGCGATGGAGTTGGCCACTGCCACGATGTGTGCGGTGACGGCAGAATGGAGTGAACTTCTGGATCAAATAGCTGGGATGATGTCGGTGGAGACTCTGGAGGAGGAGGGGATATCGTGGATGCAGGCGAAGAAACCGCTAGTGACACGGGAGAAGTCGGTGGCGACGGCGAGGGAGCGAACGTGAAGCACGAGGCTGACAGAGACTCATGCTCGGAGACTGTAGTCGAAGATGAGCTAGCGGATGAGGAGGACGTTGTACATAGTTCCATTTCTAGCCTTCTCTTTGTCCGTCCTTCCGGAGATGAAAGCACAGCCTTTGTCGCCTTCGAGCGATGCTTCTGTGCCTTGGAGGTGCTGTTCAACTTCCCCATGACCGCCTCTCCAGAGGGTGACTGCTTGCTCACTGCGTCTCCAAATCGGAAGTGGGCTGTTGGCTGAGATCCATTCATGAGTTCAGAAAAAAAGTCCACCGAGGGAAAATCCAAGACCTGCACAAAATAAGACCTGTTTAACCCACCGGCGACCGCTGTTATCCCAGCTTTGCTGGGATAAGTTTTATATAGAAATTTGTATGCTATGGGGGTAGGGAAATCAATGTTCCCATCGGTCTGGAGTGTCACCACCTGCTTTCGCTTACTTTTTGCTTATTGGTCAGTAGTATCCAATCAGAGTTGAGATAAGCTTCTAATAGTGAGGTCTGTCAATGGACTTGGCGAAAAAACCTTGTCGTAATTCGGAGTAGCCGCCCAAAATCACGAAAATAATCTCTACTTTTAGACTATCTATTACAAAAATTTATCCTCGGCATCTATCCCCGCCCACTGGGCGGCGCCCAGTATGAGCACGCTGAGGAACATCTTCTCGCTGGAAAAGCGCAAGAAAATACGGCTGAGCCCCTGCGCTGTTTGAAGGCCGTGGACGACGTTCACTGACGCTGGATGGAACAGACGCTCAAGGTCGCTATGACGACGGCAATGAAGAACTTGAGACGTCACGGAGCGAAGAAGAAGACGAGGAAAATGATGTGCAGTCCACGGAGGGAGAAGAACACTCGTACCGACGTGGACGACAAGCTATTCCTATGGATTCACCAGGTGATGATCTACGTGGAGACCATTTGATGCTGGACGGGGAGGAGGACGGAGATTTGGCCAGACGCATGGCTGGAATTGGTGTGCAGAGATTGCGACGTTTAAGAGGAGAAGAGGCTTCTTCCATTCAGATGCAGATACTCGCATCTTCCGATACAGATCTAGTGGGGGGGGATTCTGCAGATAATTACACTGAGAAGACGCAAAAGAGAGGACCATGATGTGTTCTGGACGGCGATTGGAGTATTGACGCTGCTGAGCTTCTTACTCATGAGCAGCATTACGATCTACTTGACGCAGACGGATTTCTTCGAGTCGCATCAGAACGATCTCTTTGGAACGACGGTGGATAATAGATTTATAGTTGTGGCAGAGGACGACGCACAGATCTTCTTGAAGAGTGGTAAGACGTACGTAGTGGAGAGTTGTTTTGCAGCATCAATTAATGTTGTGTGTTGTGACGCCCAGGATACTTAAATACCGCCTACTCGGAGGGAATGATCGCATTTGATGATGGAGAGTTGAAAATCGGACGTCGTGCATTGGATTCCGGAGACCAGCAGACATTTTATGGGGTGACTTTCTTCTCCAATGGCACTGTGACGTTCACAAACAGGGTGGATTGTAAGTGCACATGACATTTTCTTGTGTGCGTATTGCTTTGCTAACAGTTTGGTGTTACATCAGCTCCCATGATTGAGGCGGATTATTTGAGTGCCAGAAAGGGGGTTGTTTTCGATGATGGCACGATGATGACCACAGCTGCGAACAGTTCGGGCGGTGTGAAGGAGCAGGGCGACCTGAATCTCGTATCAAAAGCAGGAACTGTCATCACGAGCGCTGGTGGAAACTCCCTGCTTTTCGTCGATCCTGCTGGAACGGTGACAGTGGCCAACACCATCGCGGACGATCCTACAGCGGCCGGCATTACGCTTGACGGCACGCGCGGACTTATCAGCATTGGGGATGGAATGACGCTAAAGAACGACGGTAACGCAACGAGTTTGTCTTCTTCCCAGGACCTTTACCTGGATACGAGCACAATCTTCGTAGGTTCTGCTGGCGGCGGAAAAGTGCGGGTTTCGGTACCTAGTGGTGACACTACTGGAGATGATGGTGCACGAGCACTTGAGTCTGCGCAAGAAAGTGAGCGTCGGGTACAATCCTCGACGCTATTTGTCGTGTCAAGCTGGAGCGACGGTGAACATCTCTACAGTAGTCTCTGCCCAAGAGCGAACAGACAAAGAATATAAGAGAGGACGAACGCTTTTACGTCCTGCTCGAGCGAAAAAAGCCACTACATCAACGTTGACAAGGAAACGTTGGCTCGGAGTGGAGAAACTAATGCTGCACCGGTTTCCTGTGGGGAGTGCAGTAGTAACGAGAAAATTTTGCTGTCAAGGGGTGGAGAATATGGCAGATCTATCTTAAAGCACACAGCGCTCTTTCATTGAGAGAAGACCCGGATAAGGAGGCTTTATCGAAGGCACGATTGAAAGCCCTAGTGTTGGATATCTGGCTGGAGTTTCTCAAGGAAAGAGTCAGATAGATGCTCATCAGAGCTACCTTTGTTGCTGGATCTCAAGCAGCAACGCAACCTGACAGCGAGGTTCTTGCATGCGAGCGCGTCTCTCTTCACAATTTAAGCTTTTGAGTCGAGGTCGTACTTGCTCGAGTTGGAGATCGTAGAGGAATGTAGAGCGCAGTCGGAGATAGACCTATAGCGACGGAGCAGCAGAGAAAAACATATAAAAAAGCGAAACACAACGACCTGCTTATTTATCCTTTAACTTTGAGATGACACGAACGTTGAGCATTAATCTACATGTATTTCTACTATCCTAGGTAAGTATATTGCACGAGATCAGTTCACTATACTCGAGTCGGTAAACGCCAACCATAACACGTGCGTAGTACATCGTACGTCTCCACATATTCTTCCGTGACCTATTGTCTTAAATCTCACGTGACCTCAACTGTCGCAGGGTGCATCAGGTAGCTGTACTCGTCCATCGGCAACGGAATGGGATGCCAAGGCGTACCCGCCGCAGGTGCTCGTCGACTGCAAATTCAGTTTGCCAATTTACCGAAAAGCGATGGAGGCTCCACTTGTGAAATTGCCCTTGCTGAGTGACAGCAACGCCTACCACAACTCCAGCCAATAATCCAGCCACAAACTGCATCGGCCCGAAGAAATATCCGTCTTTATAATTCCAGAGTGAATAGTGAAGTGTAGGCAACGTCAATTGCTCAACGTAGCGCTTGTGACGATTCATAGCAGCGTTGAAGTTGTTCACCACATCTTTAGTCTTCCAGACTAGAATTGGAAGCCACAGAAGAGCTTACAGACGTAGAATCATCCAAGCCATTGGACTCCACTGCGATCTAGTGACAAAAATCTGTATAAGTATAATTTTAAATTATAAAAGACAACTTGACTTCAAAACTAGTACAGTAGGATAAACGGTATTTCTGAGAATTGGCCGAGACGTTTGAGAGACTTTGAGAGACCTCCGAGAATTATCTATAAGGAAAGAACATGACTACGTCTGAAAGAATTGGGGATGCCACTTTCATTTTTCCTGCATTGGTCCAACTACAACCGAGGTATGGATTGGAGCTGGCGCGTGGAGGACGTGGCATTGTCCATCGTTCACGACTTTATTGACAACAAAACATGGTCCTATGGGTCGTGTGTTGTCGTGCTACGTGGGTTGCCTGGAAGCGGGAAGACAAAGTTCGCCGAGATGCTTCGACGTGCGTTTGTAAATGCATTCGCAGAGGACACCGTGAGCAATGCACGGATCGTGCGTATATTCACCCCTCAGCAAGATGAATGGGGTGCATGGTGGTGTGATAGGAACATGCACGGCGTATTTAGAGCTGAGCTTCAAAGCGCCGAAGTGGTGATCGTTGACAGTTCGCACATTTCTCAAGTGGAATGGGAGTCCGTGGAGAGAATGGCAAATTCGTGTTGGAGCGATTGTGGACTTGAAGGGAAGACTTACGTGGTGAGTTTTCTTTGCGATGATTTCGAGCACGCGAAAAAATTAAATCAACGCGCGGATGACCCGCTACCAGATGAGTTGTTGTGCAACCTTTACCGTGATTTTCAAGCGGCGGAACCTGAGGTGGCTGAAGTAGCACATTTCTACACTGTTGTTCCTCAATAGCGTTGGAGACACGCAGTGCAACAATCTCCGGAAGTACGGCAATGTACTGTGACAACATTAATTTACATCAATGGCAGAACAACATTGACATTAAAAGACGTATTTATATTGAGTTTAGTAATGACGATGTCAACTCTTCACATAGCGTATTTGCATACAAGACTTTATACTCTAACGCGTAGAGATATAGGCGTGAGCACACCACATCAACTTGGTACGTCTATATGCCAGATTTAGTGCATGACGACTTGTGCTTGGACGACTTCTTCGCATGCCTCAACCTTGGTCTGACCAGCCGTCGTGGACGCCACTATGTTGTGCCTTTGGACGATGCGCCCTCGGCCCTGCAGGTATCGTCGCCATCTCGAATGACACCGTTGTCTTGTTGTTGACAGTTTGAAGCACAAAAAGTAGCATAAAATTCTAAAACCTACCTTGCGAAAGTAAACACAGCATAAAATCTGCTTAAAAGGACGCGTTTAGTGACGATGTTGATCCGCCATCGATTCAAATATTTTTGTTGTCGTGCCGAAAGAAAGTAGATCCTTTCAACGCTCGCCATTGAATGACTGCCCGATCTAAATGTTTTGCCTGTACATCTACGATTTATCTTTGGACCTTCCAACACCATGTCGATGATGTTTTACCATTGACCTATCCAATACTACAGTAGTACTAAACTCGAGATATATAATAAGCACTGACGCCGTCACGCGGTGTTCTTCCCTGAGCTTCTCCTTCTCCAGATCGAGCAGGTGGCTCATGGCTTGTCGTAGCTGCTTCTCTTCTTCGTTCTTGGCCTCCAGCCCAATAGCAATGCGGTGCAAACGCACATCTTGCTCGAACCGACAAAACCGAATCTTGTCGACGTTTGCCACATGCTCCCCAGACTTGTACGCACGTTCCAAGTGCTGTCGCTGAGAGGTCTCTCGCTGGCGTAGTTCCAGTAAGTGATTCTTCAGTGAGAGTTTATACCGGAGATACTGAGCTTGAGCCTTCGATGTTGCCTCGTGCTGCCTCGTTTTGGGAAGTAGAGGATAGAGAGACTTGGATGTATCACGTCGGGTGGTACGAGAAAAGGATGCTCGCTCAGGAGCGTGAGGATCCTCTCGTGCAACCTTCTTTTTTACTGGGTGTCAATTCATTGTCTTCTTCAGCCTCCTGGTGGTTGGCACTCTTTCGAGGAGTAACAGGCTTCTGGGCGGGAATGTTCTCGCTTGGTCGAGAATTCTCGCGATCTCCGACATCTTCAGCCGCAGCTTCGTCTTCTTTGTGCTCGGGAACAACTTATCATTGACCTCTCAAATACTACTACTGTAGTACTAAACTCAAGGTAAGCACTACACCTCGAGCTGATCAGCTGACAGGGAATCGAAGCCGTCAGCAGCCACAAAACTTTCCCTAGGCAACTACACAGCAGAACGCCGGGCAGCGTAGCAGGTTAAAGCAGCATTGTGATGGTGTAGCGTAAGGGTTGCGTAGCAGAACGTCGAGCAGCGTACCAGGTAGAACAGCCTAGTAGGTAGGGCAGCGTAGCAGGTTATAGCAGCATTGTGACCAGTAGGGCTCCAGCAACGTAACGGGTAGCGTAGCAGATCGTCGACCAGCGTACCAGGTAGAACAGCCTAGTAGGTAGGGCAGCGTAGCAGGTTATAGCAGCATTGCGACCAGGTTCGAGTAGCGTAGCAGGTTATAGCAGCATTGTGACCAGTAGGGCTCCAGCAACGTAACGGGTAGCGTAGCAGATCGTCGACCAGCGTACCAGGTAGAACAGCCTAGTAGGTAGGGCAGCGTAGCAGGTTATAGCAGCATTGCGACCAGGTTCGAGTAGCGTAGCAGGTTATAGCAGCATTGTGACCAGTAGGGCTCCAGCAACGTAACGGGTAGCGTAGCAGATCGTCGACCAGCGTACCAGGTAGAACAGCCTAGTAGGTAGGGCAGCGTAGCAGGTTATAGCAGCATTGCGACCAGGTTCGAGTAGCGTAGCAGGTTATAGCAGCATTGTGACCAGTAGGGCTCCAGCAACGTAACGGGTAGCGTAGCAGATCGTCGACCAGCGTACCAGGTAGAACAGCCTAGTAGGTAGGGCAGCGTAGCAGGTTATAGCAGCATTGCGACCAGGTTCGAGTAGCGTAGCAGGTTATAGCAGCATTGTGACCAGTAGGGCTCAAGCAGCGTAACGGGTAGCGTAGCAGCCAGTAGAACGTCGAGTAGCGTAGCAGCCAGCAAAGGTCGAGCAGCGTAGTCAGCAATTTCGTGTAGTGCACGTCGAGCAGGGCGTCAGGACATTGGGTAATGGGGGACTTGAGGGGGGCTTGGTGAAATTGAAAATGAGGCTCCGCTTTGCGATTCTTACCGCGAGGATCGCGCACATGAGGTTGGCTAGAGCTTCAACTTGCTGGCCAATTAGCACTCGTCATTTTTACGCTAGCGCCTCTTATTGGCGGAATCGTCAGAGCGAACCCGCCGGGGAAAAGCTTGGCTTGGAAAAGCGCGCGGAAACACGTATAGTGGGCCTTGCGACCGCGTAGGAATCATGTTGGCTTCAAGTTCAACCTCAACATATGATTACTATAATACTCACACTATACTATTGATATTACTATACGTGGCGAAGAGTGCGTTTGTACTTGCGATAGTATGAACTCCTGACAATAAAATGTCAACTGCGAAGAAACGTCGACTTGAGATTTCAATTATCAGCGATGGTCTGCATTTCACTCACTTTCTGTAGTCCGCCATGGGGACGATGATTAAACGCAGTTGCAGTAGTTAGTGGTAGTTCACGGGTGGCACGACCGTGCAGAAGCCGCCCGGAAAAATTGACCGTTTTGAAGTTGTTGCTAGAACTTCACAGCCGGCTACGAAAGCGCATTCAGGGACGTGGGCACCCACGTTGAAGCTCCCAGTCCGGCTCGGCGTGGCTTTAGTGTCATAGACCTCTATCGATGATACCGCAGCCAAGACTGCTGCCTCATGTTGTGAGGATGTTTAACTTTATCGATGGACGCCCTGTCCAGTCTGCAGAGTGCGTCGTATGAATTTCATTAGTAGTGCTGGTACAGAAAGACAACATGCCGCTGAAGATCTTCTGCTTTTAAACCAGCTTATACCATATTAATCATAGTCCGGAATCTACCACAGAGAAGAAGAGAGAAGTTGATTAACTTTTAGCGGGGACGTAATCATCCTTGCGTTTTAGTCGCGTTCTCCACGTTGAATCAAGGTTTGTGTATTCTCGTGACGTTCACGAGAATACAAAATTTGTAAGTGGATGTGTATGCTAAAGATGGTGAAAGGTTTTGATGCTGTGCTGTGGGTCAATGACTAAACTGCACGCTGGCCCAAACAACTATGATAACGAGGGTTCGCCACGTGCATGCAGTTTTAGGCTAACAGCGTTGGGTTTTCGATGCCCAATGTCCCAATATGACTTTGGATGCGCATTCATCTATCTAACGCGCTAGTGTTGGAAATGTCGTTTCATTTTTTTCAGCAACGGCTCGCGAACCAGTGGTAGATTCAGGGATATGATGAGTAGAATGTAGCCGGTCACTCAGCGAGGCAGATTGCGAGCCTGCTGGAGGTTGTAGTTGCGTCAAATGTTTTTGTAAGGCTTTGTGTTCTTGGAGAAATATAAGACTAGACTGTCACAACTGAGTATTTGGGGTTACCGAACTACTCTTGATCTTAAGAGTCGAGGACGACATCTTGTCACTAGACGTATCCTTACCAGTGGAAGTGGAAGCTGGCTTGGTAGCAGCATGTTACCCGCAAGTCCTGCGTCAGCCACCGAGTACTAGCTCTCCGAGCTTACGTCCTTAAAAAAAAACCGCCTAGCTCCACTAGGTCCGGGACTGTATTTATACCAGTGTTGGGTTTCATGGAACCACGTCGAAAATGGTTCCAGAGCCAACCTCTCGCAGTGCTAGGGCTTTCGATACCCAAACGAACGATAATGACACAGAGCATACGTTCAAATTGCGAGTACTGACACTGAAGGTCAGCGAACACAGACAGCGTACGCAAGCGACGCCGAAGGCCGCCGGGTCATCATCTGATACACTGAGACGTCCGAGAGGCTTTGGTAACAGCGCAGCAGATCCTCCGGCCATCTTAAGCCTTCGGCGAATGCACGAAGGTCCGTATCGTCGTAGTCGTAGTCGTAGTCGCTGTCGCTATTTCGTTGTAGAGTTTGTCCTGGATCTCCCCGGTCGGAAATTAGACGGCTCGGCCATCCAAGGTTGGACTTGTACCGGTCCTTAGACCAGTCTAGGTCTGTAGGACTCTTTGGAAGTAACTCAATATACCTCATCACGTCTAGGTGTTGCCATGGTCATAACGCTGTCGTTGTGTCACATTGCGAATTGTCTTTGTCTTAGTCGATGTCGTAGTTGAATTGCGCCTCTATTCTCTGCGGTATTCTCTGTGGCAACAGCGATATTGCCAGAGGCCGGAGAGAAGATCACGAGATCTTGTTGATACACTGGAAAAATACACACTGCGACCACGCAACGTGGAGGCTGCACAACGACATTTACTTCGGCGAAACAAGCGGTGGCGCCAAGTATCCCGAATATGCAGGCTTCCTTTTGAAGCCATTATCATGTCTTGTTTCGACACTCATCGGATTGGAACATTGACGGCGAAGCGGTTAATCAAGTGCTTACGTGTTTGGGTTTTAAGCCCGAACGCAAACCTTCGAAGACAACGCATATGGATTTCCGCGAATTTAGAATTGATACAAACGTAGTAGCATAGGTGCAAGGCGACTGTGTATGAACATCGATAAAGTTAAACATCCTCACAACATGAGGCAGCAGTCTTGGCTGCGGTATCATCGATAGAGGTCTATGACACTAAAGCCACGCCGAGCCGGACTGGGAGCTTCAACGTGGGTGCCCACGTCCCTGAATGCGCTGTAGCCGGCTGTGAAGTTCTAGCAACAACTTCAAAACGGTCAATTTTTCCGGGCGGCTTCTGCACGGTCGTGCCACCCGTGAACTACCACTAACTACTGCAACTGCGTTTAATCATCGTCCCCATGGCGGACTACAGAAAGTGAGTGAAATGCAGACCATCGCTGATAATTGAAATCTCAAGTCGACGTTTCTTCGCAGTTGACATTTTATTGTCAGGGTTCATACTATCGCAAGTACAAACGCACTCTTCGCCACGTATAGTAATATCAATAGTATAGTGTGAGTATTATAGTAATCATATGTTGAGGTTGAACTTGAAGCCAACATGATTCCTACGCGGTCGCAAGGCCCACTATACGTGTTTCCGCGCGCTTTTCCAAGCCAAGCTTTTCCCCGGCGGGTTCGCTCTGACGATTCCGCCAATAAGAGGCGCTAGCGTAAAATGACGAGTGCTAATTGGCCAGCAAGTTGAAGCTCTAGCCAACCTCATGTGCGCGATCCTCGCGGTAAGAATCGCAAAGCGGAGCCTCATTTTCAATTTCACCAAGCCCCCCTCAAGTCCCCCATTACCCAATGTCCTGACGCCCTGCTCGACGTGCACTACACGAAATTGCTGACTACGCTGCTCGACCTTGCTGGCTGCTACGCTACTCGACGTTCTACTGGCTGCTACGCTACCCGTTACGCTGCTTGAGCCCTACTGGTCACAATGCTGCTATAACCTGCTACGCTACTCGAACCTGGTCGCAATGCTGCTATAACCTGCTACGCTGCCCTACCTACTAGGCTGTTCTACCTGGTACGCTGGTCGACGATCTGCTACGCTACCCGTTACGTTGCTGGAGCCCTACTGGTCACAATGCTGCTATAACCTGCTACGCTACTCGAACCTGGTCGCAATGCTGCTATAACCTGCTACGCTGCCCTACCTACTAGGCTGTTCTACCTGGTACGCTGCGACGATCTGCTACGCTACCCTTGCTGGAGCCCTACTTGGTGCCGGATCAAACGCCACAAGAAAAGTTCTTCCAGACTTTCGTCGATGGGGATTTGAGGATTCTGTACCCCAAGCCGAACCTTCAGTTTTTCTTGGGGTTTAAGAGCTTTGGACGTTAGAATTGGTGGAGGAAGTTGTACTCTTGGAGTGCAGAGGAACAGGAGGTTTTGGACGAGGAGCAAGTCGATGGAACTTCTGAGGAATGGAAATACACTCACAGTCTTGTGTCTTTTCAGTACAACGCTACCCGTTGCGCCGCTTGAGCCCTACTGGTCACAACGCTGATATTACCTGCTATGCTGCTCGACGTTAGCAGTGGTAACTTTTCCTTGTCAGCGACTGGTAACTGTTGTGTTTACCTTGAGTTTAGTATTTTACAGGTTAATGATAAACTTTCTTGAGTACTGAGTATTGGCCAGGTCAATGGTAAACCATCGTTGACATTTGTAGTTGGTAGAGGCGTTAGCACAGACAGTACTGACACAGGCTGCGTCTGACTTGTGCCTGACGGTGAGCCCACGGTCAGTATCTTTCGAAAAAAAGTTAGTGGCACTTCGAGCAGCTGCCAAAATCTTTAGCATGGGACGCCTTTCATTCTTCGTTTTGCTGTTGAGGAGCCATGCGTGACTTTCGGCCGAAAGCAGAGCAGTTTGAAGTATGCACTCACTTCAATTTGCATAATCTGCAATTGGGTAACCCCTGGTATCATTTGTTGCTGTCGACAGATAGAAGACCCATCAAGATCCTTTGCTTCTGATGGCAAGCGCCTGTACAACTTCCGCGAAAAGGACGAGTTTAGAACCGAGGTAAATTGTACATATTCAGCTTTTAAAGCATTTATCTAACTTGTTTGAAACGATAGGCTCTTTCGTTCTTTAGTAGCACCGACGAGATCTCGTTCGACGCGTTGTATCCTGTTTACTTCAAGGAACCTGCCGAAGGACGTGTACGTGCATGATTGGAGACGTTAATGTTATCGCTGTTTTTGGTAACGCTTTGTCTGATAAATAGGCACAAAACTCCAGTGACATCGACGACTTCGTTACTTTATTGCCCGTCAAGCAAATGTATGATGTGTATGTTGGGGTATGGAACTTGTACGCATTCGACGAGCATGATTACCTTTGGATGCTGCAGTGGTTGGACACATCAATGAGTTTGTCGAAGGTATTCCCTGTATGTTCTTACAATTTGACGGTTTACTAACTACTGAATGAAAAAAAAAAGATAACTCGAGAGCAGATTAAAACTCGGTTGAGGTTTCTAAACGACTATATCGACCAAGAAAGACAGGAACTCGACGCTCATGTTGAGCATTATATTCGCATGCAGGCAGACATTTTCGTGGATGCAGAAGAGATTGATGAACATCGCCGGGAGGAACGTCAGCTGGAGAGAGAACACAATTTGATTTGTTTCTTGATGGAAGCTATGAACGTTGTGGATATTATCGCATACGAGCTATCAAAAGCCGAGTTCCAAGGGCTGTGCAAATGCGAAAAGTGCAAGAACTTCCCAACGCAAGATTACCCGACGGAGTCAGTGTGGCACGAATTGCCTCCCAAGACCTTTTATTGCGAGGACAGTGGCGAGATTTGCATCGGGGAGAACTATAGGCGCTATGACTAGTTACAGCTCGTCGCTTGAATCGTACTAGTATCGCACATGGATTGCAGCTACGTAGTAGTTTTATTGTTGCAGATTGTAGCCGACATATAAACTTTTACATTTATGGACGGCCACGACCTATAGTGAAACTAGTATATTCACTTCTCTCAAAGAGTCCACGTCGATAGAGGTAAATATACTAGTTTCACTATTGGATTGTTTTCTTTAGTGAAACTAGTATATTTGCCTCTAATGCTGACGTCGATTACTGGTATACCAGTATAGTTACGCCGTATCCGGATATTTTGGATCTCATTACGTGATTGTAAGTGTAAGTGCAAAAAAACTGTCCGGATACCACTTGCATTCAATTCAGGATTCTAAGGTGGTCATGCCGCGCAAGCGCAAGGAGAGAGAAGATCCCCAGTCGTCTCGCACGAGCCGGCGGAGAGCTACTCGGCCCGATGAAATATCTGGTACGCAGACACAACTCTTGCGTCGTTGGCAGTTCTAATCGAATGCTTGTTCGTAGATGAAGAGTACGAAGTGGAACGTATTATCGATATGAAAATCGTGTCGGGAAAGCCAAAGTATCATGTAAAATGGAAGGGTTACAATGACACTACATGGGAGCCGGAATCCAATCTTACGTGCCCCAGCCTTCTGCAACAATTTAACGAAGAGCAGCTAAAACGTGCCCGTGCTTCCAAGAAGAAAGCTGCGAGCCCGAAAGCGACAGCAAGCTCCGAGAGCTCCGTGAAACGGAAAGCGTCAAAAGGTAGCTAATGATATTGTCTTCGAGTGCATTATTCTCTGACTGAACTGTTGGTCATCGGTGATAATGTACAGGTACTTCTCAGGAGAAAGAGTACGAAGTGGAAGCAATCCTTCGAGAGAGATTTCGTTTTGGATTACCTCATTACCTAGTCAAATGGAAAGGGTATACGGAGTCCAGTTGGATCGCTGGATCAAACATGAACTGTCCCGAAGTCCTGGCGGCATTCCGACGTCGTCAACAGAAAGCTCATCCAGCGGCAAGTATACAGGTTTCTGTTGCCAATGTCACAGAAAACCACAGTACAACCAATTCTACAACTGTCCCGGTGGCCACCCCAACTGATATAAACCAAGACGCACGGACATTAGATCCCTCTCCAAACAGAATCGACAGATCTCAACGGATTGTCAGCAATGCAGACGAATTACGGGGAGTTCAAGAAAACTCGAACCCCAATTATGAATTTGATTTTCCTGATTATCGGGAGGAAAACACCAACGACGAGGAGACCAAGGTAGACGAAGAAGCGAGGAGTGAAACTAATTCGAGCAACCTTTTTCGGAAGAAAAGACCAACGGTCAGCCACAGTAGGCCGAAATCGCTGTTGAAGGAGCCACGGACCCGTCCATTTCGTATCGATGTAGCAAATGAAGGCCTTGACGACGATCATGAGTTTTTAGCCTCTGATTATTGCGCTAGTGAGAGTGATGACGGTTCTGACGAAGAAACCACAGAAAATATCATCGTCAACGAGGAAGATGACGAAGATGAATTTTCTGTTGAGACTGCTGAGGAGATTCGTGCTGTCGCAGGACCTCAAGATTATATAACAGATGAAATGCTGCGGTCTATGTCTATAAACGGTTGGGAGGAGCTGAATGTCGGCGATGGTGTGGACGATACCAATACGGATGGCATGTGTGATGTTATGAACGATCCTCCCATTTACAACAATCAGCAATTGATGCAGCTCGAACGATGAAGCCAACGGATTTATTTTTTTATTTTATGCCGAAACGCCTCTGGAGAGATATCGCGCATGAAACCAATTTGTACGAGCGCCAAACACGCGCTCAACGGTTACAAGCCGCGTCGCTGGTCATAAATGCCAAGACGAATGATCAAGCTTTGCGAAGCAAGTTGTACCGAGAGAAAGAACGAGCCCTGGATTCGTTCAAGGAGATTTCCGCAGCGGAAATAACGCATTTCTTGGCGTTGATCATTTCGAGAGCTGTTTGCCCTATTAAAGCCCGTATGGAAGATCATTGGAAAACCCAGGCGCGTGGGGCAATTCCCGCCGGGACATGGTCACCATTCATGCCTCGACTGCGTTTTAAGGAGATTAACAGGTACGAACGTGCGCTCAGAACTGGATTATGAATTGCCGGTATAAATGATGAGACAACGTTGACATTTTACCTGGTACTGTACTAATAGAGACGTGTTGGTAGGTTCATCCACTTCACAGACAACGAGGACCCACGAGCAAAATCCGATCGGGCATGGAAAATTAGAAGTGTAATTGATACTCTCCAAGATACGTTTAAGGGTGCGATGGAGCTAGGGCGTTGGGTTGCGTTCGATGAAATGGTTATCCCGTCAAGGAGTTCGCGGAATACAATTCGTGTTTTTCTGAAGAATAAGCCGCACAAGTACGGGACAAAGCTGTTCGCAGTTTGCTGTGGCGAAACCCACTACTGCTCCAGGTACATAATGATACTGTTTAGGTGTATGTCAAGCAGATGTCATTTACTTAGATCTTTTGTGCGTCTTTATCACAGATTCGAAGTCTATTTTGGCAAGAAGCAAGATAGTCAATTTGTTGACACGAGAAGTGGGCCAATGGCTGTCGTCCGTAACTTGAAGGCCCTGTGGGAACAGTGTCGAGTAGATCGCTCGAAGAAAAGAATCGTTGTTACGGACCGAGAATACTCATCAGTATCGCTTAGTTTTCGCCTGATGGACATGGGGTATTACAATATCGGAACAGTGTCCACGAGTCGGCTTGGTTTTGTGGAGAATTTCAAGACAAAAAAAAGAGCCAATCACGCAATATGCCTCGAGGGTCCTACAAGCTTGCAAGAAACACCACAAACGGAGTATTGTACGCATCAAGGTGGGTAGACTCAAAAATTTGTTATTTTCTGGCCACTGGAGTCTCGGCGAAAAGGTCGTCTGTACAACGAAAGCAAAGGGACGGTACGTACGCTACTATTCCGTGTCCGGAGTTTGTTGTGAATGACAACAAGTACATGGGTGGCGTTGATAATCACGACCAATTACGCCTGCAACGGTGAGTTTAATGTAGAGCAGTGCTTATTTCATTTTTACTGACATGAGGTACTGTATGTGGTTGGTTTAGTTACTCTGTTCAAATGGTCATGCGCGCCAAAAAGTACTACAAGAATCTTTTTTACGGGCTTCTTGGCATTGCGATCATCAACGCATTCATTGTACACCGTCTATACGCAAAGTCCATCTAAGAGAAACCGCTTTCACACTCGAACTTCCTGATCCAACTCCACGAGGAGCTCCTAGGTCTCCAAGACCAAGATTTCTTGGAAACTGAACACATTACTGAAGAAGTTGTTGCAGTGGATGACTCAAGGGACCGGTCGGCTTCGATTGCTACTGCCTACGCTATTGCTAGCTCGAGTCATCGAGTGTTGGTGTCAACAGATAAAACTGCGGGTAGGAAATTCAAGTTTCGCGTCTGCAAAGTTTGTTCCATCATGTGCCGTACAACTTCAGATGGAAGGCGTCGATTGGCAGGAACAACGCGCCATTACTGTCAGCAGTGTTCCTCCGATCGCGGGAGACTGTTTTTATGTTCAAAAGCACGGCATGTGACTGATGGAAATTCGGTGTCTTGCTTTAATATTTGGCATTCGAACTGGAAGAATGGAAGGAATATTCCGCAACTGGAGAAGAGAGGGGGTATTCGAATTCGCCGTTCGACAGAGGAGTTACCAAACGATTCAATTGCTGCCACAGTTGAGCCACCCGAGGTAAGCTCGCGACGGAGGAATTTGAGCTTTCAGGAGCTTCTCTTGGGTGAGACTCCAGTTGTTGGAAGTCCAGCCCATTTTCAAAGTACAGAGGCACAGCAAATTCAAGTTTCATCAAGTCACGATGATCAGCTCGGAGCCGATAGGGACGGCCTGGTTGGTAGGAGTCACGATGCCCCAGAAGGAGCTGACGGGGTCCTGACAATTACGATCAAGAATTTTACGACAATGATGGGGCGCAAGCTCCAGAAGGCGTGGGGCTGACAACATGGACAACCTAGCTAGTGAAAACAACTAGTTGCCATTGCATGGAATATCCGCGTGCTCGACCTCGATCATTTAGGATTTTTCTCCGTTTCGCTGAAGACGCTTAAAGTCTCCCCCCTTACCTCAAGATGAGCGCCCTGACCCAGTCGCCACTTCGGAGAAGAAGAGCGGCGCCGTTTCGTTCTTCATGGACCTGGCTGCCGGCGGTATCTCCAAGACCGTCGTGGCCTCCATCGAGCGTGTCAAGCTGCTTCTGCAGTGCTTCGTCGCAGATTAACCGAACAAGGGCATCGTGGACTGCTTCGTGCGTGTGTCCAAGGAGCAGGGCACCCAGGCCCTGAACTTTGCCTTAAAGGACAAGTTCATAAGCTCTTCATTACGGTGTAACCAAGGACCAGTTCTGGCGTTTCTTCAAGGGCAACCTGGCTTCGCGGTGCCCGCTCGCCGCTCTTCGTGTACCCGCTTGACTTTGCCCGTACCCGTCTCGTAGCTCTTGAGGTTTAGTCAATGGTGGCGCAATATTGAGTTGTGAGATAAATAATTCGTACTTAGTGAGTAAATGATGTCAAATTCTTTGGTATGTTTTTTGTTGCGTGTGATTTCCATTGAAAGACGATGGTGAAGACGCGTGCGGGGAAAAGGAAAACCAAGGTCGCTCTGGTTACGCGGGTGAAGGATGGGCAAACCGAGAGAACTGCGCATACGAGGCAGTTACTGTCGGTGGCAGCACAAACGAATTCGTTAGTCGTCCCGGCCAAAACGCAGGAGAAACAGTCGGCCAAGAGCAAGTCGTCAACCAAGGGCAAGCCTTCATCTAAGAAACGAAAGGGGAATATTACTGAGTCCTCGGATGGATCTAGCAAGCGACCAAAACCGACAGGCCAAGATACTGAAGTTTCTGTACAGGATGTTGATGCTGCTGAACCGGAGGAGGCAGAAGGCCAAGAGGTTCCCATCAAATTCCTGAAGGAAGCTTGCGATGAAATGAGGAGAGCTTGCAACGAGGAGTACCAATGAGATAAGCGGCAATGCGAGCGGCGCACGAAAGCGCAGCCGTACACTTTGGCAAACTATCAGAAGCGCTTGTGGGTAGAACGGTATCTCGCCGCACGAAATAGATGCGAAAAGGTGGGTTACAATGATTTAGCGACCAAAATTCAGTTCAAGGCCTTCAAGAGCGAACCAGCAGAGCTCAAGAAGCACCACCAGTCTCTGCTCAAGGACGTATATGCAGGGTATCTCAAGGTGTTGGAAAATAAGAAAAACAAGGCTAATGCAGATCCCAGCGCAGGCCTAAGAGAACTCGTGGCGTCAAGCAATGCCTCGTTGGTCACGAAGATACAGGAGCTTTTGAGCGAGGGCCACGAAGAAACTAAGAAAGAGCTGAGACGTGCAATTCGGGAGGAAAGAGAGATAAGCCAAGCAGCGAAGCCACTTGCTACTGGAAAGATAGGGAAGGAGTCGAGTTTAGACCAAGTTCAAGCAGTAGCGGCGACTTTACCGACTCTCGTGTGTGACACTGAAGAGGAGAAGCAGACTTTACGGGCGGAGTTTGATTTGATCTACCGCAAGATCTCCGTCTCGGTGTCTGCTGCATCTGACAGGAAGTTGAAGGACTTAGAGACAAGCCACGTATCCAAGTTGGAGGATCTCAAGGCGAGACACTTGGAAGCTGAGGAAAAAATTCAAGAACTAGTGCGGGAACTGGATGAGGAGAAGTTGAACTCCACTACGCTTCGAGAAGAACTAGAGGCTTAGCCCAAGGCTTCCACTGGTCGACGAGGTGACAAAGGTAAGCAGAAAAAATTGGAGGAGGCACTCAGAAGCAAAACAGCCGAATTAGCAGGAGAGAAGGCGATATCAAGCGGCTACCAGAAGAAAGTAAAATATCTGGAGACAGCACTGAATGCGGCGAGAGCGAAGATTGAAGAGCAAGACGAAGAGCTGGAAGCGGCCGTACGGCAAATCAACACGAAAGGCAAGGAAGTGAAATCTGTCAGCAGTACGATAAGAAAGAAGGACAAGAAAGGCAGAGGAAGCATGGGTGAAGTCAAAAGAACTAATGCTAAAGGGGGGGTAACGAAGAAGTTGCAGGGAACAACTTATGAAATTTAAAGGAAGAGAATAACGAACAGTCAAACGACTTCAACAACCGTGTTTCATTATGTGTTGAAGTAAACTGTGGTGCAATGTTGGTATGTGTCGGGTGTTCTGGAATTGAGCTCGGGAAGTTTAAGTCCTTGCTAGCTAGCCGCTCTAAGCACTCTTGCACCAGCACCTATTTGTCCTACTGACCCGTTATCGACAGCACGATGCAGCCCTCATTGCCATTGTCGCGAAGTTGCCTCTCCATCTTGTCATGCTTCCACTCGAAGTCCCTGTGGCTTTAAGTTTCTTCGACTGCGACTGGTCTCGCTCGTCTAATGTACAAGTTTAGCTCTCGGAGTGAATTCCCGAATGTCATTTGAACATGAAGTGTTTTCAGAAGCTCCCATCGAATACAAAAAGGGCTAGAGCATGAATGTCGATGGCGTGGACATACCAGCGTCGTTAATCCCACCAGGCGAAGATGAGGTAATACCACACACATGTTGATAACCGCCAACACGGCATCTTCTTCAAACACGGTGTCATGACAGTACAAAACAGTAGCGGAGTTGATTAGCGAGCCAGGTCGACTTGACGATAATTTTTTTCCAGCGCACACAACAGCTTTGTTGCTTTCCTTAAACCCACGGATGTCTCCGGCGACAACACAGATCTTTGCAAATGCGGAAGGTCCACAACTGCTGACGCGATTAGTTTCATCCCTTTTGCTACCAAGTTGTCTTGAATCTCAATGCCCACCACGCAAGACGCCCGAGTTTGTAACGCAATCTGGACGAGAACGTTCCCGATACCAGATCCAGCGTCGAGAAACACATCGCCCTCTTGAAAGGCTGCTTCAGTTATAAAACTGGATACTGCTACCATCGTGATCTCCCAGCATTTAGCTGACGCTTATTGGCACGTACATCGCGCCTAGTCAACACACGAAAAGCCTTTCTGTGGCGTTGTACGTGTCTTCGGGAGACAACGGTACCATCAATTGCTCTGTAATTCCGGGCGTACTATCCGCTTGTTGGACTCGTTGGCTCTTGCTATTTTGTTGGAGTGACTTCCGAAAGAATCGCGGCGGAAATTGCAACACGTCAGTTCCTAGTCGTCGCTTGAGCGTCTTGATACGTTGCTGAAGCTTCTCTGGACTCCATTTCTGTGGTCTCATCTTTTCTGCCACTAACGACCACTTGACGCGGCGTCCAGCTTTCACGTACGTCGCTGCTAGCTGGACGAGCTGGCGATCTTCTTCATCAGAAAAATCTGCCATTCTCTTTCACAAGTTCACAAGGCCCCGTTTGACTAGAATTTGTATACCATACGATCTGTAGTCATTACTGGCACTTAAGCCAAGGTTTCGCCACAGTTGACCCATTCCATTTCTACATGTATGCTCACTGATGAACCAATATGTATTGAGCCGTTTATCCGTCACTTTGAGCCAGGGAAACTAACCTCGCTGGCGACTAACGCCAGACCTCCAGTAGTCTTGCCACCGGTTGCCCACTTTCTTCTACACGAAACCGCTTTTATAGCTATCGACTTTGTGTCGCGGCTCAGCAGGGGGCTCGGATTTGGCTTCCGTACTCAAGAAGTACTCGATCAACGGTTTCTACCTCCATAAAATCCTTGATCTGCTGGCAAAACAAGGCAGCATTTGTCTGCAGGTTGCTCATTGCAACTGGTGTCGATACAAATATCTTGGCTCGTACACGCGGCCCTGAACGGTACATCCTTCGGATTGCAGTCCAGCCCGAAGTAGACGTGTGCATCTCGTTCCACTTGCTCCAAGTAAACGTTCCGTAGTCAATTGACACAGCAATTGTCGAGAAAGTGATAATTCCAAACAGCAGAACCGAAAAGATCCAGGGATATCGAGCCATTGGACGCCACCTCCGAGTGTATTGACTACGAGCCGAGTCATTCTGTTCGTCTAACTGCCGTCGACGGCTTCAGATGCCGAAGAACGGCTGTCTTGTACGTGATGCCATCGCAAGATTGGGTATCTGCGTCGTTTAAAAGCTTGTAGATCCCTTTGCCGGGGGCTCTTCACTCTACGCTACACTTGGATTGAGGAGTCGGTCGAACTTTGCCTCTAGCTGCTGCTCAGGAGACAGAATACCCTGCTTCTCAAGCTCTTTTTTGCGTTCCTTCTCCTTGGCATTGAGTGCTGCAATACGCCGTTTGTTACGAGTGCTGAGGTCGTCACGCACTACCCGCTTCATGCGCTTGAAAATCTCTGGCACTGAGTGGGAATGGAGAAAGCGCAGTAGATCACTCTTAGGAGCGTAGTGTTCTCCCAGTACGTTGCGTCCTACATGACAATCAACCATCAATTCAATTCACACAGTACACTCACACGTAGACGTACCCCATAATTGAGCGATACCATGAGTATCGCGACGGAATTCCAGTGGATCTTCTTCCAGCGCTGTGATCTGCAGATGTCGAGGCTGAAAAACACCAGTAGTTTCAATAATTTGCTGGACTCGGAGGCTTTCAAGCTGGTCTTCCAGTCTCCTTTTAGTGACAGCGCTTGATGTCGACGATAGAAGCCGCAGTAGATCTGCCTGGACACGAACTGAACTCGTTTGGAGCTTTAACTCTCCATCTTCGTGCGCTTTCTGTCTGCGTTTCAGCGTGAGCTTCTTCCGTGTAGAGTTCGTATGCATACTGAAATCGTCTGACGCTTGTAGAAGGCGCTCGAAAGGACTGACATCTCGTTCGTACTGGTATATCTCCCATACATCCTCTGATACTTCGTCAGCCTTCTCCACCGCTACAACCATACACAGCAACGTGTACGGAGCTTCTCGCCCGCCTCCATCACTTGGAATCGCAGCATCTTCCAGATACAAATCCAGGGAGGGAGTGTCCTTGCCAGTCACCAGCCAACGGATGCCTTCTGCTTACTGCTCTTGCCCTTGATAGCTGGTAGTAGAGAACTGTATTATCTAGTTAAGACAGCACGCAAAACACTTCCGGAAGCATATTTCACAAATTTACCTTGCAATAAAAGGTCGTCAAGCCACTTAAATGTGCCCTGCCAGTTGCACTCCGCTCTAGTAAATCAACGCTTGGCGACCAATGGCGGCAAGGAAGACCTCCCGCCATGCTCATCACCGTTCCAGGGGAGAAATCCGCAAACGACACCTATTGGCTAAAACGACGTGAATATCACTTTAAAGACGAAAGGGCTTCTAACAAGGTTTTTCTCTGAGGTTTTTCTTATCCCAGCTTTGCTGGGATAACGGTCGCCGGTGGGTTAAAAATCTACCTCCGGCAGCACTCAAGTCATCAGCGTATTGAAGCCACCGGAGGAACTTCGGGTTCTGAAACAACCTTGTGTATAGAGTGTTCTCAAGATTCATGCGATAGAAGACACTCTCCACCGCTTTTCCTTTTTCGAGCCACGTCTGAAGCTGATCGTCGGTCACTTTCGAAGACTTGAGGAGTTTTGCGAGCTTGTCGGATGCAGATACAGAAACCCCTCCAGCTCTCTCCTCGTTCATGACAGTTCTCGTTCGTAATAATCTTGTGGTTGATACGACGCTCGTTATTGCAGTTATTGCAGCGTGAGCTTGGTGGCTGTTGGAAACATCAGAAGAGAGTATTCTTGCACCTGTGGCGTCTCCACCTGCTACAAAGGCAAGAATAGCCACACCTAGATAAAATAGATGCATTACTCCTGTGGGGAAGTTGCGAAATGACCTCCGGTTACACATTGTGCCGCAGTACATCTCAACAGCTGGTTTTGTCAAGAAGTTTGTGTGGTGGGAGCTAACATGTCGTAACATTGTTGAAAAAATGATGATGCATGAAGCCTATTATTCGTATTCATAAGTGATCACGAGATTGGGGACAGATGCCATACGACTCGGAGCTTTGCTATGCTACAATAGTGGCCCACACTTTCATTTTCTTCTGCAAGATTTGCTTGGATCTCAGATCAAAGTAAATGGCATATTTAGGCTGTACCGGCAATTGACTTCGACGTGTGTTGCCTCACCCACCCAGAGGCAGGAGGTATAAGAGCTTTGGCACGTGGACATTTCCCTCCTTCATGCGGAGTGCAACCAGACAAGGGCCTTCTACTTTTCCCGCAGTCACGAGACGTCATTGCGGACTGGAAACAACACCACAAGCTACTCTTGATGTTGTAGAGAGTCAACACAGCAATTTTGTTCATGTTATTTAACACCTTGTATCCTTCCTTCCTGGTGGAACACATCTTGAGAAGTTTTTTTTTTTCGCCGGACAAGCCACTCGTTTATCCGCTCCTTCTCCACCAATTTGGCAAGTTTCCTTGTGCTTGTGCTTTTCATCGCCGTGTTGGCCTCCTGGTGGTCCACTGGTGTACGCACTACAAAGCTACGCACTTGGCAGGCGTTCGAGTCCCTCCGGGGACTTACTTTTCCAGATGATAAGAAATGATTAGCATTCAATATCCCATTCAAACAATTCACAATCACAATCAAACCTTCAATAGCCAAGCTGTGGTCTCCAGTACAAAGGAAAGCAAATTGAATTGTGTTGGTTATCTCAAAGCTCTAAGTACTGCTTGGCCTTGCTTCTAGGCCACGTCTACGAACTCGTACAGCTTCTAGAATACGCATTCTAGAACTCCAAGCACCAACTTGTGCTTTGCCCTAGATTTGCAACATGCATGGCGGCGGACACGAGATCGGCCAGGGCTGGCCACACTGCCTCCCCAGAGTCTGCCGCTCTTGTATATGTAACCGCACGGGGCGATGATGTTTTGAGGGTGTCAGGCTTCGTCTAGTTGAGCAAGGAACTCTTCATCGGCTTGGTGCTCTGCGTAGTTAGCCACTAGGTTAGGAACGTCACGCTGCATTGCTTGAAGTGGCTCCCATGAGTCTTCAATGTCCTGTAGGCCTCGCCAGGATACTAGAAGTTCCCACTGTTTCGTCGCGGTATTGTAGCGATGGCCACGGAAACACTCGACGCCGAGAACGATGCCTTGCTTCGCAACGTGTTCCAGAACTTCCTCATCGACATCCATGCTCGCGTCGTCGTAGTACTTGAGTCTAGATCCGTGTACTTCAAAGGAATCCCCAGTAAGGAGGTGCTCAATAGTGAAAGAATACTCGTTGGCTGTAGTCACGCGATAAGGACCCACCCAACGCACCATCAGCTTATTGCCCCGCAGTCGCTCGTCGACTCGGGACCAAAGTACATAGTCTCCGACGCTGAAGTTCTCGAGTTTCCCTTCTTTAGCCATTTTCTGGTAGAGTCTAGTCTTCTCTTTTCGGTCCACAACCTCTTGATGCATCGATTGTAGGCTATCACGCAACGTCTCAAGCTCCTCGTCTACAGTCTCCAGGCTAATCTTCATCAACTTGTCCTTGGTCTGCATCGTACGGGGTAGCAATACCGTGTCTAGCTGCGTTGGCACTTGGAGGCCTGTAAAAAGCTCCAGTGGTGCCTTCCCACCGAGTGAATTCACAGGTGTCTGGTTTAAGTTCGCCTGTACAAGAGGCATCAAATGCTCCCAGCTTTTGGTGTCAAGTTGATATTCCAATAGAAGCGCCCTGACAACTTGGAGGATGTCTCGGTTGAGGCGCTCAACTGTGCCGTTTACCCACGGAGTATACACCGGTACGAACGTGTGCAATGCCTTCAATCGCTCCCGCAGGTTTTCCATCAGCTCATTCTTGAAATGAGTTCCGTTGTCGGATACCCACATCGCTGGCATTCCAAAACATTTTGCCCAGTCCAGTATAGCTGCCACTGTCACTGAGCTTGTAGGGGAATCGCTTGGCACTAACTCACAGTAATGAGTTAATTCATCCTTCAGAACTAGTAAATAGCGCGTGCTTCCGTACGAATCTCCCATGAACAGGAAGTCGAAATGCAGTACCTCGTCGCCCTGCTGGGTCACGCTGCTCACTCCATGGCCTTTGTATGAGTCGGCTGCCCTTGATATGCTTACACAGTAAGCATCCTGCAACGAAGTCCTTCACCAGTTTTCCCATCGACTTTATCCAGTACTGCGCCTGCAGCTGGCGAAGCATCACGTCGGCTCCAGTGAGCAACGACAAGAATCCGCGCGATCAGGTCCTTTGCTTGAGTGGGAATCCACACCTTCCCCTCCACGAGAAGAAGCATAGTCTCCGAAACTGTCGACTCAGTAGCACCAGACGGCGCAAAGCGGTGATAGCGTTGCTGGGCTTCTTCAACGTGTGCCAACGAAGGCCACACGAAAGTTTCATCAGTGAGCGGTCGAAGACGCGAGATTTCGCGAGACCCCCGAGTGCGAACAGCTTTGACTGTAACGTGAGGTGTTTCAGCGGGGACAAGCCAGCGAGACACTAAGTCTGCCCACACATTGTCAGATCCCTTGACGTGTTCAATTTCGTAGCGATAGTCCGACAGCATCAAGGCCCAACGTTGTAGCTTCCCGCGCACATGCTTGCGGATCTCAGTGTGGGGGCAGAAGATCTGGATCAAATTGGCGTGATCGCAGAACAGCTTAAATCCTGCTGCTCGATGCAGCAAATACTCTAAGTCCTTGGCCGCCTTGATAATGGGGTATCCCTCCTTCTCTGCAATCGACCAATGAAGCTGAGCTCCCTTAAACATACCGCCTTTGCAGATGAGAAGCTCATAAAGTTGGTTCGTCAAACTCTAAGTATCGTCCCAGCTCTCCACTTGAGAAACGATTAGCGACCAACCTCGGTCGGAAGCATCCGTCGTCACACACACGGTAGCCATCTCACTCGGTAACGCTAGCCTCGTGGACCTGGCCACACAGTCAAGGAACTCTCGGTAGTGAGTCTGCTCGTCCGACGTCCACGTGAGCGTGAGTCCTTCTGCGTAGCGCTTCTTTCGACTGTGTCCATCAAAGGCCTTCTCTAGTTTCACTTGAAGCGGGGCTGCAAACTGGGCGAACTGCACAATGGACTCACGTAGCCAATTGGCTGCACAGAGTAGCTTCTGCAAGTCTGCCGCTGTGGCTGGAAGCGGTAGTGAACACAACGCAGCAACTCGCTCCGGATCATGGCGGACGCCCTCACCATCAATTAGCCGTCCACACCATGCAATCTCACGTGCAAATAGGCAGCTCTTGTTGGCATTGAGCTTCAATCCGAACTCTCGGAGCCGAGCAAAGAACTTCCGAAGCACTGCAATGAATTCTTCCGCTGTCTTGGCGAACACAACGATGTCGTCCACCCAGATCAGCACGTTGTCATACAGCATGTCACGAAAGACCTCCTGCATTTGGTTTTGGAAGTGGATTGGCGAGTCGGTGGCTCCCTGTGGCACCCGCGTGGGTGTGTACACAGTATCATTCGTAATGAAGCTGAAGAATTCACGGCAGTCGGAGTGCAGCAATAGCTGCCAGAATCCCTTAAAGAGATCAAATGTTGCGAAGAAACAAGCACCTTTGACCTTCGCGATCACCACGAGGAGGTTCGTCATTGCCCCAGCGATGGGGACAGTGCGCTTGTTAACCGGGCGGTAATCGGTAGCGCAGCGAAAGTCTTCGATGGGACCCTTCTTGCGAACCGGAATGGCAGCACATGCCCACCGGCTCTGATTGTTGCGTACCACGAGCTCAAACTCTTCCAGTTGACGGCCATATTCCCGAAGGAACTTGGTTTTTGCCTCGGAGTATTGTCGAGGCTTCGTTCGATATGGCGCAGAGCCATCGACCAGGACAACACGCAGTGGTTCAAGTTTTGCCGGCGGGTCCTCACCTAACTTTGTTCTCCATAGATCTAACTCATCCGTTGCTGCTTCCCGTAGCGCTTTCATCAATTCTTGCGGAAATCCCGCCTTCACCGCATCGTCTATCATGACATCAAGGCGTTCCATTATCTCCGATTGAGTTGTCTCGCCTACAATATCATCCTCCATCATCATCTGGGCCGACTTTGGCCGCAAGTTGTTCTAGTAGCTGATCAACATTGATTCCGAGCGACTTTAACGTCCGATCACCAAGCAAAAACTCGTCCGCGTCGCCCTCAATCACCAAACATTGCACTCTGCACAAATTTACCGGTCCAGCAGCCGTTAATAGCTGGATGTCTACTTCACATTGTTCGTTGCATTGCACAACTCGTCCATCAGCCACTTCAACTTCCATGGGTACTGCTAGCTTCTTCACCTCGAGTTCAGCATCCAGTTTAGTGATCTCCTGCACTAGGCGCCGTGTAATTACGTCGTAGTCTGCACCGGTATCTGCCCGGAAAGGAACTTCCAGCTTGCCATTCAAAATGGCAGCACGATCACCGGGCTGCACCATTGATCTTACAGTCTTTGCACGTAAGCGCTGGTTCCTCATATCATTCATGCGTTTTAGAGCTGCTGCCTTCTCCTCTTCGCTAGCAGTGGGGCAATCTTTCGCCCAGTGTGCTCCCTTGCACACGAGACAACCATCGCGCGGCGGAGCGCGTGGTTTCGCATCTTCAGGCGTTTTCTGGTTACTCTTGCTGCCTGCTTACTGCTGATTCTGCGAGACTTTACTCTTGAACGAAGATGCCGGTTTCTTGCTGCTGTTTGTCCTCGGGTTGGTAGAAGTCTTATCCACTTGCTTGATTTCTTTGGAGAGTCTATGATAATGCTGCTGCTCACGGGCACGTTCCACTAACGCCTCGTAGAGTGCGATGTCGTCCTTCTTCAAGACTGGTTTGGCGATGGTTAGACGCTCCATCTCCAGCTTCAACATATCGGGCGCGATATTCTTTAGCAAATACTTGCACCGTAGCTTCATGCGTTCGTCATAATTCGGTTCATTTTCACGACCACTGCCCAGAATTCCACCTAGACCATGATCCTCCACGATCTTATCAAATAGCACGAAATAATCTACCACACGAGCTTCGGTGTCCTCAATCCTAAGGTCCATCTTCAGTTTGTCTTACAAGAGCTGATCCATGTCTGGGATGTGGTCTTCATCGGTCACGTCAGCCACTCGCTTCTTCAGCACGAAGCGAGCAAGGTGGTCCAAGATGCGTGGTTCGATCGAGTTGCGGATCGAGGTGACAATGTGATCATATTGCTCACCAGTCACAGAGCAGCGGTTGCGAATCTTGGCTTCATACTGGCGGCGCTGCCTCACCCAGACTATTAGTGACGCCTGGTCCCAGGCACTCAGGCTCGGAGGCTGAAATACCTCAAATACCGGTTGCGGAACGGTCATTTCAACGTCCCCGTCCACGTCTGTAGCCATGTTGCTTGTATTGTTTGGCTTCACGCCTTGCAGGTCGACTTGAAATACAGCGGTCGGCCCGCTTCTTCCTCTTGCCGCGGCTTCTGGTTCCTCCAGAAAGTATACTTTGTGGTCTCCAGTACAAAGGAAAGCAAATTGAATTGTGTTGGTTATCTCAAAGCTCTAAGTACTGCTTGGCCTTGCTTCTAGGCCACGTCTACGAACTCGTACAGCTTCTAGAATACGCATTCTAGAACTCCAAGCACCAACTTGTGCTTTGCCCTAGATTTGCAACATGCATGGCGGCGGACACGAGATCGGCCAGGGCTGGCCACACAAGCCCAAGTAGTAGCAACCAGGAATAACCAGTTAATCAACTTCAATTTCCTTTTCCGGCACGAGACGCGATATTTGTTGAGACTAATCTCTCACTTGCATGTTTGACAAGTTGGCATACTAACTCGGCACAAATTCTGGCGGGAAAGGTGGTAGCCCGCCAATACGAGCGGCTTTGATCGGTTGTAGCACGATCATCAACAGCAACGACCCCATGCTACCTCAAGACAGCAGCAGGGCAACTTCGAAACGAACCATCAGGGGACAACATCGAAAGGTGACTAGGATAAATCGTCTAACTCAGTCAGAGTTAGACTCTAACTGCATATCAGGAACAACATACTAACATACACAGAAGGCCAATTTCATCATCGTTCTATTGAAGACCGTTTCTGGATGTAAATTCTCTAATGCTGCAATTGCTAGTATGAAATGATAGGAAACATCCCGCTGCAGGATTTTCGGATATACTACGATTTCATTGCTTGAAGGCGGGGTCTGTCTGCTCTAAAGAAAAAAGATATCCCGGAGTAGAACGCATGGGATCCGTGGACCAGAATTCTTTTGACCTGAGTCCATTTGCCTAGCTGCAAGTGTAATGGAGTCCACTAAGTGTTGGGCACTATCCTATACCCTCTATTTACTGCTAGGGTAGCCGGATAAATCTACTATAGGGTCTGCTGTACTCATCTTCAGTTTAGAGCGACTGCCCTGGCGTTGTTTGATACTTGGAGGTAAGACGGCTCGCGGTAGTGCCAACTTGACACAACCAGCCCAGTCCTCTATTCCTTGTGTTACGTTCTACGTGGTGAAGTAAATCCACTAAATCCTTCGAACTAGATGACCTCTACAAGCTTGAATTTAGGTCTACGCACTGTTGAGTTTCTTGGTAAACCGCTCCAACATATCGTCCGAGGATGGTACATGGCTGATCCACGATTTGACGTAGTCGAATGTTTTCTTCTCCGCTACCCATTTATCCGCCAGGGCATCCTTCAACTGCGACGCCAATTTCTTCGTGTCCGGGACCTTCTCCACCGCCGTAAGCATCCGAATTAAATCCAAATCATGGTAGTTGGCTCGAAACCCATCGATCATAGTCGCCTTCTCGCTGGGATATGCCTGGTTCCAGTCATCCAAGTACTTAACCCACAACTTAAATTTTGGACTTGAAAACACTTTTTCCCCAGCTTTGTTGAGATGCAGGTCACGAAACGCAACACTTGGGGAATATTTCCACTTCACAAGCCACTCTTCCATACGCTCCTTCTCCACCAATTGGGCAAGTTTCATTGTCCTGGGGTCTTTCATCCCCTTGTCAATGATTTTATCGAGACTATAGCCTTGATAGTTGGTACGGAGTGGCAAGAACCAGGATTTTTTCTCTGCTGGGTTTTTCTGGTTGAAATCGTCCACGTAAACCATCCACTTCTTGAAAAGAGGACTACTGAGTATGGAATCCCCAACATCATCAAGCGCAACCTGCCTAAACGCATCATAGGGGGAGGCTCCACTGGAAAAAATGCTCTGAGCCTTCTCAAGTTGCAATTTGGTAGCAGCTTTTTCCATGCTGGGGAACTTATTGGCAGCTTCGAGAATTTGCATCATCGGTCTGTCCCTGAACATTGGCGCCAATGCCGAAAAGATAGCGGATGTTTTCTCTGGGTTCTTGACACTGATAGCATTCATGTAGGCTAACCACGTGTTAAACAGCTTTTGATTGCCAAAGTCGTTCAGCAAATCCTTTCTGAGAGGTAAACCCAGCAGTTTGTACACGTCGTCGACAGATTGACCACTGTTCATCCACATCTCCAATTGATCCGCCTGAAACTTGGTCGCGATCTCCTTCGTCGAAGGTTTTCCCCTTTCAACTATGAGCATTCTAGCCACCGTTTCGTCATCAAATGTACGAGTGAGTGTTTCAATCACTGTCGTTTTCTGCCCGGAGTACTTAGCATTATACGCTTCCGTGTACTTCGCCAGAATATGGAGTAGGGAATTTTCCAGCAGAGTTTCTGTTGATTTCTTCAGTCCAAGTTCTAACAGAACGTTATATGGGGTTTCCTTACGATGGATCCAGAATCGCATTCAGATCATCGACATACTTCACCCATTCACTGAACTTAGGTTTACCGAGGATACGACTCCCAGCGTACTCGAGGTCGTACAATTTGAACACTTCATCAGGATCTTTCCCAACCTTTATCCAGTATTCCAGTTGCTCTTTTTGCAATCTGACGCCAAGAGCCTTGGTACTTGTTTCCTGCTTGGCCCACCCGATCATCTGATACAATTTTTCGTCACCATACTTCGTCGATAGTACTGAAATGTGTAATGCTAGCACCACCTACACCTCAGCTACAGCCGTGCACCACGATAGGAATGGCGATCTGCCAACGACAAGGGCAACTTCAAGTGCAAGCTGAACTTCAACGCGCCTTCAGCGCATGCCGGCACTCGCCGATGAACACTCGGTAGTTTTTCATTCTCGATTTTTCATTCTCTACAACAAGTCAATACAAGTTTACACGCTTTCTGACTAAGTCGAGTCTCAACCGCCCAAGAGCGTGACAGTTAATTAACTAAAGAAACGCTAAGAAGCAAGCGGGTTGACCCTCCAGTCTCACCTCAAGTCATGTCAGGACAGGAGAGTCCGAACCCAAGGCCACGTCGTACACGCCGTACTCGTGACGAAGACGATGCTACATCTCATCCGCCCGAACCGCCAGTGGATGCTCAGGAACCCTCGACTGGCCACGAAGGCGAAGGCGCTGCAGCAGAAATTCTACTGGTTGAATATGCAGAAGACTGTCTCCAAGTACGTTCAATCGTGTGAACTCTGCCAGCGAATAAAAGCATCTCAGCAGAAGCCCGCAGGGTTGCTACACCCGCTGGAAATTCCGCACAAGCGGTGGGCGCAGATTTCGATGGATTTCATGCCAGATCTAGTTACCACTAAACGCGGCAAATTTGACACGATTCTCGTGATTTTGGACAGCTTGACGAAGCGAGCACACTTCATTCCGACATACAAAGATGCAAGCGCACAGGATACCGCATGGATTTTTCTCCGTGACCACGTGAGACTGCATGGTTTCCCGGACTCAATCGTGAGCGACCGTGATTCCAAGTTCTTGTCGGCGTTTTGGAAAGCAGTCATGTCCAGTCAACGATCCCAGATTCGGGCTAGTACCGCATTCAAGCCATCGACGGACGGCCAGAACGAACGCTCCCATCGGTTTATTAACGATTACCTGCGTGCCTTCATCTCGCTGCGCCAAAACGACTGGGACGAATTACTCCCTATGGCGGAATTTGCCTACAACGCTCGACCTCACGACAGCATTGGCATGTCGCCTTTTGAGGCTGATTTGGGCTATGTTCCTCGGGCCTATGATGATCTCGCTATTCCGGCTCAACCACAAGCTAACCGAGACGTCCTTCGTTTCAGTGACACCCTTCAAGCCGTTCTCCAGCGCTGTCGCGAGTCGCTTGCCTCAGCTCAAGGACGCATGAAGCAGTTTTACGACCGCAACCGACCTGACAATTCTATCTCTGTGGGTGATCAGGTACTTCTTGATACAACGCATCTCGACCTGGCACACGTCGGTAGTCAAGGCCGCCGGAAATTTTCAGCTCGTTTTATCGGCCCTTATCGCGTCATTGCCGCGACTACGCCGAACACATACAAAATTTCGCTGCCGCCTGGTGTTCGTCTGCATGACGAATTTCACGTTTCATACCTACGTCGCTACGTGGAGGATTCTAATCCCAACCGCCTCAACAATGTCCCTCGCCTCTTGACTCGCGATGGCCAAGAAGGTTTGCAGGTGCGCGCGATTGTGGGGATGCAAATGCGCCGTGGCGCTCGATTTTTCAAAGTTCAATGGTATGGTCGTGATGAAGCTGACTCCTGGGAGCCCGAAAGCAATTTGAGCCAAGCCGCCGGTCTGATAGCTGAGTATTTAGCGCCGTCTACGACCCCGCATCGTCGAAAGCGCTCCCGCCGTCGTTCGACACAGTCATCATCTGCTACTGCACCGACTCGACGCAGCCCACGACTATCGCGATCGTCGTGAACCCGTACGCGCTCTTCTGGGGGGAGACTGTAATGCTAGCACCACCTACACCTCAGCTACAGCCGTGCACCACGATAGGAATGGCGATCTGCCAACGACAAGGGCAACTTCAAGTGCAAGCTGAACTTCAACGCGCCTTCAGCGCATGCCGGCACTCGCCGATGAACACTCGGTAGTTTTTCATTCTCGATTTTTCATTCTCTACAACAAGTCAATACAAGTTTACACGCTTTCTGACTAAGTCGAGTCTCAACCGCCCAAGAGCGTGACTTAATGGGAGATGCCCCCTTTCCGGCAGCACTCAAGTCATCAGCGTATTGAAGCCACCGGAGGAACTTCGGGTTCTGAAACAACCTTGTGTATAGAGTGTTCTCAAGATTCATGCGATAGAAGACACTCTCCGCTGCTTTTCCTTTTTCGAGCCACGTCTGAAGCTGATCGTCGGTCACTTTCGAAGACTTGAGGAGTTTTGCGAGCTTGTCGGATGCAGATACAGAAACCCCTCCAGTTCTCTCCTCTTCCATGACAGTTCTCGTTCGTAATAATCTTGTGGTTGATACAACTCTCGTTATTGCAGCGTGAGCTTGGTGGCTGTTGGAAACATCAGAAAAGAGTATTCTTGCACCTGTGGCGGCTCCACATGCTACAAAGGCAAGGATAGTCACACCTACCGGTAGATAAAATAGCTGCATTACTCCTGTGGGGAAGTTGCGAAATGACCTCCGGTTACACATTGTGCCGCAGTACATCTCAAGAGCTGGTTTTGTCAAGAAGTTTGTGTGGTGGGAGCTAACATGTCGTAACATTGTTGAAAAATGATGATGCATGAAGCCTATTATTCGTATACATAAGTGATCACGAGATTGGGGACAGATGCCATACGACTCGGAGCTTTGCTATGCTACATAGTAGTGGCCCACACTTTCAATTTCTTAGATGTACAGTTACGAACTTGAGTCAAAATGGAGCTCTGCGGTGAAGGTGCTGGTGCACTGCGCATGTTCCTGGCGACGCACTTAAGTGCTGATAAGTTAAAGCAACCAGATGTGAAGAAGCTCCTTCTGAACGAGAAGAAAAACGTGCTGACTGTGACGGAGCTGCGTCAAATTTCGAGTCTTTTAGACGAATTGCGAGACTTGGATCCATCAACACCCGGTCTTGTATCGTTATTACGACAAGGACACGGAGTTCAAGCGCAAGTAGTGCCGGTAGATCGAGATGGAGAAAGTGAAGAGGATAAGGAGAAGAGAACCAAGTACATGTACCTGGCGAAAAAAACGCACCACAAAGCTACGCACTTGGCAGGCGTTCGAGTCCCTCCGGGGACTTACTTTCCAAGAAATTAGCATTCGAAAATTCAATATCCCATTCAAACAATTCACTATCACAATCGAAACCTTCAGAATTCAATAGTCAAGCCAAGTAGTAGCAACCAGGAACAACTCTCACTTGCATGTTTGACAAGTTGGCATACTAACTCGGCACAAAGTCTGGCGGGAAAGGTGGTAGCCCGCCAATACGAGCGGCTTTGATCGGTTGTAGCACCAACCTCAAGACAGCAGCAGGGCAACTTCGAAAAGAACCATCAGGGGGCAACACCGAAAGGTGACTAGGATAAATCGTCTAACTGCATATCAGAAACAACAAACTAACATAACAGAAGGCCAATTTCATCATCGTTCTATTGAAGACCGTTTCTGGATGTAAATTCTCTAATGCTGCAAATGCTAGTATGATATGATAGGAAACATCCCGCTGCATGGGATATAAGATTTCGGAGTGAATCGGTTTACTACGATTTTCGTTGCTGCTCTAAAGAAAAAAAAAATCCCGGAGTAGAACGCATGGGATCCGTGGACCAGAATTCTTTTGACCTGAGTGCATTTGCCTAGCTGCAAGTGTAATGGAGTCCACTAAGTGTTGGGCACTATCCTATACCCTCTATTTACTGCTAGGGTAGCCGGATAAATCTACTATAGGGTCTGCTGTACTCATCTTCAGTTTAGAGCGACTGCCCTGGCGTTGTTTGATACTTGGAGGTAAGACGGCTCGCGGTAGTGCCAACTTGACACAACCTGCCCAGTCCTCTATTCCTTGTGTTACGTTCTACGTGGTGAAGTAAATCCACTAAATCCTTCGAACTAGATGACCTCTACAAGCTTGAATTTAGGTCTACGCACTGTTGAGTTTCTTGGTAAACCGCTCCAACATATCGTCCGAGGATGGTACATGGCTGATCCACGATTTGACGTAGTCGAATGTTTTCTTCTCCGCTACCCATTTATCCGCCAGGGCATCCTTCAACTGCGACGCCAATTTCTTCGTGTTCGGGACCTTCTCCACCGCCGTAAGCATCCGAATTAAATCCAAATCATGGTTATTGGCTCGAAACCCATCGATCATAGTCGCCTTCTCGCTGGGATATGCCTGGTTCCAGTCATCCAAGTACTTAACCCACAACTTAAATTTTGGACTTGAAAACACTTTTTCCCCAGCTTTGTTGAGATGCAGGTCACGAAACGCAACACTTGGGGAATATTTCCACTTCACAAGCCACTCTTCCATACGCTCCTTCTCCACCAATTGGGCAAGTTTCATTGTCCTGGGGTCTTTCATCCCCTTGTCAATGATTTTATCGAGACTATAGCCTTGATAGTTGGTACGGAGTGGCAAGAACCAGGATTTTTTCTCTGCTGGGTTTTTCTGGTTGAAATCGTCCACGTAAACCATCCACTTCTTGAAAAGAGGACTACTGAGTATGGAATCCCCAACATCATCAAGCGCAACCTGCCTAAACGCATCATAGGGGGAGGCTCCACTGGAAAAAATGCTCTGAGCCTTCTCAAGTTGCAATTTGGTAGCAGCTTTTTCCATGCTGGGGAACTTATTGGCAGCTTCGAGAATTTGCATCATCGGTCTGTCCCTGAACATTGGCGCCAATGCCGAAAAGATAGCGGATGTTTTCTCTGGGTTCTTGACACTGATAGCATTCATGTAGGCTAAACCACGTGTTGAACAGCTTTTGATTGCCAAAGTCGTTCAGCAAATCCTTTCTGAGAGGTAAACCCAGCAGTTTGTACACGTCGTCGACAGATTGACCACTGTTCATCCACATCTCCAATTGATCCGCCTGAAACTTGGTCGCGATCTCCTTCGTCGAAGGTTTTCCCCTCCCAACTACCGTATTTGAGATCTCATAGTTCAGACCCCAGGTTTTTGAAGTTGTATTGTTGTAAAATGTACAAGAGCCGTACAGGTACCGACACGTCTCTGCATCATGGAACTCTATTACTCGTAGTTTGTGCTCGTACGATACTGCACCACGTTTGAATTGCTTAGGAGCTTTACCGATGCCCGTCGTCCTCGTCTTTCCTTCCTTCCGGCCGCGGCCCCATGGTGCTTCTCTCGAAGTGAGCGCCCCTGTTTTTGAGAGTTTTGACCTATTTTTACGCTACGAATTATGAGATCTCAATTGCTGATGTGGACTGAACAACGTTGCTGATTGGCTATTACACGGTGCGAACTATGAGATCTCTCTGAACTATGAGATCTCAAATACGGTATGAGCATTCTAGCCACCGTTTCGTCATCAAATGCGCGAGTGAGAGTTTCAATCACTGTTGATTTCTTCGCCGCGTTCTTGACATTATACGCGTCCGTGTACTTGGTCAGAATGTTGAGCAATGGACTCTCCAACAAAGTTGACGCTGACTTTTTCAGTCCGAGCTCCACCAGAACATTATCAGGCGTTTCCTTACGATGGATCCAGAACTGCACAAACGCGTCCTCCAATTTTGTTCCCATGGGCTCCGTCTCGTCCACTCTCTTAGCTGCCAGAGCGATATGAAATAAATCGTCGTCACTGTAGAATTTTCTCAGTGTCGGGATAATCGATGCCACCACTCCTTCGTTTTTCGCATTCAGATCATCGACATACTTCACCCATTCACTGAACTTAGGTTTACCGAGGATACGACTCCCAGCGTACTCGAGGTCGTACAATTTGAACACTTCATCAGGATCTTTCCGGATCTTCACCCAATGTTTTAGTTGGTCCGTTTTCAATCTGGTGCCAAGTGCCTTGGTACTCTCCTCCATCTGGGCCCATCCGATCATTCGGTAGAGTTTATCGTCACCATACTTTGCCGATAATACTGAAATAGCAGGTGTTCCCTTGCCGGAAGCACTCAAGTCATCGGCATAGTCAAGCCACCGCAGGAACGTAGGGCTTTTAAAAAGCCTCGTAAATCGAATATTCTCCAAGTTCATGCGATAGAAGACATTATCCGCTGTTTTCCCCTTGCTGATCCACTTCTGAAGTTGTTCATCGGTCACTTTCGACGACTTGAAGAATTTTGCTAACTTTTCTGTACCAGACACAGATATTCCCCCAGCTCTCTCTTCAGTACTGGAATCGACGATTCTTGTTGCTCGTAGAAACCTCGCTGGTGATACGACACTTGTGCTTGAACTACGTTCTACTCGAACTCCAGGATTCCATACGGGCTTTGCTTTCCTTGACATTTCAAATCCACTTTGTATTAAATTTGTTTCGTTTTTCTTTCGCTTTGATCTGGCCTGAATAGTTTACGGGACGTCCATTATCAAGATCCTTTCAAAGGATCCACAGCGATAGAAAGACCATGGACCTCGAGCACTAACAGCACTGGAGTGATAAAAGTCGCCCCAACTAGAGCGCAATAAAAAAAATGAACTAGCGGTCTCGAATGTAGAAGACTTTCGTTGGCTTGCAGCAGAACTAGAGGTCATTTGTCACGAGCGATGCATCTTGTCTTAAGTCCTTCGCACTGTTGTTTCCAACTGAAGTAGTTGTCCTAACAACATTCTGCGTGTTATAAAGTCATATGCATCAGTAGAGCAAGTAACGAGGATATGGGGTAGGTACTTCTAGAATAATACTGTAGTATGCCGTTTTTACGGAAGTGCTGAAAGTGTCAAGGTGAGTTTATTGTATTGTAGGTGTCTATCTCTTCTATTGGTTGATGAAGCGCAGAGCTAACAGACCGAGGATACGGAAGACCACGATACACCCGATCACAACACCAAAGTTGCGTGCGATAGTGTCGTGCTCCATGCCAAAGTACTCCTCCGTGTACTCCTTGACTGTGATATGGCCAACATCAGCCGGTGCATTGGCCATAGGCTGACAGCCGAGGTTCGAACCAATGTTCTCGTAGCTCTGCGTCGTCTCGTTCCACGTTGGGAGCTCGTCGCAATCCGCAAAAACCAGCGACACCATGACGGAAAGAGGGAACTTCATGGGCGAAATCGTGTAGAGCCACTTGTAGCCCGAAGGAATCGCGTACGCCGGAGGACTGAAGCCCATGAACAGGATGAAGACCGAGTTGAGCAACACTCCGATAATGGCAGCCACTTCTTCACTAGGGAAAGCATACGCGAACATCATTCCCATGTACACTTGCATGAGGATTGAGAGCGACAGGATGAGCCAGAAGAGAACAGCAGCCGTGAAGCCCTGGAAGCCCACGAACGGGTAGAAGATAGCTGTGAAGATCAGTGAGCTGATGAAACAATACGGGATCTCTGCCAACGTCGAACCCACGAAGTACCAGAACGCGTTGTACGTCTGCGACGCGCGTTCACGGTAGAACGACGCACGCTCCGAGCAGGAAAGCGGTAGAACGCTCTGGAACGCCATCATAGAGTTGAACAATGCCGCGATGAAGACCATTCCGACACCAGAGTTCAAGCCCGAGTACGACGCATAGTCGGCATCCACGAAGATGAGGCCGAACAGCACCGACAATACAACCGCCAGAATCATACGAGTCAGGTTGTATGCAGACGTACGCCAGTACATCTGGATGTATCTCCACACGACGAACTTCATTTGCGTCATGGAATCAGCAGCACGTTTCTTACCGAAGACCATCTCAGGGAGGTCCGGGGATGGCACAGTGATTCCTTCCTTGGCCATGTTGCTCTGCAGCTGCTGGCTGTACGAGCTCTTGTTGAAAGTATCCACGAAGTCAGTCTGGTTACCGGCAGTGTTGCCGACACCAGCACCAATGCATTCAAGCATCCACGTAGCAGGGTTGTATCCCTTCGGAAGCGGAACAACACCAGGAATTCCCTCGAAGTAGTCGATCAAGTTACGACAGTTCGTCCCCAACTCACCGAAGAACACAGTCTCACCACCACGCTTGAGGAGAAGCAAACTGTCGAACAAGTAGAACACCTCCGACGACGGCTGGTGAATCGTACAGATAATGGTACGGCCTGAGTCGGCCACCTTGCGAACACCGTCCATGATCAGTTTAGCAGAGCGAGCATCCAAACCACTCGTCGGTTCATCTAGGAAGATCACACTCGGCTGAGCAGCGAGTTCCACACCGATTGTCAGACGCTTCATCTGCTCCACAGAGCTGCCGCGGATGTGTCGGAGTTGAATCAAATGCACTCACACACAACTTGTTTGGTTAAAGGAAACTTTCGGACTGAAGGCAGGTCCGCCGAGTGCGGAATCGATGCCTTTCTACCATCACTCTGCTAGCTAAGTTTCATAAGACGTCTTCAACTTCTCAGATCGTCTCAAAAGACGGTACGGTTTCCAACACGCCCTCCTCCGAAGTAAATCGTTACTGAGGAAGATGCTTCTTAGACAAACCGACCATCGCACATAAAGTCTCGAGTCTGTCGCTGGCCAGGGGCTTCGTCATGATGTCGGAAGGATTGATTTCGGTCTTGACCTTCCACAAATCCATGGTTCTCTTAGCCACTTGGTCTCTCACGAAGTGCCAACGTAACTCGATGTGTCGCGTTCTGCGACTGTAAGTTGGGTTCGTCGCCATGACGAATGCCGCTTGGTTATCAATGCCCATGCGGAACTTAGTTTCCAACTCCGGAAACACCTCAATCAATACATTGCGAAGCCCTTGGCCGTCCATGCATGCCTCACATGCTGCAACGTACTCCGCCTCTGCGGTAGATTGAGCTACAATGCTCTGACGCCTAGATGCCCATGAAATGGCACCGCCCGCCATGCAATTCACAAAGCCCGTGATGCTCTTGCGTGTATCTGGGTCATTTCCCCAGTCAGAGTCACAATATCCATCCACAACCAGCTCTGGGTTCTGCTTTCCACTCTTCTCCCTGGAGTACACAATTCCTAGCGTTTTGGTCCCAATGAGGTACCGCAGTACTCTCTTGGCTGCACCGATATGCTGCTGTGTAGGATTCTGTACGTAGCGACTGAGCTGACCAACCACAAACGCGATATCCGGTCTCGTGCAGGTTGTCAAGTACATCAAAGATCCGACCAGCTCACGATATGGAAACGTCTTGCCATTTGCGGCCACCTGCTTCCGTTGATCTGTGTCGGTGTCTTTCACCGTCAAACGCATGTTTGTCTCCATTGGTATTCTACTGGGATGAGCGTCAGTAAAGTTGAATCGCTCAATGACCTCCTCGCAGTACTTGGTCTGGTGTATCTTAATAGATTTTTCGTTCTGCTCCACCTGAACTCCCAAGTAAGTGTTGAGTAGGCCCTGGTCCTTGAGGCCGTAGTCCATGTCGAGTTTCTCGAACATCTTCTTCTTGAACTCCTCGTTCTTGGTTGCACACAAGATGTCGTCGACATAGAGAAGAACAATGGCGAACTCGCCGTCTTTGTCGTAGAAGTACAAGCAAGGCTCAGTCTTGCACTGCTTGAACCCGTAGTTCACCAACCAGTTATTCACTTCTGAATTCCACTCTCTCCCGGACTGCCGTAGCCCGTATAGTGCCTTGTTGATGATGTAAATCATCCCGCCATCCTCGCACGGATAGCCTTCGACCTCCTCCAGATACTGCTTAATGCCTAGCGCAGCATTGAGGTAGGCTGTGTTTATATCTCCTTGGTAGATCACCAGGTTCAGAAGAATGCACACTGCAACAAACATTCTGAATGTCGCCATGCGAGCGACCGGCGAGAATGTGTCTGTGAAATCAATTCCGAAACGCTGCTTATCACCTCGAGCCACGACTCGCGCTTTGAAAGTCACAATGTAGCCTAAGTGATCTGTCTTCACGTCGAAAACCCACATTGTCTTGATGGCATGCTGTCCTGCCGGCATATCCGATCTTGGAATCTGCTTCAGCACATCCTTGGACTTCAGTGCAGTCATCTCCTTGTCCATAGCCTCTTTCCAGAAACTCGCTTGCTTTGATCTCATTGCTTCTCTGTAGTTCCTGGGTATTTTGATGTCACTAGCCCGTAAACCACCCTTGCCGCGTCGATCCGCATGCAGCGCTTTGAACGCCGAACAAACCTCAAAATCTTCGAACGGTTCACGCTCAGAAATTTCTCGAAGTCCAGCTCGTCTTGCTGCTATCACTCGCTGTGCGTTCACCTTGGTACGCTTCCGGTCTTGTGTGCGACGAACCTCTTCGTCTCTAGGGTGTACTTTTCCCACTAGCATCTGCTGAGGAAATCCAAGAACATCATCCCGGACTGGGTTTTGTGTTGATTGCCTTGGAGGATCATCTACTTCGTCACTCAGGTTGCTGTTCCACTCAGCTTCAAGTTCATCACTCGGGTCAAACAAGAAATCGCATCCATTCTCGTCACTTCACATCTTCTGAGACTGAAACAAGGTCTGCGACGTGACTAGCAACATCTTCGTGTTCAAAATCAACGAATTCATCGACTCCAACGTCATCATCACCGTCAAGTTCACAATTATCGTGTTCACTCACTGCCGCATCGGCATCGTCATCGCTCTCGACTTGAGCATCGTCTAAATCACCGTCATCGCTCTTGATGCTCACTTGAGCATCGTCAAAATCACCATCATGTTCACGATGTTCATCCTCGTTCTCATGTTCCTCGGTGCTGGCATCATCTTCGCCCTCCTGCGTTTGAACTAACGCAAGCTCGTAGTCTGGCATGGAACTATTCTCCAACATGTCGTGCCATACTTGTTGGTCTCCATCGGCCAGTTTGCTGCTTGGAGTGCTACTCGGTGCATCCTCGAATGTAGGTAGTACCATCTCATTCCACTGAGTCGCTTTCTCGGCATCCAGCTCTTCACTCTCAGGGGAAAGCATACGCGAACATCATTCCCATGTACACTTAGTGAAGAGCTGGATGCCGAGAAAGCGACTCAGTGGAATGAACCATCTCATTCCACTGAGTCGCTTTCTCGATATCGGAGTGTTGCTCAACTCGGTCTTCATCCTGTTCATGGGCTTCAGTCCTCTGGTGGCGCGGGTTACACAGTCTGAACGGGACGTCGTTCAGACTGTGTAACCCGCGCCACCACGAGTGATCTGCGACTGGAAGGTGAGCACGTCTCATTCCACTGAGTCGCTTTCTCGGCATCCAGCTCTTCACTGACTGAAGCCCATGAACAGGATGAAGACCGAGTTGAGCAACACTCCGATAATGGCAGCCACTTCTTCACTAGGGAAAGCATACGCGAACATCATTCCCATGTACACTTGCATGAGGATTGAGAGCGACAGGATGAGCCAGAAGAGAACAGCAGCCGTGAAGCCCTGGAAGCCCACGAACGGGTAGAAGATAGCTGTGAAGATCAGTGAGCTGATGAAACAATACGGGATCTCTGCCAACGTCGAACCCACGAAGTACCAGAACGCGTTGTACGTCTGCGACGCGCGTTCACGGTAGAACGACGCACGCTCCGAGCAGGAAAGCGGTAGAACGCTCTGGAACGCCATCATAGAGTTGAACAATGCCGCGATGAAGACCATTCCGACACCAGAGTTCAAGCCCGAGTACGACGCATAGTCGGCATCCACGAAGATGAGGCCGAACAGCACCGACAATACAACCGCCAGAATCATACGAGTCAGGTTGTATGCAGACGTACGCCAGTACATCTGGATGTATCTCCACACGACGAACTTCATTTGCGTCATGGAATCAGCAGCACGTTTCTTACCGAAGACCATCTCAGGAGGTCCGGGGATGGCACAGTGATTCCTTCCTTGGCCATGTTGCTCTGCAGCTGCTGGCTGTACGAGCTCTTGTTGAAAGTATCCACGAAGTCAGTCTGGTTACCGGCAGTGTTGCCGACACCAGCACCAATGCATTCAAGCATCCACGTAGCAGGGTTGTATCCCTTCGGAAGCGGAACAACACCAGGAATTCCCTCGAAGTAGTCGATCAAGTTACGACAGTTCGTCCCCAACTCACCGAAGAACACAGTCTCACCACCACGCTTGAGGAGAAGCAAACTGTCGAACAAGTAGAACACCTCCGACGACGGCTGGTGAATCGTACAGATAATGGTACGGCCTGAGTCGGCCACCTTGCGAACACCGTCCATGATCAGTTTAGCAGAGCGAGCATCCAAACCACTCGTCGGTTCATCTAGGAAGATCACACTCGGCTGAGCAGCGAGTTCCACACCGATTGTCAGACGCTTCATCTGCTCCACAGAGCTGCCGCGGATGATCTGGTCAGCGATGTCTTCCAGTCCCAGCAGCTCGATACATTCATTCACCGAGTCGAATTTCTCGGAGTCCGGAATCGAAGCATCCTGACGCAGGAACGAGCTGAATGTCAAAGCTTCACGGAAAGTAGAGGCCTCAGAGTGTACGTCCATCTGCTCGCAGTATCCCGTGCTTCGACGGATGGCCAAATCGCTCGCTTCGTATCCGTTCAAGAGGATCTTACCAGCAATCTTGCCACTGGTCTTACGACCGGCAATGACATCCATCAGCGTCGTTTTACCAGCACCCGAGGATCCCATAAGAGCAGTGATCGATCCGGGGACGGCAAATCCGTTGATGCCCTTCAGTAGCTCCAGCTGCTCCTTCGGGTTGTGCGGGTCTGGCACCCAGTAGTGCAAGTCCTGAAAAGCGACCGTCACAGGCGTGAAGTTCTTTTCCCGTCCGACAGGCAGCTCGACAGCATCAGCCGTCTGGTTCTTGCTCTTGGGGGTGTTAGCCAGTATGTACGAGTCGTCCACCAGCTTCTCCGAGACGTCGACGTTCTCCGGAGCTTCGTACCGCAGGAATTCCAACGCCAGGAAGGTCATGAACATGAAAATGACGTAAATGGCGAGCGAATAGATGATGCCGTACGCAATCCAATACTTCTCCGTCTCAATGCCGAACAAACCCAAGTAGTACTCGCCCATTGTGAGTCCGTCGTACTGCGAGCAGTAGTCAATACCGTTGTAAACGCAGACGTCAAACTCACTGGAACGGTACTGGTTAATGGTCAAAGCTCGCAGACTCCAACTGATGGGGCTGATCCAGTGGGCCCAGATGAGGTAGTCCGGGATTTGACTCTTGGTTACCACGAAACCAGCGAAGATGATGAAGATCAGCACGGAGACCATACCCAACGGAGTGACAACGTTGGCATTCGGCCCACCGATGAGAGGAAGAAGAACCACATTACCATCGCCAAGTTCATAATGAACAGGACGACCTCAAAGATGATGAACTGCGCCGCGCTCGCGTTAACCCTTCAAGCCCACCATGTTGGCCCTACCAACATAACGGGTGTATAATGCGTTTTGGGCATCTATGTCATGTTGGCCCTACCAACATATTACGGATTAAGCTTGATTTTAGTATTGACTTTCGGCCAATACTTAGGTGCTGTGTGAAATAGACCAGTGATGCACAGGTCTAGGGGCCAACGGGAAGGTTTGGAGGGATGCGTAGGGGACGGGGAGCAGAGACGGGAAGTGCATAATGGGTGGTTTTGCGTCCGTCCCCCATCCGTGTCATTTTGAGATTTGGCGGGGAACAGAAGAATGGTGGCGCCGTCGGGCAAGATGCCGAAGCGGCAGATGACTGCGGCGGAGAAGAAGCTCCAGTTAGAAATGCAACGGCGAGAGCGGCGGCTCCGTCGCAACCGCCTCGCTGAGCAGCGCCCACCGTCAATCAAGGTTCGCGCAGCTTTACAGAAGGCTGCCTCGGAGGCAAAAGAGGCTGCAGCGGAGGCGAAGGAGACTCCGACATCGCCAGAAGCTAGCACAAGGCATGGCCCCAGACGAGCTTCAGCCGAGCCTAAGGGAAACGAGTCCACGCGGCGTCTCACTCCAAAACCTGCTGTGAAGAGTTTGCTATCCGTTGGGCTTTCACGGTCACCGATCTCGGAGGTAGGTTCATCCATGGAGACTGAAATGAGCGCTGCTGACGTCGTTGAGATGTGCCGACAGGCTATGAACGATGTGGTGGCTCGAGCTGAGAATCGCGAAGACCCTGGGCCAAGTGAAACCGGCGGGGTGGACTCGACGGAGCAGAACAGAAGTCGAGGCTGTTGTGGAGCCACAGCCAACATCGCCTCCAACATCGCATCAAGTGCTCCCCAGTGATCCAACATCAAGGCCAACATTAGGCCGTCCTCCACGAGCCCGAAAGCGTCGGCACTTACAAGTTGAAGAGCAGTCTGGAGAACCTGTTCAGCGCGTGCGCTCAGCTGATCGTGTGTCAGTTACGGCTGAGGATCCCTGTTATGTGGAAAAGGGTGGAACTGCTGAAGACACCGCTCTGGATTCAGAGAGTGATGACAGCCCAAGTGATGGAGAGGATGACATTGACGAACTTGAGCAGGCAGAAGCCGATTGGGAGTTGACGTTTTCATCAGACGAGGATGAGGAGGACGTAGTTGAGGCTGATGAGCTTCCAAGTAGCCGGTACTCAGTAGCAGCTAACGACAAGAAGCTTGTGAAGGAGATGCGACAGAACGGGTGGAACTATGGTGCGTATGATGCGATTTGTTGTTTTTATACAAACTAACATTGCTACTTAGATTCAGCGACGTTTGGCCCTGATCCAGCGTATGCAGGCTTGTACGAAGGTCCGTACGGACCAACTGATGCTGTACTGGAAATAGCGGAAGACCCCCTTGCGCTGTTCTTCTTCTTTATGCCTCCGAAGCTGTGGCGAAAGATCGAGGAGGAGACTAACCGGTATCACATGCAGACTATTGACTCCCGTGCAAGAGAAATCCGGCGAACGCGACTTCTAACGGATCCTGAGTATAGTGAAACACTGCCAGATATCAAGAAGAGGCTGCGAGCTGTGCGACCGGTGGAGGTGTGGGAAATATTGCGAGTCGTGGGGCTTTTGATCTCCAGAATGCTGGCACCACAACGTCGGGGGATGGCTGCGCACTGGAGCCGGCACAGCAGTGGAGCTATACCCCTCGGCACGTTTGGACAGTGGTTGCCTCGCAACCGCTTTGAGCACGTTATGCAAAACTTGCATTTTACTGACAATCAAGCGCCCCAAGCTCAAGTTGATCGTGGCTGGAAAGTGCGCAGCGTGGTGAGCACTCTGCAGAAAACCTTTCAGCGTGGATACAAGATCGGTCCCGTTATCTCTTTTGACGAGGCGATGATTCCTACGCGCGCGCGACGAAACCCAATGCGGCAGTACCTCCCGAACAAGCCCCACAAGTGGGGCACCAAGTTTTTTTCAGCATGCTGCGGTCACACTGCTTACTGCATGATGTACGTGTTGAGCTTGCGAGCCAAAGCTCGTAAGCTTTTTTTTTGGCAAAGTTAAATATGTTGGATACTAACTAATGTACTAACTCAAATCCAACATCTTGCCAACATAGGATCGAAATGTACGTTGGTGCGAAGACAAACATCGCAGCTCCACTTCCTGCGGACAACTCATCCGGTGCTGCTGCCGTAATGCGATCGATGAATAAGCTGTTGCCCCCATATCCGACGTCACCGTATCGCATCGTGGTGACCGATCGGTTCTACACCTCAGTCACCCTGGCACTTGAGCTGCTTCACCGACGACTGTACTTCACGGGGACGATCCAGACAAAGCGATCCGGGTATGCAGACGGAGTCATAACGAAGAAGAAACTTCGTAAAGGCGGCGTGGACCCACCGCGAGGAACACTGAAGATTGCAGAGAACAAAATGTTTCCTGAGATGACTGCTGCTATGTGGATGGATAACAACCCCGTTCATATGCTGGCTACGGGAGGAAGCCGAGTACTCGGCCCTGTGTGTAAGTTGGTTATAAGTTGGATGCCTTATTTTTACTGACGTTTATGATGGCTATTATGTTTGCTTTTGTGTTCTGATCCAGATCGTCGAGTTGGGAAAGAAAAGAAGAACTTCCCTGCACCGGGGCTGGTCAGGGATTATCAGCGCTGGATGGGAGGTGTTGATATCCACGACCAGCTCCGGATGCAGCGATACAGCGTCCAGTTGGCTTACAAGCCACGCAAATATTACCGCTCCATATTTTTTCGGGCTGGTGGACATGGCGCTTGTAAACTCCTTTATCGTGCACAGATATCACCTGAAAACTACAAACCAAGACCCCCCAGAACACTACAAGTTCTTGAGAACACTGCACGAGCAGCTGTTAGCTATCAACAAGGAAAAATTTGAGGAAATTGAATCAGCGACGACCGCGGCAGACAGAACTGCGGCTTCGCCGCAAACATCGGAAAACGAGGTCGACAACTCACACTATCTTGCCCAATGCCCAGACAAGAAGAACACGAAGAAGGCTACTCGTGATGGCAAGCCGGGTAAGAAGCGCATCGCGCGTTCCTGCAAAGTATGCGCGGTATATCGAGTGAAGCCGCGAAAGTATTCAAAGTATTATTGTCCCGGTTGTTCTTCTGGCGAGCTGAGGTAAGTGGCTGGCAATAGAATTCTGCAAGCTGCAAGCTAACCTGTGTGCGTATGCAGGAAGCACCTATGCAACGTCGCGCGGGGCGGCCGCTCCAGCACCTGCTTCCACATTTGGCACAACGAGTGGCAGAATGGAGCGGCCATCCCTCACCGACTAACCGCTGACCACCGGCTTCAGGACCGACGACCTGGGCCGCAGCGCAAACGCCGACGCCGTCGTATTGACCTTGGCGAGGGTGACGACCAGCAGAATGACCTGGAAAGCCTAGGAGGAGACACTGGTGAGAGTGAGGTGGTGGAGGGGCCAAATGCGGGTGGCGGGGGAGACGCAAGCAGTGAAAGTGACAGAGAGTCTGGTAGTGGTAGTGAGTAAACCGTATCTGGTAGTGAAAACGTCCAATGCAGTACCAGCTTCGTTCACTTTCCCTCCATGTGCTAGAAGGTCGCGTGCAAAGCTGCCCTTGATCCTGTAAAAAGTGCATTTTACTTGTTGTCTAAACCAACATATCTGGACGCTCATGGTCTGATTAGCCAGCATATAGCCCTGTATGTTGGAGCTGCTAAACTGGGAAAATCTATGGAGCTCGAGGTTACGGAGCTCGAGGTACCAAAAAATCATATGAGTTGACCAAAATAAAAATAGTCAACACAAATTTTTATTTTATTGCAAATGAATTAAATCCGACAGTTATTATCAAAGGGTTTATACGATATTTATTCGGAGAATTGGGCAAACCAGAGGAAGCTTAGTATGCCGCTGTTGTACGTGAACTCCATTAAAACGTATAATACTGTAGCGCGAAGAAGTATATTTATCACAGTCAGTTTTGTAAACAACTCACAGGATCATTTCTCGGTTGCTTGCAAGGCTAATTAGGGCTGTTGACGATACTTTTGAATTATCGGATTGCTTTGAATAGGGCCGAAGAACTGTGAACTGTGCATCAACATCGCCGACTGTACTTATTTGAGTATAATACATTGTAGTGTGAGTTATTCGCTTAGCTTCGGCTGTGTGCGCTATAAGGCTGGCTACCTCTAGCCCAGAGGAAATCTTCTTCTTTTTCACCGGGTAAAAAACATTGAGCAATCGGCAACACAGTGTTCATGTTGGTCATAGCAATGATGTTCAGTAGTGGTAGATCGAAATTATTAGTCTTGTATGTGCAATCCATAACTGTGGTGGAGCGGATCTGGCCAAAATCTGGTTGAGGCCGATCGCGATCGCCACTTGCGCCCAGACACCGACTAACGGAGGGGGTCCCCCGATGATCCGTGATCTTGTTGCGTGTAGTATTCACCTTGTGTACCCGTCGGTAGGCGGGTTACGCTCTTCTAGGTGACTTCTGAAGATGTCTTGGGGCGAGAAGAATGTCTTGGGTGACGCAGGGGTGATGAGATAGCGTGGGAATACTTCACTCTACCTCGGAGGGGTTGATCCGGGTCGTAGGCGAGTTCTCGAGCCTTGATCCGGTCGCCTGGTCTTCGATCCAGGTCTTCCAAGGGTCCAACGTTCGGGATCTGATTCCTTCCTTTACGATGCTTGCCGCTTCCTATAGCGGGTGTCTTGATGGGTTGAGAGTCGACGAGATCGTCAGGCCAAGCCGCCAATTCCTTCCGATCCGTAGTTCGCACGTAAAGGATAGATCACTAGATAGGGTAAAACTGGCCAATGTATTATCCAGAATTAACCTCTATGCTAGATCTCTTCTCCTTACCTTCTTGATGCTGGTGGGCCAATGTAATTCCCGGTCCCAGTCTTGGATGAAGGCACTTGTGAGGTCCAGAGCAAATTCGATTCTGTTTATGGTTATTCCTATGTGTTGGAATCCGTATCTGTGACGTGCGCATCTGTGACGTGTGACAACTGCAACTACGGAACGATTGGTTGGTAACAACCAGAGCGGGAGAACCACTCACATCACCGGGGGCAACTCGTAGGCAGCGTAAGATGCTAATACACTCAGTCTCAAACTTTCCTCCAAGCCTTCTCGCTTGACCTCGTATCCCCGTGCCGTCGATAGTCAAGATCGTGATCCTCCTGAACTTGAACATCGCTTCCCCCGTGCGACCGATGCTGCTACCATTGTCCGGACCCGAAATCTCCTCTTGGGATGATCTCTGCGTGACCGCCTCCTTGGGTACTCCTCGAGATCTCCTTCGGCCTAACACAGTGGGTAACGTCACTGACCTTGTGCAATTTCCCACTGATCGTTGGATATCGCCCCCTTCTCACGATCAGGTCGTCGTCGATCCACAGCAGATCGTGCCTGCCCTGATCTGCCGCTGCTTTGGTCTCCTTCTGCAGCGGGGCTGCGTAGGTGTGCACGGCACAGAGGAAGTTGGGTTGACTCGTAGAGTCCTGCTTGCAAGGCACTAGCCTTCGGTTCTATACAAGAACCAAGTAGTCCACTAAATACGGGACTCTCACAATCAGTGTCCCTATAATAAAGGAACTAACACTAATTATGTAAAATGCAAACTGATTTTTATTTATTTTATTGCCCTAATCCTGAATGTAACGGATTTAGTATCTAACATACTAAATCCTAATCAAATGTAATGTGTGGCTCTGAGCTAACAGCCAGCAACTGGCTACATATGTGACGTGTGAGAAACACTATGTGTTGTACACGGATCTGTGACTTGTGACCTGGATGGTGTATACCACACCTATTGTAGCCAAGGCGCGCAGCGCCGTGTAACCCCGTTACACCCTCCCCCACCAAACCGTGGATACGGAGTATCTACAACTGTAGACATAACTGCCTTGTCAAGGCCTGTCACCGGCAACTTTCCGATAAAAGAAATCTCTCAACGAGAGTGCGCGGGTGCGCTGGCTCAACGAGCACATTCTCCAATTCTCCCCAGCGAGCCAACCGCTCCTGAGGTGTCCAGTGACCAGGCGTCTACGCCCCAGCGCCTCAGCGCTTTCCGGTCTGAGCCCTCGGCTCCTCTCACGGTCTCCGATTCGGAGTATTTCGCGGCGTCTCGCCTTCGCTACGGAGCGATGTTCAAGGCCAGCCCGACGTCAAGTGGTAGCGGTGGCTCACCCTTCGAGTACACGACAGCGTCGCCGACGCGCGACCCACGTCGCTCTCCTACAGAGGAAGGCGAGGTCGAAGTGGACTACGAGGAGTCGAACAGGGCGATGCCCATGCGTCTCCTGCTCCTGCGAGCCCTCGGACGACCCGATCTGAGCTGCGCTCTCCACGCGATCCGCGTCGGTACTCAATTCCTCGGCAGCTGCGGCAGCCCAATCCGTTCCCGGAGGGACCTTCGAGCCTCGTGCTCAACGCGTTGCGCAACGCACCACCGCTTCCTGCTCGCGATGAGCCAGAGTCACTCAAGGGAGTCGAAGACGCGATCACCAACCCTCTGGATGAGGCACAGGAGGCTTCCCTGAGCGGTGCTCCAGAGTCACGTCGACCGGTCCAACGGGACATCGTGGGGACTTCGTCGCGGCGCGACTACGGCTTCGAGCCTCGCGACCCTGCCGAGCAGGTGAAGCAGTTGATGGCGCAGCCAAACCTGCATGGTTACGCCATAGGCAATCCTCCACGTACGGTGGCTGAGACTCAGCAGCGACAGGGGCTCCATGAGCGTTTCCTGACCCCGCAGGTGTGCACACTCGCCGAGTATCGGCAACGCTTAGATAAGCAACGGCGACGGGAGTCTGTGCCTCAGATGAGGACTTATCCACTCCTGCTCCAAACCGGAGAGACCACCCGGGACTACATGGTCCATGTGGCCACCTGGGCCGAGGCTTCACGGAAGCTCGCGTCGTTTGACCGGCTCATGGAGAGCTGCGCCGAGGTGGACGTCCGCCTCGCCCGAGGTCTACTCTTCCAGTACGCGAAGATACGCGTGCGGCCCGGCCGCTTTCCTCGTCACACGACGGCAGTGGCTCCCGCCTCTCAAGCCACTATCCCTGCTTCGCAGGATGCTCCTTCAGTCTCCGAGGGAGACTCGCTGGCTGTGCCAGCCACGGACCAGAGCCTGAGCTCGGCTGCTAGTCCGTCAGCTTCTCACACTAGTGGTGAGAAGCGGGTGTCGACCGAGTGGTCGACCTCGAGCCCTTCCGGCGCCCCCGATCTTCGCGATCAAAAGCGTCCACGACGTCAGGGCAGTCCTGCCTCAGGGACCCTTCAAACTCCCACGAGTTTTGGGAATGAGGATATCCACGCCACTTCACCAGATACTGTTTTTGACTACGGTGGCGACATCAGGCGCTCCACGTGGTAGTGGGGAGTCCCCTGCTCATCGAGCAACGGCGGAGGAGGCCGATTCGCTGCGGAACGCCGTACTCGATGAGTGTGACGAGCGCTATTTGTCGCATCGCGCCTGGTACCAACTCGATCACTCGATCGGTACTCTCCGGAGTCAGACTCAGTCCCTTCAAGGGAACGTCGAGAGTGTTTGGCATTCGCATGCCCGTCTCGCTCATGACATGGAGGAGATTGAAAGCCGGATGGCTTGGCTCGAAGGTCCTCAGTCCCTGACTGCTCGCCTGCACCAGCAGGAGCTTCAGCTCGCTGAGTTGCGAGGTCAGGTGACGTTGCTGCTGCAGATGACGCAGCCTGGGCACGTGTCGTCGGTGCCAGCGCCTCCGCGCTCACCCCGCGGGGTCCCGATATGGCTTAAGCAAGCCGACGTAGAACACCGGGTGTGTTCGCATCCGCTTTGGCAAGTCAAGCGTGTATGCCAGGCCCTTCTTGGCCACGACCGTAAATGGTCCGATGAAACGCGGACGCAATTTCGTCTTAAGACATTTGACACTGCATGTGTAGGTAGGTTCTTAGCGTTTAATAAAACCTGGTCACCGACCTTAAATTCCCATACATTGCTTCTACCTTTTGTATCCGCTTGTTCCTTCTGAACGTCTTGGCTTTCAGCCATCGCGTCACGTACACGGCGTAATACGCTCAATCTCACCGAGAGGAAGTCATCGACTTGTTTACGCACAGCAGAAGGGCTGATATCAGCAAGCTCGGAGTCGAGCGACGGCACAGCCTCTCCCCCACCAAGCCCAAGGCTACCGCGTGGCGGAGTGAGCGGAACGCGCGGGTGCGCAAGGCCGTTCACGTAGAACGGGGTGAAGCCTGTCGAGGCATGCACCGCATTGTTCATGGAGAACTCAACGAGAGGGAGCATAGCGCTCCAACGCTTCGGCGTTTCAGCGCATACGCTGCGGAGGATGTCCTCCAGAACGCGGTTCACGCGTTCGGTCTGACCGTCGGTCTGCAGATGGTCCGCCGTGGACATGTCCAGTCGAGTGCCCAGCACCTTGAAGACGGACGTCCAGAAGTGACCCGTGAAACGGGGATCTCGATCCGAGACAATGGTCTCAGGCAGCCCATGCTGGCGGAAGACCCGATCGATGAAGATCGTCGCTGTACCAGCACCATCGACGGTGTCCGGCACAGCCGCTAGATGAGCCATCTTGCTCAGACGGTCAACAAAGACCACCACGCCCGTGTTGCCTGCCGAGTCCTTCGGCAGGCCAAACACAAAGTCCATACTTATGGACTGCCAACACCCAGAGGGTACAGGTAAGCTCGCCAAAGGCGCAGCCGCATGCGGCGAGGGTTTAACCCGCTGACACGTCTCGCACGTGCGCACATATGTGCTTACCCACTTGTACATCTTCGGCCACCAGTACATGGAGCTCACCGAGCCGTACGTCTTCTCGCGACCGAGGTGGCCGCCTGTGGGTGTGTCGTGAGCCTCATAGAGGATACGGTACTTCAGATCCTCATCGTGAGGAACTACCACTCGTGGTGGGTCATCCTGACCCGTGCTGTAGTACAGCAGACCGCCTTCCAGGCTGTAGCGTTGGAGTCTCGCCTTTAGGCGTCGTGACAGAGTCACCTTTGAGTCTTTAAACTCATCGCTCCCCAGAGCTTGGAGCAACGCGACACAAGAGTCGTCCTGAGCGTACGCTGCTCGAACCATGTCCGTCACGGACGACGTCACCAAGGTGACATGAGATAACTCATAGTCCGGGCGACGTGATAACGCGTCAGCGAGGACGTTCTGCCTGCCAGGCTTGTACTTCACCTCGAAGTTATACTCCGCAAAGAAGGAGAGCCATCGGGCCATCCTCTGCGAGAGGTGAGGCGACTGCGTCGCTGTGCGTAGTGACGCATGATCCGTGTAGATCACAAACGGCTTGGAGCCGAGCAGGTGAACCCTGAATTTGACGAGAGCGTACTTCATCGCAAGTAGCTCCTTGTCATGAACTGGATAGTTCTTCTCAGCAGCCTTGAGCTGTCGCGACTCAAACGCAATGACGCGTTCGCGCCCTTCGGCGTCCGCTTGTAGCAAAGCACTGCCGATGGCAAAGTCCGAGGCGTCACAGACGACAATAAACGGACGAGCGGGGTCTGGCAGCGCCAGTATCGGTGCCTGAAGCAGGCTATCCTTGATACAAGTGAACGCATTCTCGTGCTCGGCACGCCATACCCACTCGGCATCCTTCTTAAGGAGATCCGTCAGTGGCCGAGCCAACTCAGCGTAGTTCTCGCTGTACTTGTGCAAGTAGTTGGCCAAACCCAGCCACTTACGCAAGTCCTTCTGGTTCAAGGGAACCGGCCAATCCACAATGGCCTTGACCTTTGCTGGATCAGCACGAAGGCCATGCTTCCCAATGAAGCACCCTAGGAAGGGGATTTCTTCCGCGCCAAAGACGCACTTGTCTGCGTTGGCGTACAGCTTGTTCGTGCGCATGCACTCGAGCACAGCTCTCACGTGTTCCACGTGCACCTCAACGTCAGTCTTGCCGTGTTCGGCCTGACTGTGGACGAACACGTCGTCAAAGTACGTTTGTGCGAATGCCCGTAGGGGCCTGAACAGCTGCGTCACTAGACGATTGAACGTTGCGGGCGCGTTCGAGAGCCCTTGGGGCATGACGAGCCACTCCCAGAGCATACCGCTCAGGGTGCTCACCGCTGTAAGCGGAATATCACTGGCTCGCATGAGCAGCTGATAGTACCCATCGACTAAGTCGAGTGCACTGTACATGGTGCAACCCACCATGTTGTTCTGAAGAACATCCTTCCTAGGAATCGGCGTCTGCGCCGGAATCGTGGCAGTGTTGAGCTTGTTAAAAGCGTGAACGATACGCCACTTGCCATTCGGCTTTCTGACACAGAACGTTGGCGCGGAATGCGGAGACTTGCTCTCGCGCACGAGACCCGCCGCGTGCTTCGCACGGAAGAAGGCGTCAATGACGTCGCATTGCTCTTTAGGAAGAGGCCACTGCCGGGTCACGCAGTATTTAGTTCCGGGAACTAAGTCGATCTCATGACGAATGCCTCGGTCGGGAGGCAGGCCACTCGGTGGTTCCTTCGAGACAACGTCTCCATATTCCTTCAGCAAGGAGTGGAAGGGATCCGAGGGATTCTTGAGGATCTCCGATCCACTCCTGGCGTTCAACGCCTTCTTGACTTCGGCCAAGACGGACTCGTCAACGAGGGACGACGAGTTTAACTCCTCCTCAGGTCGAACGATGACCACCTCGGCGAATTCGCCAGCCTTCAAGGCATCGCCAAAGTCGGCGAAGGATATCTCTTCTAGCTCAAGGAGCTTGTCAACACTTGGCAAGTCGTCCAGCAGGACACTGCCTTCGGCACTACCGCCCACTCCATCAACCAGAGTGTATAGCTGCCCACAGCCCTCCGGTGCGTCGGCACTTGACGTCACGGATGACTCAGACGCAGAGCGTCTCGCCCGAAGGGCCTTACGACGTCTTCGCCTAGCCGAAGATCGTCTACTCGACGGAGTACGTGCCGTCGCACAAGTTTCGGCCTCTCTCGGCCCAGTGTCAGGACACTCAGCGATCCACTCGGTCGACGACCGATGCCGCTCAGCGGAGTACGTGCCGCTGCACAATCAATGACCGTAACAGGTCCAGTGTCAGAGACACTCAGCGATCGACTTGGTCCACGACCAGTATCACTCGACGGAGTACGTGCCGCCCCACAGTTCACGGCCTGGTAAGGCCCGATGCCATCGGCATCCAGTGACAGTCCATGACCGGCGTCACTCGGGTTACGTGAGCTTTGCCCACACGTTGACTCACTGCCAACCAGCGCTATGCGCTCAACAGGGCTGCGATCCTCGCACTCGGTGCTGTCCACTAACTCGGACACACCGACTTCCAGCATCATTGCCGACTCGGCTCGATGCTCGCGCCAATAGCGCTTCTGCTTCCTAGCAGAGGTGGGTTCATGACTCGCCAAAGCTCCACTAGGAGAAGTGCGTAGCACCTAAGGTCTTCGACCTCCAGTCGATCCATGGCTCGTGGCGCTCCAGCCACGCCATACCAAGGATGAGGTCGTACCTCGAATCCAGGTCCAAGACCAAGCAGCGTTCCACGCTGTCGAAGTCCAGGAACTTCAGCCGTAGGTCCATGGGGACCTTGGCTGCCGTGACACGGACGCCCGTCGCTAGACGGACAGTGACGGTGTCGCCTCTTCGCGCTCGAAGCGCCTCAGCATATTGCTGACTACCTCAACGGTGGAGCGTCTGACGTAGTTGCCAGACGCTCCTGAATCGATCAACACGATCCACGGCTTCTCCGAAGCCCTTCACGTCCACATGGACGACCAGCAAGCCCTGCTTGCTCACACGTTCCGTGTTCAAGAGCACGGAGCTCTTCGGGGCTGAGCCCCAGTGCCTCTCACGCACTGCAGAACTCAGTTCTTCCCAGTAGCCCGCCCCGCGTCGACTGGGAGCCGTCGTTTCCCTGGGCAGAGCCCAACGCGGGACCCGCGACAGGGATGCGGCCCTTCTGCCCGGCGCGCTCTTTGCGCAGAGGGCAGTTGGGCCTCAGGTGTGTGGGACTACCACACGTGTAGCACCGACGAGTGCTCATACGCTGCACCGCAGCTCGTAAAGCTCGGCTACTTCATCTTCAGCATAGCTGAGGTCCATGGGTTCGGGTCCCCGGACCCTGTGCTATTAGCACCGACCCTCGACAACTTAAAGTTGTGTTCAGCATTCAATGCCACGCTAACAGCGTCCTCGAAGGTGCGAGGATTCTGACGGAATGCCTCCGTCCTGGCCACGCCAGCTCTCAGACCTTCCATGAAGATAGTCACAGTGACCACCTCAGGTAGAGGATCGGCAGCCATGCCGGCAATGAGCGTGCGCAGCTCTTGGACATAGTCCACCAGGTCCTTCTTGCCCTGTCGGCAAGCGAGGAAGCGTGACCGCACGCGATACGCCTGGTTAGGTGGAGCAAATACTTGCGTAAGTTTGGCCTTAAGCTCACCCCAAGTGGGGAAGGCCATTTCTACCGACGTCCCAGACGTCAAGGCCCATTCTCGTGCTCGACCTTCGAGCTTAGAGATGGCGAACGCCACGCGTTGGCCTTCCAACTGGAGCATAGCGGCCCCCATGGCCATCTCGACCTCTCGGGTCCACAATAGGAGGTTCTCTCCTTCGTGCCCGTGAAAGGTCTTCACGCTGAGCGTGACGGGCTTAGCTCTCGGAGCGGGATTAACTCCTTTTACATTCCGCTGAATGTGCTCAACGAGAGCGTTCTCGTACGAGGCAAATGCCTCCAGGCGCGCGTTGACGGCCTCCGGCCCTTGAGACGCAAGGTGCGCCATACCTTCAGGGCCCAGCAAGGACGTAAGCTTGTTAAGCGTGTCCCGCTGACTCGGAGTCAAGTGAGCGTATGCTTCTGGCTCCATTCTCACAGAGAAACAGTCTTCAACTCAGGAGTTGGATTGACTACAAGTGCTACCAGATGCAGCGGGGCTGCGTAGGTGTGCACGGCACAGAGGAAGTTGGGTTGACTCGTAGAGTCCTGCTTGCAAGGCACTAGCCTTCGGTTCTATACAAGAACCAAGTAGTCCACTAAATACGGGACTCTCACAATCAGTGTCCCTATAATAAAGGAACTAACACTAATTATGTAAAATGCAAACTGATTTTTATTTATTTTATTGCCCTAATCCTGAATGTAACGGATTTAGTATCTAACATACTAAATCCTAATCAAATGTAATGTGTGGCTCTGAGCTAACAGCCAGCAACTGGCTACATATGTGACGTGTGAGAAACACTATGTGTTGTACACGGATCTGTGACTTGTGACCTGGATGGTGTATACCACACCTATTGTAGCCAAGGCGCGCAGCGCCGTGTAACCCCGTTACACCTTCTCCCTGGTGCTGAGCCACTACGTGAGACCTTACGGCAGGGCTCTCTGATCGCTTAGTCTCACTCGACCAAGACGCCATCCATCATCCACTTGCGGAGAGATCAAGGCGATTACCGATCCGGGTCCATTCGTCAGCCGTCATTGCGCAATCTGGGGTCATCAACCGGTATCTTGCCACGCCAGAGGCCCCTGTCGCTTGATCCGACTCTCTCTGGGCCTGACGTTGCCTTTTCTCGGATTTCTTATTCGCGCTTCACCACATAACCATGACGTCAGAATTCCAAGCGTAAGATTCCTTGATTCCCGGGTGTGACCAAAATAAAGCCCGGAGTCGAGAGGTTGCTTTGTCCACGTCAACCTTGAAGAAAAAGTTGTGCTCTTTCAATTTCTTTAGCAGCAACTCAGTCGGTGTGTCGTCAGCCAGTGCCTCCCGACGACTTGAATTTTTCTTGTTCGATACATCTTTCGCGATAATTGCTGTATCCGAATCAGCACTTCTAATCGTAGCAACAACCACTTGAGGTGACACACCGACAGCTGTCTGCGCAGCAACTAAGTCTGTGTGAGACAGGTCCGACGACGCAAACGTTCCATGTCACGACTGCGATGGCCGGGGTGAAAGCTCGGGTCACGAGTAGAGAATGTAAACCGGTTACAACCGGATATCGGTTTGCCCTTTTTCACACAACCGGTTGAAAACCGGATTTGAAACCAGATTATCCGGTTTGATCCGGTTCAAACCGGTTAATGTTTTATACAGGTTACTTCTTCAAACAAATCATAAATGCCAACGCTTTTGTGACTTAAATTAAATTATAGAGTTTCCATGTCAGCGCCCATTGGATATAAAAATGCCTGCCTTTAGCGAATTAGGAGCTGTATTTTGATCTCTAATTCCTTATTAAAAGTGGATATCAATATATATATAATGTGCGAGTTGCTGCTCTGCGCCCGTTCATCGCAAATTCGTCGGCAGACGGAGGTCAGAGTACGCGACGTCTTACATCTGTAGCTTTCACAAGGTCGACGAGGAGTGTCCTTGCAGCTAGGGACGTGGCGGAGCAGCTACTTCACCTAAACAAGAGTTAATTTTGATCTTTTGTTGGCCATTGTTCTTGTCCACGACCCCAAGCCGTTTAACCGGGTTCAACTGACGTAAGTATGGTCTCTGGAGACTTATTGAGCCTTCGTGAATTGAGGATCGATTTATTTATTTGATTCTAGACTGACAAGCTCTGCTTTACTGTTGTAGCCGTGTTCAATGTCTATGACGAGGCTTGTTCCAAACGGATAAAGCGAATTCTACGGTCGCTACAGAGAAGAAGAACATTAAGTTGATTCGCCAATATGTGCAGAATTTAGCAGTGAGAACGTTGTAGACATCGATTCGTGCTTTCTTTCGCTTTCATAGATGGAAGAAGGTGCTGAAAGCTTTTCACGTGGATGTTTATTGGTCGGCAGCAGTTGAGGTTCTAACCATTTGGCGCATGTTTACTGCTAAAAAGCACAATCTATTCCTTATGCATGATCAAGCAAAAGCCAAAGCAGCAAATGTGATAAGCCGATTTTTCAGTAAAGCAATTGAACCAAAATGTCGGAGGAAAACTGGTGTTCACTGAGGATACTGATGCTGTATTCTCAGCTCGAAAACAAAAAGTCTTGGAAGCGTTGTTTACGAATTTTGGACGATCTGTTCTTCGTGAAGCACTTCCGAGGTGGAAAGAGAAAATCTATGAAATCATAATTTGGACACTTGAGAAAACAGTGGTAGGAATATTCGGATTCTGCCTTTGACCCATTTTCACTCTGTTTAATATTTTGTGCAGACAAGTGCATTCAGAAAATTTATCGAGGCTTCCGTGTTCGAGCTTACTTAAAGCGAATCAAAATACGAAACTCGCTTACTGATCGCGTTGGAACACTTGTAGACCAGTTCATTGTATCGGGAGATTTTCTTATTCTTAAGACGTTGTCTGCAGCTCAAGGAAAAGAAGTTAGCGATATATGGAACTGGTTTGATCGACACTTCAGAAACGAGCACCACTGATGACCAACACGTGGACACATCCGAAAGAGAATTACGTGAGGCACGGAGAGGGGATAAAGTCAAAATCTCAACGAAGAAACCGGTATCCAAAACACGGTCGAATGTGTTTATCTCGGAAAAGCTGTTGGATAGTATTCCAGGTGGAATGAACGCACCAATTTCTCGGTTGCTTCTGGTCGCAGCATTAAGATATTACGATCCAGGTAGTAGAAGTGAAAAGGGGACGTTTGTACCTTGTGAAGGTCGAAACTCGCATTTTTTCCAGAGTTACTTGTGTATGGAATTTCCGCTTTTAAAGATAAGGAGCAAACAACAAGCGATGGCATATCTTACTGGGAAATCGGTGCTACACGGCGTATGATATTCTGTACAACGTCAGGGGAATTGGAGAATTGATGTCATGGAACATCCCAGGACCTTTAGCAGCAAGTATTTACAGTGTAATCCAGGAGATCCACGTCTAAAGCACTCAAGAGGAAAGTGGTGACTGACCCGTACCGGTTGTACAATCTTGATGTGTTCGAGTACGAACTGGACAACCCTATGGTGTTGTATGGTGCGATCCCCGTTCTAGTTGCCCCGAATAAGGAGAAAACACTGTCGGAATGCTCACATCAGCAAACCAAGGAAGTTCGTATCAGTGCTGGATTTGAACAGTTCCTCAAAACTCGAGCGTCAAACGCTGCAGGACGTCTTGCTGGAGAAGGTGGATGAATAATGTCTGCATTTTTGGCTACACCGAACGCTTTCGAGGCTCCTTCGTGGCTATCGCGATGATGTTCCTATTGGCGTTGCTCCGAGAGACAATGGAAACGAACCGTTTGAAATCCGCTGAATCTCATGAATCAGCTCCAATATAAGCAGCTGGGCTCTAGACATTTATGCCTTGCTCACTTCGTTCGTCAGTGTAGCTACGGTTAAACTTCCGAAACGACTTCCAGTTCACAGATTGCTTGGACTGCATCATCTCCCAAACGTGCACGACGGCTGCTAAGAGCGATACCTGCTGCGGAAAACGCAATTTCGCTTGGAACTGATGTGGCTGTGATTGCCAGAAAGTCGTGAGCCATGAGTTTGATCCGCGGATAGCCGTCACCCGTGACACGGAACCAAGTGCACACATCTTTACTTTCCGTCATCTCGCTCATTCCTTCAGCAGCTAACCATCGATCCAGTTCTTGGGCGAATGAGTCATCATGATTCTGGGACCCACAGTGGTTTGCATCCGCATCGATATCGCAATCTTGGCCAGCGTTGTCAGTGGCAATTCCAGTACCAGTTCCGTCCTGATTAGTGCTGCGCGCGAGGAGGCCTCGAAGAGCCTTGCCTTTCTTCTTCCTCGCTGACGGAGGCCCACGGTTTGGCTGTTGCTGAGTCTGGAATTTCTCGCGATAGTACAAATTAAACTCGTCATGAGCTTCTCGCTTGACGTGGTCAACGTTGTCTACCAAGACATCGAGATGCTGCTTGGCCCTAGGGTCTAATATTGTGGCGATTCTTGCTTCTCGCGTGTTGACCTTCGGTGCGTATTCATCCAGCTTCGACTTCACTGTCATAGCAAAGTTCAATGTCTGATCGTCTTGTGACTTCTCTATGGTTTCCGTAGCGTGAAATCGAATGACATGGAAAGCCAGCAAAAGAATCCCAAATGTTGGATATGTCGACGCTGATAGCATATCGGTGGCTTCCTTAATCAGTTCAAGAAAGTCGTAAAGCGCTTCAACAGCTCCCCACCACTCCTCGGTAATCTCTTTAGCAAGACGGTCTATTGGGCTGATACTGAAACCCGTATATCCAGGAAGTTTTTCGCGAATTCGACGAAGTAACTCGGTCAAGGGCAACTTCAACATAATTAGGCTTCCCAGCATTATCCATGTGCTGTTCCACCTCGTCACTACATCCATCTTCAGAGTGATATACTTGTGCACTAAGTCAGCACATACACGTTCCAAAGCTTCGGTCAACTTTGTTGACTCCGTGATTTTTCTTGACGAGGTCTCGAAAATGGCCAACAGCAGTGTCGACTAAAGGACACTTTATCGAGCCCTTCCTTCACAGCAAGTTGAAGCACGTGCGCAGTGCATCTTAGCTGGACAACGGTTGGAGTTGGCGCTCGTAAGGTTCCAGGTACACTCTCTCCATAATTTGCTGCTCGCAAAAGACTGTTGACCTCGCGCTGCAAACGGTCGTTCAGGTGAAGTATCATTGCCGTATTGTTTGTAGCATTGTCCGCTGTAACCGTCCAAATAGATGAAAGAAGCGAGAAGTCCATGTCGCTTTACAGCACTTACGAAGTGTTCAGCGAGTCGTTTGCCTGTATGTGGATACATCACTCGAGTAAAAGCTATAATTACAGAACGCATCCTCCAACTTCTATCAATAAAATGCATAGTGATCACCATATAACCCCGTTTCGAAGGTGATGTCCACAAATCTGTCGTAAAGCTAACTCGGCGACCATCAACTTCCTGACGGATTTCCACGCGAACAGCCTCTTTTTCAGCTTTCCACTGAAGAATAACTTTTTTTCGAATCGTTTGCTGACAGGGAACATTATAGTCAGGACGTAGAGACTTACAAAACTCCACAAATGCATCTTGATCGACAACGGCGAACGGCTGGGAGTTGGAGATAATCCACCCAACAAGTTTCTCGTCAGACTGCTTGGTGGCTTCGGGTGTCATGGCTTCAACACGGGCTCTCGTCTGCCGGGAAAATGTGCTAGAGACTTCAATGTCAATGCCGTAGATGTCAGCATGATGTTTGGCTAGGTGACCTTTAAAGTTCGACGTTGAACGAGAACGCCAAACCTGAGTAACCCCATCCCTAGAACAGACCATGCACTGAAATTCACCAGTGCTTAGCTCGTGAATAAAGTTAAAAACAGGTGACTCGTTCTTTCGCGTGCGTCTTCGGTAAGAGGACCCGAAGGAGGAAACAGTGGAGGCTGTGTCTGTGTCCCTTCCTACGGACACGTAGTCGGTTTCCGTGTTCATTGCCACTGACACTAGCGCTTAGCTCTCAGCGTGCCGCGACTACGCCAGTTCCAGGGGACTGAGTTACGGACCGTAACTTACGGTTCTGTTGTCTGATCTTAGTGATATTCATCTCTTGAAAATTATAAACTGCATCACATCAAACAGAGTCAGCAAATTTTACAGAGTTATTTCGTGATTTGATTCGCTCAAATTCTGTCCAATTACGCTTTAGTTTAACCGGATTGAACCGGTTCTAATTCGGTTTGGATTCGGATATTTTCAAGACCGGTTCTAACCGGTTGATATTCGAATTGTATTCGGTTCAAACCGGTTATCCTCATCCATTTACATTCTCTAGTCACGAGAGGCGGGGTGGTTGTGGATGTTGGATCCATTAAGATGGACTATTTTCGAACTTCCGGTCACATTGTTCGCATCGACCGCTTCAATACGAATCTTCATCTTGCACCCAATTTTGCTTGTTCCCCGTTGTGTACGAACTCGATCTTCCTCTCGGAGGTGACGTGTGTTCTTGGTTTTGCCGTAGTGGTCGCATTGGAAATCACGTTGTCGAATTTCTTTTGCCTTGTTTTTCTTGTTATGGGCCTTTGTCACGTCAATAACTTGGCGCCGATTCCACGCGTGAAGGGCAGTCTCTACCTCTTCATAAGAGTCAAATACTTGTTCCGGAGGTGGCGGAATGAGGTAGCTCGAGGTTGTTGGTGGAGGTGGTGCCGATGTTGGTGTTGAAGCCATAATCAAATAATGAATGCACTTGAAAAGAGCAAAACTCAAAGGCAAATGTAGGTTTCACGCCTTGTTTTACAGGCCACGTGAGTTTCATAACCAAATATTGAAAAGGAGGCCATGTGGGTTTCATAACCGAATACTGAAAAGTAGCAAAGCATCTCATGGGTATGCGATGCAGCCTACATTTATCCATAATAAACACTAAAGTACTCGTAGAATAACCACTACTCATTGAATAACCGCTAGAATAGAATAACCGCTATGAGATAATTACTTTGCAATAAAATAAAAATTTGTGTTGACTATTTTTATTTTGGTCAACTCATATGATTTTTTGGTACCTCGAGCTCCGTAACCTCGAGCTCCATAGATTTTCCCTGCTAAACTATGTACAGGTGAACCTTCTACTTTCGCCCGTCCATATCCGTGTGTAATTTCGGACTTAAGGAGGTTCTATACAAATACCTAGATAAATTATGTTGGAGGTTCCAACATAATTTCGGTCGATACACCTCGATTTTCGGCTGGGGCTTAAAGGGTTAAAGCCACAGACCCAGTACACCAGTGTACCAAAGATGATGGACTCAGCAATAGCCAACGGGATCTGACTGGCCGATGTAGCGAGCACGTACGAAGCTGTCCGGAAGAAATTGGCCCCTCGGTGCTTGTAGAAGATGTCACGCTCGGCCATGTACGTCGGAATCTGGGACGATTGTCCCATGGACAAGAACAAAATCGAAGAGAAGACGACACCCATGACCACCGACACCTGCGTGGGGTCGAATTGGTAGAACGTTGTACAGTAGAGCAGTCCCATGACGGTGATCATCGTTAACCGACCAATAACGAATGGTTTGTTGCGGTACGTGATCATCAACTGACGACGGAGTAGAGTAAGTGTACTCTCCACGAATCCCTAGTGGAACTGCGGCATCGGCTGGACGTGTTCAGTTGCAACTTGTAGCAATTCCGGAGCGTGAGGAGCATCCAGCTCCTTCAGCATGTTCAAATGGATATCCGATCGCTTGAACACGTCGGCGAAGTCACTGGCTTGACGTGGCTGCTTGGTGTGGTAGTTTGGCACCTCGTACCGGTACTGCTCGTTCGTTCCCAGATCCAACAGATAATCGGCGATATCACGTTCTGGCGGACAGGAGAAGCCCAAGCTGTCAAAGTAGTCCTGTACTCGGTCGCACGGGCCGTGGTACATGAGTTCACCTTCGTTAAGGATCATCACGTCGTCGAAGAGCGAGAAAACCTCCGGCGAAGGCTGTAGCAACGCGATCACCACGTTCTTGTGAAGAGTGTGCGCCACACTGCGCTGTGTGTTAATGATATCGTACGTGGCGGCACTGTCGAGACCTGTACTGATCTCGTCCATGAGTGACACGTACTTGATACCGAACTCCATCTCACCAGTCGTCAGACGCTTCCGTTCACCACCGGAAACACCACGGAGCATAGCGTCACCAACAATGGTATCCTGACAGTTCTGAAGACCAAGTTGTTGGATCACAATGTCCGGGTAGTGGCTAAAGTAGGCCTTGGTAGCTTCCAAGGCTTCCACGTTCTCCTTCTCGTTGCCTTTGGACAGTAGTTCGTCACCACGTCGCAGGAACTCACCACCGCAGAACTTGTGTGCAAACTCAAGTGTTTCCTTCACTGTAAGCGTAGGGAAGTGCTTGTCTCTCTGGTTCACGTACGACACGAATTGAGGTAGTGTCTTGATGACGTCTTCACGTTTCATACTGTTGAACGTGATGTCACCTTCCACCGTGATGTTCTTCTCAATGGGGAACCGTCCACTCAGCATCTTCATCAATGCCGACTTGCCCGAACCCGGTTGACCCAGTAACAACGTGATCTTCCCCGGTTGGAAGACGCCGCTGATATCTTTAAGAATTTCCTTGCGGACGGTGCGCTTCTTCGGCCCGACGAACATTTTCTTAAGGTCATTGGCGATGGTCGGGAGCTCGTGCTTGGAGCTGTTGTCATCCACCACGACGATGTCGGCACTGAGCGACAAGTTCTTGAATCGAATGTCCATCTGAGGCATGGGTCGACCTAGAGAAGTCTCAATCTTCGTAGCCATGTGACGATGCAGTTCGTGCGGGCCGTGGGCCAACATGGCTGTTCCCGAGTCGTACTCGAGATGTTTGAGCTGGTCTCCGTCCATTTCTCTTTGCGGATTGACTTGAGTCCTCGAAGGTGAAATGGAGAATGGCAAGTGGAAAACTGAAGTTGTACAATACACATCCGGAGACAATTTGTCGCTCTTGCATCAATGATTGCATCGCACAGGAAGAAGGAGAGGAACACAATCGACACAACTGTATGGGATCCGTCTAACGAATGCCGTACCGCCATTACGACGGACATAATCGTTGGGTGGATAGGGGTGATAATGCGAAAATGTCCTCTATCTAGTCAATAGAGGCTTTCAGAAGCCCCGGAAATTGCAAAAACCCGTAGTCATAATCACGTAGCGCAGCCATCTATTTTTAGCGCGACCCCTCCCACGTGTTTTTCGATTCCAATAACGATACCGGATTTCAGTGCGGAAGCTGCAGGCCTCGGATGCCCGTCCTAATGAAAGGCCCGGATGGAATATCTACCCGAATGAGCGGGCCATGCGCTTATGAGCTGTGTGAGGCTCATGAGAGTGAAGAGCTGGTAGTGGAAGAGTGCCATTGATGTCTAAGGCTGCCTCTACCAACTTTGACTACCACTACCACTTGGGGAAGACTACGTGATTTTGTCACGGGTTTATTTTTCCCGGTAAACCTGAAGCGGCCTTTCGTACCGAAAACCCTTAGTCAAAAAGCGGTATCCTGCCACGTGTTTTTCACTACATGTACGTGATTTTCATTTTCCGGGGCTTCTGAAAGTCTCTAATATCAGACATTGCATAAACCTTGTGTACAGCATAATTGAAAAATAGATTAGGTGAAGTAAACGGACTGTAATCATGCATATACCTTCCAAAATGCAGGTACGAGTCTACGACTTACGGAGCCAAATTGATGATGGCGTCGGGGTCCTGCAGTTGTACAAAACCGGTCCCCTGATGATGGCCTGAAATTGCCGCTGAAATGTTTGCTTGACCCAACCAGTTTTTGACGGACGTCGCAACTTTAAGACTCATAACCAGCAGCATCACTTCATGTCTGGTAGACAGCCCTGTGTCGGGAGAATTCTTGGGATGACAGGCTACGTGTACTGAAGTAACTTATCCACGTACCTGTTGTCCCGCTGTCGCTGACACAGCCTGTCAGTGGTGGTACAGCAGTCGACTGGCGAGTGTTGACGCCACCAGCTTGCAGACCAAGTAGCTTGACCGCGTGTACATGTACCATGGTATATGTACTGCTGACAGCTTGGTGTGATTCTACGCGAGACTTTTTACTACATACTACGTAGTACTATTTTTTTCGGATCACTAAAAAAAACTACATCAAAATAACGTTCAAGTGAAGCAAGCATACATTTGATTTAGTTTTGTTTTCAATCAAGAACAGTGCTCTTGGCACTGGAAATCCCAAAGACACTTATCTCTTCTGGTGGTTGACGAAGCGCAGAGCCAGCAGCCCCCAAATTCGGAACAGCGCGATGCAGCCAACGACAATGCCGAAGTTCTGGCCGATCTCGTCGTGTTTGAAGCCAAAGTACGACTCCGTGTACTCCTTCAGCGTCGTGTGGCCGATCGTGGCCGGTGCATTCGCCATCGGTTGACAGCCGAGATCCGAGCCAACATTGATGTACGACTGCGTAGTTTCATCCCAAGTCGGTAGTTCATCGCACTTGGTGAAAACCAGCGCCACCAGGATGCACATGGGGAATTTCTGCGGCGAAATGGTGTACAGCCACTGGTAGCCTTGAGGGATGGAGGACGCCGGCGGGTTGTAGCCCATGAACATCATGAGGACACTGTTGAACAGCATTCCGACGATCGACGCCACTTCTCCCGTTGGCATGGCGTACGTGAAGAATTGGCCGAGAGAAACTTGCATGAACACAGTGAGAGAAATGGCCACCCAGAAGTAGACGCCCGTCATGAACTCCGTGAAACCGGCAAGAGGATACAGCACGACTGTGAACAAGAGGCCACTCGCGAAACACCAGGGGATCTCCACCAACGTACCGCCAAGCCAGTACCAGAACGCGTTGTACGTCTGTGATGCACGTTCACGGTAGAACGATGGGCGTTCGGAACTCGTAAGGGGGATGACACTATTGAACGCCATCATGGAGAGGAAAAGCGCGGCCATGAACACCATACCGACACCAGAGTTGAGGCCAGCGTACGACGCGTAGTCAGGGTTGATGAAGACGACGCCAAAGATCAAAGCCAGGAAGAGTGACATGATCAGCCGAGTGAGAGTGTAGCTCGGTGTGCGCCAGTACATTTGGAAGAAGCGCATGACAACGAAGTTCATCTGAGTGACTGCGCTTCTTGTCGAACACAATCTCCGGGAGGTCTGGAGAAGGAACAGTGATTCCTTCCTTGGCCATGTTGGTCGTCAACTGCTCATTGTACGAACTCTTGTTGAAGGTTTCCACGAAGTCCGTTTCGTCCGCCGCTGAGTTGTTAACACCCGCACCAATGCACTCAAGCATCCACGTAGCAGGGTTGTAGTCCTTCGGAAGAGGAGCCACGCCAGGAATTCCCTCGAAGTAGTCAATCAAGTTGCGGCAGTTCTTTCCGAGGTCACCATAGAACACAGTCTCACCACCACGCTTGAGTAGAAGCAAACTGTCAAACAGGTAGAACACCTCCGACGAAGGCTGGTGGATCGTACAGATAATGGTACGACCAGAGTCGGCCACCTTACGAACACCATCCATGATGATCTTAGCCGAGCGAGCATCCAAACCACTCGTCGGTTCATCCAGGAAAATCACACTCGGCTGAGCAGCGAGTTCCACACCGATCGTCAAACGCTTCATCTGCTCCACAGAGCTGCCACGGATGATCTGGTCAGCGATGTCTTCCAGTCCCAATAGTTCAATGCACTCGTTCACCGAGTCGTACTTCTTAGCATCAGGGATCGATGCATCCTGACGCAGGAACGAACTGAACGTCAAAGCTTCACGAATCGTAGCAGCTTCCGAGTGCACATCCATTTGTTCACAGTATCCCGTGCATCGTCGGATAGCGAGGTCGTTGGCCTCGTAGCCATTCAGCAGAATTTTACCAGCAATCTTACCACCAGTCTTACGGCCGGCAATGACATCCATGAGCGTCGTCTTACCAGCACCTGATGATCCCATGAGAGCGGTGATCGATCCGGGGACAGCAAATCCGTTGATTCCCTTCAACAGCTCAAGCTGCTCACCCTTGGGGTTCTTCGGGTCGGGCACCCAGTAGTGTAAATCCTGAAAGGCGACAGTCACAGGCACGAAGTTCTTTTCGTGCGAATTCACTTGCACCTCGACCACATTGTCAGAAAGACTGGCCTTTGGCGTCTCCAACAGGGCGTACGATCCATCTTCAGCTCCCTTCTCTGATACGTCCACATTCGTCGGTGCTTCGTATCGAAGGTGCTCCAGAGCCAAGTAAGACAGGAACATGAACACGACGTAGATGGCTGCCAGATAAATGACACCGTACGCAACCCATTCCTTGCCCGTGTCGAGGCCGAACAGATTCAAGTATTACTCGCCCGTGTTGAAGCCGTAGTCTGCGCAGTAGTCGATCGCGCCGTACACACAAACGTCGAAGGCACTCGAGCGGTACTGGTTGATAGACAGCGCTTTGATACTCCAGCTCATCGGACTAATCCAGTGAGCCCAGATGAGGTAGTCTGGGATACTGTCCGTTGTCACGATGAAGCCCGCAAAGATGATGAAGATCAGGATAGACATCATACACAACGGAGTCGCGATGTTCTCGTGCGAGCACACGGACGAAAGGAAGAAGAACCAACTGCCCATTGCCATGTTCGACAGTAGCAGGATGAGCTCGAAGATGATGAACAGACCGGCTTCAGCCGCAAAGCCGCACATCCAATACACGAGCGTACCGAAGATGACAGTTTCAGCTAAAGACAATGGGATCCCTGCAGCGGAATTCGCCAGCACGTACGATGAAGTTCGGTAGAAATTGGCTCCGCGTTGCTTGTAGAAGATGTCGCGGTTGGCCATGAAAACCGGCAGTTGAGACGACTGGCCCATGGACAGGAACATAACGCTGGAGAAGATCACACCAGTAGCTACAGACACCTGCGTCGGATCGAAATCGTAGTAAATCGTGGAGAATAACAGGCCCATAACCATGATCATAAGCAGTCGGCCGACGATAAACGCTTTGTTGCGGTACGTGATCATAATCTCGCGCCTAAAGAGCGCTGCTGTGCTCTCGAGGAACGACTGCTGGAACTTTGGCATCGGGTCCATGTTCTCCTTCACCGTCTTGAGCAGTTCCGGCTCGTGTGGAGCTTCCAGAGCAGCGAGAGTCTCCTGATACAAGGCCGATTGACGGAAACTGTCTCCGAATTCTTGAGGAAGACGCGGTGCCTTCGATCCTTGCTCCACTTCATAGCGGTATTGCTGACGTGTGCCTAGATCCAGTAGGTAGTCGGCAATATCACGTTCAGGAGGACACTTGAAGCCCAGGGACTCGAAGTAGCCCTCCACTTTGTTGCACGGTCCGTGGAACATGAGTTCGCCTTCGTTCAGGATCATGACGTTGTCGAACAGCGAGAAGATCTCGGGTGACGGCTGTAGTAGAGCGATCACCACGGTCTTGTTCAGTTTGTGGGCGATACTGCGTTGGGTTTTGATGATATCGTACGTGGCGGCACTGTCGAGACCCGTACTGATCTCGTCCATGAGCGACACAAACTTCATACCGAATTCCATTTCGCCGGTCGTCACACGCTTGCGCTCTCCACCGGACACACCACGGATCATGGCATCGCCTACAATGGTGTCCTGGCAGTTCTGCAGTCCGAGCTGCTGGATGATCATGTCCGGGTAGTGTTGAAAGATGTTCTTGGTGGCTTGTAGAGCTTCCAAGTTCTCCTTTTCGGACGGTAAAGCAGCCAGAAACTCCTTCCGCTTCGTGATGTCTCCACCGCACACCTGGTACGCGAACTCCAGTGTCTCCTTCACTGTAAGTGGAGCGAAGTGCTTGTCACGTTGATCCGTGTACGAAACGAACTGCGGAAGACGATCACGGATCTGTTGACGAGGGACGTTGTTGAACGAAATGTCCCCCTCAACAGTAATGTTCTTGGCTTCCGGGAAGCGTGCACTCAGCATTTTCAATAAAGCCGATTTGCCCGACCCTGGTTGACCCAGTAACAGCGTAATGGTACCCGGTTTGAAGACACCACTGACATTTTTCAGAATCTCCTTGCGCACCGATCGCTTTTTCGGACCGGCGAACGCTTTTTTCACCGTATTCGGTAGCGTCGGCAGCTCCTGCTTGGAACCGTCGTCCTCCACCACGACGATGTCTGCTGTGACGGACAAGTTGTTGAAACGTACGTCCATGCGGGGCATTGAACGGCCCGTGGCCGCCTCAATGTCCGAGAGCATGAGGTCGTGTAGGGCTTCGGGGCCTTTGGCCATAAGACCGGCACCCGAGTCGAACGCGATGCTTTTCGCGTCACTTGAAGCTGTCGTTGTCACTCCCATTCTTGCTGTTGAGTGGCAAATTCAGGAATGAATTGGTGGGGGCATTGGAAGGGTGTCAATTGCTTTCGTGATGTTGTACGTGGTAATGTTTATCGTGAAAACCGAGTTTTTCGTTTGGCACAATCAGAATTGAGAGATCTGATTGGGTGAAATACTGAGACGAGCGATTATCCTCGTGGCAAGGTGGCAAAAGTTTACTTTGGGAATCCACGCCACGACACTCCAAGTCGGATATCATGTGAACGTTGAGAACCGTGAAGTGGCTGCAATCCTCTGTCGGAGGTGACAAAAAGTGAAGCGATTGCGATGGACGGTGTACAAGCAAAAAGCAGTAGGAACAGTGGCATCGTCGGCGTCCTCTCGACGCAGAGTTACTTGGCTTTTGTATGTAAGATTTGGCGCTTTATTTTTTGCAGCTCAAATGAGGAGGGGGTGAATGCCACTTTGCTAAGCCAGGCGAAACGATGCCAGGGGGTTTAAGACTCGAGTGTGGAGCTCGCCACACGACTTAAACCCCTTTACCCAGCATGGTTACCTCTACCTTGACTTAGGGTCCTGTCCATCTTCCATCTTTTTGTTGGTTAGGGGACATCTCGCCGAATTTTAGAGATCCATGACATCCGGCCTCCAGGTTGTGTCAATATTCTCTGCCGACGTTGTACTTACTGCCAGTAGTTACTGGCAAGTACTATACCGGTAGTACTTTGGCTGCAGGGGTTAAACACTGTGGATACATGTACATGGGCTGGAAATGTGCAAATTGTATTGTTGCCACGAAATGTTTCTACCAGTAGTACTTGCAAGCACTATAGTACTTTGGTTGTTTTTGGAGAATTTACCGCTTCTGGTGGTTGATGTAGCGCAGCGCCACAAGCCCCAGCACACGGAACGCCACGATGAAGCCGATGATCACGAAGAAGTAGCGCGTGATCGTGCTGTGCTCCATGCCAAAGTATTCCTCCGTGTACTCCTTGATAGTAATGTGGTCCACCGTCACGGGGGAGTCTGCCATCGGCTGGCAGCCCAACTTTGACCCCACGTTCGTGTACGACTGTGTGGCTTCGTCCCACGTAGGTAGATCATCACAGTCGGAGAAGGCGAGATCTTGTACAGCCATGTGTAGCCCGACGGGATCGCGTACGCCGGAGGACTGAAGCCCATAAACATCATGAAAATAGCGTTGAAGAGCAGACCGATAATAGCCGCCACTTCCTCCGACGGCATGGCGTACGCAAACATCTGACCCATGTACACTTGCATGAGCACACTGAGAGAGCAGGCCAACCAGAAGATGAAGGCCACGCCTACGTCCGTGAAGCCCACCATCGGGTAGAACACCGCTGTGAAGAGAGCGCCGACAATAAAGCAGTACGGGATTTCAGCCAACGTCGAGCCCACAAAGTACCAGAAGGCGTTGTACGTCTGCGACGCGCGCTCACGGTAGAACGAGGCGCGCCATTTCACTGTCGAGTACCTGGCGGTACGAGCTCTTGTTGAAGGTATCCACGAAGTCCGTCTGTTGGGCGGCACTGTTGCCAACACCGGCACCAATGCACTCAAGCATCCACGTAGTAGGGTTGTATCCCTTCGGAAGAGGAGCTACACCGGGAATGCTCTCGAAGTAGTCGACCAGGTTGCGGCAGTTCTTGCCCAGGTTGCCATAGAACACAGTCTCACCGCCACGCTTGAGTAGAAGCAAACTGTCGAACAAGTAGAACACCTCCGACGAAGGCTGGTGGATCGTACAGATAATGGTACGACCAGAGTCGGCCACCTTACGAACACCATCCATGATGATCTTAGCCGAACGAGCGTCTAGGCCACTCGTCGGTTCATCCAGGAAAATCACACTCGGCTGAGCAGCGAGCTCCACACCAATGGTCAAACGCTTCATCTGCTCCACAGAGCTGCCACGGATGATCTGGTCAGCGATGTCTTCCAGACCTAAAAGTTCAATGCACTCATTCACCGAATCGTACTTCTTAGCATCAGGGATCGACGCATCCTGACGCAGGAACGAACTGAACGTCAAGGCTTCACGAATGGTAGCAGCTTCCGAGTGCACATCCATTTGTTCACAGTATTCTGTGCATCGACGGATAGCGAGGTCGTTGGCCTCGTAGCCATTCAGCAGAATCTTACCAGTGATCTTACCACCAGTCTTACGGCCGGCAATGACATCCATCAACGTTGTTTTATCAGCACCTGAAGAGCCCATGAGTGCGGTGATCGATCCTGGAACAGCAAATCCGTTGATTCCCTTCAACAAGTCCAGCGATTCCTTCGGGTCGTGTGGGTTCGGCACCGAGTACCACAGATCCTGGAAAGCGACCGTCACAGGGGTAAAGTTCTTCTCACGGTTGTCCATCTCAACGACATAGTCGTCCACAGTGTTGGTCGCGTTCTTCTGCTTAGGCGTCTCCAGCATCGTGTATGACTCGCTGTCCTCCGACTTCTCGGAAACATCGACGTTCTCCGGCACTTCATAGCGGATAAACTCCAAAGCCAAGTACGACAGGAACATGAAGCCCACGTAGATGGCCGCCATGTAGATGATGCCGTACACAATCCATTCCTTCTCCGTGTCCATGCCGAACAGACCGAGGTAGTACTCGCCCATCCTGAGGCCGTACTCGGAGCAGTAGTCCACACCTTCATACACGCAAACGTCCATCGGTCCAGAGCGGTACTGGTTGATAGCGAGCGCCTTGAGACTCCACGTCATGGGACTGATCCAGTGCGCCCAGATGAGGTAGTCTGGGATTTGGCTCTTGGTCACGATGAAACCAGCGAAGATGACGAACACTAGCACCGACACCATACCCAGAGGCGTGGCGATGTCACCGTTGCGACCAATGGCCGACAGGAAGAAGAACCACATGCCCATAGCCAAGTTCGACAGCAGAAGGATGACCTCGAAGATGATGAACAGCTTGGCTTCCGATACGAAGCCGCAGAGCCAATACACTAGCGAGCCAAAGATGATCGTCTCGACGACGGCCAACGGGATTTGACTCACGGACGTGGCAAACACGTACGACGCTGTGCGGAAGAAGTTGGCGCCGCGCTGCTTGTAGAACACGTCACGCTCCGCCATGTACGTCGGAATCTGCGACGACTGACCCATCGACAGGAACATGATAGTAGCGAAGATGACGCCCATAACCACTGACACCTCCGTTGGATTGAAGTCGTAGAACACCGTACAGAAAATCAGTCCCATGATTAAGATCATCAGTAGACGACCGAAGATGAACGGTTTGTTACGGTACGTCACCATGAGTTGACGTTTGAGCAGAGTCAACGTACTCTCGACGAACGACTGGTGAAACGCCGGCATTGGCTCCATGACCTCCGCCACGTTACGGAGCAGGTCGTTGTCGTGCGGGGCCTCCAACTCGTTGAGCATCTCTCGGTGGACGTTTGACCGGCGGAAGAACTCGGCGAACTCACCGGCGCTACGAGGCTGTTTGGTGTGGTAGTTCTGCACCTGGTAGCGGTACTGCTCGTTCGTTCCCAGATCCAGCAAGTAGTCGGCAATGTCGCGTTCAGGTGGGCACGAGAATCCCAAGCCGGCGAAGTAGTCCTCAACGCGGGTGCAGGGGCCGTGGTACATGACTTGACCCTCGTTCAGGATCATGACGTCGTCGAACAGCGCGAACACCTCGGGCGACGGCTGCAGTAGAGCCACCACCACTGTCTTACGGAGCGTGTGTGCCACACTGCGCTGTGTGTTGATGATATCGTACGTGGCGGCACTGTCGAGACCCGTACTGATCTCGTCCATGAGCGTCACGTACTTAGTGCCGAACTGGGTGTCTGTCAGCTTGAAGCTGAAGAGCGGGTTTTCGGACACGAGGAATCGGTGTTCAACAAGTATGGTCAAACCCAAATGGTGCTGGAAGCACCTCTACCGTCCGTTTGGGCACGAGCGCCTCGACCAGTCATCGAACCGGTAGCTGAAGACTCTCCACCGGCAAGAGTAGGTTAGAATTAGTCAGTTTGCCTTGAGTGAGTTGAGGTTCAGACCACGCTCGAGACCCCAGGTCGGCCAGAAAGTTTGTAGACCCCGGGAGGTGTTCCGCGGACACCCTGATTCCCCACTCGGCTTCAGCAGCGCCAATAATTCGGTTCATCTCTTGTCCAAATGGGTTTGTACTGGACAGTTTGTTGCACCACGCTACTGCCGTTGTGTTGTCGATCCAGAACCGGACATGGGTAAGTGAGAGATTGTTCACTGCTCGCCAATGCTTCCCCTAGGTAAGTATTGCTAATAGTGCACTGAGTTGTTCTCGGACGTTGATGCTGAACTTGTTTTGCTCGATTAGATGTATCTCTGTGGTGTCAAACTGGAGCCGTATGAATTCGCGGCGAGATGGGTCCAAAACGCACAGGCCGATGTTGCTTGCATCCATGTACAAGTGAACCACCGGATCAGGTAAACCGGTGAAGTATTCGAGAGGTACCCCTCGCAACCGACCATGAAGCAATATATGGGCAAACCACTCGAGATCAAGCCGTGCTTCTCTGGTAACTTCGATGGACTTGTGCCTTGTCGACCGTTTCCATAGTGTTGCCAACCTTTGGAAGAACGCTTTTGCTGGTCGGATGCACGAACATACGTGCCGAAGACTGCCGAGAAGCTTCGATAGGGATGTCCTTGTAGTGGAAGTTGACGCCAATATTGCTGCTATTCGATCTTGAGCTTTCTGGATCTTTGCGACTGGCATGGAAACAGTCATAGCGGTTGTGTTCCATTCTAACCCGAGCGCGACGAGAGTCGTGGACCACTCGGTAAATTTCTTGTTGTTGATGGACCGGGGCCCCAATACCGCCACCATTGCTAAGCGGAGCGCGCTGTCGCAAGCTTCCAGTCTGTCACCAGTGTCATGCTCTACAAGTACGTGGTCGTCCACCCAGTCGTAGCAGAAGAAATGTGTGGTGTCTTTGCTGTCGGGATTGAGGGAATTTGGACTTTCACGGCGGACGAGAAACGAAATCGCTTTTCCGAAAACTCCGTAGTGTGCTGCGGAACCGGTCCACCCGAATGGCAACGCCAAATCAATTACCACTGCGTCTTCTTTCGGGGATCGAGCCTGCAAAGTACGCGCTAATGGCTTCGTGAACGTGCAGGTTTTTGTACGCTGACTTGACATCTCCTTTCATCAGTTTGATCAGTAACGACGGATTTGCTTTCTTAAGGATGACGATCCTGTTTGCGATGACGCTGACCACCTCGTAGACGAGTTTCGGAATGTCTTCTTTGTCGGACCATGCATTGGTTGAGCTACCTGTTGGCGACGAGAGATCGTGAATCACTCTCGCCTCAATTGTCGGATCCGTGTCGGCCTTTTCGACGCATCCGAACGGACTATAGTGTAGTTTCCATCGTTTTGCTGCTTCTCTTGACACGACCAGGTACGCGCCGCTGCATTGACCATCTCGGATGCTTTTATTAGTGCATTATGCATGGCTGATGCGGACTTGTGGTTTGGTACCGGTTCGTTGTGTGGAATGCCATCGACTTGGAATTCGTGTCTGACACCGACTGTTGCTGTACTTATGAGTAGATCGAGATGTTCATACCTGTGAAGTAACCACGAGTAATGACTGCAGTTAAGGGCCTTGTTGGGGGTCGGAGATGCTGTAGTTTGACCTCGCCACAACCGTATCGTCTCAGCCAACGTGAGATGTTCTTTCTGCACAAGCAGCGACATAGCTGTTATGGTTTCGTGATCCAGCAAGAATGTTTGCTTGTTGTTCTTGATAAACGCCATAGGTACAGACGTCGGAGGCTTGATGCCCGCCATTTGGAAGGCCTTACTCAGCACTTGTTGACGTTCGATCTCTGCCGCCTGTAGTTGATTTTCTAGGATCTCGATTACTTGGCGTACCGCTGCCCATCGAGCCGACACCACGAGTGTGACCTCGTGTCGACGGCACTCTTAAACTTCATTCCTGTTTGGAGAAGTCTCGAACACCACCGTATTTCTCTCGAACGTAGTTTGCGACGACCTCAGGTAGTGACGGGGGATCGAAATGAGCTAAATAGCTTACGTAGCACCGTTCACTGCCTGACGGACATCCTTGTGTCGACGTGTACCGTAAACATAGTTGACGTCCTTCATGCTTCGGAATGAGTTTGTAGACGGCCTCGGGGACTTTGTGCTCTTTTCGTTTTGACTTGACCCCAACTGGTGCTGTGCTGTGGGTTCTCCCTGATCCTATAGTCCCGGCGTGTTGTCTCCTCTCCGTCGCTGGTGTCTGTTGTTGAGGACGAATTCGTGAGGCCTTGAAGAGGAGCCCGGCGAGTTCTGGATCTTGCATATTGAAACGTGCGCTAATCAAGTTTCTCGTGTTCGTTCCCGCCCGTATGTCGTTGATAACAGCTAAACGATAAGAGCCAAGCACGTTCGAGAACCAGAACGCTAGAATGTGTACTTCGTAGGAGCTCCACGGTGCAAAATCTTCCAGTTGTTCTCCAAAATCTTTCGCCGCTGCAAAGAGGTCTCGTGTCTCGTAGTTGAAAAATTCTTTCGCGAAGGCGTACAATACTGCAAGTGACTCCACTAGGTCACGATATTCTGGTCGGTCTGGAAGTTCTGGAAGCTCGGATTTTGAAGAGAAATTTCGCATGCTAGTTGCTTTCGCCTTCTTACGGTCGAGTTGCGTGTCGAGGTCAAATCTGGGGAAGTGCAGAACGGATAAATCGCAGACGCCGAACTCTATGTCGTACAGTCGAGACGTAATTGCTGGGTGCGCCAGGAACTTGGTCGCTTTTGAGGTCCTTACATAGTCCATATAAACGTCAGTGTCCTTACCTATAAATGCTGGAGCCGATATCGCGTCGTGTACATCTTGTTGAGGTGGAGACGGGCGAAAGAATTGATGTTGCCTTCCCGCAGAATCATTCACTGGAATCAGGTCAGATGGGCTCGTCAAGTTCGGTGGCGCTGTCCGTGCTGTGTCTTCTTTTGTGTGTCTGGTTGGTTCGCCTTGAGGAGCCGAGGGTTGTAGTCGTTGCTGTGTGTACGTCGATACTAACGGGGCTAACATTTCCAGTAGGGCTTGGACTGGGTCGGATGGGGAAGGATTGACGGTGACAGGAGCCTGTGTGATCGTTGCAGGATTTGTTTCACCACCTTTGACGAACGCACCTCTGCTGTACGGCGGCGTTTTGGGGCTGGTGTGTCGTCGCTTATTGCGTTAAGCAGATCCGTGAAACGAGAACTCACAGGGTCAACATCATCGTTATCCTCCTCCCCGGAAGAAGATGCTACGTATGTGACTTGATGTTCTGGCGGAGTACTCCGAGCTGCTACGGTACTAGCGTTGGTCTGTGATGGGATTGGACTGTTGCGCTGTGTTGACAATAGCGAAACTCGTCGATGGATTGTCGATGTTCGTTGACGGCCGCGGGTCGATTGTGGGAGTTGTGCTGGGCGGGTGGAAGGGCCATCGACAAAAGTCGCTCCGAGATGAACATTGGTGGGGACGTTTCTACCGCCATCCATGTAGAAAGCATAAGCGACAACGTCACCCACACTTAACAGCTTCTCTTCTCCTGTTGAGGGGCATGTCCACGGGACCAGATCTGACGGAGATGGTCTTGATTGGCCTGTGGCGACTCCTGCCAGGAGTCTTGCGATTGATTTTGTCGCCCGGACGCCATTCTCGCCCAAAACCCTGTTTAAGATTTTGCTGTGTGCCTCTTTGAGATCATCCACTGTTTTAATTTGTGGTAGTAATTCAGTACTCCAGAGAAGGACAGCAATTACGGGGGCGATTTCGATAGGGTCGCTGAGTGGGACTTCAAACGTCTGATCCTCTGTGCGCACTGTATAGGTGCTCGTATTATAAGCTGTAATTTGACCATGCCGGAAGATTCCATCGCCACGCCAATACACGGGTCGGAACAGCTTAACACCCGGACACCCTCCCTGTAATTCTGTATTAGGGACAGTTCGAGCAGCGACGATTTCGGCTGAGATCCTCGTCGGTATACGCTGTTCATCGTTTGACCGGCCAAGTAGCGTAACTTGCACAGCGTCTCCGTGATGCGATGTCACTTGAGCATAGCGCGGTCCGTCGATTGTTAGGTTCTTTACGTCCATGGGGAGTAGTAGCAGCAGTGTTCGGACCATCTCAAAGATTGTGGCGACGCTGGGAGGCTTGTGTTCTGGCGAGTGGAAAACTGGAAATGGGCTGTTGAGACTGAGACTGTGAGCTGCTTGCCTGGTCTAACTTTAGAGCTGTCGACGCCGATAAGAATTGATGCCGATTCCGACCTCGGCTCTCTTGTGAAAAATATCTTTTCGCCTGCATCCAAAAGACCAATGATTAAGATCATCAGTAGACGACCGAAGATGAACGGTTTGTTACGGTACGTCACCATGAGTTGACGTTTGAGCAGAGTCAACGTACTCTCGACGAACGACTGGTGAAACGCCGGCATTGGCTCCATGACCTCCGCCACGTTACGGAGCAGGTCGTTGTCGTGCGGGGCCTCCAACTCGTTGAGCATCTCTCGGTGGACGTTTGACCGGCGGAAGAACTCGGCGAACTCACCGGCGCTACGAGGCTGTTTGGTGTGGTAGTTCTGCACCTGGTAGCGGTACTGCTCGTTCGTTCCCAGATCCAGCAAGTAGTCGGCAATGTCGCGTTCAGGTGGGCACGAGAATCCCAAGCCGGCGAAGTAGTCCTCAACGCGGGTGCAGGGGCCGTGGTACATGACTTGACCCTCGTTCAGGATCATGGCGTCGTCGAACAGCGCGAACACCTCGGGCGACGGCTGCAGTAGAGCCACCACCACTGTCTTACGGAGCGTGTGTGCCACACTGCGCTGTGTGTTGATGATATCGTACGTGGCGGCACTGTCGAGACCCGTACTGATCTCGTCCATGAGCGTCACGTACTTAGTGCCGAACTGGGTGTCTGTCAGCTTGAAGCTGAAGAGCGGGTTTTCGGACACGAGGAATCGGTGTTCAACAAGTATGGTCAAAACCAAATGGTGCTGGAAGCACCTCTACCGTCCGTTTGGGCACGAGCGCCTCGACCAGTCATCGAACCGGTAGCTGAAGACTCTCCACCGGCAAGAGTAGGTTAGAATTAGTCAGTTTGCCTTTTGCTACGCCAAAGCGAGTCCCTTTCCAAGTTCTGCCCCTGAACAACCTCTGCCAATGGCTCCCCGCACCGTTCACGTGTTACTTTTTCCAGAAGACGCACCAGTGCTGACATCGCCGACTTATGCCACCGTCGTCGCCGTTTCGGGGTTGTCAGCAACCGCTAGTCTGCTTTCTGATCCGCATTCGACGGTTGAAGTCCCAGCGTCGATCATCCGGGAGCGCCGAGTTGACGCTACAGAACACGCCGCTGGGGCCCCAGGCGAGTGGTTACGCAAAGCGGTGGTTGGAATATCGGGTGGTTTCTACGTCTTCGGCCAGTAATCGCTCACCAAGTCGAGGCTGTAACTATTCGCACCCTTCTTGGTGAGGTAAGTTCGGCGGTCTCTGCTCTACGCGAGGTCAGTCCCGTTCTGTGCTTTCTCCTCGGTTCAAGCCGCATCGCGGTCGACGAGATGGCGGTTGAGGAAGTGGTAGAGCAGAACGATGCAATTCTCGACCGCATCATGGGGGTAGAATGCCGTGGCTCCCGATCTATTCAACGGGTACTCGCTGGTTTCGCTTCGGCGAGAACCCAGCCAAAACCAAGGGACACACTACGTTGGATCAACATCCAGACGGGTACTGTTTCCACGGTCAGCGTTCGCCACGCACTCGATTTTACCTACTACGTAGACGGCGGGCATCGGATGCCATCGACTATCCAGCAGTCCATCGGTGACAGTTTCGACAACGATCCTCAATTTGCTGGCAATGCTGTGCCCCAGCCTGAGGACAATGACGAGAACGACCAATTCGAGTTAGATGCACTTCTCAACTCGCTTGCGAGTGCTCCAGACGAGCCTGCCGTCCGTCGATCAGCTGAGCCTTCTCAAGGCCCAGTCGGGAGTCGCCGAGCCGCGGATGAAGATGATGAGGGCATCCACCACGCCAAGATCTGTGCTGCCATTTCGGATGATCCCGAGTTAGTTCGTTTCTATCTCAGTCTCTGTCAAAAGGGGGCCACAAAACGACTCGGTCCCCAACTTACGCCGGGGAACAGTCAGCGGCGACGACTCGAGTCCCCTTCGGACCTGGTCGAGGCGGCCTCCACGATGGAACGCCGCTCCAAGCATGTTTTCACTCCCACAAGAACGCAACAGGACGTGAACGGCCTCATCATTTCACCCGAATACTCAGGTAAGGAAGTCTCCGATGTTGTTGATTCAATGATCTCCTCCCGGTCCAGCAAGTTCAAGCCCCATCCGGCTATCATCACTCGCGTTTTTGACTTTCAATTCGGTGTGCGGGGTTTATCGATCATGCACTTTTGGCGGTTCGACTTCGCCGCCAGGAGAGCCTGGTACGCAGACGGCTCGGTAAACCTGAACAACTTTTCAGCATCCGTACCGTTGCCAAAGGCAAAGAAACCCCAGTCTCTCAGCGACATATCAAACGCACTGACGGTGCTTCACGTCTTCACGGAGGAATTTTTCGACAACATCACTTGCCGGCTCATCAGCAACGCGAGAGAGTTCGTAGAGGAACTACGCAGTTTCTGCCAGTGGGGACCTCAGGACGTCGCGACACTCTCGTTCTGGTTTGATCGCCTCCTCGAGGAATATCGCTCGGCCGCGGTGTGCGACGTTCGTCACGGCACCTCTTCACGTGCGAACATTCGCCTACGACTATCGATGCACGATCCAGACTTACAGAGTGTTCTGTACGTTATCCAGTCCGAGCGCCTGGCAGCGCTCTCAGGTATTCCATCCCGAACAGGAAGCCAGGCCACGTATTCTCAGGGCAACAGCAATCGCCGTGTTGAATCGGTCCGCTCCTCTCGTAAAACCCCGCAGAACGTGCTAAGTGCTTTGCCACGCCAAGGTGGTCTCTCAGTCTGCATGAAGCACCTGTCTTCCCGAGGATGCTTTTCAAAAAGCGACGATAGATGCGCATTTCCGACGTATGCGCACTTCATTCCTGAAGATCTTTCGCCGGTGGTACGTGAATACATAACGACGCACCTCGGGGGATTACGCCAGGAGTTGCGCCAATGAATCACACTGGAGCGGAGGCTACGTCTCGAAAATGAACACAAATCCTCCGCATCAGTTTCCGCGTATACGTTGTCGTCGTCTTATCAAGCTTCTTATCTCGGTGTACATGCCAACACGTGTCCGAGCGTGACGTTTCCGGTGACAAGAACAGAGACAAAATGTCTGGGCATGCACCGGCGAGGCCACTCATCTCCGGTCACAGCGGGGATAGTTCACTCAGTACAGTCCAAGCTACGACTTCAGCTCCGCAAGCACGAGCTAGCTCGCTACGACAAATCTCTCAGCGGCGTTTCGACAAGCAGGAATTAATTCTCCGCTGTACAAACCCGACGTTGACGATTCGCGTACGCTCGACGGACATATTAACAGGGATCTGTGCCGCTCTTTGACAGCACTAATAGTCAAATCGTCCCTCCGCTGGCGGCAACGTTAGCACTGTGGCGGAACGAATCACACAAGGATCCTCGACCGAATAAAGCACTCGATCCGGCGTGGTTGGATATCTTGCTTCATGGGTACAGCCACCGACGACAAGTAATACGTTCCGCTACTCACGGCGTATCACACCAATTCACGAATGCGCGCCATCCTGATGGACATGTGGTCTCCAATCACGCGAGTGCCCATGCCTATCAAGGCGCACTTGAACGAAGCATCGCTGACGGACAAGCAACTGGGACATACCTCGTTATCGAGCTTCCCGCGGCTCTACAATGGCACGAGTTGAGGTTCAGTCCATTCGGCATTGTTCCTAAAGCTGGCGTGGATCCGTCGATTGAGGCCAGGCTAGTCCATGATCTTTCGTACCCGAGTGAGTTGTCGATAAATGACTGCTCGGATCAAAACGACCTCCCGGCACTGGAATACCAACCCATTCGCCGTATTGCAGAACGAATCGAGTTTCTCCGTCGGCGATACCCCCAATGTGCAGTCAAGATACTTAAGGGAGACGTGAAGAGTGCCTTTCGGCTTATCCCCGTATCGGCGGACCTTGCTGCGCACTTTGCAGGGTCGTGCCGCGAATTTATCGTGGTTGACATGGCGCTTCCGTTTGGGTGGACTGGCTCGCCAGCTCATTACGGGGCGTTTGGTGGCGCCATATCATTTCTAGTGGCACGAGAAAGCCCCCGTTCACTCGACCAATCTGAAGTCGACTCCGAAGAATTTTTCTCGTTTGCATGGGTGGACGACCACATTCTTTTGGAGCCTGACATCGGCAATCGACTGGAACTTGCTGAGGCTGCCTTGCGTCTGAGCATGATGGCAGTTCTAGGTTCGGATGCTATAAACGAGAAGAAATTCTCGCGCTGGGAGACGGTACTCATTGCGCTCGGATTAACATGGGACACAAAGAACGGCACAGTATCAATGCCGCCAGAGAAGCTTTCGAAAGCACTCTCTCGGATTCGAGTTATCATCGAAACACCGTTGGTATCAAGATGCCAGGTTGAAAAGCTGCTGGGGTCACTACGGTATATGGCGCTGTGCTGCAGATCTACCAGAGCATTCATTCAACGTCTGCATGTGGCGTGGCGTCGCTGCCCCCGGTTTCAAAAGCTCCGTCTATCCAACGATATTGTTCACGACCTGCAGTGGATCGAATCGCTTCTTCAAAACGGCAAAGCAAATCAAGTGCCGACCAGCGTTATTGCAGACACACTGGAACCCGCTGTCCATTTATTCATGGACGCCAGCAACGAAGGCCTCTGCGTGCTGTATCCAGCGGCTCGTGAATACATTCGCGTTCGCTTTGACGAGGAGGAGAAACAAGCAATTTCTTCGATCCTGACCAACGACACGTCATCGTTCAGCATTAACGTCCGAGAAGCTCTTAGCGTGGTCTTTGGAGTCATTGTCTGGGGTCCTCGATGGGAAACGCTAAGTCCGGATAGCACGCAGCCCGTTCACGTTCGCTGCTGGATCGATAACACCTCTGCGGTAGCCTGGATGGGCCACCATAAATCTGACAACGTGCTCGGACAAGAACTCGTACGGGTTCTTTCGTGCGCTGAACTACAGCACAACCTTCATGTGTCCACGGCACATCTTCAGGGCTCGACAAATTACCTCGTGGACCTGGGCTCAAGGGCGTGGACTGGGACGGCACTAAAGAACTGGACTAACGCTGTGTGTTTATGGTCTGAGCAGGAAATACCCTACGAGTTCCGCAAGATTTACAAACCGACATGGCCGAATTGCAGTGGCGATCCCTCGCCGATACCTCACGAGAGCGCTACTTCAACACGTGGCGGCAGTGGTGCAAGTTCTGCGCGCGGCATCAAGTATCCCGCTGGCTTCCACGGTATGATTCCGGACGGTCAATCCCTACAACTCATTGTGTTCGCGATTGAGTGTTGGAAAACGGGGAAGATGCCAATCATCTCCGAGTTGATACCGTACGGGCAAAACTCAGCCATCTTAGATGGTGTCATCGTCTCGTCGCCGGCTTCAGCCCGTCCTCCAGCCTCAACATGAACTCGTCCTCCAAGGGATGCGAAGACTCAGCGCTCCAAGACGTCAACGCGCCGCAGTTACAATCAACATGCTCCAAGTTATCGCAACCGCAAGCAACACGTCAGTCGCCCAACACCGCGTCATTTGTGGGGCTGCGGTGCTGGGCTACTTCTTTTGCTTAAGAGGATCTGAATATTTGTCCTCGAGAGGCAAGCGTCACGGATACTGCTTACAAGTCCGCGATGGGCGCGTCCAAGACGTCAACGGATCGGTAACAGGAGACTTCAAGACCGCCAGCTCAGTCCAGATCAAACTTCGAGGAAGCAAGACCGACCAGAATGGGCAATCGATTACAAGGACTATGCTAAAAAGTGGCCAAGCACCGGTGTGTCCGGTATTTGCTGCGTTACTACTCAAGTGCAACGCCACCAAGCTCAAGTTGTCACCAACGGACCCGCTGTGCACGTTCAGGCGCCATCAAGTACTGTCATCCAACACCATGACCAAGGTCTTAAAGGCGGCAGCAATACTCTGCAAGGAAGATCCAAGCGGGATCTCAACGCACTCTCTGCGTACAGGTGGTGCAACAGCACTACACGCTGCAGGGGTCAACGCCGACACGATTCGAATGCACGGTCGGTGGGCCTCAGATGCCTACCGGGCATACATCCACGATGCCCCAGCATCCACGCTTCAGCTCGCCAAGCGCATGGGTCAAGCGGCAACTCGTACGGCATATCAACCTGATCATCCAAGTGGGGCTGCGCGAACGCTAGCGTCCGCGCGATCGGGTCGCTAATCCGCACAAAATTGCAGCTGACACCTTTTTTCCCCACGATGACGAAGATGTGAAGGAAATGGGTGTCTGTCAGCTTGAAGCTGAAGAGCGGGTTTTCGGACACGAGGAATCGGTGTTCAACAAGTATGGTCAAAACCAAATGGTGCTGGAAGCACCTCTACCGTCCGTTTGGGCACGAGCGCCTCGACCAGTCATCGAACCGGTAGCTGAAGACTCTCCACCGGCAAGAGTAGGTTAGAATTACACCTTTTAACCTTCAAAATGTCAAAAAGAAAATTCAATACGTCAAAACGTAAATTCAAAACGACACAGATAAAGAAGGGCGTCGATCCAAATTCTTATAATTCGGTTACAAAGGTTAATGACCAACAGGCATGTCGTTCATCTGGATAGCTGCTGCGTGAAACTTGAACGTGTGCAGCGAACAGTTGGAACAGAGCCGAGGAGTGATTGCCTCCTCGATGAGTAGTTCTGCAGCCATCAGAAGGTACTCCTCGCGATGCTCCTTGATTGTTCGATGCGGCGGTACTTGGAGGATTGCTTTGCGGTGCTGAGCCAAGAATCGCTTCACCATTGACTTGAAAACGGAGAAACAATTCTCGATCGGATTAAGCATGGGGGAATAAGGCCCCAGCCGAAGGAGTGCTGCGCCAGCAAACTCGTCTTCCTTGAAGACGTCTTCGACGTGAGTATGGCAAGGAGCATTATCAGCAACAATCACCACGTTGTCCAGCGATGATGTTTGGGAGATGTGCCTGAGGAGTCGACGCATGTACGCATTGCACTTCTCCGAAGTAAAGGAGCCAAACTGTGTCTCTGAGTACGTTAGCCCGTCCTCGGAGATGCAGGCAATCACATGGATATTGGAACCTTTACCGGCGGTGTTCTGGTCGACCGCGCGTTTTCCTTTTAAGCTGCGTCCACGCCGGCGAGAACACCACAGGTTGAAGTTAGTTTCGTCAACATAGAAAATATGCTTACCTTCAGCCTTGTAGGCTAACAGATTGACGATGTAGTCACGGCGTAGTAGCTTGTTCTTGGTCAGGTTGCGGTAGTTATTGTCCCGGTGCGTCTGTTTCATTGTGTACATCCTGGCATCGAGATGACGCTTGATTGTCTGCCGAGTAACCTTTACCTCAAAACGCGCTTCAGCGCGTCGACTAACTCGTCAAGGGTAAGGTAGCAATTTTCGTCGAGAATAGACAGTAAGTAGGCGACGTGCTCTTCCGTGATCTTAGCGTTGCGTTTTCCACCACGAGGCTTTCTTGGCGACGCCTCCCAGTCATCGTTAGTTTGTGCTGCGGCAATCCAGCGGTATGCCGAGCGTAGATTAACGTCGTTTTTCACCGCAACATCCTTCCAGTCTTTGCCAGCATTGGCGGCGCGCAGAACGCGCTTGATGGTTGCTTCATCGTACAGCATAGAAGATTCGTAGTGGAGGGTAGCTTGCTTCTTGAACGTAGTATTAGAGAATGTGTTAGGACCACGGAAGCGTGGGGCGATTGTTGGATGGAGCGCTAGAATCAACACCGTCCAGCAGTTTTGGCGCCGTTCCTTCCCGCCATTAAAAAACACTTTAGTTGATAATACCCTGTCTTTAGTGATGAAAATATAATATTGGTTTTGTACGCCTGTGTCGTTTTGAATTTACGTTTTGACGTATTGAATTTTCTTTTTGACATTTTGAAGGTTAAAAGGTGTAGTCAGTTTGCCTTTTGCTACGCCAAAGCGGCCCACCACTCCACACCCACTGCGCGAACGCTAGCGTCCGCGCGATCGGGTCGCTAATCCACAAAATTGCAGCTGACACCTTTTTTCCGGGAAAATCTATGGAGCTCGAGGTTACGGAGCTCGAGGTACCAAAAAATCATATGTGTTGACCAAAATAATAATAGTCAACTCAAATTTTTATTTTATTGCAAATGAATTAAATCCGACAGTTATTGTCAAAGGGTTAATACGATATTTAATTCGGAGAATTGGGCAAACCAGATGAAGCTTAGTATGTCGCTGTTGTACGTGAACTCCATTAAAACGTATAATACTGTAGCGCGAAGAAGTATTTTTATCACAGTCAGTTTTGTAAACAACTCACAGGATCATTTCTCGGTTGCTTGCAAGGCTAATTAGGGCTGTTGACGATACTTTTGAATTATCGGATTGCTTTGGATAGGTGAGCACGGGGCCGAAGAACTGTGAACTGTGCATCAACATCGCCGACTGTACTTATTTGAGTATAATCCATTGTAGTGTGAGTTATTCGCTAAGCTTCGGCTGTGTGCGCTATAAGGCTGGCTACCTGTAGTAGTTTTTTGCTTTTATTTGCAATAAAAACTAAACATTACCCACCTTGGTTCACGGAGATTAACTACAACTATTGGCAATCTGAAAGAAATGGCAAATAAACGAGAGGAGACTACTGTAAGTGGAGACGTTGAACAAACAGTAGCGTAAGCACAAATAGACAATGCGATTCTTAGCTTTCCTTCAAACAAAAGAACAAATTCGTAATGCAATGTCATATATTTGCGAAACTTTACAGCAAAGTCTTTCTTTCTGTAAATTCTTCCGTAACTCTTAGAAATGCCCACGGCTAGCGTACCCCCATGCCCGAGGTGGCAGGTAATCCGGAAAGTAAGACGTCTCTGATTCGTTGCCTTCATCGCTTTGGCCTTGGTTTAAAAGCAACTCTCAATGGCGGAAGTTGGAGTGACTGGTTCAGTGGCATTTTCGAAGAAGGAGTTAGTAGACGTGAGTAGCTCCGTAAATGTTGGCTGTGTAGATGGTGGGGTCGCTGGATGATTAAGGTCGACACGCTCGCTGAAAGTTGCATCTCTGGCCGTGCCTGAACTGCCGTGATTTTTCTTGTGCGATTTTGTCTTACGTTTCTTAGACTTCTTGGATTGTAGTGGGCTGGTTCTAACACTCTTGCTCTCGAGTCCTCTGCGATGCCACGACGAGTCAGCCAGTGAGCATGGAAGTCTTGAACCTGTAGCTTCTTTTGTCGATTAGATTTCACAATCTCGATGATCTCATGCACACAGGGTCTTCCATTTGTGCGGCGGAAAGTACCAGTACAGGGTGCGATCGATCTTTCTTGGTAACAATTTCCACAGCCTGTTTCCACAAATTTGCGGTTTCGTTCAAAGCGTATCTGCTGATGAACATTACTACCGCCGAGTACCGCTCGTCTTGTAAGATGTGCGAAATTTTCCCAACATCTCGCTCGATATCTAAACTTGTGTTCTTGATACAAGTTTGCCACCATGGCAGCAGTTTCTCAAAAGCAGTCAGCAAATTTCCTTTAGACGACTTCCAGCCATCTCTTGCACTTCGAGTGTGTACCTTCGACTGGAGACGTGTCACGATAGCCGAAATGCAAATATTGCGAAGTCCAGCAGCGCACAACTTTTGTCTTGTATTTCCACCAGTGAAGATCGAGATAGTCTGCAAGTTCCGAGTTACACGACCGAATTTCCGCGCAGCACTTTACAAACTCTTCCTCATTCGACGAATCAGCAGCCTTGTAGAACAAATTCATAAATTCGCTGGTCTCAATAGTGTTCTCGTACTTGTCTTGTCCAGGAGCAGGGTTCGGATTCTCAAGTTGGCCAAGAACTGTCCGGGTTTTGGCAAGAACATTTCGGTCCATATGCCACCGACAGACGAGAGCAGGGACATCAGGAAACATTTGATCCAGCGCATTCATACAAGCTTGGTCGCGATCGGTGAGAATAATTGATGGCTTCGAAATATTGTATGATTCAAGCATCTCTTTCAACTGTTGTAAAGCCCAGAGGAAATCTTCTTCTTTTCACCGGGTAAAAAACATTGGGCAAATTGGCAACACAGTGTTCATGTTGGTCATAGCAATGATGTTCAGTAGTGGTAGATCGGAATTATTAGTCTTGTATGTGCAATCCATAACCATGACGTCAGAATTCCAAGCGTAAAATTCCTTGATTCCTGGGTGTGACCAAAACAAAGCCCGGAGTCTAGAGGTTGCTTTGTCTACATCAACCTTAAAAAAGTTGTGCTCTTCCAATTTCTTTAGCAGCAACTCAGTCGGTGTGTCGTCAGCCAGTGCCTCCCGACGACTTGAATTTTTCTCTTGTTCGACACATCTTTCGCGATAATTGCTGTATCCGGATCAGCACTTCTAATTGTAGCAACAACCACTTGAGGTGACACACCCACAGCTGTCTGAGCAGCAACTAAGTCTGTGTGAGACAAGTCCGACGACGTCAAACGTTCCATGTCACGACGGCGATGACCGGGGTGAAAGCTCGGGTCACGAGAGGCGGGGTGGTTGTGGATGTTGGATCCATTAAGATGGACTATTTTCCAACTTCCGGTCACATTGTTCGCATCGACCGCTTCAATGCGAATCTTCATCTTGCACCCAATTTTGCTTGTTCCCCGTTGTGTACGAACTCGATCTTCCTCTCGGATGTGACGTGTGTTCTTGGTTTTTCCGTAGTGGTCGCATTGGAAATCACGTTGTCGAATTTCTTTTGCCTTGTTTTTCTTGTTATGGGCCTTTGTCACGTCAATAACTTGGCGCCGATTCCACTCGTGAAGGGCAGTCTCTGCCTCTTCATAAGAGTCAAATACTTGTTCCGGAGGTGGCGGAATGATGTAGCTCGAGGTTGTTGGTGGAGGTGGTGCCGATGTTGGTGTTGAAGCCATAATCAAATAATGAATGCACTTGAAAAGAGCAAAACTCAAAGGCAAATGTAGGTTTCACGCCTTGTTTTACAGGCCACGTGAGTTTCATAACCAAATATTGAAAAGGAGGCCATGTGGGTTTCGTAACCGAATACTGAAAAGTAGCAAAACATCTCATGAGTATGCGATGCAGCATACATTTAACTAATGGATCCATAATAAACACCAAAGTACTCTTAGAATAACCACTACTCATTGAATAACCGCTAGAATATTCACTAGAATAACCGCTATGAGGTAATTAATTCATTTGCAATAAAATAAAAATTTGTGTTGACTATTTTTATTTTGGTCAACACATATGATTTTTTGGTACCTCGAGCTCCGTAACCTCGAGCTCCATAGATTTTCCCCTTTTTTCCCCACGATGACGAAGATGTGAAGGAACTCCATTTCACCGGTCGTCACACGTTTGCGTTCACCACCGGATACACCGCGCGTCATGGCGTCGCCGACAATGGTGTTCTGGCAGTTCTGCAGTCCTAACTGTTGGATGATGATGTCCGGGTAGTGCTCGAACACGGCCTTCGCCGCCTCGAGTGCCTCCAGGTTCTCCTGGGGTGACCCCTTGGACAGCATCTCTTCACCGCGTTTCGACAATTCACCGCCGCAGAACTTGTGTGCGAACTCGAGCGTCTCCTTGACTGTGAGCATGGGGAAGTGCTTGTCACGCTGGTTCACGTACGCCACGAATTGTGGTAGACGCTTGATGATCTGTTCACGTTGGACGTTGTTGAAGGTGATGTTACCTTCCACGGTGATGTTCTTCTCGATCGGGAAGCGACCACTGAGCATCTTGAGCAGCGACGACTTACCCGAACCAGGTTGACCTAGAAGCAGGGTGATCTTGCCGGGAGTGAACATGCCGCTCACATTCTTGAGGATCTCCTTGCGGACCACGCGCTTCTTGGGGCCTACGAACGCCTTCTTCATGGTGTTCGGGAGGGTCGGTAGCTCGTGCTTGACGCCCGGGTCGTCCACCACGACGATGTCGGCACTCACTGACAGGTTGTTGAACCGCACGTCCATCTGAGGCATGGCACGGCCCATGGCGGCTCCGATCTTAGAAGCGACATACTCGTGTAGGACCTGTGGGCCTTCGGCCATGAGGGCCTGACCCGACTCAAGCCCGAGCTTCTTGGCCGTGGTCGGCGACGGTTGTGTGGAAATGTCCATGTTTGCTGCTGTGCTACTTGTGCGCTGCGCAGTCGAATGGAAAGTGAGTGAACCGGAACTGTCAAACCAGCGCCGGGGTGGACGGACGAACAGACACCGAGCGATCACGCGGAGTGCTGTGCGGGTAAACCGTGCAGTTTGGTCCAGTTGCAGTGGCCATAAGCAAGCACTACCGCTCTGTGTGACACATTGATGATTGTGGCGGTACGGCGTGGGACTAACACCCTTATTTGTGGTACTGAAACTGCAGTTTGGAGCCAAAAATTCATTGACTCGAAATGTGGCAAAACGATATCGCTGCCATAAATAAGGCTACAGCGCCATCATCACCCGAAAACAGAAGCTGCTCAACATGGCATCATCGAAAAAATATCGCACTGTTACGTTACGACTATTACGATTTTTAGACGATCGGAACGAAATATAGTACTAGTATATGTAGTAAAGCAACATCCGCACTTAATAAGTCTTCATTCGCATGTGATACAAGTACACCTGCACGTGGAGCTCCATTCTATTCAAGTAGATGTACTTCGAAGTACAGTATGTAGCGTAAGTAGTGAACGCCTGATATATATTCTGCGTCGTAGTGTATAAAGTGACGATGAGCGGTGCAGCAAACGTACTGGATTTTTAGTCGGTAAGTTCAGTTGTGTGGTTGTGGACCTGGTTCCATGCAATATAGTAGGTTATAAGCTTACGACCCGTTCACTATTTACGCTACATACTGTATCTGATACTGTAGCAGCTCGTGCGCGTCATTCTGGGGTGAGCCGCTCGTTGATTTGCCGATTATGGCCAGCACCGCCTGAAACGCATAAGGAGTTTGCAAAATGTAATGGTTCAGATATATCGTGATATAGAAATACATCTGTGTGCTCGGCTATGCAGATGTAACAAATACAAACAGACTAACCTACAACAATAGCGAGACACATACGATCCGGCGGTGCCGTGATGATGGCGGGTACATGCCATCATCTCGAGTTGATGCCTGCTCCATTTGTTAGCTGGATCTTCAGTCTGAAGATGCGACTCTGAAGTTCAGAGTCGCACCTCTGCTCGAGTGAATCCAACGGCATCAGCACCATCATGTCGATGCGAGGTCGGTTTGACAAGTGACAACAGTTAGATTATGGTCACCTTGACGTCGGCCATCATTCCGAACGCTAGAAGGCTGCTTGAGGCAAATGTAGCAGTGTATTTGTCGATGTAAAACGTAGGCAAGATGGATCCACCTAGTAGTGCAGTAGCTCAGCAACTGCATCGCCAAAGTCGATCGTCTACCGTTTCTGGTGGTTGACGTAGCGCAGTGCGATCAATCCGAGGATACGGAAGAGGATGATGCACCCGATCACCACGAAGAAGTAGCGCGTGATATCGTCATGCTCGAAGCCAAAATACTGCTCCGTGTACTCCTTGATCGTAATGTGGCCGACAGTAGCAGGCGAGTCGGCCATCGGTTGGCATCCGAGTTGAGACCCGACGTTCTCGTACTCCTGAGTCGTTTCATTCCAGGTCGGTAGTTCGTCACAGTCTGAGAACACGAGAGCTTCCATGATCGATAGAGGGAATCGCAATGGCGAGATCTTGTACAGCCACGTGTAGCCTTAAGGGATCGAGTAAGCCGGAGGACTGAAACCCATGAACATCATGAACACCAAATTGAACAGTAGTCCGATAATTGCAGCCACCTCTTCACTTGGCATCGCGTAGGCGAACATCATACCCATGTACACTTGCATGAGAACCATCAGCGACATCGCCAGCCAAAACAGTAGTGCCGTACCAAAGCCAGTGAAGCCGACGAACGGGTAAAACACTACCGTGAAGAGAGCACCACTGACGAAGCTGTAGGGAATTTCAGCGATTGTTGATCCAACGAAGTACCACAGAGCGTTGTACGTCTGGGCAGCGCGTTCACGGTAGTATGAAGCACGTTCGGAACAAGCTAGCGGTAGAACGCTCTGGAAAGTCATCATTGCCTGGAAGAGAGCAGCGACGAACACCATACCGACACCAGAGTTGAGACCAGAGTATGAAGCGTAGTCGACGTCCACGAAAATAAGGCCAAACACGATGGCGAGGAACAGGGCCAGGTACATTCGCGTGAGGGTGTAGCTGGGGGTTCGCCAGTACATTTGAATGAAGCGCCACACCACAAACTTCATCTGCGTCTTCGAATCAGCAGCACGTTTCTCCGAGTAGACCATCTCCGGGAGATCCGGGGATGGAACGGTGATACCTTCCTTCGCCATGTTAGCAACAAGAGATCGGTTAAGTGCACTGTTGCGGAAGCACTGCACGAAATCCGTACTGTCAGCCGCTGTGTTTCCAACACCGGCACCGATACACTCGAGCATCCATGTGGCCGGGTTGTATCCGACCGGCAACGGGGATACACCTGGGATTCCCTCGAAGTAGTCGATCAAGTTACGACACTTCTTTCCGAGATCACCGTAGAACACAGTCTCACCGCCACGCTTCAGGAGAAGCAAACTGTCAAACAAGTAGAACACCTCCGACGAAGGCTGGTGGATCGTACAGATAATGGTACGACCAGAGTCGGCCACCTTGCGAACGCCATCCATGATGATCTTGGCCGAACGAGCATCAAGTCCACTAGTCGGTTCGTCCAGGAAAATCACACTCGGTTGGGCAGCGAGCTCTACACCAATGGTCAAACGCTTCATTTGCTCCACGGAGCTGCCACGGATAATCTGGTCAGCAATGTCTTCCAGTCCCAATAGTTCAATGCACTCGTTCACCGAATCGTACTTCTTAGCATCAGGGATCGACGCATCCTGACGCAGGAACGAACTGAACGTCAAAGCTTCACGAATGGTAGCAGCTTCCGAGTGCACATCCATTTGCTCACAGTAGCCCGTGCATCGACGGATAGCGAGGTCAGTGGCCTCGTAGCCGTTCAAGAGGATCTTACCAGTGATCTTGCCCGATGTCTTACGACCGGCAATGACATCCATCAGTGTCGTCTTGCCAGCACCTGATGATCCCATAAGAGCAGTGATCGATCCTGGAACAGCAAATCCGTTGATGCCCTTCAATAGTTCAAGCTGCTCGCTCGGGTTCTTAGGATTCGGCACGAAGTAGTGTAGGTCTTCGAATGCCATAGTCACGGGGATAAAGTTCTTCTCGCGGGTGTCCAGCTCTACCACGTAGTCTCCAGTGGTGTTGGACGCGGAACTCTTGGGTGTCCTCATCATGGCGTATGATTCATCTTCGATCGGTTTCTCAGACACATCGACGTTCTCCGGGGCTTCATAGCGTAGGTATTCCAATCCGAGGAAGGACATGAACATGAAAATGATGTAAATAGCAAGGGTGTAGATGATGCCGTACACGATCCAGTACTTCTCTGTCTCGATGCCGAACAGGTCCAAGTAGTACACACCCATTGTCATTCCATAGTCCTTGCAGTAGTCAACACCGTCATAAACGCAGACGTCCATGTTGTCCGAGCGGTACTGGTTGATGGATAACGCGCGGATACTCCAAGTCATAGGACTGATCCAGTGGGCCCAAATGAGGTAGTCTGGAATTTGGCTCTTGGTCACGATGAATCCGGCAAAGATGATAAAGACCAACACGGAGACCATACCCAAGGGAGTGACGACGTTCTCGTTCGGCCCAACGGAGCTTAGGAAGAAGAACCACATTCCCATGGCCAGGTTCATGACAAACAGCACGAACTCGAAGATGAGGAACAATTGGAATTCGGACTCGAATCCACAAAGCCAATACACCAACGATCCGAAGATAAGCGTCTCAACGAGCGCCAACGGGATTTGACTAGCAGAAGTTGCGAGCACATACGACGCCGTACGGAAGAAATTGGCTCCGCGTTGCTTGTAGAAAACCTCACGCTCCGCCATGTACGTGGCGATCTGGGACGAATGACCCATGGACAGGAACATGACGGAGGAGAACACAACTCCTAACACAACTGACACTTCCGTTGGATTGAAGTCGTAGAACACCGTGCAGAACAACAGTCCCATGACGGCGATCATCAACACACGCCCGAATATGAACGGTTTGTTGCGGTATGTGATGGTGAGTTGCCGACGCAGCAACGTCATGGTGCTGTCTATGAACGACTGGCTGAACATGGGCATGGGCTTCATGTTCTTCTCGACGCTTTCTAACAGCTCCGGGTCGTGCGGGGACTCCAGTGCGTACATGTTTTCTGCGTAGATGTGCGAGTCGCGGAATGCTTGGGCGAACTCACTCGCACGTCGTGGTTGCTTCGTCGGATGCTCGACCTGGTACTGGTACTGCTCGCGTGTGCCCAGGTCCAACAAGTAGTCGGCGATGTCACGCTGAGGCGGACATTTGAAGCCGAGAGTCTCGAAGAACCCTTCCACCTGGTTGCACGGGCCGTGGTACATGAGTTGGCCTTCGTTCAAGATCATGACGTCGTCGAACAGCGCGAACACCTCGGGCGACGGCTGCAGTAGAGCGATCACCACGGTCTTACGCAGCTTGTGCGCCACACTACGTTGCGTGTTGATGATGTCGTACGTAGCGGCACTGTCGAGACCCGTACTGATCTCGTCCATGAGCGTCACGTACTTGGTACCGAATTCCATCTCGCCGGTCGTCACGCGCTTGCGTTCACCACCGGAAACGCCACGGGTCATGGCATCACCTACGATCGTGTCCTGGCAGTTCTGCAGTCCTAGCTGCTGGATAATTACATCCGGGTAGTGTGCAAACATGGCACTTGCAGCTCTCAGAGCCTCCTCGTTCTCCTCTGGAGTTCCTTGAGACAGCATCTTCTTGCCGTGCTCGGAAAGCTCAGCGCCACAGAACTGATGGGCGTACTGGAGCGTCTCCTTGACTGTGAGCACGGGGTAGTGCTTGTCCCGTTGGTTCACGTACGCCACGAACTGCGGTAGAGTCTTGATGATCTGCTCGCGCTGGACGTTGTTGAACGAGATGTTGCCCTCCACTGTGATGTTCTTGCCCATGGGGAACCGAGCACTGAGCATTTTCAACAGAGCGGACTTGCCGGATCCAGGCTGACCCAGCAACAGGGTGATCTTCCCAGGGGAGAACACGCCACTGACATCCTTGAGAATCTCCTTGCGTACTACGCGCTTCTTGGGACTGATGAAGGTCTTCTTTAGCGTGTTCGGGATGGTGGGTAACTCATACTTAGAGTTATCATCGTCCACTACGACAACGTCAGCCGTGACCGACAGGTTGCTGAACCGCACGTCCATCTGTGGCATGGAAGAGCCTAAAGCCCTACTGATCTTAGTAGCGATGTGGTCGTGCAAGACCTGAGGCCCCTCAGCCATTAGGGCGGCGCCGGACTCATACCCGAGCCGCTTGCGAGTGGCCGGGGATACCGGAATCGTCGTTGTCATCGTTGCTTTCCTGGATCGGCTTGAGGGCTAGTCAGGAAATTCGAGAATGACTTTGCTAAACCGACACGGAGCTTTAAGACGGCAAAAGTTGACAGTCAGGACACGGAATGGCATCAACCGTAAGCGGTGGCATCAACCGAGCTAGAGTTAAGTGAAACAGCCACGTGAAGGATGTTGAAGCGCGATTACTTCTGGATCCCAAACCCCAAGGCTCTCCTAGTAATCGATCGTAAGAACGGCTGCAATTGGCTGAAGCAGTCTCGATTGCTTCAAGGACAGCAGCAAATCGTCATTGGAGAGGTTCCACCAAAAACGCTGGCATCGACAAGCTGATGATGGCTTGGACAATGGCGTCCGGACTGCGACAGGCTTGGAAAAAGCATGGCAACAACATGAAATGGGGACACAACGTGCCAACACTTGGAACGAATTGTCATTCTTTGTTATGTACAACGTTTTCGGCACTCGTTTCGAGCATAATCACGGTGCTGTAGGGATACGACCGAGCACTGGATTCCCTTTTGCCATCAACATCGTTTGAGACTGAAAGGAATTTGATTTTGTATTGAAATGCAGACTTTACTACATATATCGCGTTTGCATTGTGCAGGCATTCTCGATTCCTCTACCTCTTCTGGTGGTTAACATAGCGTAGTGACAGTAGTCCAAGAAGACGGAAACCCACGATCCAAGCGATGACAATGCCGAAATTCATCCACAAGTCGTCGTAGTACATGCCGAAGTACTCCTCCGTGTACCCCTTGAGCGTGATGTGACCGACGGTGACCGGTGAGTTGGCCATCGGCTGGCATCCGAGATCCGAGCCCACGTTCGTGTACGACTGGGAGGCTTCGTCCCACGTCGGGAGGTCATCGCACTTGGCGAACACCAGCGCCACGAGGTTCGAGAGAGCGAATCGGTGCGGTACGATCTTGTACAACCACTTGTAGCCGGACGGGATCGCGTACGCCGGGGGACTGAAGCCCATGAACAGGAAGCAGATCGAGTTGATGAGCACGCCGATGATGGACGCCACCTCTTCACTGGGTAGAGCGTACGAGAAGAACTGACCGAAGTAGAACCCTACCATGGGGTAATAGATGACCGTGAAGATCAAACCACTGAGGAAACAGTACGGGAGCTCCACCAACGTCGAGCCCACAAAGTACCAGAACGCGTTGTACGTCTGGGACGCGCGCTCCCGGTAGAACGACGCACGTTCCGCGGACGAAAGAGGTAGAACGCTCTGGAACGACACCATGGCGTTAAACAGCGACGCCATGAAGACCATACCGACGCCCGAGTTCAATCCCGTGTACGACGCGTAGTCAACGCCAACGAAGATCACACCGAACAGCAGCGACAGGAAGACGGAGATCACGAGACGCGTCAAGTTGTACGACGGTGTGCGCCAGTACATATCGTAGAACCGCTGGACCAGGAACTTCATCTGCGTCGCGGAGTTGGCCGCACGCTTCTTGCCGAATACCAGCTCAGGGAATTCTGGCGATGGGGTCGTCACACCTTCCTTAGCCAAGTCCGTCTGCAGCTTGTCCGCGTACGAGCTGTTCTTGAAGTAGCTCACAAAGTCCATGTTGTCAGCGGCTGAGTTGCTCACTCCGGCACCGATACACTCCAACATCCACGTGGCCGGGTTGTATCCGACCGGTAGTGGAGCCACGCCGGGGATGTTCTCAAAGTAGTCGACCAGGTTGCAGCAGTTCTCACCCAGGTCGCCATAGAACACAGTCTCACCGCCACGCTTCAGTAGAAGCAAACTGTCGAACAGGTAGAACACCTCCGACGAAGGCTGATGGATCGTACAAATAATGGTGCGACCAGAGTCGGCCACCTTGCGAACACCGTCCATGATCAGCTTAGCAGAGCGAGCATCCAAACCACTCGTCGGTCAGGGGTCTCCAAAAATGTATTGTTATTGAAAAAGGGGTATTATTGTAGGGGGACAATAAGGGAGGGAGCGGCCATCTCAATATTTGGCACTTACGCAATTATTGAAAAGGGGGTCTCTATCTACTTCTTCCAGATTAAGAACTACGGTTTTAGAGATCTGCTTCTTCTTCGTTGTCGTCCTCAACTGCGCGTTTCACGGCGTTCGAAATCACTTCGTCCGTCACTAAGTCCTAGTTCATCTTCAGGTAAAGTAAGGTCTCGAGCGTCTCATGACTGATGCTTTTCCGAAGATACCCCAGCATGCACTTAATCTTGGAGAAAAGACGCTCTACTTGTACCGAAGTGGCTGGCAGCCACGTGAGATCCGAGTATATTGATGCCTCCTTTACGCGCATTGCAGCTCGAATGTTGATCGACTCCATCACTTCTTTTCCTGTACGCCGTCGTTTTTTGCCTGATGTCTCCAAGTTGGTTTCCGGTTCTTCTTGGATACGGCGCCGTTTTGCCTTCTTACTGGCAGATTTTGCAGCGCGTGCTGCTACAATTTCTGGGCGGATGAGTCTAGCCAGCGTTGCGGCTTCTTTGGTGGTTAGGACAGAATTCTGATTATTTTGTACCTTCACGACAGCTCTTTCAAAGTCCTTGGACTGAATAATGGTGGCTTCGGTTGATAGGCGTGTCTTCATCTCTGGAAACTCTAACAACAGCTCGTCAAAAATATCACGTACCAGGCTCAAAGAGATTTTGTCGGTTTGTAGCTTCTGCGTTGTCGAATCTAGTATCTTCAGGTCCTCCAAGAGCTGCATGATCCGAACGTGTTCCTCTGCGGATGGCAAGAAGTCGACAATGGGTTTGCGCCGATAGTCTGAATCCGGTACGTCCTTGGGAAGATCCCGTTCGACTTGCGTGTCGTTGACGAAAAGATGTAGATACGGCTGGAGTTCTTCGTACCGACGCAGAAGTCGGAACACCCCACTCCATCGGATTTCATGGAGCGGAACAGGCTTGAGTTTGCAACCGTTCCTTCTCAAAATGGCTATGCGCTTGACCGTCTTAAGTTTGCGCTGAAGCGTCGCGATTTTTTTATTAAAGGCATGGAAGCTTTAATGTGATCTTGCACAGCAAGGTTGAATCTGTGTGAGGCACAACCAATCATGGGAACTCCCGTCCGCTTCGAGATAGCACAGTTAGTGTTCATGTTGTCACACACAACCGCCACTAGATTGCTCAGGTCTAATTTGTAGTGGTCCAGAATCATATCCAAGAACTGAATGTGCTCGTCAGCTGACATTGATGTTTCGTCCACGAAAGTAGAAAGAGCCAAGAAACGAGTCATCGTCTTAGTAGCCACAAATACGGCCAGTGAATGCTGGGCAGAGTCCGTCAAACCGTCTAATATCAGCACGTTTTGCTGACTTTTGAGCTCTTCTATAATAGCAGGTTCCATTAATTCCACGCAGCTTTTCATTCGCGCGAGAAGTGTTTTCGAGTTGATCTTGTTGTACTTAACCGCTTCTCGAAACACGTCGTCATCGACTGACGAAAATGGAAGATCCTTAAGCACCACAAGTTTCATCCAACCATGCGTAGTACGGGAGTCCTTATCGACAAACATGTCCATAGTGACGGGGATTCGTTGTCGAACGCAACGCTCCAGCACTCGCTCATAGTCTGGGTGGCGCCGCAGATGCGAGATGAGGTTATGATAGCCGCGACTTCGGTCCTGAAAGATGAAGGTGTTGCATCCGTTGCAGGTTCTTCCTCCGCTTGTTTGGTCTCGATACATCAACGAACAGATCTCCTTGTTCGAGAGACCAGGGTCTAAGGTAGCCATGGATGACGAGGGTGAACAAGTTGAGTAGAAGAGTGTTGGACTTGGTTCGCAAAATCGGAAATGCCAGCATGAGAGTGGCTGTGGTCCCCGGCACGGTATAACGCCCACCGGGAGAGGTTTCGAGGACTGCTTTACTCCTCGACTCTTACCGGATCTTTATAGTATCTTATAAGTTGAAGTTGACAATAATATTGTCAATTAAGGGTACGTTCATCAATAAGGGATTGAGACGCCTAATTCCTACTTATTTGGAGAGCCCTGCTCGTCGGTTCGTCCAGGAAAATCACACTCGGTTGAGCAGCGAGTTCCACACCAATGGTCAAGCGCTTCATCTGCTCCACGGAGCTGCCACGGATGATCTGGTCAGCGATGTCTTCCAGACCCAATAGTTCAATGCATTCGTTCACCGAATCGATCTTCTTCTCATCCGAGATCGCCGCATCCTGACGCAGGAACGAGCTGAACGTCAAAGCTTCACGAATGGTAGCAGCTTCCGAGTGCACATCCATTTGTTCACAGTATCCCGTGCATCGACGGATAGCGAGGTCAGTGGCCTCGTAGCCGTTCAGCAGAATTTTGCCTGTGATCTTGCCCGATGTCTTACGGCCGGCGATGACATCCATCAACGTTGTTTTACCAGCACCAGAAGAACCCATGAGAGCCGTCACCGAGCCAGGAAGAGCGTATCCATCGATCCCCTTGAGTAGCTCGAGCGTCTCCTTCGGGTTCTTCGGATTCGGCACGTAGTAGTGCAAATCCTGGAAGGCCACAGTTACTGGTACAAAGTTTTTCTCGTGAGCACGGGGAAGCTCCAGGATGACGTCACCGTCCGATACCTTCTTTGCGTTCTTGGGAGTCTCAAGGAGTGCGTACGTGTCGTTGTCAGTTTGGGCTTCAGACACGTCGACGTTCTCGGGAGCTTCGTAGCGGATGTACTCAAGAGCGAAGAACGAAAGGAACATGAAGACGACGTACACTGCACAGGCGTAGATGACTCCGTACGCGACCCAAGCTGTGTCCGTCTGGATGTCGAACATCTGCAAGTAGTACTCGCCCATGGTCAAGCCGTTGTACTCGGCGCAGTAGTCCACTCCGCCACGTTGAAGCTGTCTGCACGGTACTGGTTAATGGACAAAGCACGAAGAGCCCAGGACATGGGACTGATCCAATGCAACCAGATCAGCCAGTCGGGGATCGTGCCGGCCGTGACGATGAAACCCGCGAAGATGACCATGACCAGGATGGAGACCTGGCTCACGGGAGACGCGATGTTGCCGTCCGGACACACAGCCGAGAGGAAGAAGAACCACATGCCCATGGCCAGGTTCATGACCGAGAGGATGACGAGGAAGATGACGAAGCGCCAGACGCCCGCTTTGAAGCTGCAGATCCAGTACACAAGCGAGCCGAAGATGAGCGTCTCAGCTACAGCCAACGGGATCTGCCCAACGGACTGAGCCAAGACGTACGACGCCGTGCGGTAGAAGTTGGCGCCGCGTTGCTTGTAGAAGATGTCGCGTTCGGCCAAGTACGTCGGTACCTGTGACGACTGCCCCATCGACAGGAACATAATGGATGAGAAGACGACGCCCATGACCACCGACACCTGCGTCGGGTCGAATTTGTAGAACGTCGTGCAGTACAAAAGCCCCATGACGCCGATCATCAGCAGACGGCCGAACACGAACGGCTTGTTACGATACGTGACCATGAGCTGCCGACGAAATAGCGTCATGGTACTCTGGAAGAAGCTCTGGTGGAACTCGGGCGTGGGGGTCATGTGCTTGTCGATGGTGGCGAGCAACTTGGGCTGGTGAGGAGCATCTAGCGCCTTCAACATATCCGTGTGGATGATCGACTGCTTGAACACGTCCGCGAAGTCTTTAGGCGATCGCGGGTGCTTGCCTCCACGCGGAGCTTCCCGCGTCTGGTACCGGTACTGCTCCTGCGTTCCCAGATCCAGCAGGTAGTCAGCAATGTCGCGCCCGACGGGGCATGCAAAGCCCAGACCGTCGAAGTAGCTCTGCACTTGATCGCACGGGCCGTGGTACATTAGTTGACCCTCGTTGAGGATCATAACGTCGTCGAACAGTGCGAAGACTTCGGGCGACGGTTGCAACAGCGCGATCACAATGTTCTTGTGAAGAGTATGAGCAATACTGCGTTGGGTGGTGATGATATCGTACGTGGCTGCGCTGTCGAGACCCGTACTGATCTCGTCCATAAAGGACGCGTACTTCATGCCAAACTCCATCTCGCCTGTCGTCACGCGCTTGCGTTCACCACCGGAGATACCTCGCATCATTGCGTCACCGACGATCGTGTCCTGGCAGATCTTAAGACCGAGTTGTTCGAGGACAATATCAGGAAAGTTGCCGAACACAGCCTTGGCCAGCTCCAGAGTCTCGAGGTTCTGCTGCTGAGAGCCCTTGGACAACAGTTCTTCGCCGCGGCGGTCCATCTCGCCACCGCAGAAAGTGTGGGCGAACTGCAGCGTCTCGTTCACCGTAAGGGTGGGGAAGTGCTTGTCACGCTGGTTCACGTATGCTGCGAACTGCGGGAGTGTCTTGAGGATCTGCTCGCGCTTGACACTGTTGAGAGTGACGTCACCTTCGAGCGTGATGTTCTTGGCCATGGGGAAGCGGCCACTCAACACTTTCATCAAAGCGGACTTGCCGGATCCCGGTTGTCCCAATAACAGTGTGAGCTTTCCGGGTTGAAACACGCCACTGATGTCCTTGAGGATCTCCTTGCGGACGGTGCGCTTCTTGGGCCCTACGAACGCCTTCTTGACGGTGTTGGTCAGCGTCGGCAGCTCGTACTTCGTGCCGTCGTCCTCCACCACCACGATGTCGGCTGTAAGTGACAGGTTCCTGAAGCGCACGTCCATCTGCGGGAGTTCTCCGCCTAGAGCGACCTCCATTTTGTTCACGATGTGGTCGTGCAGCACGCCTGAACCTTCAGCCATGAGCGTATCGCCCGACTCGAGGCCGAAGCGCTTGGTGGGCGTCGCCATATCTGCAGTCAATGGGGTGGCAGACTCACGTCAAGTTGGAGAATGAACTGAGGTGATCAATGGCGTTGGCGTTGCCACAGCAGCACAACGTGTAGGTCGGCAAAAGGCTGTCTGTCATTCGGATGCGGTGCAGGTCGTGTTTTCGCCGAGGTTTACGTCAGGATGATGCTATTTCGCCCAAAGTAGTTTTTAGACGACCCGAAATAAGGTAGTTTGGGCTGTTATTGATGGATCGTCCGTAGATTGGGCGCTGTGCTGACGCTCCGAAGTTCATGCGATTATGGTTTACAGCGCAAACGGATTATGCCGAAGGGTGCTTGCTTCTCCATGGTGCGAAGGCAATGGTCTATTCAGCTTTAAGACGTGATGTATTCTACAGCGCGAGGAGTGGGTAGAAATCATTTCCTACCCGAAAAATCGATCATTTTCGCATCCTGTTCGTGTACCAGAGATTGACTTGTACTTCGACTGTGGGTGGCCTCCAACTACAGTAGAACGCCCGGCATTCGCTCCTTCTCAAATGATCCGAGCACCAACAGACCGGAAGTTTAGATCTACGGTGGTTCTTGAGGCCCGGGGCTGTAAACCAGTTCCACAACGACAATCGGCGAAAGGACGTGCATTGAAATGGGATAGTCTCCCGCGCGGAAACCACTCGCTCCTTCTTGAAAATCCGAGTCCAAACAGAACAGAGATCTGAATCTACGGCGTACTCGAGGTCTGCATTCCTCATGGCTGCAAATACGTTCCACGCGGACAACCTCCCGACGTCGGCGAACGCATACCCAGACGTCGCTGCTATGAAGCCCCAACTCGTACAAGTCTGGTGCTACCATGGGTTTGAGGTAGCATCCTAACAGTTTGGCCCAGTTGCAGTGGCAAGCACTACCGCTCTGCATGACACATATTGACGATTGTGGAGGCACGGGGTCGAGAAAAGCAATTGAAACGCCGTGCTCAACACTCATAATACGTAGCCACACGTGTCATTAGTACACAGCTAGGTCCTGGTCACTGAGCTAGACCTTTAGATTCCGGACCTGTTAGTTAACTCGACCTCCTTGGGAAGTCCAGGCACACCTCCACGCGGACCCACCCGCCCGAACGGCAGGTGTTTTATGTGGTCGGGGTCTTTCTCATTTTCGGGGGATGATACGCGTACCGGACCCCGCAGACGAGTTCGTGGATCATCGATAGGGACTCGATGAACGTCTCTGTTGTTAGCCCTCCACTGTTTGAGAGAGGCCAAGTTCCGTCAGCTTGGACTTCAGCTCAGACTCTGCATTGACACTGTCACGCTCCTTTAACCACCCCGAACAGAAAGTTCACTTGGTAAGTTAGTTTGCTTTCGCGAAGTCTGTCATAGGACTGTCCCCACCTTCAAGGTGAAGTAAGGACCGTCGTATGTGTCGTTGTTAAAAGAGAACCGCAGTGGAGAACGTAACCCCCTGCTGTTTCATCCTCTGGATCAGCGTAGATATAACCCCGGTAATGTACGGCCCGGTATGCACCGTGTAGTGTCTTTAGTATAGATCAATCTAGATAGCAGTGCTCCAAAAAGGTAGTATTAATATATAAAGTTCTTGTAGCACACAGTTTAGATCAATCTAGATAGCAGTGCTCCAAAAACGTAGTACTAATATATAGTAGTTCTTCCAGCCTTGCCTGCAAGAGCTGCTGTCCACCCCGCGCCGGGGTGGGGGCGACGCATTGCGACGTGAACACGCTGGGCTAGGTGTGACTCTTCTCCTACTACCTAGTGCATCTTGTGGTTCTGTGCGGCAGACACTCGACTAGGTAGATGAAATGACTACGGTCCTCCTGTGGTCCACTGGTAATTGACCAGTGGTCAACGCACCACAGATGATAAGCATTCGAAAATTCATTCACAATCAAAATAGTCAAGCCAAGTAGTAGCAACCAGGTATAACCAGTTAACAATTTCCTTCCTAGATGAAATGACTACAATATGATATCTCAAGTGACACCAACAAGGGTCTTCGCGTGTTCTTTGAGGAGGGCGGTTTTGGAGAGATTAAACTTAGACCAAGCGTGTAAGCTGCGCTTTAAGTGCAGGCAGCTTGGTGAATCTGTCGTGAAAGTCGTCGCATTCGATCAGTTTGAGGAGCATCATACTCGCTGGCATTTCTGTACATCAAAAACAATCATTGCTGGCATGATCCATCCAAAGCCATACAAAAGCGAGGTGCAGCAGTATTTCGAGCATAAAATGTTGTGACAACTCGCTTTGTCAGCAATGAGAACGCGACAGTGATTATGCTCCGATGAACGCTGCAAGTAACACTTCCTAACCGATAACAAATTGGTTCATTATTGATTTTCCAGTCTTGGATTCAAGTCGACAAGGAGATGATCACCGAACCAGTTCAAGCTATCCCCGAACTCAACTCCGCGTCGGGTAAAACCCTCATGGAGCAAGGCTCCCAGGCTCTGCACGAAGTTATGGCGAACAGAATCGAGCGGGCAATGGGGAGTCCACTGCCAGAGATGGAGGTGCGCTTCATCAACCTGTCGCTATCGGCTGACATCGTCGTTGCTGACGACCAAGCGACTAAGTACGAGCTCCCAACGCTCCCAAACGAACTGAAGAAAACGTTGATGGGACCGAAGAAGCTGACAGTTCGCAAGCAGATCCTCAGGAACGTAAGTGGACGCTTTACGCCGGGTAAAATCACGTTGTTGCTCGGCCAACCTGGCTCCGGTAAGTCTGCTTTGATGAAAGTTCTCGGTGGTCGGTTCCCAATGGCCAAGAACATCACTCTGGAGGGTGATGTCTCGTTCAACAGTATCCCCAGGGACGAACTCGTTGATCGTCTACCGCAGTTTGTGGCGTACGTGGGTCAACGTGACTACCACTCCGCGACGTTGACTGTCACTGAAACGCTGGAGTTTGCCAGTAAATTCTGTGGTGGTGAGCTTCTGAAGCAAGGCAAAGGGATGCTTGACATGTGGTCGCGTCATGATGATGCTCAAGCTCTGGAAGATGCCAAATCCATTTTCGCTCACTTCACTGATGTCGTTATGGAGCAGTATGGACTGAAAGTCTGTAAGGACACTATTGTAGGGGACGCCATGCTGCGAGGTGTATCCGGCGGAGAACGCAAACGTGTGACGACTAGTGAGATGGAGTTTGGCATGAAGTATGTGTCGCTCATGGACGAGATCAGTACGGGTTTGGATAGTGCTGCTACCTTCGATATCATCGCGACACAACGCAGCGTAGCTCATACACTCCATAAGACGGTGGTGATAGCGTTGCTTCAGCCGTCGCCGGAGATTTTCGCACTGTTCGACGACGTGATGATCTTGAACGACGGCGAACTCATGTACCACGGACCATGCAGTAAAGTTGAGGGGTATTTCGAGACGCTTGGGTTCAAATGCCCACCGGGGCGTGACATTGCCGATTATCTGTTGGATCTCGGTACAAAACAGCAGGACCGGTATGAAGTCCCTCATCCTGCGAAGCAACCACGAAGTGCCAGTGAGTTTGCCGAGTGTTTTCGCCGGACTCAAATGTATGAGGAGACTTTGCACATTCTGGAGGGGCCTTACGATCCAAAGCTGGTGACAAGTGCGAAGGACATTATCGATCCGCTTCCCACCTTTCACCAATCGATGTTGGCTAGTGTCTGGGAGCTCCAGAAGCGAGCGTTGATGATCACGTACCGAAACAAACCGTTCATTTTCGGGCGGTTGCTGATGGTCATCATCATGGGCTTCATCTACTGCACGGTTTTCTACCAGTTCGACCCGACGCAGGTTTCAGTTGTTATTGGAGTCAGGGCTCCCAAACTCCCGTCTATATCTCCGGCCGAACAGTTTTCTACAAGCAACGCGGAGCCAACTTCTTTCGAACGGGGTCGTACGTCCTAGCCACGACGCTCAGTCAAATTCCACTGGCAATAGCGGAGACGCTCATCTTCGGGTCGATCGTGTACTGGATCTGCGGGTTTGCATCCGAGGCGAAGCTCTACATTTTGTTCCTGGTCATCGTCTTTCTGGCTAACTTGGCTATGGGCATGTGGTTCTTCTTCCTTGCTGCAGTGTGTCCGAACGCCAACGTCGTCATGCCAGTGAATATGGCGTCTATCCTCGTGTTCGTCATTTTTGCGGGCTTTATCGTACTCAAAAGCCAGATTCCAGACTACTTGATTTGGCTGCATTGGCTCAGTCCCCTTGCATGGGCACTCAGGGCTTTAGCTGTCAACCAATACCGATCCAGTGAGCTTGATGTCTGCGTCTACAAAGGTGTGGACTACTGCACAAGTTATGGGCTTAACATGGGCGAGTACTATCTGAACACATACGACTTCGCAAGCGGAAAAGCGTGGGTAGCGTACGGTATTATCTACCTCGTCGTTATCTACGTGTTCTTCATGTACCTTTCGTACCTAGCGCTCGAATATGTTCGCTACGAGACTCCGGAGAACGTCGACGTGTCAGCAAAATCAACCGAGGATGATTCATACGCGCTCACTGAAACTCCGAAGGGTACTGGTAAAGCTGGCGATGTTATTCTCGATCTACCAACAGAAGATCGCGAAAAGAACTTCACCCCTGTGACGGTAGCCTTCCAGGACCTGCACTATTTCGTACCGAACCCGAAGAACTCTAAGGAGCAACTTGAGCTGTTGAAGGGGATCAACGGATTTGCTGTTCCAGGATCAATCACCGCTCTCATGGGTTCTTCAGGTGCGATGTCATTGCCGGTCGTAAGACATCAGGCAAGATCACTGGTAAGATTCTGCTGAATGGCTACGAGGCCAACGACCTCGCTATCCGTCGATGCACAGGATACTGTGAGCAAATGGATGTGCACTCGGAAGCTCGTGAAGCTTTGACGTTCAGTTCGTTCCTGCGTCAGGATGCATCAATCCCTGATGCTAAGAAGTACGATTCGGTGAACGAGTGCATTGAACTATTGGGACTGGAAGACATCGCTGACCAGATCATCCGTGGCAGCTCTGTGGAGCAGATGAAGCGTTTGACCATTGGTGTGGAGCTCGCTGCCCAACCGAGTGTGATTTTCCGTTTCCATATCAATCATACAGGCTTTGGGGCAAAGTGATTCATTTCGGTTAAGGTCCATTGTCATGAGGGGCTTTGCGTGAGAAAGGTGCCGAGTGGCAACCCCCATGGGATGGTGGGCGGGTTGAAAAACTGGCGCGCGCCGTAAGCATTGCTGTGAAGCACTTGTGCTTGACGGTCGGCGCTGAGCTGTCGCAGGAGACGTCGGGCGAGGGCTGAGCGTGGCCTGCTCGCTGCGAAGCTTGAACCGAAATGAACCACGACTGCACGGAGAACTCTGCCTGCGTGGACGCGAGGCTGGCCAAAACTCCGGCAGTTGCATCCACTTGAGTCTTGTCCGAGAAGAGCGGTTGGATCCCGAATTAGAGCCTTCCTTCATCAGGAAAAACCTTTTTCCGCTTGTTCCATTCGCTTCGCTACACATAGCTCACTGCACGCGGAAAATACACATTTCCATATCAATCATACAGGCTTTGGGGCAAAGTGATTCATTTCGGTTAAGGTCCATTGTCATGAGGGGCTTTGCGTGAGAAAGGTGCCGAGTGGCAACCCCCATGGGATGGTGGGCGGGTTGAAAAACTGGCGCGCGCCGTAAGCATTGCTGTGAAGCACTTGTGCTTGACGGTCGGCGCTGAGCTGTCGCAGGAGACGTCGGGCGAGGGCTGAGCGTGGCCTGCTCGCTGCGAAGCTTGAACCGAAATGAACCACGACTGCACGGAGAACTCTGCCTGCGAGGACGCGAGGCTGGCCAAAACTCCGGCAGTTGCATCCACTTGAGTCTTGTCCGAGAAGAGCGGTTGGATCCCGAATTAGAGCCTTCCTTCATCAGGAAAAACCTTTTTCCGCTTGTTCCATTCGCTTCGCTACACATAGCTCACTGCACGCGGAAAATACACATTTCCATATCAATCATACAGGCTTTGGGGCAAAGTGATTCATTTCGGTTAAGGTCCATTGTCATGAGGGGCTTTGCGTGAGCAAGGTGCCGAGTGGCAACCCCCAAAATTAATGGTCCGTACCGGAGTGAATCACTGCCCCCAAGCTAATAGTAGGCAGGAAGGCAATCAGAACGTACTCACGAGGATGGTGTCCAGCTAGTTGAAGTCGATGGTTGATTCATGGGAGCCTCGAAGGTTTCCTTCCGTAGCAACAATTCTTGGTCGCACTGCAGTGAATCATCGCTCTTGCTGACCGGACAGGCGAGACTCGCGAGTCATTTACTCGGCCACGTACACTACCTTGAGGTAGGTGCAGCCCGTGGTAGGCAATCCCGACGTGGTGTCTGCCAGATTCGTGGGAGTCTGTGATCGGAGTTCCTGTGGGTAGCGTGACGGATGATTACTGTTGACAGCCTTGAACCGTGTTGAAGGAAGAAACCTCGGCTCAACCACCGAGTTGGTGCCGAACTTGACGTTGTGTGAAGAGGACTGATCCCGTTGGGACGCGAGAAGCTCCCAAGATGAATAATTTTTGAGCGTTCCGGCGGGATCAGGACGGAAGCCGATCAGCACCCACCACATTCACCAACGGAGCATACTCGAGTCTGCTGCCGTAGCAGTCGATAACGCGGTGGGCGTGTGTTTGATCGTCGCGTGGAACACTCGATTGCGGTTCTTGAAAAACTGGCGCGCGCCGTAAGCATTGCTGTGAAGCACTTGTGCTTGACGGTCGGCGCTGAGCTGTCGCAGGAGACGTCGGGCGAGGGCTGAGCGTGGCCTGCTCGCTGCGAAGCTTGAACCGAAATGAACCACGACTGCACGGAGAACTCTGCCTGCGAGGACGCGAGGCTGGCCAAAACTCCGGCAGTTGCATCCACTTGAGTCTTGTCCGAGAAGAGCGGTTGGATCCCGAATTAGAGCCTTCCTTCATCAGGAAAAACCTTTTTCCGCTTGTTCCATTCGCTTCGCTACACATAGCTCACTGCACGCGGAAAATACACAACGAGTGGTTTGGATGCTCGTTCGGCCAAGATCATCATGGATGGTGTTCGTAAGGTGGCCGACTCTGGTCGTACCATTATCTGCACCATCCACCAGCCTTCGTCGGAGGTGTTCTACCTGTTCGACAACTTGCTTCTACTCAAGCGTGGTGGTGAGACTGTGTTCTACGGTGATCTCGGAAAGAAGTGTCGTAACTTGATCGACTACTTCGAGGGAATCCCAGGTGTATCTCCGTTGCCGGTCGGATACAACCCGGCCACGTGGATGCTGGAGTGTATCGGTGCTGGTGTCGGTAACTCAGCCGCTGATAGTATGGACTTTGTGAGCTACTTCAAGAACAGCCCTCAAAGTGAACTGCTGATTTCAAACTTGGCTAAGGAAGGGATCACTATTCCGTCCCCCAACCTGCCTAAAATGGTGTTCAGTCAGAAGCGTGCTGCCAGCTCGATGACCCAAATGAAATTTGTGGTGACTCGCTTCATGCAGATGTACTGGCGCACTCCGAGCTACAACTTGACGCGCATGTACCTCGCCGTATTCTTGGCGTTGCTTTTTGGGCTCATTTTCGTCGGCAACAGTGGCTTTGCGTCCTATTCGGGCTTGAACTCGGGTGTGGGTATGGTGTTCTTGGCGTCGTTGTTCAGCTCCATGGCAGTGTTCCAGAGTGTCATGCCCCTGAGCTGCGCCGAACGAGCGTCATACTACCGCGAGCGCGCTTCTCAGACGTACAACGCCTTCTGGTACTTAATGGGCTCAACAGCTGCAGAGATCCCGTACTGCTTCATCAGTACTTTCCTGTTCACGTTCATCTTCTACTACTTCGTTGGCTTCACGGGTTTTACTCCGGCTGTGCTCTTCTGGCTCGCGTGCTCGCTCTTGGTGCTGATGGAAGTTTACCTTGGCCAGTTTTTCTCGTACGCGCTACCCAGTGAAGAGGTGGCTAATATTGTTGGTGTTCTCTTCAACGCCATCTTCATGGTGTTCGTTGGCTTCAGCCCCCCCAGCGTACGCAATTCCATCCGCCTACACGTGGCTGTATGATATCTGCCCCATCAAGTTCCCCATGTCCATCCTGATGGCACTGGTCTTCTCCGACTGCGACCACCTTCCAACATGGGATGAAGCTTCGCAGTCGTACATCAACGTGAACTCGCAGGTCGGTTGCCAGCCCATGACGAATGCGCCGGAGACTGTGGGGCATATCACCATCAAGGAGTACACGGAGGAGTACTTCGGCTTCAAGCACAACCAGATCGCGCGCAACTTCGGCATCACGATCGGCATTATTGTGCTGTTCCGCATCTGGGCAGCACTAGCGCTACGCTACATCAACCACCAGAAAAAGTAGAGCGACACACTGGATATGTTGACTACAGGACCCCAAAAGTGGAGAATGCCGTCAACTTGCAGATCTGGTAAACATTCGAGTTGACGCCGCTGGTTGATGACGACAATTTGCTGTGATACAGTAATAATCGATACTGCTTTGACCAATTGCAACGTTCTGAGGGATAAGCACCGCTTGAATGCCGTCAACTTACAGTGCTGGTAAGCGCTAGTTTAGCTGACGCCGTTGTTTGTCGATGGCGGCGTCAACTACTGCCAAGCCTTGTCACGTTCGTGTTCAAAGCTCTGTCCGTTTGTCGGGGTAGTAAATTCATTCTCGAATTTCCTGACTAGCTCTCAAGCCGATCCAGGACAAAACAACGATGACAACGACGATTCCGGTATCCCCGGCCACTGACAAGCGGCTCGGGTACGAGTCCGGCACAGCCCTAATGGCTGAGGGGCCTCTGGTCTTGCACGACCACATCGCTACTAAGATCAGTAGGGCGTTAGGCTCTTCCATGCCACAGATGGACGTGCGGTTCAGCAACCTGTCGGTCACGGCTGACGTTGTCGTAGTGGACGATGATAACTCAAAGAACGAGTTACCCACCATTCCGAACACGTTGAAGAAGACCTTCGTCAGCCCCAAAACGCGCGTAGTACGCAAGGAGATTCTCAAGGATGTCAGTGGTATGTTCTCCCCCGGGAAGATCACCCTGTTGCTGGGTCAGCCTGGATCCGGCAAGTCCGCTCTGTTGAAAATGCTCAGTGCTCGGTTCCCCATGGGCAAGAACATCACAGTGGAGGGCAACATCTCGTTCAACAACGTCCAGCGCGAGCAGATCATCAAGACTCTACCGCAGTTCGTGGCGTACGTGAACCAACGGGACAAGCACTACCCCGTACTAACCGTCAAGGAGACGCTCCAGTACGCCCATCAGTTCTGTGGCGCTGAGCTTTCCGAGCACGGCAAGAAGATGTTGTCTTAAGGAACTCCAGAGGAGAACGAGGAGGCTCTGAGAGCTGCAAGTGCCATGTTTGCACACTACCCGGATGTAATTATCCAGCAGCTAGGACTGCAGAACTGCCAGGACACGATCGTAGGTGACGCCATGACCCGTGGCGTTTCCGGTGGTGAACGCAAGCGCGTGACGACCGGCGAGATGGAATTCGGTACCAAGTACGTGACGCTCATGGACGAGATCAGTACGGGTCTCGACAGTGCCGCTACGTACGATATTATCAACACGCAACGTAGTGTGGCACACAAGCTGCGTAAGACCGTGGTGATCGCTCTACTGCAGCCTTCACCCGAGGTATTCGCACTGTTCGACGACGTCATGATCTTGAACGAAGGCCAACTCATGTACCACGGCCCATGCAACCAGGTGGAAGGGTTCTTCGAGACTCTCGGCTTCAAATGTCCGCCTCAGCGTGACATCGCTGACTACTTGTTGGACTTAGGCACACGGGAGCAGTACCAGTACCAGGTCGAACATCCGACGAAGCAACCACGACGTGCGAGTGAGTTCGCCCAAGCATTCCGCGACTCGCACATCTACGCGGAGAACATGTACGCACTGGAGTCCCCGCACGACCCAGAGCTGTTGGGAAGCGTCGAGAAGAACATGAAGCCCATGCCCACGTTCAGTCAGTCGTTCATGGACAGCACCATGACGTTGCTGCGTCGGCAACTCACCATCACATACCGCAACAAACCGTTCATCTTTGGCCGCGTGCTAATGATTTTCATCATGGGACTGTTGTTCTGTACGGTGTTCTACGACTTCGACCCAACGCAAGTGTCGGTGGTGTTAGGAGTCGTCTTCTCCTCCGTCATGTTCTTGTCTATGGGTCAATCGTCTCAGATTCCAACGTACATGGCAGAGCGCGAGATTTTCTACAAGCAACGCGGCGCCAACTTCTTCCGTACGGCATCGTATGTCCTCGCTACTTCAGCAAGTCAGATTCCCTTGGCGCTGGTCGAGACATCCATCTTTGGGTCGCTGGTGTATTGGCTGTGTGGCTTCGAGTCCGAGTTTCAACTGTTCATCATCTTCGAGTTCGTGCTCCTTGTCATGAACCTGGCAATGGGAATGTGGTTCTTCTTCCTGAGTTCTATTGGACCGAACTAGAATGTCGTGACCCCTTTGGGTATGATGACAGTGCTGGTGTTTGTCATCTTTGCTGGTTTTATCGTGACCAAGAGCCAAATTACAGACTACCTCATTTGGGCACACTGGATCAGTCCTATGACTTGGAGTATCCGTGCGTTGTCCATCAATCAATACCGTTCGGACAACATGGACGTCTGCGTTTATGACGGTGTTGACTACTGCAAGGACTACGGGATGACAATGGGTGCGTACTACTTGGACCTGTTCGGCATCGAGACAGAGAAGTACTGGATCGTGTACGGCATCGTCTACATAGTTGCTGTTTACATCCTGTTCATGTTCCTCTCCTTCGTCGGATTGGAATACCTACGCTATGAAGCCCCGGAGAACGTCGATGTGTCTGAGAAACCGATCGAAGATGAATCATACGCCATCATGAGGACACCCAAGAGTTCCACGTCCAACACCACTGGAGACTACGTGGTAGAGCTGGACACTCGCGAGAAGAACTTTATCCCCGTGACTATGGCATTCGAAGACCTACACTACTTCGTGCCGAATCCTAAGAACCCGAGCGAGCAGCTTGAACTATTGAAGGGCATCAACGGATTTGCTGTTCCAGGATCGATCACTGCTCTTATGGGATCATCAGGTGCTGGCAAGACGACACTGATGGACGTCATCGCCGGTCGTAAGACATCGGGCAAGATCACTGGTAAGATTCTGCTGAATGGCTACGAGGCCAACGACCTCGCTATCCGTCGATGCACAGGATACTGTGACTCACAGTCTGTGAGCAAATGGATGTGCACTCGGAAGCTGCTACCATTCGTGAAGCTTTGACGTTCAGTTCGTTCCTGCGTCAGGATGCATCGATCCCTGATGCTAAGAAGTACGATTCGGTGAACGAGTGCATTGAACTATTGGGACTGGAAGACATTGCTGACCAGATCATCCGTGGCAGCTCCGTGGAGCAGATGAAGCGTTTGACAATCGGTGTGGAGCTTGCTGCACAACCGAGTGTGATTTTCCTGGATGAACCGACGAGTGGTTTGGATGCTCGTTCGGCCAAGATCATCATGGATGGTGTTCGCAAGGTGGCCGACTCTGGTCGTACCATTATTTGCGCGATTCACCAGCCTTCGTCGGAGGTGTTCTACCTCTTCGACAACTTGCTTCTACTCAAGCGTGGCGGTGAGACTGTGTTCTATGGTGATCTCGGAAAGAAGTGTCGTAACTTGATCGACTACTTCGAGGGAATCCCAGGTGTATCTCCGTTGCCGGTCGGATACAACCCGGCCACATGGATGCTCGAGTGTATCGGTGCCGGTGTTGGAAACACAGCGGCTGACAGTACGGATTTCGTGCAGTGCTTCCGCAACAGTGCACTTAACCGATCTCTTGTTGCTAACATGGCGAAGGAAGGTATCACCGTTCCATCCCCGGATCTCCCGGAGATGGTCTACTCGGAGAAACGTGCTGCTGATTCGAAGACGCAGATGAAGTTTGTGGTGTGGCGCTTCATTCAAATGTACTGGCGAACACCCAGCTACACCCTCACGCGAATGTACCTGGCCCTGTTCCTCGCCATCGTGTTTGGGCTCACTTTCGTGGACGTTGACTACGCCTCCTACTCTGGTCTCAACTCGGGTGTCGGTATGGTGTTCATCGCTGCTCTCTTCCAAGCTATGATGAATTTCCAGAGCGTTCTACCGCTGGCTTGTTCCGAACGTGCTTCATACTACCGTGAACGCGCTGCCCAGACGTACAACGCTCTGTGGTACTTCGTTGGATCAACAATCGCTGAAATTCCCTACAGCTTCGTCAGTGGTGCTCTCTTCACGGTAGTGTTTTACCCGTTCGTCGGCTTCACTGGCTTTGGTACGGCACTACTGTTTTGGCTGGCGATGTCGCTGATGGTTCTCATGCAAGTGTACATGGGTATGATGTTCGCCTACGCGATGCCAAGTGAAGAGGTGGCTGCAATTATCGGACTACTGTTCAATTTGGTGTTCATGATGTTCATGGGTTTCAGTCCTCCGGCCTACTCGATCCCTTCAGGCTACACGTGGCTCTACAAGATCTCGCCATTACGATTCCCTCTATCGATCATGGAAGCTCTCGTGTTCTCAGACTGTGACGAACTACCGACCTGGAATGAAACGACTCAGGAGTATGAGAACGTCGGGTCTCAACTCGGATGCCAACCGATGGCCGACTCGCCTGCTACTGTCGGCCACATTACGATCAAGGAGTACACAGAGCAGTACTTTGGCTTCGAGCATGACGATATCACGCGCTACTTCTTCGTGGTGATCGGGTGCATCATCCTCTTCCGCGTCCTCGGACTGATCGCACTGCGCTACATCAACCACCAGAAGCGGTAGATCTCGGCTCGGCATTTGTTGAACTGAGCTGCAACAACAATGCACTCCTGAAAATGTACTAATGCATTTAAAATACATACTATACTTCTGCATGAAATAACTACCTTGACGACGAAAGTATTACTACTACTATTTTCTTGTACTATTTTGCTATCACATCACTATAGTATCAAGTCAACGCAGGAGTCAAACTTTATATTATCATGCTCATAATAAATATCCTGAGCGAGTCAAATCACTCCTTGAGCCCAATCCGCATTGAGCTCAGGACTAGTGGAAGCCACGTGGAGCTGCATCTCTCTGCGCTGGTGGCGTTTCCTCTCTCTGTGCTTGTGATCGGCACTTCTCCATCGCTTTCCCCTCCCTGTCGCATCGGAGCTGTCATTAAAGCGCGCGAATTGACTCCAAGAGCGACCCATCGGTAAAGTGACCATCACTCTTCGTCCATAGTAAAACCAAGTCTAACGTGATCTCCCAGCATGTTTGGACGGTTCTTCAAGAACAAGGAAGACGGCAAGGGCGGACCCCCTGGCCATCAACGCCAGGGAGGGCAGAATGACGAGCCTCCTGCAGGTGGAGGCTTCTTTAACCTGCCGCCCCCAGTGTCCAAGCCTTACGGGGGACAAAATGCCGCCGGACCCTCTACCTCCAACCCTGTAGGAGCTTCTGGTGGAGCTGGAGGGTATCCCCCACCAGTCTACGGCTCCAGTGCTCAGGATAATACCGGTAGCTCAATGGGAGCTCCTCCTCCTGGTGATATGTTTGGTGGGATGTCAGTGAGAGCTCCTCCAGCTGCCAACAATGGAGCGGGAAGGTATCAGCCACAATCGAAGCCTCAGACTCAGACTCAGCCTCAGTATGGAGGCTACGGAGCTCCGCAGCCTGCTGCAGCCCCTGCACAAACTGGTGGAAGCTTGTTTAGTGGTCTGGATGTTGCACCCGCCGCTCCAGCGCCTGTACATGACGAAGCTGTGGGTGGGCCGACGATCCCGACGTATGGTGGGGAGCAACGGAAGTCCACCAGAAGCTCCGGATCCTTTAATTACCTTGACGTAGCAGCTTCGTCGAATTCAGACGCGCTGAATCCCTCACAATACTCTAGGACGAGCGTGACAAGCAGCACGGGAACGACGGCGTCGCGATCGAGTTCTAAGGCGGTGAAGAAGAAAAAGAAGAAAACCTTCCGTCCTGGTTTCGGTCGACAACTTTCGGATGAATCGGCAGCGGCGCTACAGCGAGGAGACTTGAAGGAAGACGAAGTCATTCAACAGCAGCGGGAGGGACGCCTCATGTCGGATCGTTCCGACAGCTCTCGGAGCTCGCGCAGCGCGACAAACCCAACGGATTTAGCCCACTTGCTGCCTCCAGTGAAATCAGGCTCGGTTTTGCAAGGATTGACGGTTCATAAGGGGAGTACTCCTTCCAGCGGTGGCGGCGTGCTGGCTGGACTTACTGTTCACAAATCGGCTTCACCCTCACCTTCTCCAGCCAAGCCTTTGGGATCTACTGAGGCAGAATCTGGTGGGAACGGTGTGCTGTCAGGTTTGAGTATTCACAAGACTCCCAGCAGTGTTGCTGACGATGATGTGAATGACACTCCAGTTGAAGAACCTCCTACTCCTGAAGTGACTAAGAAAGCAGCAGCCCCCGTGCCAGCAGCCCCTCCAACACCGGAGGAGCGGTTATTTAACACTTTGCGTGACTTCCATGAAAGTTCTGTTAGCTTTCGCCAGCTTACGGTGAAGCAGAATGAGGATGAGAACCGCCTTCTGGAACGTAAGGCTCAACTCGCGAACCAGTTGACGCAATATGAGATGGATTTGCGTGATGTCGAAGCGCAGCAGCATCGCGCTTGTGAAGTCGAGGATTTCGAGAAGGCAGATGCACTGAATGCCACTATTAACAGCGTGCGGCATTGCATCACATTAACTGAAAGCGACGTTCGCAAGGTGGAAAGCGAACTTGTGGCATTTGTGAAGGCTAAGGAAAAGGCGTTTGCAAACCAACTGAAGAGTACTCGCGGTACGCTTCGTGAGCTTGAGAAGTTCAGAGAAGACCAAGAATCCGAGCGTACGTGCGTGCGCAACGAGTACAAGCTATACGAGTCGAATCAAACGGAACAGCTGCAATTTGAAGCGGAGCGTATTGATACCGAAATGCATCACGTTTCGGTGAGCTTGGAGAACGTTGTTGCGGAGAAGTCCGAAATTGAATCTACTATTGAAGACCAGTGCAGCTCCGAATTCGCTGTTCAGGCGCAACTTATTGAGGAAAAACAGGCTGTGGAAGAGGAAGTGCGTGAGCTGGAGCGTAAATTGAAAGAAAAGCTGGAGCGGGTCCAAAAAATTCAGTCGTCGATTGATAAAGCGCAGCGTGATATTGACACCGTTCGTGGACGTTATTCTCGCCAACTGAAGCGCATTGCTGATCGCGAGGAGGGTATTAAGAAGACGAAGGAAGAGGTTGAGTCGGATGGTGAACACCTTGAGCAGCAACGCCTAGAGTTCCAGGAAAAGTTGAAGCGGTACGCGGATGATATTTCAGTCATTGGCAAGCGTATTGGTGCTGTCAAGAAGGAGATGCGTGCGGCATCATTACTGGCGCATGTGCTGGAAGTGCAGGAAACTCGTCGTGAGCAGTCTTTGATTCGCAAGAAGCAGCAAACGGCAGAACTCAGCTCATTGCATGACGCGACTGCAGTTGCTGAACAGAGCTTTACCATGTTAAGCAACCAACATGAGGAACTCGAGAAGTCGATGTCTATTCACCGGAACGCTATAGCATCAGCAGAAGCAATGATTCCACGGCTGGAACAGGAAAAGAAGGCCGCAGCTGCTCAGAGGAACTTTAAGGAGGCTGCCCGGATTTCTAAAGACATCAAGGCGCTGGAAAAGGATCGTTCTACCGCCGAGGAAATGGTAGAAGTTGTGGAAATGGAGCTCCAAGACCTGAAGGAGCGTATTGATAAGCGTGAGGTGGAGTTTGAAGAAAAGAAGAAGGAGCTGAAGGAGATGGAAAAGCACCTAGAACTGGCAACTTTGCAAGAGATATGGAAGGAAGCAAAACACCTGCGAACAGCCCTGCGGAAAATCGAGAAATGCAAGAGCGAGGGCGATGCTGCTAATGAAGGTATCGACTTCCGATCGTCGGCTATGCTACTGGTGCAGGCCGATTATGATGCATGCATACTCCAGGTTGAGACCCTGGAACGGAAGTATGATGTGTCTGATCCTTCAAAGGATGAAGAAGTAGAGGATGATGACGACGACGATGAATCTATTGATGGCGAAGACGATGAGGGAAGTGAGCATATCTCGGTCTCTCGGTCCAGCTTGACGGGGAAGGCAGCTGATGCTGAAGGATCGGATGTTGATGTCTCTTCTTCTATTGAAGATAGCAGCTCCATGCTAGAGGACATCACCATGCAACTCCTTGACCTTGAGTTGCAGATTGAAAAGGCCACAGAAAATGAAGATTACGACTTGGCAGCGAGACTGGACGAGAAGATTGAAGCATTGAAGGAACGCCAGCAAGTCATTGAAGCTTCAGTTTCGCAGGCGGGTGATGTTCGTGACAACGATTTTTCAAGGGACTATGCTGACGAGGCTAACAGTAACGAGCATTCTGCTGAGGAAGAAGAGGCTGAGGTGGAATACGCCCACGAGGAAATGGTTAGTCCTGTAAGTGCGGTTCGCAGTCAGGAAGAGTTGACACAATCGTTGGAGACGATTCAGCTGCGCGTCGTGATGCTCGAAAAACAAATTGAGTTGGCTACCGACAACGAAGACTATGATACAGCTGCAAATTACGACGAGGAACTTAAGTCATTGCGAGAAGAGCAGAAGAGCATCCAAGCTCAGCTTGGCTCTACCAGTCAAAGTGCTGGTGTAACGGCTTCTAGTATGTTTGGAGGTCTCGACATCAAGGCTGAAGACTCCATTTCTGCCAAAGCTACCAGTTCACACCACTCACAGGAGTCGGAACACGATTCGCCAAAGGAGGTGGTTGCTGAACCAACGACGACGGGATCCCTTTTCGGTGGGCTACAGATGAGCAACGGCCCCGCAACTGATGAGGGCCCGGCTGGTGCTGCTACGGAACCAGCGGAAGAAGCCAAGAATGAAATTCTTGCATCTGAAGAAATGGAGGCATCAACTAAACTGGAAGATTTTTCGCCCACGTCCTCTTCCTTGAAGGACTCTTTCTTTGGTAAGCCGGAGATCTCCTCCAATGAAGATGTGATTGCTCCCTCTGCCTCTGGATCAATCTTTGGCGGCTTGCAAATGAGCGGCAGCTTCCTTGCCAGCACATCTTCGGTTTCCTCGCCTGAAAAGGCAGCAGAAGATGACCAGCACCACGAACAAACTCCTTCCGGTGATGCTGAGTCGACAAATGAAGAAGTGGACTCGAGCAGTGCTATTCCTGTTGACAACGAGGGTATGTTTGGTGGCTTGCAGTTGAGCTCAAGTGCGGTTAACATAGGAGCTGACACACAGGCGGAGTTAGTTCCCAGTTCAACTGCGGCTCCTGTCGATATGTTCGGTGGGTTACAATTGAGTGGCAGCGGTATCACAGAATCAGCAGCAGTAGACACCTCGGGCGCGGTCGACATGTTCGGTGGCCTGCAACTGTCGAGCAGCGCAGTTGATTCTACGTCTGCTGAACCGGCTTCAGTCTCAAAAGAAACCTCCACTGGCATGTTTGGCGCCTTAGGGTCAGCTGAGGTCGAGTCTGCCTCACCTATTGACGAAACTGATGATACCAAGAACGAGGAAGGTACCCGAATGTCGATTCACGAATTGTCGGAGCACAGTAATGCCGATTCTTCCATTACGACGTCAGCAACGTTATTGAGTGAGACGACGAGCACAGAAACAACTCTGGAGACGACATCGACAACTGTGTCCACGACGACAGTCACGAAGCTTTCGGATGACGCTGTAGGTGAAGCTGAACAGAGCGCGACGCAGCCGTAGACGTGTTTGTATGTACACGTTTGCTGCCGCCTCGTGTGCATCCCGACGAACGGGACCGGGGCGCGTCAGGCCAGCAGTGCGTGATGTATCGTATCTGGACGCAGACTAAAGTCTTCTCCTGCTTTTCACAAAGGAAACACGTACAAGAGCTGGGGTTGAAGCGGACAATTAACAAAAGACAATAGGAGTTATATGGCCACATTGGCTCGACGTCTGTAGCGTTCAACGCCTCCTCAAGTTTGCTGGAGCTAATAGATTTCGCCTCGCAGGCGTTCTACGTGTATCACTCGCCTTTGAGCTGCAGTTCCTGGTCCAGAACGGACGGCGACGCAGGCGTGACAATCCCGAATGTGCCTCCTGGAGCTGGTGTGGCAAGCTCAAGCTGGATAGCAGCAGCCAAAGGCGTGTAGACGGACGCCGGCGGCTCATGTAGGAACTGCTGGAAAAGCAGACCACTAGCGAGTGCAATGACGTTAAGCACCAGACTGAGAGTCGACTTGGTGAGCTCATTGAGCATGACGAAGGAGCCGATGGAGAACGGGATCGCCATCGCCATCATGAGTCCTCGATCGGAGATGTTGACTTTGTACGGCCGGACGAGCGTGGGCATTGTGAACCGTAGCCGCACGACAGCACAGAGCTCTGTGACACAAGCCAAAGAGGACAAAAAGTTGTCGACGCCCAGGATCACGTTGAAGTTGAACAGCGCCATGAACACGATGATGCCGTACGACAGCAAGATGGCTCGACGAGGGACTCCGTTGGATGCTGTGCGTCTGGTAGGAGTAGCAAGTGTCAGAGCGAGCTACAAGAATTGTGACGCAGTGGTGAGAACGTACTTGATGAAGTAGTTCGGAGCGAGGCCGAGATCAGCCATACCAGCCAGCAGGAAGCCGTTCTTGGTCATCTTAGCGATGTAGACCCCGAGGTTACCAAGCAATGCACAGCCGAGGAACCACGTTCGAAGACCAGGACCGGAGATCTGCTCAGCGATCATGGGATAGTAGCCATCTCTCCACAAGTTGTATGACGGTTTGTTCACGCCCGACGCTGCAAGGAACGGAACCGAGTACGTGAGTGCAACGAGCCCAACTGTGAGCATCATAGCCCGTGGATACGTCTCCCGTGGTGAATCAATCTCACTCGCGTATGCTCCGGCTGCATCGAATCCACTGTAGCTCCAGTACAAGACACTGACGAGTTGACTCCACCGCGGGGCATCGCTGACGACGAACCAGTTGGCCGGTTCAATCTGCGGAAGACTCACCACAACCAACACAACGAAGGGAGCGACCATCGCCAATCCGAGAAGCAGAAGGAAACGCCCGACCGCATCAATACTGAAAATGGTCGGCAGCATAAACACAGTTGCAACGGTGACTCGTACGAGATACATCCACGTCGGAACCATGAAAGAATGCAGCTCTTGAGGTCCCACCAGCACTGCATAGACAGAATCCACCATGAGGCACGGGTAAATAGCATTGTCGATCACTAACAATCATGAAAAAAATATTAGTCGTTTTCAAAGTTTTTCAATTCCAAAGCAACGTACCCCCAGCGATCCACGTCCAAAGTCCGACCTGGAATCCCATCCGACGACCAAATGCCTTCCCCACCCACGTGCAGAAGCTTGAATCCGTCGGGAAGGCAGAGAAAAGCTCAGCAAACGACAAGGCCAGCGGTAGACACCAGATAAACGGGAACACGAGCGTCGCCAAGATTCCGACGAACGGTCCGCAGGCCGCCACAATGGGCTCCGACCCCCACGGTCCACCACTCACGTTAAAGTACGTAATGAGCGCCAGACTCACGACGCCGAGCTTCTTCCGCCCGATTCCGCCCATGGCTTGGGTGTTATAACGGCCAGAGAAGGAGTGAGGGGACGGAACGAATCCCTGGAATAGTCCTGGCTCATGGCGTAGGATTGATTTCACACACGAGTGCTACATTATTAGAAGAACGTTCAGTTCATGAGGAAGCTGATGGAGAACTTGGACTTCGAAGACTTGGTGTGGGCCTTGCATAGATCTCGAATCTGTCGGTATTTCTGACACTCCGGAATGCTGCAACGTCGACCTCCTCCATGAACCAAACACAGTCCCTTGTACTGCGAAAGCTTGTCACATCCATCGATGGAGCAGCGATGTCCACCGCCGTGTGCGACGCACAACCCACGACTTTGCGCCAATGTTTGACAGTTCGGACTACGACAGCGCACGCCCCCTCCATGAGCTTTACAAAGGTGCCGAGACTGAGCTCTCCTGGTGCATTCTGGAACACTGCATTGAGATGTTTTTGGACGTGAGTGGGGCATTGGTATTATTCTGCTTTGACTCTGGCAGAACCACCTCGACAGGTAATAAGCGAGAAAGATGATGACCATAAGAGGCTGCCGCAATCTTCGACAAGCAACTCCACCTGCATTATCATGCTGACGCCGGTGTAGTGTATTGAATTCGTATCAAACGTTTAACAGGTGTAACCAGTTGCAGAATTCTACACACTGTTGAGTTTCTTGGTGAACCGCTCCAGCATATCGTCCGACGATGGTGTATGTACACTGCTGAGCCAAGATTTGACGTAGGATAGTGACTCTTTCTCAGCTACCCATTTATCCACCAGCGCATCCTGTAACTGCGATGCCAGCTTCTTCGTGCTAGGGATTTTCTCCGCTGCCGCAAGTATCGACACTAGATTCCGGTCGCGATAATTAGCATGGAGCCCATCGATCATAGTCGTCTTCTTGTTGGGATATGCCTGGTTCCAGTCATCCAAGTATTTCGCCCACAATCCGAATTTCGAGCTTGACAAGATTTTTTCTCCTGCTTCACCAACGTTTAGGAGTTGAAACATTTTGTCTGGAGAACGTCTCCAATATTCAAGCGACTCCTTCAATAACTCTTTCTGTACCAATTTGGCAATTGTTACTGTGTTGGGGTCTTTCATCGCCTTGTCAATGATTTGGTTGATGCCATTGCCTTGATAAGAACCACGAAGTACCACAAACCAGGAGTTTTGGTCACTTGGATTCTTCTGGTTGAAATCCTCCACGTAAACCATCCATTTTTTGAACAGCGGACTACTGAGAACGGATTCTCCGACATCATCAAGCGCCACCGATCTAAACGCTTCGTACGGGGATAGCCCGGTCGAAAAAATGCTTTGAGCCTTCTCCAACTGCAACTTGGCTGCGGATTTCTCCATACTGGGGAACGTTTTGGCTGCTTGGAGAATTTGCATCATCGGTCTGTCAACGAAACTAGTCGCCAACGCTGAGAGCATAGCAGACGTTTTCTCTGGGTTCTTTATACTGACAGCATCCATGTACGTCACCCACGTGCCGAAGAGCTTTACCCCACCAAAGTCATGCATCATATTTATTCTGGAAGGCAAATTCAGCAGTTTGTACACGTCGTCCACAGATTGACCACTGTTCAGCCACATTTCCAATTGATCTGCCTGGAACTGCTTCGCGATCTCCTTCGTTGTAGATTTCGCTCTCCCTGCCAGAAGCATTCTAGCTACTGTTTCGTCGTCGAATATCCGTGTGAGCGTTTCGATCACTGTTGATTTCTTCGACGCGTACTTGACATTATAAGCGTCCGTGTACTTGGTCAGAATGTTGAGCAATGGACTCTCCAACAAAGTTGACGCTGACTTTTTCAGTCCGAGCTCCACCAGAACATTATCAGGCGTTTCCTTGCGTTGGATCCAGAACTGCACAAACGCGTCCTCCAATTTCGTGCCCATGGCCTCCGTTTCGTCTACCCTCTTAGCTGACAATGCGATATGAAACAAATCGTCGTCACTGAAGTATTTCCTCAGCGTCGGGATAATCGACACCGCCGTTCCTTCATTCTTAGCATTCAGGTCATCTACATATTTGGTCCAAGCACTGAACTGAGATTCACTGAGGATGCGACTTCCAGCGTAGTTGAGACCGTACAGCTTAAAAACTTCGTCAGGGTCTTTCCCAATCTTTACCCAATGTTCCAGTTGTTCGGCTTGCAGTCTGGTACCCAACGCCTTGGTGCTCGGCTCCTTCTTGGCCCATCCGATCATCTCATACAGTTTTTTGTCTCCATATTTCGTCGACAGTACCGAAACGGAAGATGTTCCCTTCCCGGCAGCACTCAAGTCATCTGCGTATTGAAGCCACCTCATGAACTGGGGGTTCTTGAACAGTCTCGTGTACATAGTGTTCTCAAGATTCATGCGATAGAAGACACTTTCCGCAGTTTTCCCCTTGCTGAGCCACATCTGAAGTTGTTCATCAGTCACTTTGGAAGACTTGAAGAGTTTGGCAAGCTTGTCAGTGCCGGAAACAGAGATCCCTCCGACTCTCTCCTCGTCGATGTTGCTTCTCGATCGTAAAAGTCTCGAGGTTGATACAAGACTCGTGACAGCATCGTGAACTTGGTAGTTGGGAAGGTCAGATGCGAGGACTCGGAAGCCTTTGGGCTCTATACCAGTAACGAGAGCGATAACCACACACATCAGATAGAAGAAAAAACGCATTGCTGCCTGAGGGAGAATTACGGAATGCTATACTGCGTTTTGTAGCAATATTGGATTGCGATCAATGATCACTGAGTCGTTTGCAACACCATTGGCCAGCCACGATCTCGAGATGAGAATGTTTCCGGCGTGTCAACACTCCGCCTTACGAAATTCAGCACAGTCTCCATCCGTGTTTTGAGATATTTCTCCAACATCACCACTTGACGATCCGTGTCCAGCCCAACGTTCCTCTTGTCTGTGTGCTACCTGTACTTCTCCTCTGCCACTTTAACCAATTGGTCAACGAACGTGTAATGAAGTATGATGCCACTCGACCCAGACATTTGAAGAGACCTTTGCACACAAAAGTCAATTGGTGCGACCACAGTTTCCAAGATGTGTCATCCGGCTGCTGTGTCCTTGCTTGAATTCTTGACTCGCCCGTACCGGTGGTCCACACTCGCATCCAAATGCGGCTACTGCACGGACGACATGTCCAACAGCGTCATGGGTCTTCCACTTTGTGTACGTCGTACACTACCGATGAACTGCGCACCTCCGCTTCCAATCTGCTTGATTCGTTTGCTCAATGTTCACATGAACATTGCGTAGCTCTGGTTCAACTTGCTGACGTACTCGTGCCCGATCATGTCGGCATCTTGGCGGTACCTTGGTTTAGCGACCAAATGATGCTGTCGGAGCACCGGAAGTGTTCAAACTGAGTTCAACCGACTTCTGTCATTATTGAATAACGTCGTTAAATTCAGGTACATTTTGCATAATTCGTCCAGCTTCTAGAACAGTCTCCGTTAAAACCCTTGGATGTCACTTTCACATGAGTGCCATCGACACTTTAACCTCGGACACTGTGTGATCTGAGTCTGCATCGCAAACCTTGTACATTTGTAAGTCACTCCGAATCAGATCTATTCCTCTGTCCGGGATTAACAGCCCCATTTGCTGTGCACCACAAGCTCTAAGATCTAAAAAGAGGGGGCAATCATGCGCGTCATTCGGAAATCTGCCAGCAGCTCCCTAACACACAAAGATGAACCCCACGCTCGCCGTCGCCGTGAAGAAGGCCGCGCCCGCCGGTCGCCGTATGTTTTCGTCCGGCAAGGACATCCGCTTCGGCGTGGAGGGCCGCGCCGCCATGCTCAAGGGCGCGGACCAGCTGGCCAACGCCGTGCAGGTGACCATGGGCCCCAAGGGCCGCAACGTGGTCATTGACCAGTCGTACGGCGCCCCGAAGATCACCAAGGACGGTGTGACGGTGGCCCGCAGTGTGGACTTCAAGGACAAGTTCGAGAACATGGGCGCGCAGCTCGTGCGCTCCGTTGCCAGCAGCACCAATGACGCGGCTGGTGACGGCACGACGTCAGCCACTGTGTTGACGCGTGCTATTTTTAGCGAGGGATGCAAGTCGGTCGCAGCCGGTATGAACCCGACCGACCTTCGTCGTGGTATCCAAATGGCAGTGGACCACGTCGTGGACGGCCTCCAGAAGCTCTCGATGGACGTGGCTGACAAGGAGAAGGTGGCGCAGGTGGCCACGATCTCGGCTAATTCCGAGACGGAGATCGGCAACCTCATCAGTGACGCCATGGAGCGTGTTGGAAAGGAGGGCGTCATCACGGTGCAGGACGGCAAGACGCTGTACAACGAGCTGGAGGTGGTTGAAGGCATGAAGTTCGACCGCGGCTTCATCTCGCCGTACTTTGTCACGGACAACAAGACCCAGTCGTGCGAGATGGAGAACCCGTACATTCTGCTGGTGGAGAAGAAGGTCTCGAGCCTGCAGTCCATCATCCCCATGCTGGAGACGGTCGTCAAGCAGCAGCGTCCGCTTCTGATCATTGCTGAGGACGTGGAGAGCGAGGCTCTGGCCGCTCTGGTGATCAACAAGATCCGTGGTGGCGTCAAGGTGTGCGCTGTCAAGGCCCCCGGCTTCGGTGACAACCGCAAGGCCAGTCTGCAGGATATGGCTGTGCTGACCGGTGCCACCGTCATTTCGGAGGACCTGGGCCACCGTCTGGAGACTGCCACCCCTGAGATGCTGGGTAGCGCCAAGAAGGTGACTGTCACCAAGGACGACACTCTGATGCTGGACGGTGCTGGATCCGCTGAGGCTGTGGAGGAGCGTGGCAACCTGCTGCGTTCTTCCATTGAGGCCACCACCTCGGAGTACGAGAAGGAGAAGCTGCAGGAGCGTCTGGCTAAGCTGAGCGGTGGTGTGGCCGTGATCAAGGTTGGCGGTGCCAGCGAGGTTGAGGTTGGTGAGAAGAAGGACCGCGTTGTGGACGCCCTGAACGCCACCCGTGCTGCTGTGGCCGAGGGCATCGTGCCCGGTGGAGGTGCCGCCCTCCTGTGGGCGTCGCGCAGCCTGAACACCCTGTACGACTCGTGCGCCAACCTGGACCAGAAGGTGGGTGTGGAGATCGTCGAGCGCGCTTGCCGTGCCCCCGCCACGCAGATCGCCAAGAACGCCGGTCACGAAGGTGCCGTAGTTGTGGGCAAGCTGCTGGAGAACGACTCGCCCGAGCTCGGCTTCAACGCCCAGACCGGCGAGTACGTGAACCTGGTGGACACTGGTATCATCGACCCGACCAAGGTCGTGCGCACGGGTCTTGTGGATGCTTCTAGCGTGGCGTCGCTCATGATGACGGCTGAGGCTCTGATCGCTGACCACCCGGAGGAGGCTGGTGCGGCCGCTCCTCCTATGGGAGGCATGGGTGGCATGGGTGGCATGGGCGGTATGGGCGGCATGATGTAAGTTGTCATTCCGTCAGCTAGCAGCATTTTGCACCATGAACTTCTCGATCTGCATTTAGTCATGAGAGAGACGATCCGATGTTGAAGCGTGGAAGCTGTTGCGACTGAACGAAAGGACCATGCAGCGTCATGTACTTACTGTACCATCTCGTTCTCATTGCGTACAGAAGAGCGTTAAGCAAAATAGAATTATTAGTTCGCAACCATCGTCTGCTTTTTCTTGTGACAATCATTCTCAAAATAAAAAAAAAGAGAAGGAGAAAAAGAACGAGAATCAAACGGCTTCTCTACCAGTGTACATGTGATGATGGTCTTCATCCAGCAATTGCCTTAAAAATCAGGCTCAGGTAGGTAATCAAGTCTCCTTGCCTTTCATATTCCTGCCCCATGCTTGTCACACTGTATCCATTCCTCATTCTCCAATCTTCCTCAAGAAGCTCAAGTCTCCTGAATCATGACGGTGGACGACACTTCCTCGGCCTCAGGTGTGCGACAACGTAAGCCTCACGGTCCAACGTCTAATGACGAGCCATCGCTGTCCGAACACGACAAGTTCCAGGCCAAGAAGACGTTCCAGAAGGCTGCACGTTCGCTCGCCCGTACGGAGAGTTGGCACGCACGAGCGGCCGATCATTTGGCCAGGAAGAGGATCTACTCGATCCTGGCCGGTGTTATCATTGGTGTTGCAGCTGTCATCAGTTTCCAGAGTTTTTACTTGGAGAAACCTCTGATCAGTGAAGACTCGCTGCTTAAAGTGCGGGAAATGTTCGACAACTTTAACTGGTCCGTGAACGTCCGGGAGGAGCTCTTAACGGTCTTTGACAACCGTCCAGCTCTTCTCGGAGTGGCTGAGAAACGCCCAGGTCTTGAGTTGTTCCAGGAGGAGAATATTACGGCTTATTCCCCTGTGATATTGGTACCGGGCTTCACGTCCACTGGTCTGGAGATCTGGAACGGCAGTGAATGCAGTAAAGCTTACTTCAGACAGAGGATGTGGGGCACGTCCAGGATGTTGCAGCAGTTTATGATGAACCAAAGGTGCTGGCTCGAGCACATGATGCTGAACCGCACGTCGGGGATGGATCCGGACGGGATTAAACTACGAGCGGCTAAAGGACTGGAAGCTGCTGATTATCTAATTGGAGGCTTCTGGGTCTGGGGGAAAATGGTGGAGAACCTGGCTGAGATCGGATACGATAGCAACAACCTGTACATGGCTGCGTACGACTGGAGACTTATGCCACATTTGCTGGAAGAGCGCGATGGGTACTTTACCAAGCTCAAGTACACGATCGAGATGGCGCGGATGTCGGCTAGAGGCCGGAAGGTGATGCTGGTGACGCACTCGTACGCGACACAAGTCTTTTTCCACTTTTTAAAGTGGGTGGAAAGCGACAATGGAGGCAAAGGAGGAGATCAGTGGGTGGAGAACAACGTGGAGGCGTTCGTGAACATCGCTGGACCGACATTGGGCACGGTGAAGACTGTCAGCGCGCTGATGTCGGGTGAGATGAAGGATACAGCGGAACTAGGTGGGCTTTCCAAGTTTCTGGGATACTTTTTCAGCGTCTCGGCACGTACACAACTGGCGCGCTCCTGGTCGAGTGTTTTCTCGATGCTGCCAATTGGTGGTGACCGTATTTGGGGCACTGCGGACTCAGCTCCTGACGATGTGGTCGCTGCTTCCCCACTGGAAACCGGAGAGAACTCGACAGTGAATCCAAAGAAGGTGAAGGAACACGTGGAACGATTTGGGTCAAGTGGACAAGTCGTTCGCTTTGTCAATACGACGCACGAGAACGTGACTGCTGGAGGCGTTCAAAAGTTTTTGGGCGAGCTGGACCCATACCTTGAGACGTTCCAGTCATGGTTGAGCACTGGAATCGCTGAGGATCCGTCCTTGCCTGAATACGATCAGTTCAAGTACTGGACGAACCCGTTGGAAGCAGCTCTACCTAAAGCCCCCAGCCTCAAGGTCTTCTGCTTCTATGGTGTTGGCAAACCTGTGGAACGTGGATACAGTTATGGAGAAAACCCACCCCAGGAAGACAACGTGACTGTGAATGGCCGTCGTGTGGCTCCTTACGTGTTTAACACTGACATCCAAGACTTACCGTACGTCAAGGAAGGCATCCGGTACACTGATGGTGATGGTACTGTTCCTCTCGTGTCGTTGGGACTTATGTGTGCCAGTGGTTGGCGGACGAACAAGTACAACCCTGGAGGCGTCGACGTGCGCGTGCGTGAATACAGACACAACCCCGTGTCCATGCTGTTCGATGCACGCGGTGGGCCGGAGACGGCCGACCACGTCGACATCATGGGCAACCACGGTCTCATCCGTGATGTTCTGCTGGTTGCCGCTCGCGCGTACGACCGCGTGCCTGAAAACATCACGTCGAGCATTATGGAGATCGCGGAGCGTGTCGGGGAACTGTAACTAGCGTTAAAAGCTTTAGCGTCCTCATTAAATGACTAACAGATTCGTTCTAGCACTGGTTGAGAAGCAATGCAACACTTAAGCGACGAGAACTTCGTGAAAAGAGTCGATACCTCACCGACGATAACGTCCTCCACGTCGATTGCGGCGGTTGTTGTTCATGCCAGGAGCAGGAGACGGAAGCAAGTGATCCTGATAGCGTGGCTGCGGTTGTTGGCGTTGCATCATCTCCTGTGGTGGTTGCTGTGGTCCAGGCCCATAGTTGCCCATTGGCCTACCTCCCCGCTGCTGGAACTGTTCGCCTTGGGGTGGGCCATACTGATCGTACGGGTATGCAGGGTAGTTGTCACGACGCACGGGTTGCTGTTGTTGGCCATAAGGAGCCTGCTGGGGAGGTTCCTGGTAGTACGGAGCATCCGCTCGACGCGCATTTGAATTGCCGTAAGCGGCAGGGCCTGGGACTCCATCGCGAACTAGAGCAGGGCCAGTGCCAGCTCCATATCGCGAAAGTGAAGGATCGTACGCTGCACCAGCGGGAGGACCTGTGCGTTGCCGCATCGGCTGCTGCTGAGGGAAAACCTGTTGCTGTTGCTGCGGTTGCTGCTGCGGCCAGCCACCGGCAGCAGTGCCAGCTCTAGAAGGGGCTCCTTGTCCTACGAAGCGGTCGCCATCCTGTGGCCCAGGAAAGAAAGCGCCGGAAGGCGGCGGTGCGTACCCTTGCTGCTCTGGCATAGAGCCCTGTCGGCCTCCATATTCATCGTAAAGTGGCGCATTCTGCGCACTGTACGGCTGCTGTTGTTGCTGCTGGAATGGGCGCGGTTGCTGCTGTGTGGGAGCCTGAGCCGGCATCCGTTGCGGCCCACGATCATACATTGGCATCTGCTGCTGCGGCGCAGGCTGCTGTCCAGGGTAATCGTAACGCGAATGCTGCTGCTGTGGAGGGGCAGCGGCAACAGGAGGACCTGATTGAGGGGGTTGAATGTCCCACTTGTTCGAGCGACCCCGGCCACCACCACGCGGGTCGCGATCTCGGCGGCGATTGTTACCATTTCCGCCCCAATTCCGAGATCCGCGTGGGTCTTGTCGTCCATTGCCACTACCGCTGCCACGGAAACCAGTGCCACCACTAGAACTACGTGCTGTAGAGTGACTGGAAGTAGAAGAGTCCTGGCTGTCTCGCCGTTGCCTAGGAGGGCGACTAGGAGATGCGGACGATACCTGCTTCTTACTAGCGGCTGCTACCTCCACAGAGCGCTGATTCTCCTCACGCCACAGTTTTTCAGCTTCCAAGATCAAACCTACAATAGCACGCTTTAAAAGCAAACCGAAAGAAACACTCGTTAGATACTCCACTTAACCACACAAACGATCAAATCCAGCGAGGACACCCCACTTACCTGTAAACTGACAACTTCCGCGTCCATTGTGACTGCCATCTCCGGAATTTTCAGGTTCTCGAGCGAAATCTGTTGAGCTTTCAGCGCATTAGCACGATCCAAGGCACAAATCTCGATAAATTGCTGCTGGGAGATCTGACAGCGGCCCGAGAACTCTCGGCGCTGCTCCAGGTGCTGCGTTTTGAGTGCTATGAGCCCACGCGGGTCCGAGAAGCCGTGTTGCATCTCCAACGCTACATGGCGAGCAAATAACTCGCTTCCTTCCTTCATCTGCATGCCCACAAGCTCCTGCCACCGGTACAACATCTCCCGGTCACGTGTGCGTTGGTTATCCCGAAGATCACGCACTCCTTCGAAGACGGCACTATCCCCAAGGACATCAGATAACCGCTCCAACAGCTCATTGCCAATTTGCTTCTGGGCCTCGCCATCCGCCACACTATCGAACAACAAGTGCGGGCAACTGGGGATAAACGGCAGCGTCATTGGGATATGCGAGAAGAAGGCAGTGGGCTCAGGGGCTACTGCTGGTTCTGCAACTGCTTGCTTGGCACGTTTAGCATCTCCAGCAAGACGTGGATCCGACGGTGCTCTTTTCGCTGTGCGTCCTACACTCTCCACTGCAAGAGGAGACTTAGGAGCCGTCGTAACTTCTCCTGTCTTGTCAATGAAAGCTACGACAGGGTCTACCAACGAAACAGCTCCAGTATTGGGAACACTTGCCTGAGCCTGTTGAGGCTGCAACGTGCTGGGAAGTGTAGGCTTTGCCGCCACTGAAGCACTAGAAACTGGAGTAGCTACTGCAGAAGTAGACGCAACAGAGGCGCCAAGGGGCGACGCTCCTGGCTGCGGGAACTTGTCCGGCATGACCTGATGCTGCAACATGGCCAAAGACAACTTGTTGTCCACATGAGTGCACACAAAGCCATAAAATCTGGCCCACACGGCCTGATGTTCCCTCTCGGGCAGCGTCTGCAAGGCCCGAGCGAAGATTTTCCTGGCGTTCGAGAACTTCTTCCTCTGCACGCAAAAGTCTGCGTACTGCAGCCACAGAGCAGGGCTGGATCCAGCCACAGGACAGCTCACAGCTCTCTCAAAGACCTTGGTGGCCTGCTTGAACTGCCTCAGTTCCATCTCCAGAGCCGCGTAGAGGCGCCAGAGCGCCACAACGGCCGTGCTGCCTCTCCCAACGCTCGTAGCGTCGCTCTGGCTCTGAACGAAGGCCACCCACTTGGCCAGCGTATCGTCTACATCTTTCCGAGCATCAGCCACTTTCTCGTACTGTAAAATAAAGAAGAAGAGGTGAAAATTAGAGAGAAAATAAGTTGGAAATGCAGATTCTGACGGCTGCAGAGCGAGTTAAGGGATAAATGGGGGCTAGAAAGATGCAGGAGAGCAAGGGGAAGAAGAGGGTACGCACGTTGCTGGAGTGGATCAGCGCCTTCGCTCGCGCCACGACGCCGGGCGCGTCCCACGTCGCCATTTCGTCCGCCATCACGAGAACAAGAGCAGTTGTTTGGCTAGAGAGCCACAGTGACGATGATGTGTGCCACACTAATGATGTATAAGGGTTAAAAAGAAGGGTTAATCTCAACATGCCAGTTTTAACTACTTCTGATTACGTAGGGACTTGGTTCTCATGAGTAAAATACAATACATGTACATGTACAGCTTTGGTACTCAGTAAAGCGTGTATCAAGGTTTTCGACTTTAGGCACTGTAGGTAGTGTAAACTATCACGACTGCCGTTTTAAAACCGATAAGCTGGATGCAGTCTCTCATCTCGAGATAACGTGAATGATCGGTGATCAATGATCACCAGCTTCTTGAGTGTACACATGTGGTTGTCTGAATACTGTCAGCATTTCGGAATTTGCTCCACGGCTAACAATGCGATTCTTCTTCTTCTCTCATGCCGTGATTGTCCTCGCTCTCGTTGCTGGTGAAGATGCTAAATTCCCTTAAGTTCTCGTGTCCGATCTTCCCAACCCGGTTCCAGAAATCGGAGTGCACTGACCACCGTCCATTGGAAGCATTGGGCCGTACTGGGGATTTGTATGGGGACATATTCTAAACCTCTGTATCACGATGCTGTCACGAGTCTTGTATCAACCTCAAGACTTTTACGATGGAGAAGCAACATCGACGAGGAGAGAGTCGGAGGGATCTCTGTTTCCAGCACTGACAAGCTTGCCAAACTCTTCAAGTCTTCCAAAGTGACTGATGAACAACTTCAGATGTGGCTCGCAAGGAAACGCCTGATAATGTTCTGGTGGAGCTCCATTGCTCAACATTCTGACCAAGTACACGGACGCTTATAATGCCACGCGTCGAAGAAATCAACAGTGATCGAAACGCTCACACGGACATTCGACGACGAAACAGTAGCTAGAATGCTTCTGGCAGGGAGAGCGAAATCTACAACGAAGGAGATCGCGAAGCAGTTCCAGGCAGATCAATTGGAAATGTGGCTCAACAGTGGTCAATCTGTGGACGACGTGTACAAACTGCTGAATTTGCCTTCCAGAAGAAATATGATGCATGACTTTGGTGGGGTAAAGCTCTTCGGCACGTGGGTGACGTACATGAATGCTGTCAGTATGAAGAACCCAGAGAAAACGTCTGCTATGCTCTCAGCGTTGGCGACTAGTTTCGTTGACAGACCGATGATGGAAATTCTCCAAGCAGCCAAAACGTTCCCCAGTATGGAGAAATCCGCAGCCAAGTTGCAATTGGAGAAGGCTCAAAGCATTTTTTCGATCGGACTATCCCCGTACGAAGCGTTTAGATCGGTGGCGCTTGATGATGTCGGAGAATCCGTTCTCAGTAGTCCGCTGCGCAGTTGCAGGATGCGCTGGTGGATAAATGGGTAGCTGAGAAAGAGTCACTATCCTACGTCAAATCTTGGCTCAGCAGTGTACATGTACAGTACCATCGTCGGACGAGATGTTGGAGCAGTTCACCAAGAAACTCAACAGTGTGTAGATTTCTGTGAGAGGATACAAGTGCGTCGGCTGCTGATTTCAAAATACCGAGTAAAGATTAATTCGTACTTGAAATACTGTAAAACGTGTTGCCCTCTCCAACCACTGCGACCCACAATAATTGACTTGATAAACTTGTTCAATTGATTGGGTTAAGACACTTGGTTGTTCACATTTAAACACTACGCTACGTCGATTCACGAGAGACTTGACTTTTCTACTGCTCTCTACTTAGGTGACACCGTACCAGCAGTACTTTCGCCCTGAAGAGTATTGAAATTGATGCTCGTGGTAGATCCCGCATACTCGGCGTCAGATTCCGTACTCTCGGCCATGTCAAGGGAACCACATTCCGAGTCTTCGGCCATGTCGAGGGATCCACACTCCGAATCTTCCTCGGCCACGTCAAGAGACCCGCACTCCGAGTCTTCAACGTTACTACCAGTGTCTGCTTCACCGGCGACCTCGTCCGAGTCGGATTCACCAGCCACTGACGAGGTCGTAGTCGACGTTGACGTGCCGGTCGACGAAGAAGTTCCAGTTGAAGTGGACGTACTTGTCGAAGTTCCAGTTGACGTGGACGTTCCAGTAGAAGTGCCCGTCGACGTCGAGGGGGACTCGTCAGTGTCGTCTCCAGCGACGTCGAGGGAGCAGTCAGACTCGTCCGAGCCAGCGACGTCAAGAGATCCGCAGTCAGAGTCGTCGGACCCTGCGACGTCGAGGGAACCGCAGTTGGAGTCGTCTGCTTCACCAGCAGTAGAGTCCTCCGTAGTAGCAGAAGGACTAGCTGTTGTAGGAGTAGTAGTTGTAGTGGTAGGAGTAGTAGTTGTAGTAGGGGCAGTGGTCGTCGTCGAAGCAGAGCCCGACGACGTGCTGGAGGTAGCAGCCACCGTGGTCCCGTTCACTGAACCCGTTAGAGGGACGCAGTTGATGTACACTTGCCACGGAAGACCATGTAGGGCGATCCAGTAAGCTGTCAGCCTCGAGGCATCTTTACACTTGGACACGTCGTACGGCCATTGCGACGGGGTTTCCGGGTAATTGACGGCACAGTTGTCGTCTTCAAACGCCAAGGCGTCGTCGCACCAGACTTTACATGGACCATCGTGACCCTCAGTGAGCTGGTTCCACTCGACGTACTCAGATGGCAGATCCCGAGCCGTTCCATTAGCGAGTGAGAAGCCGCACTCCAAGGTGGCGGTGCCAAAAGGTGACAGCGTCTGCAACTCCCCCGTCTTGTCTACCAGATCCTTGAGAGATGTGTACGTGCTCTCATTGAAGGCGGTCCAGTACGCCTCCGTGTTGAGCTCGGGGGCCGTTGAGTACGACATGCCGTCCGGGGCCGGCAGATACGTCTGACCGGCGATCGTGGCCGCGAAGTTGTTGGTAGCCCAAGACACGGGCCACGTGGGCATCGGGTCGATCATGTAGCTGTGTGCATCAACATGCAGAGCTAGAGTGGCGACTACCAAAACAGCGAATGAACAGGACACCATGTCTCTCTTTATGTTGTCAGGACCGACGGAAATCGAAAAGTGAAGAGGATGTTGCCACAGGTAAATGTAGTTTGCTGGTTCGAGGGAAAGGTGCGACGAGTGTCTGGCCGTGCAGAATGATGCAGGAGGAAACGCTGGACGACGTAGACTTTTGCCTTGCGTTGGGTTACCCACCCAACTTGGGTAGAGGCACGCAGTGGTCACCCGTGACTCTATTGAAAAGCTCGCGTTTCCGATGGAACAGCTGCAACTTGCACAGTGTGCCAGGGTCCCACCTCATGCTTTGACTATCGAATCGAATCGGGGTAGTCGCGCCCCGGTTTGGTCTCCTCAACATGGAGCTGCCTTGGTGCCGAAGAGATTGTTAGCGTTATCGTTATCGCGTGAAATTCCAGGCTGGAAATTTTCAGTACCACGCGCTAGAGATGAATTGTGGGCTTATGTGGGGCTTGGTCGAAGCTTCTCAAGGCAGCAACCTGCAGCTAGGGAGGACGCATTGCGTACTTCAGGAGAGGAACACTACTGACGAGATGACGACGATGCGACGGTCACGACAACCAGGTGCACAGGTGATCGACAGCAGGACAGATGCACTCTGCAGCACGAAAGCTTCTTGATACGAAGGGGGTGTTCGCGGACAGCAGACGGCGGATACTGTCACGACAGCACGGGGTTAGCAGGTCAAGGTGGGACGTGGATTAACTTCTGCTTTAGTCGCGGCTCGCGAGTAGCCAATTGCGCGGAAACCCCGGGCTTGATAGTTGAACACCAACACATACATTTGATCTTTACCGCTGTGGTGCTTTCACGCTACGTTACAACACGTCGAGGGGATTCTAGTTCCCACATCACTTCTTCAGCCTAATTGTATGGCGCCACCTTACCAGCATTGTTGTCGCCCTGGATAGTACTAAAGTCGAAGTTTGTCTGTGAGCCGGCGCCCTGGCTGGCGTCTCCACTTCCAGCGACGTCCAGACCCTGAGAGCCACAGTCCGACTCACTACCTGCAACGTCCAAACCCTGGGAGCCGCAGTCCGACTCGCTACCTGCAACGTCCAAACCCTGGGAGCCGCAGTCCGACTCGCTGCCTGCGACGTCCAAGCCCTGGGAACCGCAGTCCGACTCACTGCCTGCGACGTCCAGGCCCTCGGAGCCACAGTCAGACTCGTCCGTGGTTGGAGCAGTCGTGGCTGATGGTGTCGACGGGGCGTCAGTAGTGGAAGGCGTCGACGGGGCGTCAGTAGCTGACGGTGTGGAGGGAGAATCAGTAGCTGAAGGTGTCGACGGGGTGTCAGGAGTTGAGGGCGTCGACGGAGCTTCAGGAGTTGAAGGCGTCGATGGAGCGGTGGTTGCCGAGCTGGGACTTCCCGAGGAAGAACCTGAGCTGACAGTAGGGGTATCCGGTGTAGATGGACTCGACGGAGTGTCAGTTTCCGCGCTGGATGTGCCGTTCGTCTGCGTCGTCGAAGAGGAGCTGCCCACCGCGTACTTGGACTTAGCACCGGTACCCGTGGTCTTCTCGAGGGGAGCGCAGTTCACATACACCTGCCACGACTCTGTGTGCATCGCCATCCAGTAGAACGTGAGAATGCTGGCACCCATGCACGCATCGCGGTCGAACGGCATCTTGGCAGGAACCATCGGGAAGTTGCGGGCGCAGTTGTCGTCCTGAAACGTGCGGACGTCGTCGCACCAAACCTCACAGGGTCCTTCGTGCGATTGAGTGAACCCCTCCGAGTCCGAGTGGGACCACTCAATGATAGACTTGGGCATTGGCTGTGGCTCTTCCTTCGGGTCACACGAACCGCACTGGAGAGTAGCTCCAGAAACTGTAAGCTTAGCCTTGTCGGTGAACAAGTCCTTTAGAGACTTGTACTTGCTAGAAGCGAAAGCCTTAGTGTAAGCAGCTACGTTGTCCTTCGGGGCGCCGTTAAAGGTGCCAGGGAGACCGGAGTCGCTGGCCTGGATAGAACCGACGAACTGCGTCGGGTCACCTGCTGAAGCGGTGAACTTCACCTTCGGGATCGTCAGGTAGCCGTGACCATTCACTACGCTCATAGCCAAAGCTGAGACCAGCAAGCACTTAAAAGGAGCCAGCATTTTTCGTTCCTATAGCGTGGTCTTCGAGGAAATTGAGGAATGAGTGGCCTAACGCCTTGAGCGCGACCGCTTCGAACACCCAAAACGAAGAGCAACATTGTGCAATGGCAAATCTTACTCTTACTCAGCTCGAGTTGCTGGGCTCCCTCCCTTTACCTTTTCCTGTAAGCTTGTGCAGAACCAGAGAGACCGTCGAGTCGACGGTCCAGCACCACTGCAATGCTGCAAGGGCAGCTACAGAACATCTTCCAAGATGCCACCTGGCTCCGTGAGTGACCTTTACTGAGTGTACTATGTTGTACTTTAATAATTTCTTAGCAACTCAAATAGCCGAATTAGAAGAAGTTTATTAACTACTTAGTGGACCTACAGTATCGTTGGTAAAGCCGAATTAGTTGTACATACACTGTCAAGAGCACAATACGTGTTGCAAACTGGTACATGAATATTATCGATCAGGAATGAATTCTTAGACAAAAAGAACAATCTTGGTGCCATCTCTTACATGTAGCGGAGCAATGACAAAGTATCGTATCGATAAATGGGCTTGGATACTCTCGTCAGTTCAGTTCCAGCTGGACGTGAGGAAAAATTCTCTTGGAGATCTGCATCCATACAAACTTCAGGTGTAAAAGCAGAGGACCAGGAAGATTGCGACCATCCATAAAACAGATCTACACAGACGATAGAAGCGCCTCGACAACGACATTTTAGAGCACTTGACACCACTTGCCAGCATCCAACAACAGCTACTGAAGATTTAATTGCTCAGAATCAGTTGTTTGTCGCTGGAGAATCTCCAGTGGAGATTCATGAACAGCGCGGGGGCAATCGAAGTGCATGCACTTACCGAGGCTGCCAGCACACAATGATCACTAAGAGCTTCTTTACGGCGCATCTTTTTACAGGATAGAATGCAGGATCTGACACTTGCAGAACTGCCAATGAACCACTTGTATTACTGTACATTGTAGAGAACCATGTACCGTAAGCATAGGTACCTAGAACCTAGTGAACGTGCAGCTCTTACTGTGCCTCACCTTGAAACACGGAGAGGCGTTACCGCAACCTTATTACAACAACACAACATCCAATATGGCAACCTTATGGCCTAAAGCAACCCCGGAGCATCTGTTTTTCAACGTAATTTATAATAAATTTCACAAACACGTCGACGTCGTCATCATTTTCTTTGTAAAATACGCGACCACGTAGCCTTTGACACAATTTTTTCTAAAAATAGAGATTTGTACTATACATTAAATCTAGGTACGGTACACATATTATGTGTTTCTCACGCAATATTGTGTGCTGCACGACAACTTGTGTGGCACACATTCTCGATACTTAGAGATTTTTCGTGAAGAGGAACGATGGACGGAAGATCGCTAGCCCGTGAGCTTGTGCGCGCCCGAATTAACGAGCTCATGGTCATGAAGAACAACCTGGAGAAGATTGGCACGAATCTGGAGAAGCTACTAAGACTACAGATGGAGCTGCTCTCCCAGATTGAGGAGGATGAGGAGAGCATTTACGGCTTGGCATCTGATTTGGAGAGTTCAAGTGTAATTTTGGACGGTACTTCATCGTTTGGGGTGCTTTTAGAGCTGACGGTACACAAACTGAGAGGGTAGTAATATTGGTTGGCTGTATTACCATGTTAATACTGCTACTTTCTCCTACTTCAGCTCCTCCACAAGCTTCGCGTCGATAGTTTTCGTCGTTTCTGTAGTTGCACGGGCCATACGGCGCTCACGTGAGTTGCACAGGATGACCCACAGCATTCGAAGCCTCATAACCTTCACGTCATCGGCGGAGACACGACAATTCTGCCACTGGAGGTTACCTGTGACGTAGCTATAAGCTTGAGCAACCACTAATACTCCACAACTTGCACCGTCTGGCTGCTGGGGCCTTTCAATCCACTGGAGAGGTGCAATGTCTAGTTTTGTTTTGGGGGAGGTCGCTTGACACCATTTCTCTACGAAACCACACACTCCTTCTTTTACCACCTTTTTATCCGCGTCAAAAATACCATTCCACTCGCTCTCAACATCCTCACGGTAATCTTCTTCAATGAGCGGCTCGTACAGGTAAGCACTCACGTGCAGGACATCATTGCCTTCATCGTAGTTCAACCGAGCAATAGTAATCCCCCAATGGTTTCCTTTTAAGTTGACAGGATGAAGGATAAACTTCATCATAGTAATAGGAGTAACGGGGGAGGTTGGCCATCCAATGGCCGTTGTCAAAGTTGACAATACGTAACACTGCTCGTTCACACCAGCCAAAGTTTCCAAACAGAAATCAATAGGACTGTCATTAAGCCAGCCTCTGCATAACCCTCCAACGATGTTGTCGAAAGAAACAAGACCCTTTCCACGCTGTGTGGCAAATTCAGAACTCAAGCGACTCGAAGCAAACTTTGAAATGATCTCATTCGCCATGTTCCAGTGCCGGTTCCTGACAGCATCACTCAAAAGACCAGCAGTTCCTGTTTCCGACTCAAACAGGTTCACATCTGAGTCCACTTTCCTCCAGTCCCTTTCCAACCACTTTCTGTCCTCAACCCAAGCTTGTATCTTCCGCTTGACGTCGTAGAATGTAGTTAACGCACCTACGTATTGCCTAGAGAACAAAGAATTAGGGCAACCTTAGTACAGCAACCTTAGTATAGCAACCATAACTGTAGAGCAACCTTACCCGCTGAATTTCCACAACTTGGGATCGATTGTCACCACAAGGTCGGTGACAATGCCTTGCTGCTTAATATGATCAACAAGCGGATCTGGTTCACGCTGCTCCGCCTTAGTCGCCTTGATAGCGGCTTTCATAGATCGAGAGAGGTCGGATGGAATCACGAATGGATGCATGTAAGTGGCTGGCCGCATTGCCTCCCAGCTGCACTGTAGACGCCTTGATCTCAAGTACGCGTCTTCCAATTGGACCGGATACTTGTCCATTACGTCAGAAACTCGCTTCAAATTCGGAGTGTTCCGCATCCAAACCACGAAATCGTTCAGCTGTACAGTCAGATTGCTGGGGTACTTGTGAGCTGCGAGCCGCTGGTAGAGTTTTGTCTGGCGTAGCTGTTTAGTTGTCGTTCTGGGTCGCCCTTTAGCCTTTGGTTTTGGTACGTTAATTATATCCACTTGACGCACTGGAGCAGGTGTTACCGAGGCTTTCGAGACTTCAGAGACGATTTCATCACTTGGCGCTGCTTTCTGCTCACTCGTTACCTCTCTTTCGATATCATCCGTTGGTTGCGTTGCAGGAAGGTTCTCGTCCTCGCTACTGGCGTCCGTTATGCCTTCAGTGGAATCCCGTGCCTCCATAAGAGTAGCAATCCCCATGGCTTCAGTAGGGTCTAAAAACGAGAACGTGTCTGCTTCAGCTTCCTTGTCTCCATCACTATCACGATCTCCCCGCACACTTTCTCCAGTCTTTCTTCCATTCAATCCAAACTCCACTGTCTCCTTCCAAGCGCTGAGCTCTTGGTAGTAATTCGCACTAGATAGCTCCGATAGATGCTGCAGTAATGGCTCAAGCATAGACCTTGCGTAGGAATATTTTTCGGCGGAGCTAAGAACAACATGGTTAGCACGCTCGTTTCGTCGCAACCGAACAAACACCACCTCTTTCTCGCCCTTGGGGGGTGTACATGCCGGTGGTTTCCCCCTCGAACCCTCTTCATCTTCTGGCAACCTTATCTTCGCTTTCAGCAACCTTAACTTCGAACGGTTTACAATAGGTTGTAGCGCGTCCGCGGCAGAAGAAAGATCGTCCTTAAGATCCAGCGCTTCGAAAGTACTCCATCGCTTCGGAATTGACATACCAGGTAGCGTCTTGAAGCCATGTCCCTGGCTGGCGACATGCATCAGATGACAGCACGGCAGATGATTGCTTGTGTAAAATAGGCAGGTACACGTCCAGCATGCATCGTCACATTCGTATTCGTAGTGCGATGAATACACTTTCCATTCTGGCAGCGAAGATCCCTGCTTGCACGTTGTATCTTCCAGTTGATTCACGAATTTCTCCCACTCTTTTTTCACCTTATCCAACACGTGAGTTGATAGTCTTCTTGCTACCGCTCTCAGAAATTTAGGGACTACCGCGGGCGCTCGCATAGTTGAATGCAGCTGCCCAATTTCAGCAACAATTTGACGTGTAATTGTCATCTGGTGTTGGAGTAGCCCAGCGATAGTTTTGTCAATCCGGGTCTTTCCCCCAAGCAGCATTTTCAAGTACTTCCAGTTGCTTTCAATCCTGTTTGTAGTCGTGTTGCCCGCGGTAAAATGCCGTCCACGAGCGTAATTTGACCACATTGTCCGACAAGTATTCCAGTTTTTCTCAAAATATGCCAAAAACGAATGCTTCTTTGCTTGTTTGCAATATGACTTGAGCTCTTCGTAGCGTGCTTCATATGAAGCCTGTGTCTGGCTAACAATAATAGAAGTTAAAATGTGTCGAGAGGCAATGTTGAGACACACACGTACCAATACAACATCTTTATCATTATGTTGAGAAGGTCCTCGCTTTCGGCAACCTTGATACGGTACACGGGGCGCTTCATCACCTTCTTCCAGTAAGAGATGGCGTGGAACTGGCAAAGTAGAACGTGAGCTCCTGGAAAGCATTCCTCTAGAACCTTCCACTCGACGAAATCTTTGTCTATCACCACAGTTTTCACGCTCTCCCATCTTGGATTCTTCTCTTTAAAATAATCCAACACTCGTTTCATCGTGAGGGCAGTTTCGTTCAAACAAACGAAATCAAGTACAGGGAAACCGCGACCAGTACATGTAGTGACGACCAGACTGCCTGAAATGTACAATGTAGAAACCAATTTGTAAAAATTAAGGTTGCTATATCCTTCATTATGGTTGCTATAACAGACTTACCCAAATGATAACCGAGGTTGTTTGTCCCGTGGGTAAAGTCCATCGTCAAATTTTCTCCCCAATTCTCAAACATCATCTTCTGCACTTTCGTTTGAATCACGATGCCGCACGTGGTGTCCATCTGGTCTTGTATAACGAGAACGTCACTACCATCAAGTTGACGTAGAGAGTGGAGCATGTTCTTCAGCATATCTTCGGCTGAATCTTGGCCCATAATACTTCGGATGAGGTTTCTTGTTTGCTGGGGAGTCACTTTGCAGCCTATACAAGTAAAATAGCAAAGAATATACATATGTAGGTGAGCTTTTGCTACATCAGCGCACAAAATACCAGTCGTACCAATACGTTCGTTCAGGAAATTGCTGATGTGAGACGAAGATACGCGTGCATCCACCAGCGTCTTCACGTCTTCCCGATCTTCCGTATCTAAAGGCATGGTGTCTGTAGTCAAGTAAGATGAGGCTTGTGCATCCGTGGTTGGATGGGAATGCGTATGATTCTGTAAGAATAACAAACATGTTAGAAAATAATTAAATAATTGGCAAATAGTGTTCTGTACCTGGTTTCGTATCACAATTGCATACGATCCATCATCAGCAAGACATACAGCAGGTGTTAGCCGTGCCATACACTTGCAGTAGCGCTGTTTGCGATTGCGTTGTCCCTTCGATCTTGACTTCTGAGTTACCCCGTGAGTACATCGATAAATTCGATGTGCGAACTCAAATTCAGTAGGCAGTTGATCTTCGTGGATCCTACGTTTCAAGCATTTCATCATTAGCAATATCCAGCGCTAGAATATCAATAAATCAAACGTACTTGTTGTAATTCTCCGTCTTCTCGGAACTGCGCACACGAAACTTTAAGTTATACTTCCGCTTGTAAGTCTGGAATGCCTTCTCAAAATCTTCCCAAGACGAGAGCGTTTCTGCGGGAGCAAACGGTGGCACAGTATTGATGATTTCGTCATCGCCATCGTGCATTGATGCCAGATCTTCTAGGTGCTTGCTGAATCGGTGTCTTGGTACGTATTCCGAGCTGTCGTTGTCTGCTGAGAATATGGTGTCACCATTCGAACCAAGTTGACTTGCTTCTTGCAGCATCTTTCTCTTTTTGAATGAAGGCAGCTGGATAACATTTCCTGGTATATTGTAAATTCATAAAGAAACCTTTAGTGTCATGCAGCAACCTTAACAAAAAAGCAACCATATTTTTTCAAAAAGCAACCTTACCCGAGGTTGGTTTTGTTGTGGCTGTCCCCCTTCGCTTAGCGTTCTTAGGGGGTGATGCACGATCTAAATAGAACACAACTTCCATGAGCTTCAAAGATTTCAGGCTTCCAAATAAAGGAAACTCCTTACCTTCTTCAGAATTCACTTCTTCGATAGAGACCTCAGAGCTGGACCCACCATCATTATCTTCCTCTTCGTAGGCTTCATCACGGCTATAGTCGCTGCTTTCAGTGTCGCCCCCCAGACCAATTGTAGCCAAAACGTCTTTGAGATGCGGCGACGTACGTTTGCGGCCTGAAATAATACAGTCTTTGTCAGTATGCTTTACGCTAGACCATATAGACGAACTTTAGTTCTCGTACCAGACTTCCGTGTGCCCGGTGTCCTAGCCATGCCGCTCCTTGCCTCGTTTAGGTCGCCAACCTCGCTCGTGCTCGACGCGTGTACTCGCTCCCGCGCAATTTCTGGAATGAGAGGCTCACATTGATCGTACTTATTAAATAATCGCACTTAGGCGGGTTGATATAGTACAGTATCGTACTTAAACACACCGATAGTACAGCTGGATTTGATTTTATCTTACCATGGGAATTTTTGAAAATGACAATAGCAACCTTAATCCCAGCTATAGCAACCTTACATGTCTCATATAAGGTTGCGGTAACGAGTCCGTGAAACACGACGGCTTACGAGTCGTTGCTCTGTTCAACCCGTTTTCCAGCAAACAACTTTACAATGACAGGACCCTTTACACTGGACTACAGGCGGTTCACGCTTGATGCTACGGCATCCAATTGTTGAAGCTCTTCCGGCCGTCATGGTTGTCTGGAAGGTGAGAACTGGACGCGCATGGGTGCGAGCAGCAGAAGGTTAGCCCTAGAAAGCTGCGGTTCGTGTGTTCGAACAGCAAACTGCAGTCGCACACACAGCATAATACATGTAGGCATATTATGTGACGATCAGCAAAACCCGGTGATCGTTTTAATCAACAAGAACCGAATGGAATAAGCTCGCAAAAAGGTTGGAGCCATGTAGTACATTCGACTTATCGCATCGTGGTGGTTACTCTTTCCTGGCTGTACGCTACGCTACGCAAAAAAAATGAGCTGAGCTCGTCAAGGAAACAACTACATATTCTGAGCGGTCACTGTTCCAGGATTCGTGTTGCCCTGGAACGAGTTGAAGTTGTAGTTGTTCGGAGAACCGTTCTGCTGCGTTCCCATGTTCTGAGTGCCTGTGTTGGTCCACTGGTTGTTGTTGTTGTTGTTGTTGCTACCGTTGTTGTTCCATTGGTTGTTGTTGTTGTTCCCACCGTTGTTGTTCCATTGGTTGTTGTTGCCGCCAGTTTTCGAGCCCTGGTTGGTGTTTCCATCTGTTTTGAATGCAAGCTCACAGCTCACACGCCAGCTCCTTCAACCCGCAGCCAACGTAGTTGGCTCTACCTGTGTGAAACTATAGTTAAGCTGATCTCCAACTGTTAGCACCTCAGAGGACAAGGACTACAGCTGGTTGCACTTGCACTTGCACTCGTGCATGCAAGTGACGCAATATACAAGGGCGCTCTCCCTGGACTACTAGCATGGTAGGCGAGTGCGCTCTGAGAACTAGAGTAGGAAGATCACTTTCCAACTTACCTTGGGATCAACAAGCAACAAGCAATACACGTTGGCTTACGGGAGTTCCAGCTCCCAAATCGTGAGCACGTCACAAAGTTAACTTTAGTCTATCGTGCAATCGATGAGGACTCGCAGCGGCCGTACCAACCAAGGCTCTCAAAGAGCACCTGCTGATGCGACTGCTGCTCAAGTAAACAACAACGCACCGATCTCTACCTCTTTTCCCGTGACATCGACATCTATTACGCCACCGTACGTGACGAGTATCTCTCACAGTTCCTTGGTCAAATGGAAGCGTGAAAGACAAGAGTACGAGGAGGCAATTGAAGCTCGATGTGATGTCACTGGTGAAGATAGAGGGAAGGCTTTGCGGAGTGTCAAGAACTCGTTTAATCGACAGTTGCTAACCACTCTGTGCAAGTTTGAGTGGGGCACGACTGTTGAAGCCGTTACGGAAGAGCGTATCATCGAAGAGTTGGACAAGATAATCGGCACTGTCATGAATGACGCGATTCTAAACGTTGATGCCATTTTTAATGACGAACTGAAGATGAACCTACGTGAGCGTGATGTGAAAGCGCGTGTAATTAACTATTTCATGCGCTGCGACGAGATCATCCTACAACATGGCATGGCTACTATTTTCTCCACTGAGACGGGGGTGAAGGAAAAATGTAACATCCTCAGGAAGCATCTTGAGCCTGCAGCATTGCGAGAGGCTGTTGATACACATCTCCGCATTGTAGACGCAAGCTGCAAATCCGATGAGAGTGCATTATACTCGCTGGTGAAGGACAAGGCGCTGGAGCAAGAGAGGATCTATCAGTTGCTGGCAAAACGGAAGCACCAACACAATGACTCTCGTGCTGCTACTAGCACCAAGCAGGGCGCAACGAGGCAAGACAATAATAGGTCTAACACGGACAGGAAGGTCCAGCGTGTTCCTGAGCATTCTCGCCCTGTGCCTACGCAGGCAGCACCGAAGCCGCCTGCTGCGACACAAAGCAAGCCACGGACTGGTTGTTTTCAATGTGGTAAAGACCACTGGCTGAGCCAGTGCCCGGATTTGGACGAGGCTGAAAAGGACAAACTTTTGGCCGAGCGAAAAGCAAAACGGTCAGCCAGCAATGACAAAAACAAGAAGTTCAGGTCGAAGCGTGTTGATGCACCGTCTACGGGAGATAGGAGGAACCCCCCCAACAGTGGTGATCAACGGATTGCTCGACATTCCCTATTGTGCAGATAGCGGCTCGGATATGAACATCATTTCGCGCAAGCACGTCGATCTGCTCTGCGAGCAGGATGCGACTGTAGCGCTTGTCGAACTGGATGCGCCAATCATTTCGAGAGCCGTTGGTGGAGCTATGCTCACCTCGACGCATGCAATTAACGTCCGACTGACTTTAAATACGGCGGCTGGTCCTGTCAGATGTCAAGATACTAAGCAATGTCTAGTTGTCGAGGCGGATGAAGATGAATTCATTGTCGGTAAGTTGTTACTGGCCGAGCTTGGAATTGATGTGGATCAACAATTGGAATATCTAGCGACGCGGGAAGTCGAAGATGATGATCCGTACAGCGACTCGGAGGGAATCTCATGCGCGAAACCTGTCGTTGGTGACATTGTGACGAATGTCGTTGATGCTTTAGTGCGAGATGCTATCGACAGCGGCTCTATTGACGAGTATACAACTAGTCGATTGTATGAGGTCGTTCGAAAGTACGGTGGATGGCGTTTGGAGCTTGGCGATGATCCTCCTGCGCGTGTACCCCCACTGAAGATCAGATTGAAGCCTAATGCAACACCTTATCGCTGCAAAGTTCGACAGTATAGCCCTGAGAAGTCTGAATTCATGGCAGAGTTCAACAAGAAGCTCGTGTCACTCGGCTGGGTATACGAAAATAGGGAAAGCCGCTGGTGTTGCCCTGCTTTACCGGTGAAGAAGCCCACTACAGGTGAATTTCGGCAGACAGTGGATTATCGACCGACGAATGCAGTGACTGAACCCATTGCTGGCGTAATGCCCAGCCTTGAGGTGGCTCTTGAGCATTGTAAAGGCAAGATGTTCTATGCACTTTTCGACTTTCTAAAAGGTTTCTGGCAGCTACCTTTGGCAAAGTGTTGCCAGGAAATTCTCTCGTACATGACAGACCGAGGTGTGTATACACCGACCAGAGTGCCGCAGGGTAGCACGGATGCTGCACTGCATTTTCAGGCTACGATTGAAATGGTGTTAGGTGATTTGGTGAACACTTGCGTGATTGTGTGGATAGATGACTTGCTGGTCTTTGCGGACACTGCAGAGGAGCTAGTGAGCGCAATAGAGGCGATTCTGTTGAAACTGGATGAGCATGGGCTCATACTCAACCCGAAAAAGAGCGCATTGTTTTTAACTGAAGTACGGTGGTGTGGCCGTATCATTAATCGGCATGGTATCGGACATGATCCAGAGCGGATTCAGGCTTTGCGAGACATGCCGCTACCAACCACCGCCGCCGACTTGCAACAGTTTCTGTGTGCCAGTAATTGGATGAGGGCCGGTCTAGTGGATTATGCGAGGGTGGCCAGACCTTTGCAAGAACGCGTTGATGCCGCACTGACAGGTACAAAGAAGACCAAACGAGCGGCTGCAGGAGTCAAACTGGACCTGACTCCAGATGAAGCTGCGAGTTTTAATGCTGTGAAGGAACTGCTTGGTAACTCAGCTATGCTAACCTTCCCCGACCCTACGAAGCAGCTTTGCGTCCTCAGTGACGCCTCGGACTACGGGTGGGGACTTGTAGTCTCTCAAGTGAATGAGTGGCAGCCCAACGTACCCATCCATGAGCAACAACATGAACTTCTGGTGTGCATGGGAGGCAGCTTCACTGGCTCAGCTCTGAATTGGAGTGTCATCGAGAAAGAATCATACCCAATCGTTCACGCGTGCGAAAGGTTGGAGTACCTGTTACTACGGCCACAGGGGTTCAAGCTGTACTGTGACCACAGGAACATCATATACCTGTTCAGCCCCAGCAAGGCGTTGAAGAAACATGTACGCGGCAAATTGCTAAGGTGGTCTACTAAGCTTGTGGAATACCGGTACACGATCGAGCACATTGAAGGTGTGCATAATGTTTGGGCAGATCTGATTTCGCGGTGGGGTGGTGGATTTCAACCTACAGCGCGCATACATTCTGCTAAGCGATTTACCCGTGGGAAACAGAAACACTCTAAGACAACGAGGAGTGTTGAGGTGGTAAGGTTACGCCCACTTGACGACGAAGGGTTTGTGTGGCCTACTTTAGAGGAGATTGGCAGCCAGCAAGCGCTGCACACTGCTCCAGAGGGTGCTTCTCTACGCGATGATGACTTGTGGCAAGTGGACGGACGAATTTGGATACCTCGTGAGGCAACTACGCTAACTCAGCGGCTGATGATCATTGCTCATTGCGGACAGAACGGACATCGTGGCATGCACGTCATGCAGAATCACATCAAGCGTTTGTTTTCGATTGGAGGTTTGAGTGAGCTCGTACGTGACTTCTGTTCGAAGTGTTTACTTTGCCTACACGTCAAAGGCGGGAATGTGATACCTCGACCATACAGCGAAACACACCACACCTACGAACGCAATGCCTCTTTGCACTGGGACTTTTTGTCTCTTGGCGAATCGTTCGGAACGTCCCGATACGCACTGGTCCTCAAGGATGAGGCCACGCATTTTGTCGAGCTGGTGGCATGTGACAGTGCAACGTCTGAGGTAGCTGCGAGTGGTATGCTAGATTGGCATAGCCGCTTTGGCACACCGAAAGTGTGGGTGAGCGATACGGGTTCACACTTTAAGAACAAGGTGATCGCCGAATTGAGCCGACGCCTGAAGGGTCGTCAAGAGTTCGTTCTAGCCTACACACCGTGGAAGAACGGCTCGGTGGAACGCGTGAACAGGGACATTCTACAAGTATTGAAAGCCCTGGCTCTGGAGTTCAAGGTCAGCATCACAGACTGGCCCTACCTTCTACCACTAGTACAGTCTAGTATCAACCATTCTCCGATGCGATCACTAGCGAATCACGCTCCGATTGAACTTTTTACTGGACTACCGTGTCCCAGCACTCTGGACACTGTTTTCCTTCCCGGAGAAAAAGGACGTGTAATCACGCTGACTCAGCCAATGCCGAAGATAGACGAGCTCCTAGCCAATCTGAGAGAAAGTGTCATGAACATGCACAAGGCTGTGAAGGCTGAGCGTCAGCGCCAATCCAAAAGGTACCGGGATCGCCCCCACTATGCAAAAAAGATCAACTTCTCAATTGGTGACTACGTGCTACGGTCACGTGTCGATGACAAGCTGCATGCAAACAAAATGCGAATAATGTGGGTTGGTCCGTACCGTGTTGTGGGTAGTACAGACTACTACTTCACGGTAGAACACTTGGTGAACGGCAATACGATGGATGTGCACCCGTCTCGCCTAAAATTCTACGCAGATGACTCTCTTGACGTCAACGAGGAGTTAATCGACCACGTCGCTTCCCAGGGGACGCTATTGGCTGTAGAGAGGCTCGTGGAGCATCGAGTGAACGAAGACATGGGGGCGTATGAGGTCAAGGTCAAATGGCTGGGCTTGGAACCCATCGAGGACTCATGGGAACCTCTAAAGACAATGGGAGAAGACGTGCCTCAACTACTTCGGAACTATGCTAATGACTCAGACGATGCCTTGTTCAAGCGTGCAGTGCTTGATATGATCAAACCCAAGCAGCGTGAGGCCACAAGCAGTGCTGGAAGCTGAGTTATAGCGACATCCTTCCAAAATCGATCATCATTTTGAGAAGGCATGACGCGTGAGTGATTGAATATGGCTCATGTGAACTCGAGACCTATACACACGCTGGATACAGGTACTTGGAGGGCATCTACAAAAAATTGGATTCAATCGCCTGGATAACGACAATACATTCGACGCTCAAAGAAACCCCGGATTATAATTGGCTGAAAATCTTCAAATAGAGATCTGATTGGCTGAAATTGAATTGGTGCAAATCTTGCGGATACCAACCGGTAACACTGCAACACGTTGAAGATGGTGGACTGGCTGTGCAATCAATGCGACGAGGCAATTCGACTGAACGACAACAAGATGTGATTCACAGCAGGCGTTGAAGAGCTTGGGGGGCAGTGTTGTGAATGCAAGCTCACAGCTCACACGCCAGCTCCTTCAACCCGCAGCCAACGTAGTTGGCTCTACCTGTGTGAAACTATAGTTAAGCTGATCTCCAACTGTTAGCACCTCAGAGGACAAGGACTACAGCTGGTTGCACTTGCACTTGCACTCGTGCATGCAAGTGACGCAATATACAAGGGCGCTCTCCCTGGACTACTAGCATGGTAGGCGAGTGCGCTCTGAGAACTAGAGTAGGAAGATCACTTTCCAACTTACCTTGGGATCAACAAGCAACAAGCAATACACGTTGGCTTACGGGAGTTCCAGCTCCCAAATCGTGAGCACGTCACACCATCCTTGTTTTGCGTCTCCGACTGCTTGTTATTGTTTTCATCCTTATTCTGCATATCGGACTGCTTGTTGTTGTTCCCATCCTTGTTCTGCGACTCTGTTTGCTTGTTAGAGTTGTTACCCGTTGTCGGCGTACCGTTGTTCGTCGAGGGAGCAGTAGTAGCCGAAGGTGCCGACTGGGTACCAGGTTTTGAGGGTGTTGACGGAGCGTCTGATGTAGACGGTGAGGAAGTCGACGAAGTCGATGACTTCGAGCTACCTGCAGAGTATCCCGAGCCGGCAGTAGGGGTATCCGGTGTAGATGGACTCGACGGGGTGTCAGTTTCCGCGCTGGATGTGCCGTTCTTCTGCGCCGTCGAAGAGGAGCTGCCCACCGCGTACTTGGACTTAGCACCGGTACCCGTGGTCTTCTCGAGGGGAGCGCAGTTCACATACACCTGCCACGACTCTGTGTGCATCGCCATCCAGTAGAACGTGAGAATGCTGGCGCCCATGCACGCATCGCGGTCGAACGGCATCTTGGCAGGAACCATCGGGAAGTTGCGGGCACAGTTGTCGTCCTGAAACGTGCGGACGTCGTCGCACCAAACCTCACAGGGTCCTTCGTGTGATTGAGTGAACCCCTCCGAGTCCGAGTGGGACCACTCAATGATAGACTTGGGCATTGGCTGTGGCTCCTCCTTCGGATCACACGAACCGCACTGGAGAGTAGCTCCAGAAACTGTAAGCTTAGCCTTGTCGGTGAACAAGTCCTTTAGAGACTTGTACTTGCTAAAAGCGAAAGCCTTAGTGTAAGCAGCTACGTTGTCCTTCGGGGCGCCGTAAAGGTGCCAGGGAGACCGGAGTCGCTGGCCTGGATAGAACCAACGAACTGCGTCGGGTCACCTGCTGAAGCGGTGAACTTCACCTTCGGGATCGTCAGGTAGCCGTGACCATTCACTACGCTCATAGCCAAAGCTGAGACCAGCAAGCACTTAAAAGGAGCCAGCATTTTTCGTTCCTGTAGCGTGGTCTTCGAGGAAAATTGAGGAATGAGTGGCCTAAAGCCTTGAGTGCGACCGCTTCGACACCCAAAACGAAGAACAACGTTGTGCAATGGCAAATCTTACTCAGCGCGAGTTGCTGGGCTCCCTTTACCTTTTTCCTGTGAGCTTGTGCAGAACCAACCTTTTGGGCAGATCATTCGTCAGACTGAGAAAGAAATTCGCTGTCGGCGGCTGCAACGCTGCGAGCTTTTGCAAAGTCAGCTAAGTACAGAATATCTTTCGAGACGAGATCTCAACTCTTGATTAATGCTGCAACTTACTCGAATATTAATCATGAATGCATTAATTTGTACATGTGTTGACAAGGACACGATGCGTGTTGTTATTCAAGCTGGTACTGCCGACATTTCACTGGACGATCGGTAAAGCAGGATCACGGTAAAGCAGAAATTTTTAAACATAGCACCATTCGTAACGATAAATGCGCTTGGATACTCTCGTCAGTTTGTTAGATGTGATGAAATCCTTCTGTTGAGTCTATCCAAGCGTTCACAATAAACGTTTACAAGTATCCGGATAAAAGCAAGACATTGCTCAAATTGCCAAGTGAACTCGATCCCCGAGTCTCAAGTACCAATGCCTTGAGACTCGGGGATCGAGTTCACTTGGGGCCACATGGTGGTATGCACCACAAAGCTATCCAAATGATAAGAAATAATTAGCATTTGAAATATCCCATTCTACTTGCCTCAGTACGCTCCAGCTCCCCAGCACCAACCATTGGAGCTTGTTGATGAAGGCCGCTGTTGACGCGGCACACTTGTATATGCAGCCCGATGTTGACGCGGTCTTCCAGGCATATGCCCTGTCCTAAGCGAACGCCAATGTGCAACCATTAGGGTTAACCCCTCGAGTACGGAAAAAAAATGTGTTTTATATGCAGTATTCAGCATAATTAGTCTTGGCATTTGTATGTTACGGGGTAGGGCGGACCTGGGTGATAGGTAGGCTAAGGACACAAACGTGCTAAAGGTGCATGTAAACTGAATATGAATTCACCATGACACGGTGTTGAACTGCATTATTCACCATAATGAAGATAGAGACTGGACACGTTTCCCGCCAACTTGAACAGAAACGAATGCGTTCGTTTGGCCAGTTTCAAAAATTTTGAATTTGATACTTCCAATACAAACTCTTATATAGAAAGGAGGTGTGTCATCCCTATGATTTGTTGCAATCAAAAGAAAGTGTTTGGCGTTTGATGCGTGATGATCAGACTTGGGATGTGCTGATGATGTGCTGCTAGACAGCACGCAATGTAATCATGTAGAGACCGAATAATACAGGTTATATGCAGGTCATTATTCAGCTTACCACCTACGGACTTGTTCTGCGCCTTTTGTTTGAAGCCGGAGTGCTCGGCGTGCCCGGAGACGATGGTGTTCCTGGCGTTGCACGTATGGCCTTGCGTCGCACTCGAATACTCCTACCGCTTTGAACGGGGATAAGCTTTCCATCGGCCCACTCCTTGTGCCAGATATCCCAGCACGTCATTGCCACTCCACGCACTTTGCGACGCGCTCGCATACAAAGGAAAATAGGGCCTGTAGTGTTGCACTCACTGCAGAAAAATGAAGTTGTCGACGCACGCTGCACTCCTGCGCGCAACACAGAGCACACCTTGCATGTCCTTTGTCGACGTTTTGCCTGAGTATCCGCATTTCGCCACTCATCAACTTGGCGAGCCGTGTGACCTGTCGTTTGGCTTCTCCCAGTCGAAATTGGCTCGTATGAAGCGGTTTCAGGTGGCCGCTGAGTACCGAATGTGTTAGCTTCGTACATGTCCGCCGGCACCAGGCTGCAAAGCTGCATATGCAGCTTCTTCAAGTACTTGACGTGGCTCAATGGGCTGGAGGTCTTGTTCTTGTGAAAAGCCTTGTGAACGATGTAACTGTTCACAATGGCCACATCAATTAGCCCGAGCACAAGCGACTTGTAGTATTTGTTGAATCGCAGGGCTCGCTGGAGCGAGTAGCGCTGTAGACGCAGCTGGTCGTGGACGTCCACGCCTCCCATGAAGGCGTGGTAATCCTTCACGACACGGGGGCACGCCACTTCCACCTGGGTTGCACCATCCTGCCGAACAACGCGGTCCATTTCAAGACTTCCACCAGTGCACAGGAAGTGAACGGGACGTGAGTCCCACCAGCTAATTGCCGCCATACTGGGGACGTGCTTCGACTTAGACACTTTGAAGGATCCGCGTGCAATCTCTGCAGGACGAGTTTTCTTCTTCTCGATCACAGACTTGCTGTAGCCTAGCCGGTTTGTCATGATAGTCCCAACGCAGTAAAAACCCATGACCAGCAACTGTATAGCTAGCGCAACGGATGTATAAAATCGGTCTATTACGACCAGCCGCATACCTTCTTTCTTCGACTCACGACCAAAAACCTCCAGTAGGTTTCGAACCACTGCTGCCGGCCCAGACTTCATGTCAGTGTTGTGCGCATCGCTTGAGTGTTCCTTCTTCCCGCAGTAGACCTCAAACCTGTTCATATTCAGTTTAAAATTCTTCGGTCAGTGATCGAAAGCTGCATAATGCACTGTAGTGAAAAGAAACTTGCAAAAAAAACTTACCGGATGCAGTACGCAGTGACTGCACTACAAAGCATAAAGAGCTTTGTGCCCCACTTGTGCGGCTTGTCTTTTAGGTTCATCGGAATCGTCTGTCATGACACCACATCACATGCAACACAATAGTCAGTATAAAATTCAGTCCAACATGCAGCATTGCATTCAGCATAGCAGACAGCATACAATTCAGTATTACATGCAGCTTATTATACAGCTTACCATTCTCGAATTCGCTTGCAGATGCTGCACTATCGTTTGGAGGTATGACGGTGTCCATGGAAGCCGAATCGTCGAATTCCGACCCCGTATCCACGTCTTGGACATGAGGTGATGTCGCCACCAGAGACCGTGGTGGTGTGCTCGCAACAGGACTTTGGATCAAGGAACGACGGGTACGTCGCTTTCCCTGTGCCCGACGTGGCGGTGTCGTGACAGGTGGCGTCGCGTCTGTTGCCGCTTGTGACTGGTTCGTAGTCACGGGAGAAAATGCCGCTTGAACTGGAGGCGTAACGGTAGGAGCTGCTGCGTCACCATGTTCTGCTGAAGGAGCTGCAGGCGCTATTTGACCGTGGAGAGGAACACCAGCTTCCTTGCGCAGCACTGGTACCAATACCACGATAGGTTAGAAAATATGTATATACCGCTTTGATTTTAACATACCTAGAGCGTAATACTCCAACACAACCCTCTCACCGCGGACGTAGTCAACGCCTTCCGTCCCCGTTATTTTGCGGCCAGGACGGATGTAGAAGTAGCGATCGTCTAGGCTGCGGCGTGGTGGCGGCTTACGCGTCCACCCTTTCTCCTTGAGCTCTTTCCAGACGGACTTAAAGGAGAGGTCTTTCCCGGTCACCTCGCTGTTCAGCACTACCATACTCTCTATACCCCACTTGATCTCTGGCCGCGTAAATTCTCGAATGAGGGAGTTTTTGTGAAAGCGGCAGCTTGCCAGCCACACGTTGGGCCCGTTGGACCACACGTCTCGCGGTGTCTCTAAAACATAATGCAAATCAGTTGCAGTTTCGCAGAACTCGTTGAGAATTTATATTTCAAAATTCTAAAAACCCTGGTCGATGCACACTTCAACAGAGGTACAGAAACTAAACAAGTGCTTGACTTGGTGTTTGTATGCCACTGTGGCGGGGGAAAGGACACCAATACAAACTTTAAGTCTAAATTTGCTTAAACTGAATATATTCAGTTTAAGTGGATAGGCTATGCTGCATTATGCAGCATCCGTACTCGAGGGGTTAATTACTTCAACCACGAATTAGTAGGTAAAAGGTAGGAGTTATAATCGTGCATTGAGAATTAAAAAGAGTGGACGCGGCGGGAATTGAACCCGCGTCCATCCGCATAAAATGCGGTACTCTTGCCAATTCCTGTTGCATTACGAAATGTTAAGGCCAATGGGCATCGCTTGTGGCAGTCGTAATGGGCAAGCAGTTCACTGTGGACGGGACCCAAATGGGACCAGATCGCCCTGTTTTAAATTCGTCCTGGGAAGTGAAAGCTGTACGAGCAGCATGAAACTAGAAAGCTGCTTATTGCTAACTTCGCAGTGCTGTCGAACAGCAAACTGCAGTCGCAGCACATGCTTTTATATGATCAATCGACTGTAAAATCATTTGTCAGAGTACCATGCAGCACCCGCGATTGTTACATGTGGGAATGCAAGCAAGCAAGAACCAGGCTTAACAACATCACACATATAGTCGATTTATCGCTTCGTGGTGCTTACTCTTCATGGTCGTACGCTACGCTACGCAAAAAAATGAGCTAAGCTCGTCAATGAAACATCTACATCTTCTGGGGAGACACTGTTCCAGCATTCGTGTTGCCCTGGAACGTGTTGAAGTTGTAGCTGTTCTGAGAGCCTGTTCCGGTGTTCTGGTACGTGTTCTGCTGCGTACCGGTGTTCTGAGTGCCTGTGTTCGTCCACTGGTTGTAGTTGTTGCCGTTGTTGTTCCACTGGTTGTTGTTGCCACCGTTGTTGTTCCATTGGTTGTTGTTGGTCCACTGATCGGTGTTGCCGCCAGTGTTTTCTCCTTTGTTGGTGCTTCCACCCGTGTTCGTCTGCGTCTCAGTGCCAGTGTTGCCACTCTGCTGGTACGTGTTTCCACCAGTAGTCGGTGTGCCGTTATCACCACTTCCACCAGCGACATCGTATGAACCGCAGTCCGATTCGGTAGTCGGTGTGTTATTGTCTTGGCCCTCGTCATCCTTTCCACCAGCAACATCGTACGAACCGCAGTCCGATTCCTTCGTAGTGGGGGTCGAAGGAGAACCTCCTGATGCAGGAGCAGGGGTAGTGCTAGTAGAAGGAGAACCTCCCGACGCAGGAGCAGGGGAAGTGTTGGTAGAAGGAGAACCGCCTGAAACTGGGGCCGGAGTGACGGACGGAGTGTCAGCAGACGAAGAATCCGTTGTCGGCGTGGATGGAGAACCGCCAGACGAGGGGGTCGATGGCGAACCACCAGACGACGGCGTCTGAGCCGCAGGGGATTCAGCAGAGGAAGAATCCGTGGTAGTGGCGGAACTACCCGACGACTGTGTAGTGCCACCACCAGAGCCTCCACTGAGTGGGGCGCAATTCACGTAGACCTGCCACGTGGGTCCGTGCATGGCCATCCAGTAGAACGTGAGCTTACTGGCACCTGAACACTTGCTCTTCTCGTACGGCATCTCAGCAGGGGCAGTCTTGAAGTTCGCAGCACAGTTCTCGTCGCTGAACACCATCGCATCGTCACACCAGGCCTCACACGGACCTTCGTGGGACGACGTAAAGCCTTCTGAATCGGAGTGCGACCACTCTAGAGTAGCAGGAAGCGGTTGTGCAGTGGCGTCCGGATCGGCATTACCACACGTGAGCGTGGCGCCTGTGACGGTGACCTTGGCCTTGTCATCAATAAAAGCCTTTAGAGATTTGTAGGTGCTGGCTTTGAAGGCTTTCGTGAACGAGGCCACATTGTCCGCCGGTGCGGTGTTGAAGGTGCCCTTAAAGCCTGAGGAGGAAGCCTCGATGGTGGCAATGAACTGAGACTTGTCGCCAGCCTCCGGCTTGAACGTAGCGGCGGGCTTTGTCATCCAGCCGTGGCCATTGACAACTGTAGCGGTCAGGGCCGAAGCCAATAGTAACTTGACGGGGGAAATCATCCAGACGCGAACAGCAAATTCAGGACGAGGGAAATTGGCGAATGAGTGGGCAAGTGTCCGCTTCGGACAATGAAAAGTTTGGAGCCCACCTTACAGATTAAAAGAGCATCTACAGCACATCCCAAGCCGCTCAAGTTGAACATGATACACCTCCCTTTACGTTTCCTGCCAGCTTTGTGCAGCGGTGGGCGCTTCTTCAGACGGATAGCGGACCATAACCTCTTTTCCAGTACTTCGAAGTAGTTTGAAAACGTCAGGTATTGTTATCTACAATCTGACTGCAACAAACACCATCGTGCTTAAAATGAACGTTGCACTTCTGGTCCTGGACAGTACAGAAACCGGAACGGGCCTTGGATCGGTAAGCGGCCTTTACATCGAACAAGAGCGCTACGTTAGGAAAACGTGACAGCGACTATGAAAAGATAGATAAAAACTTTAACGACTTATAAGTGTTTTATTACGGTCGATCGGGGGTGTCCTCAAAACCAGTCAAACAGCTTTTTATGTGTACTTTTCTGCCAAAACAAACACTGAGAATTCTGCAAAGGTGGCAGTGCCAACTTGGCAGTGCCAAAGCTAGTGCTTTCCATATGGAATGAGCTCTGATCACTACAGTATCTAACTGATCCGCTTGTCAGAGTATCCATGTGGTTGGTCCTTGGGATCTGTTCCGAGAATTAGATCGATACAAATCCCAAGTAAATAACAAAGGAGTGGAGGTAGTTTACCTCAAATTCTTGAACCATGGTACGAATCGTACCGTACGATACAAATCTGCTCGTACAACAACAGCAATCTGTCTGCCAGCATATCGTGCCAACTCACTGGTACTTTTACTAAGCTCGATTAGACGTCTTGCACATTGTTCGCTCGCTAAGAACAATTCAGGCCCTGAATTTCACCTATTTGTTTAAACACAAGTTGCTTGCTGGGGGAATTAGGTACAGAGCAGTTTACAGGAATATGGAATCTACATTTGCATCCAGCGCACGAACCTACGGAATGCTGGTAGAAGCTCTGCACTTTTGTCCTCGTTTTGGAGATGCTCCAACTTGGAATCAAAGGACAGCAGTTTGCGAAGAATTTGATCCTCTACATGCCTGCCAGACAGATTGGTATGGTTTGCACTTCGTTGGCACTTGGGCAAGTTGTGGGGGATCAGGAAAAGTCATACACACGTGGCTGAGCAGTGCTGGGCCAGCAGTGCCTGAGTCACTGAAATACATGTGCATGTACTAGTATATCCTGTGCACACATGTATGCATTGTAGCTGTAGATAGGTATGCTTGTTTGATGTAGTGCCGAGAATTGGGCGCCTACCGAGGCGAAGATGCAGCTGTGCACGTCTTCTGGTGAGGTAGCCGACTAAACCACAACAATTTCAATTCGAATTTAGTGCCAAGAAGCGGGTGTTGAGTCCCTCAGGTGACAAGGCGGAGACGGCGCGTAGAATCAATGTAGAGTGTGCTGAGCTACAAACTCGCTGCCAAGGCCTCAGTGAACGACTTCGCCAACGTGTTCCTGACGAAGCCGTGCGTGCTGAAGGGCTGCAAGTGCTGGAAACGCTCGCGGAAGTGCTATCTGGAACCTGGAGACAACCTACCTGCCAGTTCCAGTCCACCGGACTAGTGACAGTGTCGTCGGCGTTGGCAGCGCGTTCAATGTCAGTTGTCTCCGTCATAGCTTCTTCCCAACAGCTTGCACTGTTAACCGAGCTCGTAACTTAGAGAACTTGTAAAGGTTCAGCAACGTACAACCCACAAATGGATCTGCTTGGTGCAATTCAGCTCCAACTGCGCGGCTAGCATTGTCCAGCCAGCATCGTCCATCTGAGCCACCTCTAACACAGCAGCCGAGACGAGCATCGCCATGAGGGTGCGATCGGTGCCGGGCTACACCGCGTTGGTTGGCGAGATAAGTGCGCGGGGAACATCCCGCGATAAAGTACCGATAAATTACCCACCACCACCTTACACTCTCCCCCTAACGACCCTATCTACTCCTTTCCTACCCCTCCACTCCGATGAAGTGTTTCAGCCTGGTACCTCCGACAGAAACTCCAGGTTTTGAGGGTGTGGTTGAACTGAAGTCCGTAGCTGCGAGGAAGGCCCTGCTCGTACAGTGGATTATCCACGGACTTCTCGTGGTCGCTGTCGATCGGCGGGTCATAGAGGTAGCGCATCTCGCAGACTACTTCGTGAATCAACGGAAAAATCTTCTCATTGAAGGAGAAGGTCTCCGTCGATCGCCCTTCGTTGTTATACACAATAACGCGAGAAAAGCCGAACAGGGACTCGATCGCACGTGTCTATCTCCACTCCAAACAGGAATGCCACATCGCCGTGTTTGCGTAGATTTGAGTTAGTCCGTTGGTGCTGATGATGTCGATTGAGGATGTCTTTGGAATGCCCAACCTTCAGGACAGTGGGGCCATCAAACATATTGTGGTTGAATGACGACGTTGATCCACAGTGGAGAACGTAGATCCCTCCTGCTCCATGACGAACTGGAGGATCGTAGAATACCCCAGTCACATGCGGCCTGTGATGCACCGCGTAGGGTCGGTCTGGGTTGCTCGTGACATCTTCATGGAGGGTCGCGGTGCAGTACAGGCGACCTTCCTGCAAAACGTCCTCAATTTTCAGGTAGGTATGGTAACCCTCACCATATATGTTCGCGTGCGTCATAATCCTCTCATCGTTGTCGCCAACGATAATAAGATGCTCACGCGGAAGTGATCTCGAAACTGATCCCAACCACGTGCTGTGCGAACCCTCGCTTGTAAATCTCTCCAAAGAACCTTTAAAGTAAACCGGATTGGGGAAACCTTTCTCAACATTTACACGCGCTCCGCTTACTTTTTCCGTTTTACGCTACAGTCACGTAAAAAAAAGAAGATGGAGTGCACATACATTTAATGCGGCGCTACCGTGCCAACATTGTTCGTGTTCTGGAACGAGTTGAAGTTGATGTTGGACTGGGACTGCGGGGGTCCGGCGGTGGTGACCTTCTGGTTGTCTGCTTCACCTCCAACTTCCCCCTGTGTGACTTGAGACGTGTCTGTCGTCGTGCCCCAGTTATTTGTATCACCTCCCTGGTTCGTGTCTCCTCCCTGGTTCGTGTCACCACCTTGATTCCAGGTGTTGGTATCACCACCTTGGTTCGTGTCTCCTCCCTGGTTCGTGTTACCACCTTGATTCCAGGTGTTGGTATCACCTCCCTGGTTGGTGTTGGTATCACCACCTTGGTTCCAGGTATTGGTGTCACCTCCCTGGTTCGTGTTGGTATCGCCGCCCTGGTTCGTGTCACCTCCTTGGTTCGTGTCTCCTCCCTGGTTCGTGTCACCACCCTGATTCCAGGTGTTGGTATCGCCTCCTTGGTTGGTGTTGGTGTCACCCTGGTTAGTGTTCCCTGGTTCCACGTGTTGGTGTCTCCACCTTGGTTTTCCTCAGCCATCTCAAGAGAGCCACACTCAGAGTCGTCAGCCTCTTCGACTTCCACAACCTCAGTGACGGCCTGTCGAAGTGCTCGTTTGTTTTCGTAGCTTTCACCACTGACTGCCACGGCGACAATCAGCACTGCAACAGCGGACATGAGTATGTTCTTCTTGAAGGAGACCATCCTGGTAAAGCTTGGATGTGGAAGTGTAGTCGCTACAGTAGTTGTTTGAGAGAAGAAAATTCAATAATGAAAGAGCCTCTCCAAACCGCCCGGAGGGTAAACAGGCACAGTGTCTCTTTCGAACAGCACACGGAAATTAAAGCTACAACAAATCCTTGAGATAGTGGCTGCACACTCCTTTGCGTTATGACAGTACAGTATCTTCGCTCACGATCAGCCTTTCCTGTAATTTGTGGTGATTCAGGATCGCAAGTGGCGAAATGAAGAAATACTTGATATAGTAGCAATACGTACTGTGTATAGAGTTTTGTGCATGATACTTTCTGATAAAGGTTTGTACTTCCATTGTCCAGAACCCAAATTCAGCATTTACTGTAGAATACCAACAACACCGTACTGAAATAATGTTGACATGGTATCCCGTGTCTGTTTGGAATGCACTATGTGCCAAGATATTCGACGAGATTTGTGCCTTGCACTTGCACTACATGCCAACTACACGTACTGAAACTTGTAGCCCGTCAATGCGGTATTTCTGAATTCGATGCTATAGCTCAAATGGTACTACGTTGAGTGTTGGTTCTTGGAATTGATGACACAACGAGCCTTTCTTGTAATTTGTGGTGAACAGCATGTCTTGTACAAGATATTTTTTTAAACTTATGAAGTATTTACTGTTTCGTAGATCTTCGGTTCTCAGCAACTTGAAGAATGGACAGTCTTAGGGCTCTTACGAGCGAAGGACGTACCAATGATGCAACAAGGTTGAATCCATAAAAGTCAGTTTATACTTTTAGGAATTTCTGTAGAATATGAACGGCATCGCACTGAAATAATGTTGAAGCGGTATCCCTATGTTGTGGGATGACATACAGTATGTTCCAAGATATCCGACTGCCGTGAGGCGATAGTACATGTTATTTATTGTAATAAGACTGTGCAAGGACAGATCAAGCCAAAATCGTCAGAGCTTCTTCATTCGATCAAAACCAGTAGCGCAATATAAACACAGAAAAACTGTAAATACTACCGATAATCAGCGACGCTAGGGTGCTCGCTCTTCGCAAACACAGCCTTTACGATGTAAGATTGAGGCGGGTACATGTAAATGACTGGTCTGTTTTACATAACCCTTGGCAAATGTAAAGTCTTCATCCTCCCTGTAGAGACATCGGGGTGCCGAAATAATGTTGAAGACCCTCGGCAAGGATAGCTCAATGAGATTGTACCTTCAAAAGTTAGGTTATCAAGCCTTTGTGGCTTCGAAGCTCCCATCCAGTGCTAACTCTACCTGTACAGTTGATAGAGCGCGACCGCCGATCAATTCGTCACAACGCTTTCTTATCACAACAAGTCACCACAAGCTGCCAAGCATGAAGGCGATCACAAGTTTTGCTGGCCAAATGCAGCTTGGAATTCATAAAGAGGCTTACCTGTGAGCCTCTTGCGTTCGATTCTGATTGAATTTACAACCTACCGAGGCCCAAGAAGCTACATATCTCGACTGTCCTGCTGCCAAGTTCATACCAAGAAAAAGACGCAGAAGACGACAGTTGGAGATCTACTGGTACACCCACGCACATTCAACGTTTATCGCGCGCTCAGCAGCGCTTGGTCTTTCGTCACATTTTACGCTACACTCACGTAAGAAAAAGGAAGGAGTCAACCCCAGACGTCTACTGCGGCGACACCGTACCGGGGGTAACGTCACCCTGGAACGTGCTGAAGTCGATGTCCGACTTGGAGCCGGTGTACTCCTTGTTATCGCCAGAGTTGCCAGACTCCTTGTTGTCGTCTGAGTTACCCGAATTTTGCGTCGTGGACTCCTTGTTATCACCTGAGTTGCCGGACTCCTTGTTGTCATCCGATTTGCCTGAGCCCTGTGTCGTGGGAGTGTTTTCTCCAGAACTGGGGGGCTGCGTCCACGTGTTACCGCCGTCGGTGTTGCCCGAACCGGTGGTAGGTGCCTGCGTCCACGTGTTGCCGCCGTTGTCGCCACCCTTGTCGCCGCCATTGTCACCGGTGCTTGGGGGCTGCGTCCACGTGTTACCACCGCCGGAACTGCCGGAACCAGTACTTGGCGCCTGTGTCCACGTGTTGCCACCGTTGTCACCGCCGTTATCGCCGGTGCTTGGGGCTTGCGTCCATGTGTTGCCGCCGTTATCACCACCCTTGTCACCGGTGCTTGGCGTGTTGCCGCCGTTATCACCACCCTTGTCACCGGTGCTTGGCGTGTTGCCGCCGTTATCACCACCCTTGTCACCGGTGCTTGGCGTGTTGCCGCCGTTGTCACCCGTTCCACTCTCCTCGGCCATTTCCAACGAGCCGCACTCCGAGTCATCCTCGGCCATCTCGAGTGAGCCGCATTCGGAATCGTCTTCGGCCATTTCAAGCGAGCCACACTCCGAATCGGATTCTCCTGCAACTTCAGACGGATTAGCCTCACCACCAATGTCACCCTGCTGCACAGAGTTCTGGTCAGTGTTGTCCTGGTTCTCCGTCTTAGAGGCCTCCTTGTTGTCGTCCGTCTTGGAGGCCTCCTTGTTGTCGTCCGTCTTGTTGTCGTCCGTCTTGTTGTCATCTGTCTTCGAAGCTTCTTTGTTGTCTTCCGTCTTGGAGGCCTCCTTGTTGTCGTCGGACTTCGAGCTCTCCGTGTTGCCGGCGTTCGAGCCACCCCAGTTGTTGGTGGATTCACCCGAGTTCCACTGATTGGTAGAACTACCAGCGTTCCAGTTGTTCGATGAACCGCCGGTATCGGTACTAGGCGCCTGTGTCCACGTGTTGCCACCGTTGTCACCACCGTTGTCTCCGCCATTATCGCCGGTGCTTGGCGCCTGTGTCCACGTGTTGCCACCGTTGTCACCACCCTTGTCACCGCCGTTGTCACCCGTGCCACTCTCCTCGGCCATCTCTAATGAGCCGCACTCGGAATCATCTTCGGCCATCTCGAGTGAGCCGCACTCGGAGTCGTCCTCGGCCATTTCCAGAGACCCACACTCCGAGTCGTCGGCCATTTCCTCCTCGGCTACATCTTGAGCCTCGAGACGTAGCATTCGCTTGGCCTCATACGAATCGGCTGCACCGCTGTATCCTTCCACGCTCACGGCTAGAGCCACCGCCACGGCGGTAACGAACAAAGTTTTCTTGAAGGAGACGATCATCTTCCGCTCTTACAAAGTCACAAACAACGAGAACGGAGGCTTGAAAGTTCACGAGTGCTCAGTGCTTCGTACTTGCTGAACTGCACGAGATGATAACTTCAAAATTAAGGCGCAAATCTTCATTACTATCGGTGAGCTCCTTTGCTTATATCTAGCCTTTCCCGATCAGGCATAGTGAACGCCATACAAAGAGTTACGACCATGCGATACAAAGGCAGGAACGGAAAAGCTGATGGGATGAGGATGCAACGAGAGGCTGGGGGGCACCCCGTACTGTACAGTGGAATTGGCGACGCGGATCGCAATCGAGACCTGCGAACAGCAAAGGCTGTTGACTCGAAGTGTGAAGCACAGGAGACTGCAGTTCGTACACACCACCTGTGCACGGAAGTCCTTTACGCAAGTTGTCATGGTACTGTAGTGGAACCTTACATCAACTAACATCATGATGATACACGGGTGGAAGATTTCTTCCTTTGCTTTCAAGACAGTACAATTGCATCTCCTTGCGCTGCTCGATATCTTCGCTGCAGTTTGGCTAGGTTCTCCGGCGAAAGGCTGCCATGTGCGCGCAGATCAGTAAGGAAGTGAGTTCTAGGGTCCAGGTGGACTGGAGGAACTTCGCGTTGGGTAAAGTCGATGAAGCAGCTTTTGGCCATCAAAACTCTCATACAAAGCAGAGGTTTAAGTGCGCGGACAGTCACTAAATACCGACACCAGTAGAAAGTGGACAACCCAGCACCCAATTCCAGTTGGCAGGTGTCCCAGTACGATTCGTACTGTACGAACGCTAAAATCGTCTGCGCGTAAAGTAACATCCCTTTGAAGAATGGGTCACTGTAGGCAGATGGAGATGAAGGCAACCGAACTAATACAGCAGCGGACATCGTGCATCCATAGTATTTATCGAGCTACCGGTAACACCATAGATCAATACTGCATACTGCACAATACCGCCTCAAGAAAAACGAGAATGGTCGTCGTTCGAGCAGCGGAACAAGATTCTGGCGTCGGCAAAACCAAATCACGTCGGTATCCCAGCTGGACTTGGTCCCAACCTAAACTGCAATACAGTATTGGTTATACAGGTATGTACCACAATCCGGTACAGTACTGATATTCCTCCTCCTTCTTCTCTTCATCTTCTCCTCCGTTCCTGGAAATCGACTATGTTGTTGGAGTAAACGACAGTTGGCAGTCCTACGGTGATAGTGGGTTGCTGTTGGACAGCAGTGCATTGAGAAGACAAATCAAAGCTGGGACGAAGGTCGAGACGCTGCACTGGAGAGATGCAGTGAATGCAGTCGAAGACTCCGTCTAAGTCCCAGGAGAAAAAGGGTACGACAAACGGAGCAGCAGGAGCTCTCCATGTACATGTGAAGATAGCAGAATAGGAGCTTGGAGCTCAGTCCGGAAACTAACGAACAACCAACAAGTTAAAAGTTTTCAAGCTTCGGTAACGGCTAAAGGGTAGAATCGCATTAGGGTTATGAGCCCAACTGCAAATCCGAGCAGCAAGAGTGAGAAGATGTCCAAGGAAGACGACGTTTCGTGGACCAAGGACGACAAGCCGAAGAGTTGGAACGGCAGGGACTGGCCAATGTACAAGAACGTGATGTTGCGGTACCTGGGGTGCTTCAAAGTTGATCCGGGTGAGTCTGACCTGGACGACATCGCAGAAGGAAGGGTGGTCCCGACAGACAAGTGGAGTGACCTGGAGAAGAAGGTCCTCGCACGACAAGAAAAAATTCTTGGTAAGATAATTTCTGGCTCGCTTTCATGTAACCTCGCCAGGCAAGTGATGAACATGAAGAAGGGGTCAGAGATGTGGGCGTATCTGGCAAAGAGATACGAGGGCCGAGAAAACGCAACTACCATGCTCTTCACGCAGCGGACGCTGCGGCAGAAACTGGAGATGGCGTTGTGTCGACCTGGTGCGGACGTGGAGAATCACCTGAACTACATGATGTCATTGCGCGAACAATTGGCAGCGTTAAATGCTGACGTTAGTGAGGCGTGGATGGTCGATTTGCTGATCAGATCGATGTCTCAATTAGGTTACTACTCGCAGCTCCAGACACTGCAGCTTATCGGCAGTGATAAGTTGGACACTCCATTGGCGGCGAAGGCCATGATCCTGACCCTGGATAAGAACGCTTTAGTTGAGAAGCAGCTGCAAGCCCGACGATTGGGTGGGAACCAAGCTGGAAGTGGCGGCAACCAGGCTCAGGGTGGTGCAAGTGACAAGAAGACTGGTGCGGGCCCAGCCAAGAAAACCCAAGGCAGCTCGCCCACGACGAAGAAGAGCAACGAAAAAGCAGCTCAAAGGCAGTGGGACTTCGAACAGAAGACCTGCTTCAACTGCCACAAACCGGGACATCGGAAGCTCGAGTGCCCCGAGAGAAAAAATGACGAGGATGCTGAAGGTAGCGGAGGAGCTACTACTGAAACGCATGCTAAGTTCTCTGCTAGCGTGGCGGCGCCAAGCTCTGCAGAAGGTAACGACCGGTCGTCGCGAGATATAAGTGGCGGACAAAGAAAAAAGTGTCCAACATCGAAAGAAGAACTTCGACGTTACGACGCGAGCAACTGGTGTTTTGACTCTGCCTGCAACCGAAGCATTGTCGGAGACAAGCGCTATTTCCTGACGTATCGCACTCTGGAAGAGTCGGAGAAGGAGCAAATTTACTCGATTCATGGAGTTACCAAGCCGGAGGGTGTCGGTACTATTGAAATTTGGTGGGACGCGCAAGGGAAGTTGGTATCGGTGCAACTGGAGGATGTGTTCTACGCCAAGGACACAGATAACCTTATTTCTCAATACAAGATGGAGACTCAAGGGTACAAGGTGTACTATGATACGGAACGTCATATCTACTCGGCAAAGAAGGATGGCGAATTGGCCATGAGTGTCCGAAGAAATGCGATTGGGATGTACTTCATCAGTGCGAAGAAAGACTTTCTTGCTGGATACAACCCCAAGAAGCAACCTCAGGTGTTCGTGAATTACACCATGAGTGACGGTGTAGAGAATCTGCAGAGATGGCATGAGCGGCTGGGACACATTTGCCCTCAGCATGTCCAGATCATGGCCGACCGCAAGCTTGTGGAAGGAATCCGCTTGCAGAAGCGCGAATTTAAGGACTGTGAGCCGTGTCACTTAGGAAAGCAGAAAGCACGAGCATTAAACAAGGATCTTGAACGTGGACTGGAAAACAAGAACCAACTCGTCTTCGCGGACTTGTTTTTCCCGCCGAAGTCAAACGGAACCAGGTACACAGCGGTGCTGGTAATCCTGGACGCGTTCACGAGATTTATTACGGCGTATCCGCTCAAGTCGAAGGAAGCCCCAGAAGTAAACGCTTTCATGCGGCGATACATTGCATGGGTAGAGCGGCAAAGCCCTGGATTTCCGGTGAAGGAGATTGCCACGGACAACGGTGGGGAGTTTTTCAATGACGAAATTGATGCCTACTACAAGCATCATGGAATAGAGCACAACGAGAAGCCGCCTAAGTGCTCGCACCTGAACATGTGTGAACGACAGCATCAAACTCTGAGCGGGATGCTCAAGTCGATGATGGCGGACTCCGGTTTTCCGAGATCGTTCTGGGTTGATGCTCTGCAGAACACAGTGTACGTGAAAAATCGAGTGTATACTCGGGCGTTAGGAAAGACTCCGTACGAGGCGATGTGGGGGCGCAAACCTGACGTGCACCATATCCGGCGATTTGGGTCGGTGGCGTATGCGCACACGAAAGTTGGTCCGAACAGATCGAAGTTCGATGACAACTGTAGAGTTGGGTATGTGCTGGGGTACCAAGAGGGGAATCTTGGGTGTAAGCTGTATTTTCCCCAAGCGCACACGGTCGGGTACGTGCTGGATGCCAAGTACAACGAAGACATCGTGTACAAGGAAAGATATGAGCAAGAGGACCAAGTAGTAGACTGGTCGTATGAAGTTGAACAGGACGACGCTATTGACGACGTCGAAGTACTCGACGAAGACACCGACAGCAGTGATTTCGAGGCTGAAGCTCAGGAGCAGTGCCTCGAGGGGGCGGTGGAGAGCGTGTTTTACGATGCCGACGCTAAGTTTCCAACTGATGAACTGGTGTTCAACCGAGTTCGTTGTGAGTCAGAACAACGAGATGGGCAGGAACAAGTCGTCGGTGATGCAGTCGACAGTGAAGTCGGTGAAGAACAACGAGATGGGCAGGAACAAGTCGTCGGTGATGCAGTCGACAGTGAAGTCGGTGAAGAATCGGAGGTTAGTGATGGTGCTGAGGACGCAAGTGTTGAAGAATATGCCGATGGTGAGCCGGAAAGTGAACCGGACGTTGAGCCTGAGGACCTCGGTGAAGACGAAACAGAGCTAGCCGAAGACGGATCCGGTGCCGGCGATGACAACTCAAGCATGAGTGTAGAAGAACCATGCGTAACTAGCGAAGGAGTGCATACCGGTGTGCGACGGCCTCGTGCAGAAACCAGTAGCGAAGACGGAACAGAGGAGAGACACCCGAGGAAGCGCAGAGCTGGTCTACGTGAGTATGGTGGTGGTTCGGAGCAGGAGTTCTCGCTGTACGCCGCTATCGCGTACGCTCTAGAAGCTTTGAGCACTGAACCTGAACAAGTCTGGCACGAGTCCGAGGTGAAGCTACCAAGGACATATAAGGCTGCCATGAGATCTCCACAGCACAAGGAGTGGTGGAAAGGGATGGAGGAAGAAATGGCCGCCATGGAAGCCAAGGATGTGCTAGAACTGGTGTCGGAGAACGAGATGCCCAAAGGCAAGAAGGCACTGAACACTATGTGGAGATATCAAGCCAAGTCGGATAATCTCGGCAACGTGAGACGCTTTCGATCTCGACTCGTGGCTCGAGGTGACGAGCAGGAAGCTGGGTTCGACTACGTGGATACGTTTTCTCCCGTGGCGCGCATGGCGACGCTAAGGTTATTTGTGGCGCTGTGCCTGATATTGGAACTTATTCCATATCAATGTGACGTGAATACCGCATACTTGAACGCGCTGTTGAAGATTTTGCACTTCATCCGACACATTCCTGGGTTTCCATGTCCGGAAGGCATGGTTTGGAAGGTGAAGCGCGCGCTCTACGGATTGCACCAGTCGGGACGTGAGTGGAATGATCTCATTTCAAACTGGTTAACAGAGCAGGGATTCACGCAGTGTACAACAGAGCCGTGCTTGTTTTTCTATCGAAAGGGCAAAGTGACCACACTATTACTGTTGTACGTGGACGACATTATAGTGGCAACCAACCAGGAGCAGTACAAGGTTGATATTTTCGATAAACTGAACAAGAAGTTTGGCATCAAGGACCAAGGTGTGCTGCATGATTTCCTTGGTGTGCAGTTTGATTTCTCCGAGGACGGCGTACGCATGCACCAGACGAAGTACTGTCAAGATGTAATTGAGAAGTACGGCTTTGCTGATGCTGTAGGATGCCGATCACCGATGGAGACCACCACCAAGCTGCAAGCTACTGGTGATGAGAATGTAGCCGATATGTCTTTCGACTATCATGGGGCCATTGGGAGTTTGATGTACTTGGCCACAACGACCAGACCTGACCTATCCTATGCTGTGGGCCAGCTAAGTCGATTTGTGAGTCGACCAAATGCGAAGCATTGCGGGGCGCTGAAGCGCGTACTGAGGTATCTGGTTGCGACTAAAGAAGAAGGAATTTTCTTCAGCAGACAAGCTGCAAAGGAACTGAGGGCCAAGGTGATCATCGATGGATACTGTGATGCAGACTGGGGAAATTGTCCAGACACTCGCAAGAGTATAACGGGATACGTTATGGAAGTCGCAAGTGGTCCGGTTGCTTGGGCTGCTAGACGGCAGACTGTGGTGGCGCGGTCAACAGCAGAAGCAGAGTATGTTTCAACGTGTGAAGCGTGCATGGAAGGTCGCGGCATAGCGAATGTGTTGATAGAAGTGCTACCGAAGAAGTATCCTGTCGAATTGCGTATTGGAGTTGATAACCAGGCTGCTCTTGCCTTGGCTACCAATCCAACGTACAGCCGCCGTACCCGTCATATCGAGTTACGATATCACTATGTGCGTTACCAAGTCAACCAAGGACAAGTAGTACTTTGGAAAATCGCTGGGGAAGAAAATCCTGCAGATGCATTCACCAAGCCACTCGCGGTGCCGCGATTGATCAAGATGAAGGGTCTGCTGAACATGTCCCCACTGACAAAAAGAACGACACGCGAATGCAAAAGGGAGCAATATTTCTCTAAACTACGTGACATTCCGCAAAACATGAAGGTTGTTCCGAATCGGCGGGCTGATTCGGAGGACGGCGTGTTAGAGTAAGCGACAGTTGGCAGTCCTACGGTGATAGTGGGTTGCTGTTGGACAGCAGTGCATTGAGAAGACAAATCAAAGCTGGGACGAAGGTCGAGACGCTGCACTGGAGAGATGCAGTGAATGCAGTCGAAGACTCCGTCTAAGTCCCAGGAGAAAAAGGGTACGACAAACGGAGCAGCAGGAGCTCTCCATGTACATGTGAAGATAGCAGAATAGGAGCTTGGAGCTCAGTCCGGAAACTAACGAACAACCAACAAGTTAAAAGTTTTCAAGCTTCGGTAACGGCTAAAGGGTAGAATCGCATTATGTTTCATATGTGTTGGACACGAGTACATACACATGCTAATTTGATTTTGAAAAATATGCGAGATGTTTTTAACAGACTTTCACTTACGTCTACAGAATCCACACGTAAAAAATTGATACCGGTACCTGGTGGCGCCCGGATAGTATTTATTGAAAATGAGAAGCAATAATATAATAATAGTATTGAAAATAAAAATTCACAATCATTTCGTGTTTCTAATTAATTGTTTAACCCTTAAAGGGTTAACCCCTAAAGGGGTTAAAGGCAATTAATTGAAAGATGATTATCAACTTGTTAAACATAGATAAGAATAACATGTGTGAATCTATGAGACCTTGCAAGTCTCAGAAACTCGTTTGTCACCCGCCCGTTAGTTGAAGGAGTTAAAAGTCCACTGGACCGCTCAATCCCAAATCTGCTAAGTGGGGCGAGCACTGCGTTTGCATTTGCGTTCTCTTCGTTCTCTTGAGCGGGCAGCTAAGAAGTTCTCTGTAGTGGGCAGCCTAGAAGCTGCTAGGGTTATGAGCCCAAGCTTGGAGCTTGTGTCAAGTTTCGACGTGAAGGCTTACTATGTCTCGGTTCCCCTCGATATCCGATTTGCTGGGAACACCGAGTGGAGCAGGATCGCGACAGATGATGGCCGTGTCGACGCCTACGACAGGACCGGTGGTTGGTTCTGGGCTCGGAGTTGGTGGCATTCCAGTATTGCACACTCCGCGACCGCTGTCAGGGCATAGGATGGCGTCTCTAACTGTTTCACACCAGGAGGACGTTCCGGTGGTGGATGTGCCAACGGCAAGTGCGTCTACAGGGAACGTGCCGATGAGGTTTGTGGGGTCAAATCTTGGGGGAGCAGCTCAGCCTCTGTTTCCTCTTCCGCTGCCTCGTTCGTCAATGGAAGTGAATAAAACACCACCAAAGATGGAGGGAAGCTTTAACCTCTATCGGGCGCAAGTGATGGCATATTTGCATCGGTACAATGCGTGGGGTTTGGTAGACGGGTCAGTGCAAAGACCTGTTCAGTTTGGACCTGCGCAGGAGCAATTCGACTCGTTGGACTACTTTGTGAAAGATACTTTACTTCGTGGTGCCAAAGTTGAAGATGCTGAGCGCATGTGTGATCTCCTTACTGGGAAGGAAATGTGGGAGGACTTGGAGGCGCATCATACTAAGCGTGAGTTTGCTAACTACGTTTGGGTGATGAAGAAATTCTTTCACGCCACATACACTCGTGAGCAGACGATAGATTCGTGGCTGCAGGAGATACATGATACACGTCGGGCGCTGGCGAATCTGGGCCGCGTGATAGACGATGACCTTACTGTGGATGTGATCCTCATGGGTGTAGTGCAAACGCATCGAGAGGTAGTACGGCAGTTTTCTCGCGTGATGACTCCCGGATCTCGACCAACTCTTCAACAGCTATTGAACACGCTGAAGTCTGAGACGGAGATGGATGAAATCGTCCGAGATGAGGAAGAGGGAGGCAAGATTTTGCACGTGTCAAAGAAGCAGAAGACCGATGATAAAGGTGGCAAGAAGAACGGCAGTGCCAAATCCGGTGATGGAGGAGGTAAATCCAGTGGTAAAAACGGCGGCAAGAGTAACAGAAAGAAAGGCAAGTGCTACTACTGCGACAAAGAGGGCCATTATAAATACGAATGTCGAAAGCTCCAGTACGATGCAAAGCATGGTAACGTCGAGGGAACCAAGCGACTGGTGCATGAAGAGAAGACTGGGAATAAGTCTGACAAGTCTGGTGGGAAAGGTGGACCTCCAGAGCCGTCGCCGTTGGGAATGATTGGACGTGTTGAGAATAACTGTGCTGTGGTAAGTACAGGATCGACTCTCTCTGCGTCATCTAGACCTAATTCCTTGGAATGGATCTTGGACTCGGCAGCTATCACGCATACGTGTGCTGATAGATCGTTGATGCTTCGGTTTCCACACTACCAGGAGGACTAACACACCACATGAATCGTGGACTGGTGAGGTGACTACAGATCATTTGGTGTCTGAGCTGCAGATATCATTTGTGTCTACCGAAGATCAGCATGGGAATGAAATGGGACTGCGGGATTGTAAGCTAAAAGGTGTACGAAATGTACCAGGCTGTCATTTAAACTTGCTGAGTGTTAACGCCTTGGAAGAAGAAGGTTGGCGCTGCGAGTCACAGTATCCTGAGAAAGGACCTCCACGGAGACTAATGTGGAAGGGTTCGACAGCAATTGTTTTCGATAAATCTCGTGGATACTATCGCACTAGGAGCATATGTGGACCAACTCAAGTTGTGGCGGCCACAATAGCTCAGCGTGGTGGTTCGTTATATCGGTGGCATCTTCGCTTCGCTCACGCCAACGCTGGTGCGTTGCAACAGATGTGCCGTGAAAAGCAAGTTACTGGCATGGAAATCCCTTCACGAGAGCAACGTGGAGATGTGATTGACTGTTTGAGTTGTACGCTAGCGAAGTCTCGAAGAATGTCGTACAAGAAGCTGCATCCAAAGCGTTCGGTTAACTGCTGTGAGAAGTTGATGACGGATGTATGCTACTATGGAGAGATTTCTGCAGCTGGAAATGTGATGTTTCAGTTGGTGGAAGACGAGTATTCTCGTTATTTGTGGGGATTCTTGATGCAGCAGAAGTCCCAGTGCACGAATAACTTGAAAACGTTAATCCTGCAACTCAAGCAAGGGGGAAAACGTGTGAGATTTCTTGGCTCTGACCAAGGCCCTGAGTTCTTCATGACCAAAGAGTTGCGGAAGTTTCTTCGGGAGCAGGGAATTCGTCCGCTGTATACGAACACGTATACACCCGAGGAAAATAGTCTGGTTGAGAAGATGAACGGTGTGGTGTTGCGATCCGTTCGCGCACTGCTAGTCACAACCGGGTTACCTTCCATATTATGGGGAGAAGCGTTCAAGTTTGTGGTGACAGTTCGAAACTACTCGCCATCAAAAGCCATTCAGTGTCGTACGCCGTACGAATTGTTTGAAGGCAGGAAGCCTGACGTCTCAGGACTGCGTGTATGGGGCTGTGCGGCAACATACTTTGTACCCCGTCAGAAACGTAAAGGGAAGAATGATACAACTGCACGAGAAGCATTGTTTCTTGGATATCCAGAGAACACGACTGGGTATCGCGTGTTGGATTTAGTCACTGGCCGAATTGTGGAAATGCGGGACGTGAAGTTTCGTGAGGAATGGACCATTGACTCAGATTATGTGGAAAAGTTGATTGAGAAGTTCATTGCAAAGAAGTCTGGAGTGGTGCTACCCGCTTCAATCCCGTACGTGCGATTGCCTCTCCACGAGTACTCGAGCTCCTGTAGTGACAATAAGGTTACCCAGCCATCGTACGACTCCGACGAGGTCGTGAGCGTGGATGGACAGGTTGGAGGCGAGATTAGTGGGAAGAAGAGGAGCGCAAGTGCTAGTGGACTTGAGTTGGGTGAAACCGACTCGAGGGCTGCTAAGCGGAGCAGAACGGGGGAGCTGACACAGACTGAAGATGCTCAGAGCGATTCAGTGGATTCAGAAGGCATGGCTAGTGATGAGAATCAGCATGCTAAGGCCAGAAAGAAGAGAAAACCAGGATTAGTGGAGGTGAAACATCCTCAGAAAACGAAGAAAACGGGGGAGACTGTACCTCTTCGACGATCAACACGTTTACGCCGACCAAATGTGAGACTTCATGGATATGATCTGGCAAACTACTTTATTACGACTACAGACGAACTACCGAAGTCAGTGCGTTTTTTGTTGCTTTGGCGGGTCCTGATCGTGATAAGTGGATGGAAGCAATGGAGACAGAGTTTAGTTCCATTCAGGCGAATGAAACGTGGATCTTGGTTAATCGCCCACCCAATACGAAAGTAATGACGAGTCGATGGGTGTTCGTGATTAAGAGAAATCAGCACGGGGAAATTGAACGGTACAAAGCTCGGCTTACGCTTCGTGGCTTTGAACAAGTATTCAGGTCAGACTATTGGGAAGTGTACTCTCCCGTAGTCAGTATGGAGGCCATTCGTGTGATTATTGTGTTGGCGTTCCACTACGATCTTGATCTCCGGCAGATAGACTTTACTACTGCTTTTCTAAATGGAGATATGGACATTGACGTCTATATGGAGCAACCTGAGATGTTTGATGATGGTAGTGGGCGAGTGTGTCTGCTGAAGAAGAGCCTGTACGGCTTGAAACAGGCGCCACTCATATGGAATGAAACATTGAAGAAGTATTTGAAGAAGCTTGGCTTTACAGCGAGCGTCATTGCAGATGGCGTGTATGTCAAGTGGGTAGATGGCTCTCTAATATTCCTGACAGTTTACGTAGATGACGTGGTGATTGCAGCTAAGCCAGAGCACATCACGTGGTTAATCTCTGAGTTGAAGAACGAGTTCAAACTCAAAGATTTGGGGGAGATTAATCTACTGTTAGCGATGGGTGTACGCGTAGAATCGGATCGGGTTACACTTTCTCAAGAAGCTTACATACGACACTTAGTTGAAAAGTTTTGCGATAGCGGTGCAAGATTTACTCGAACACCGATGGATCCAAAAGTCGTCCCTGTAAAACCCGAGAAACCGTATGGAGATGAAGTGAACAGAAAGGATCTGCCATATCGGCAAATTGTGGGGTCCTTACAGTATTTGGTGCGCTGTACACGGCCGGATATTGCAAATTCGGTTCGAGTTCTGAGTAAGTATTTGGATTGCTACACCGTGGAGCACTATACGATGGCCCAGCGTGTGTTAGCGTATCTAAAAGGAACGGCAGCCTATGGGCTGGTGCTACCTAAGGAATCGGCGAGAGAGGAGCTGCCGATTGTGGGCTATGCAGATGCTGACCTCGGCAATGACATGGATACTCGACGATCGATTACAGGCCAAGTAGTGAAGCTTGGTGGGTGTGTGGTAGCTTATCAGAGCAAGTCACAAGGGAGTGCAGTGAAGGATACGTGCAGTGCAGAATTGGTTGCTGCAAGCAGCTGTGCTGATCGAATTCGGTGGCTGCAGAACTTGCTGGAAGAACTGAAAGTTCCTGTACAACGTCCTGCAACCTTGCTGACGGATAACACTGCTGCTGTTCAAGTAATGACACGTTCCAGTGGGCATCACAAGATTAAATGTCTAGACCTGACTATCTACAAAGTGATCGACTACGTGGGAGCAGGCTACATTAAGGTCAAGCACCTGACCTCCAAGGATATGCCAGCAGACACCTTGACGAAGCCATTGGGAAAATGCAAGTTTCGCCAACATCGCAAGGATCTAGGGGTGGAGTGCTTGTGCAAGGAGGAGTCCACTGATGAAGAGAAATAGGTGACACAAGTTTCAGGGGAGTATGAGACCTTGCAAGTCTCAGAAACTTGTTTGCCACCCGCCCGTTAGTTGAAGGAGTTAAAAGTCCACTGGACCGCTCAATCCCAAATCTGCTAAGTGGGGCGAGCACTGCGTTTGCATTTGCGTTCTCTTCGTTCTCTTGAGCGGGCAGCTAAGAAGTTCTCTGTAGTGGGCAGCCTAGAAGCTGCTAGAATCTCACCGTAATATTGCAATACCACGCTGTCACGAAGCGCGTTTTTTATAGTTATTTTCTGGCCGTGCATGCCGTACACGCGGGTCCTCGCGTAAAAATGTTTTCCTGGCGCTGTGTCAAGCGGTCTTGCATGTGTGTGCCAAGTATCAGCGCTGGATTCGATCGGCGTGGCGCGTAGTCAACCGGAGCGAAACTCACCAAGTATCACTCGACCCGGGTGAGTTTTCACCTGCTGATATCATATACTGGAGGGATCATATACCGGAGAGGGAGACGACAAAGCGTTACGACACATAAGTGGTAGTTGTATTAACGCATTAATATGTAGGTTGTGTGGTGAGTAAAATGCAGTGAATTACTTTGAGGAGGAGGAGCAGACAGTGAAGTTTAAGCGTCTTTATCGCTTCAACAATGGCTGTGGGTCACTAAGCCTGGGCGTGGAGTATCGTACCAGACGACCTGCAACGCATGCGACTGCTGCTGCCGCCGCACCTGCATATGTGCCGCGTCATCAGCAGCCTTCATCAACAAGCACCAATGGTTGGTGCTGTGGAGCTGGAACGTACTGAGCTCCTGTGAGGCAAGTAGAAGTAAGAAATAAGCACGAGGGGCTGCTTGCTTTAATGAACTCACTTCGCAACTTACTTTGATATACAACCGCCAGCCAAAGAACAGTCACAGCATCACTGAAATGAAACGGCATGGTACAGTAGAAGCCTGTCGTAAGGACGATCTACTTTACATGATCTGTCTGCTAGCTACCCTTCCTGAATATGCTCTTGGTCTTCAAAGACTTTGTATGCACTCAACAAAAACTATACATGTTCTGTACAATAAACATACCGTGCACAAATGTCATATAGCAGATGGTTGACTTCCAGCAAAGATCGGCATATCAAGGTTACGTGTTCTTTTCCAAAGAGTCTTCACGTAAGTTGAGATCTAAAGCTTTGCTGCTGCTTCTTCGCACCGATACCTCTCCTTTCCCCTTAACGACCTCAACGGACAACCTGCTTCCCTTTTATCAATGCACTTACTGGTGGTCCTGTAGTTTCCCCTTTTTACTAGTTTTTAGTTTGTCATTCTTGAATTTGCCGCCAACTTCTTCTGTCGATTCTTCCTCATTGCTCATGGTTGTTTTCCTGCTTAAAACAGTGGCGATCGTTATCGCTGCCGTGGCCACTACCTCTGAGGCCCACAACAAGATGACTGTGCCACAGCCGACGTGACCTGAAGGTGTCTACAACCAGAACAGTCCGTCTGGCACGATCGACCCTTCTAAAGCGCTTCCCGCCCCAACGGGTAAGTCGTACAACACCGACCCAGGTTCCAACACTGACGCGTACTGGACGGCGTTCAACGCCAGCAAGTTTAAGTCCCTGAAGGAATTGGCTTGGGATACCCAAGACCTTGCGAGTGGCGCCTCGAAAGAGTGCGGTTTCTCCACTGTAGATGGCAAGGCACAAGCTCTACCTGCGCAAGTTGAATGGGATTTCTTTACGGCATCGCACCAAGGTCCGTGCGAAGTGTGGTGTGACGATACTCTCGTTTTTGAGAACTACAACTGTGCGGTGGACTACCCCGATACCCCAGCAAAGCTACCATACGACAAGTCCAAGTGTTCAGGGGCTTCTATGTTGACTTCCTACTGGATCGCGTTGCACTCGACCCCGTGGCAAGTTTACACGAATGTGTATTTTCCGCGTGCAGTGAGCTATGTGTAGCGAAGCGAATGGAACAAGCGGAAAAAGGTTTTTCCTGATGAAGGAAGGCTCTAATTCGGGATCCAACCGCTCTTCTCGGACAAGACTCAAGTGGATGCAACTGCCGGAGTTTTGGCCAGCCTCGCGTCCTCGCAGGCAGAGTTCTCCGTGCAGTCGTGGTTCATTTCGGTTCAAGCTTCGCAGCGAGCAGGCCACGCTCAGCCCTCGCCCGACGTCTCCTGCGACAGCTCAGCGCCGACCGTCAAGCACAAGTGCTTCACAGCAATGCTTACGGCGCGCGCCAGTTTTTCAAGAACCGCAATCGAGAGTGTTCCACGCGACGATCAAACACACGCCCACCGCGTTATCGACTGCTACGGCAGCAGACTCGAGTATGCTCCGTTGGTGAATGTGGTGGATGCTGATCGGCTTCCGTCCTGATCCCGCCGGAACGCTCAAAAATTATTCATCTTGGGGGCTTCTCGCGTCCCAACGGGATCAGTCCTCTTCACACAACGTCAAGTTCGGCACCAACTCGGTGGTTGAGCCGAGGTTTCTTCCTTCAACACGGTTCAAGGCTGTCAACAGTAATCATCCGTCACGCTACCCACAGGAACTCCGATCACAGACTCCCCACGAATCTGGCAGACACCACGTCGGGATTGCCTACCACGGGCTGCACCTACCTCAAGGTAGTGTACGTGGCCGAGTAAATGACTCGCGAGTCTCGCCTGTCCGGTCAGCAAGAGCGATGATTCACTGCAGTGCGACCAAGAATTGTTGCTACGGAAGGAAACCTTCGAGGCTCCCATGAATCAACCATCGACTTCAACTAGCTGGACACCATCCTCGTGAGTACGTTCTGATTGCCTTCCTGCCTACTATTAGCTTGGGGCAGTGATTCACTCCGGTACGGACAATTAATTTTGGGGGTTGCCACTCGGCACCTTGCTCACGCAAAGCCCCTCATGACAATGGACCTTAACCGAAATGAATCACTTTGCCCCAAAGCCTGTATGATTGATATGGAAATGTGTATTTTCCGCGTGCAGTGAGCTATGTGTAGCGAAGCGAATGGAACAAGCGGAAAAAGGTTTTTCCTGATGAAGGAAGGCTCTAATTCGGGATCCAACCGCTCTTCTCGGACAAGACTCAAGTGGATGCAACTGCCGGAGTTTTGGCCAGCCTCGCGTCCTCGCAGGCAGAGTTCTCCATGCAGTCGTGGTTCATTTCGGTTCAAGCTTCGCAGCGAGCAGGCCACGCTCAGCCCTCGCCCGACGTCTCCTGCGACAGCTCAGCGCCGACCGTCAAGCACAAGTGCTTCACAGCAATGCTTACGGCGCGCGCCAGTTTTTCAACCCGCCCACCATCCCATGGGGGTTGCCACTCGGCACCTTGCTCACGCAAAGCCCCTCGTGACAATGGACCTTAACCGAAATGAATCACTTTGCCCCAAAGCCTGTATGATTGATATGGAAACTGTGCTCCTCTCAGTGGAGGATCTGCAACGTCCACGTCGACCACGAGTAAGTCGACGAGTGCTTCTACCAAACAGACTACGGATTCGTCCTCTGCTTCGTCGCCATCGACTCAATCTTCTTCGTCTGGAGGGGGTTCTTCGACTTCGGGCTCACCACCGGCAAATACCCCCACCGTCACCTCGACTCCATCAACTACCACTGTGCTCCATCGGCAAATACCCCGTCGTCCAACTCATCGCCTTCAACTACTTCTACTCCCTCAATCTCCACTACGGACGAGTCCGACTGCGGTTCGTACGATGTTGCGGGTGGGAGTGCTGATGAGGGCCAAGATAATGGCACACCGACTACCGGTGGAAACACATACCAACAGAGCGGGAACACTGGAACGGAGACGCAACCGAACACGGGTGGAGGCACCAACCAGGGATCGAACACTGGTGGTAACACGAACGAGTGGACGAACACCGGTGGTAACGCAGAACACTGGAGATGGATCGCAGAAAAGCTACAACTTTAATGCGTTCTAGAGCATCTTCTGCAGTCCAGCCACGGTTCATGTACCGGTAGCTATGTTGGAGATACTTCTTTTTTGTGTAGTGTAGTCACTGTAGTGTCCATCGAAGAAAACGCATGTGCTTTTGAAAAACGAAACTTTATCCAGACTGGTAAAGCGGCTTGCCTGATCAAAACCCTTTCCCGTGCTGTCACGCTATCTCGGCACCAGCTGCCGAGTTGCGATGAATGCTGTCAATTCGGCTCACGACGACGACGGGGGCGATGCCACCCTGCAATGGAGCACGCACGAACTGTCAAAGATACCACCTGCTGGATGACAACTATTAATACGGAGCATGTTGGTGTCCGAATTCTGGAGTGAGTGCTTAGTATTACTGTAAGAAAACAAGTAATACAGGAACTAAACCTGGTCTGCGGGTTGATCAGAAGCCTGTGCTTCAGCTACAACAGCTGAATGCATTTTGCATATCTCCATACGATCGGATCGGACGCATGCTGCAAGAACCTGATCTCAACAACACTCTGATCTAGCTTCACAACGTCAAGCAGCGCTTGCTGTCCGACGGACCATCGACGGACACTGTCCGTCGATGGTCTCTCTAGGCGACAGCAGCTGTTTGCTGCAAAACCAGCTATTTAATAGTATCAAGCTGGTCCTAAATTAGGACCCGTACATATGTATTTGTTATTAGGACTCCTAATAACAAATACATATGTACCTTAAAATGGTTCGATTTGCGTGGTGCAAGCATCGCCTGCTAGTATATATACCAATCTATCGCATAATATTTCAGAAGAATTCCCGACCGGGAGTAGGCCGTCTGCCGCTGGAAATTGGCTCGATGAGTGCGCGATGTAGTCGTGCACCTGCCAGGCTTGACTTTGCGGCGGAAGCGCGAGTGTACTGCGCACGAGAGCAATATATAAGCATCGAAAAACGGCCAAAGGTGATAAGTTCGCCGGGGTCGGTAGAGCCCTACTGACATTTTGAACTCTGCTGAAAACCATCTGGGCTAGATTGCACGATGATTGATCTACTACCCAGCCATGACAAGACTATACTGTGTACATGGAGCTGGTATCAAGAGCCTTCGACTGGCCTCTCCTTTCCCCAAACGCAGCGTCCTGCCACCAACTTCCTCTGGTCGGGCGAACTTGTCTCGCCATTTTGACTTGACTGTCCTTGTTCATTCTTGAATTCGCCTTCTTTGCAGCAATAGCACCTCCAATTTCACAGTGAACAATGGTTGCCATCTTCCTCCAGGCCGCTGCATTGGCCATCGCTGCACTAGCTGCCACCACTGAGGCGCACAACAAGATGACGCTGCCGTTGCCGACCTGGCCCGACGGATTCTACAACCAGAACAGTCCGTCCGGCACCATCGACCCCTCCAAAGTGCTGCCTGTCCCAAGTGGCATGTCGTACAACACGGACGCGGCGTCCAACACGAACGCCTACTGGACGGCGTTCAACTCGAGCAAGTACACGTCCCTCAAGGAGCTGGCTTGGGACGCCCAGTGTAACGGAGTTATTAACTCCGTTTACGACCTCACTGAGGTCATTGAGGTTTACTCCAATGATAATGACCTCAGCAAGGTCGAGTTGATATGCATAAACTAGTTTACTTGCTACTTGAGGTAGCTCAGGTTTACTCCTTTTTGACTGGCTGCAACAGAGCAGCAGTAGTAGGAAAAAGCAAGTAAATATCAATACACTTTTCAATTTACCTTTCAAGGATAACAGCTTCCTCTCGCTACATCACATAGTAGCACTTGTCGTTGTCAAGTCCTCGACGTCCATCGAGCCGCCGAGTCCAAGTTCCAGTTGAAGCCATCGAGCAACCATCAAGTCACCTTCGAGTAACCTTCAAGTCACCTTCGAGTAACATACACACCTTTTTTCCTACCCCACGACCATGGAGGCCAACCAAGTTCCCCAAACTTTCGGAGAAATGCTACAATACTTCGCACAGCAGCAAGAACAATTCCACGCTCGCATGAATGAGCAGATTGCTGCTCAAGCAGCACGAATGGAAACGTTGACCAGCAAGCCACCGGCTGCACGGAAGGCGGAGCCTCCCAAGTACCATGGAAGCCTCAATGAGGACCTAGAGCTCTGGTTTTTTACCATTGAGCAGTACTATGCCGACTACCACCCCCTAATGGTGGAGAACTCGGCTGCGTTCGTCACTATGGTGTCGTGCTACTTAGCACCGACACCGATGAACTGGTACAGGCAGTTCGTGGCAGACTGTGACCGTAATCAGGTTGTCCGCACGTGGGATACCTTCAAGATTGCCATGCGGAAACGTTTTTTACCCCCCGATCACGAGTATTCTCTTCGTGAGAAGTTGTGTAAGATTACGCAACTCGGATCACTTCATGATTACGTGAGCGAATTCCAAGATGTGCTGATTCAGTGCAAAGTACCAATCTCTCCTCTAGAACTACGGTTCTACTTTCAGCAAGGTCTGCGGTCTGAGACCGTTCACCACCTCCGCGAACACCACCCAGCAACCCTGGACGAGACCATCGAGCTCTCCCTCCGATTTGACCACGGAGTCAAGGGTGGGAGCACTCCCAGTGCAACCGCCGAATGGATGGAACGGGCGACCTGTCACAAGTGCAAGAAGGTCGGCCACATCGCACCCCACTGTCCATCGACCAAGTAGGCCGCTCTTTGAAGCGGGGTCGTGTAACGGAGTTATTAACTCCGTTTACGACCTCACTGAGGTCATTGAGGTTTACTCCAATGATAATGACCTCAGCAAGGTCGAGTTGATATGCATAAACTAGTTTACTTGCTACTTGAGGTAGCTCAGGTTTACTCCTTTTTGACTGGCTGCAACAGAGCAGCAGTAGTAGGAAAAAGCAAGTAAATATCAATACACTTTTCAATTTACCTTTCAAGGATAACAGCTTCCTCTCGCTACATCACATAGTAGCACTTGTCGTTGTCAAGTCCTCGACGTCCATCGAGCCGCCGAGTCCAAGTTCCAGTTGAAGCCATCGAGCAACCATCAAGTCACCTTCGAGTAACCTTCAAGTCACCTTCGAGTAACCTACACACCTTTTTCCTACCCCACGACCATGGAGGCCAACCAAGTTCCCCAAACTTTCGGAGAAATGCTACAATACTTCGCACAGCAGCAAGAACAATTCCACGCTCGCATGAATGAGCAGATTGCTGCTCAAGCAGCACGAATGGAAACGTTGACCAGCAAGCCACCGGCTGCACGGAAGGCGGAGCCTCCCAAGTACCATGGAAGCCTCAATGAGGACCTAGAGCTCTGGTTTTACCATTGAGCAGTACTATGCCGACTACCACCCCTCAATGGTGGAGAACTCGGCTGCGTTCGTCACTATGGTGTCGTGCTACTTAGCACCGACACCGATGAACTGGTACAGGCAGTTCGTGGCAGACTGTGACCGTAATCAGGTTGTCCGCACGTGGGATACCTTCAAGATTGCCATGCGGAAACGTTTTACCCCCGATCACGAGTATTCTCTTCGTGAGAAGTTGTGTAAGATTACGCAACTCGGATCACTTCATGATTACGTGAGCGAATTCCAAGATGTGCTGATTCAGTGCAAAGTACCAATCTCTCCTCTAGAACTACGGTTCTACTTTCAGCAAGGTCTGCGGTCTGAGACCGTTCACCACCTCCGCGAACACCACCCAGCAACCCTGGACGAGACCATCGAGCTATCCCTCCGATTTGACCACGGAGTCAAGGGTGGGAGCACTCCCAGTGCAACCGCCGAATGGATGGAACGGGCGACCTGTCACAAGTGCAAGAAGGTCGGCCACATCGCACCCCACTGTCCATCGACCAAGTAGGCCGCTCTTTGAAGCGGGGTCGTGTAACGGAGTTATTAACTCCGTTTACGACCTCACTGAGGTCATTGAGGTTTACTCCAATGATAATGACCTCAGCAAGGTCGAGTTGATATGCATAAACTAGTTTACTTGCTACTTGAGGTAGCTCAGGTTTACTCCTTTTTGACTGGCTGCAACAGAGCAGCAGTAGTAGGAAAAAGCAAGTAAATATCAATACACTTTTCAATTTACCTTTCAAGGATAACAGCTTCCTCTCGCTACATCACATAGTAGCACTTGTCGTTGTCAAGTCCTCGACGTCCATCGAGCCGCCGAGTCCAAGTTCCAGTTGAAGCCATCGAGCAACCATCAAGTCACCTTCGAGTAACCTTCAAGTCACCTTCGAGTAACCTACACACCTTTTTTCCTACCCCACGACCATGGAGGCCAACCAAGTTCCCCAAACTTTCGGAGAAATGCTACAATACTTCGCACAGCAGCAAGAACAATTCCACGCTCGCATGAATGAGCAGATTGCTGCTCAAGCAGCACGAATGGAAACGTTGACCAGCAAGCCACCGGCTGCACGGAAGGCGGAGCCTCCCAAGTACCATGGAAGCCTCAATGAGGACCTAGAGCTCTGGTTTTTTACCATTGAGCAGTACTATGCCGACTACCACCCCCTAATGGTGGAGAACTCGGCTGCGTTCGTCACTATGGTGTCGTGCTACTTAGCACCGACACCGATGAACTGGTACAGGCAGTTCGTGGCAGACTGTGACCGTAATCAGGTTGTCCGCACGTGGGATACCTTCAAGATTGCCATGCGGAAACGTTTTTACCCCGATCACGAGTATTCTCTTCGTGAGAAGTTGTGTAAGATTACGCAACTCGGATCACTTCATGATTACGTGAGCGAATTCCAAGATGTGCTGATTCAGTGCAAAGTACCAATCTCTCCTCTAGAACTACGGTTCTACTTTCAGCAAGGTCTGCGGTCTGAGACCGTTCACCACCTCCGCGAACACCACCCAGCAACCCTGGACGAGACCATCGAGCTCTCCCTCCGATTTGACCACGGAGTCAAGGGTGGGAGCACTCCCAGTGCAACCGCCGAATGGATGGAACGGGCGACCTGTCACAAGTGCAAGAAGGTCGGCCACATCGCACCCCACTGTCCATCGACCAAGTAGGCCGCTCTTTGAAGCGGGGTCGTGTAACGGAGTTATTAACTCCGTTTACGACCTCACTGAGGTCATTGAGGTTTACTCCAATGATAATGACCTCAGCAAGGTCGAGTTGATATGCATAAACTAGTTTACTTGCTACTTGAGGTAGCTCAGGTTTACTCCTTTTTGACTGGCTGCAACAGAGCAGCAGTAGTAGGAAAAAGCAAGTAAATATCAATACACTTTTCAATTTACCTTTCAAGGATAACAGCTTCCTCTCGCTACATCACATAGTAGCACTTGTCGTTACAGCCAAGTCCTCGACGTCCATCGAGCCGCCGAGTCCAAGTTCCAGTTGAAGCCATCGAGCAACCATCAAGTCACCTTCGAGTAACCTTCAAGTCACCTTCGAGTAACCTACACACCTTTTTCCTACCCCACGACCATGGAGGCCAACCAAGTTCCCCAAACTTTCGGAGAAATGCTACAATACTTCGCACAGCAGCAAGAACAATTCCACGCTCGCATGAATGAGCAGATTGCTGCTCAAGCAGCACGAATGGAAACGTTGACCAGCAAGCCACCGGCTGCACGGAAGGCGGAGCCTCCCAAGTACCATGGAAGCCTCAATGAGGACCTAGAGCTCTGGTTTTTTACCATTGAGCAGTACTATGCCGACTACCACCCCCTAATGGTGGAGAACTCGGCTGCGTTCGTCACTATGGTGTCGTGCTACTTAGCACCGACACCGATGAACTGGTACAGGCAGTTCGTGGCAGACTGTGACCGTAATCAGGTTGTCCGCACGTGGGATACCTTCAAGATTGCCATGCGGAAACGTTTTTTACCCCCCGATCACGAGTATTCTCTTCGTGAGAAGTTGTGTAAGATTACGCAACTCGGATCACTTCATGATTACGTGAGCGAATTCCAAGATGTGCTGATTCAGTGCAAAGTACCAATCTCTCCTCTAGAACTACGGTTCTACTTTCAGCAAGGTCTGCGGTCTGAGACCGTTCACCACCTCCGCGAACACCACCCAGCAACCCTGGACGAGACCATCGAGCTCTCCCTCCGATTTGACCACGGAGTCAAGGGTGGGAGCACTCCCAGTGCAACCGCCGAATGGATGGAACGGGCGACCTGTCACAAGTGCAAGAAGGTCGGCCACATCGCACCCCACTGTCCATCGACCAAGTAGGCCGCTCTTTGAAGCGGGGTCGTGTAACGGAGTTATTAACTCCGTTTACGACCTCACTGAGGTCATTGAGGTTTACTCCAATGATAATGACCTCAGCAAGGTCGAGTTGATATGCATAAACTAGTTTACTTGCTACTTGAGGTAGCTCAGGTTTACTCCTTTTTGACTGGCTGCAACAGAGCAGCAGTAGTAGGAAAAAGCAAGTAAATATCAATACACTTTTCAATTTACCTTTCAAGGATAACAGCTTCCTCTCGCTACATCACATAGTAGCACTTGTCGTTGTCAAGTCCTCGACGTCCATCGAGCCGCCGAGTCCAAGTTCCAGTTGAAGCCATCGAGCAACCATCAAGTCACCTTCGAGTAACCTTCAAGTCACCTTCGAGTAACATACACACCTTTTTTCCTACCCCACGACCATGGAGGCCAACCAAGTTCCCAAACTTTCGTAGAAATGCTACAATACTTCGCACAGCAGCAAGAACAATTCCACGCTCGCATGAATGAGCAGATTGCTGCTCAAGCAGCACGAATGGAAACGTTGACCAGCAAGCCACCGGCTGCACGGAAGGCGGAGCCTCCCAAGTACCATGGAAGCCTCAATGAGGACCTAGAGCTCTGGTTTTTTACCATTGAGCAGTACTATGCCGACTACCACCCCCTAATGGTGGAGAACTCGGCTGCGTTCGTCACTATGGTGTCGTGCTACTTAGCACCGACACCGATGAACTGGTACAGGCAGTTCGTGGCAGACTGTGACCGTAATCAGGTTGTCCGCACGTGGGATACCTTCAAGATTGCCATGCGGAAACGTTTTTACCCCCCGATCACGAGTATTCTCTTCGTGAGAAGTTGTGTAAGATTACGCAACTCGGATCACTTCATGATTACGTGAGCGAATTCCAAGATGTGCTGATTCAGTGCAAAGTACCAATCTCTCCTCTAGAACTACGGTTCTACTTTCAGCAAGGTCTGCGGTCTGAGACCGTTCACCACCTCCGCGAACACCACCCAGCAACCCTGGACGAGACCATCGAGCTCTCCCTCCGATTTGACCACGGAGTCAAGGGTGGGAGCACTCCCAGTGCAACCGCCGAATGGATGGAACGGGCGACCTGTCACAAGTGCAAGAAGGTCGGCCACAACCCACCCCACAGTCCATCGACCAAGCAGGCCGCTCTTTGAAGCGGGGTCGTGTAACGGAGTTATTAACTCCGTTTACGACCTCACTGAGGTCATTGAGGTTTACTCCAATGATAATGACCTCAGCAAGGTCGAGTTGATATGCATAAACTAGTTTACTTGCTACTTGAGGTAGCTCAGGTTTACTCCTTTTTGACTGGCTGCAACAGAGCAGCAGTAGTAGGAAAAAGCAAGTAAATATCAATACACTTTTCAATTTACCTTTCAAGGATAACAGCTTCCTCTCGCTACATCACATAGTAGCACTTGTCGTTGTCAAGTCCTCGACGTCCATCGAGCCGCCGAGTCCAAGTTCCAGTTGAAGCCATCGAGCAACCATCAAGTCACCTTCGAGTAACCTTCAAGTCACCTTCGAGTAACCTACACACCTTTTTTCCTACCCCACGACCATGGAGGCCAACCAAGTTCCCCAAACTTTCGGAGAAATGCTACAATACTTCGCACAGCAGCAAGAACAATTCCACGCTCGCATGAATGAGCAGATTGCTGCTCAAGCAGCACGAATGGAAACGTTGACCAGCAAGCCACCGGCTGCACGGAAGGCGGAGCCTCCCAAGTACCATGGAAGCCTCAATGAGGACCTAGAGCTCTGGTTTTTTACCATTGAGCAGTACTATGCCGACTACCACCCCCTAATGGTGGAGAACTCGGCTGCGTTCGTCACTATGGTGTCGTGCTACTTAGCACCGACACCGATGAACTGGTACAGGCAGTTCGTGGCAGACTGTGACCGTAATCAGGTTGTCCGCACGTGGGATACCTTCAAGATTGCCATGCGGAAACGTTTTTTACCCCCCGATCACGAGTATTCTCTTCGTGAGAAGTTGTGTAAGATTACGCAACTCGGATCACTTCATGATTACGTGAGCGAATTCCAAGATGTGCTGATTCAGTGCAAAGTACCAATCTCTCCTCTAGAACTACGGTTCTACTTTCAGCAAGGTCTGCGGTCTGAGACCGTTCACCACCTCCGCGAACACCACCCAGCAACCCTGGACGAGACCATCGAGCTCTCCCTCAGATTTGACCACGGAGTCAAGGGTGGGAGCACTCCCAGTGCAACCGCCGAATGGATGGAACGGGCGACCTGTCACAAGTGCAAGAAGGTCGGCCACATCGCACCCCACTGTCCATCGACCAAGTAGGCCGCTCTTTGAAGCGGGGTCGTGTAACGGAGTTATTAACTCCGTTTACGACCTCACTGAGGTCATTGAGGTTTACTCCAATGATAATGACCTCAGCAAGGTCGAGTTGATATGCATAAACTAGTTTACTTGCTACTTGAGGTAGCTCAGGTTTACTCCTTTTTGACTGGCTGCAACAGAGCAGCAGTAGTAGGAAAAAGCAAGTAAATATCAATACACTTTTCAATTTACCTTTCAAGGATAACAGCTTCCTCTCGCTACATCACACCCAGACGCTGGAGGGTAGCGCCACGAATGAGTGCGGCTTCTCCGTGGTGGACGGCACGCCCCGCGAGCTGCCGGACGAAGTACAATGGGATTTCTTCACGGCTTCCCACCAGGGCCCGTGCGAGGTCTGGTGCGATGAGACGCTCGTATTCGAGGACTGGAACTGTGCAGCTACCTACACCGAGACGCCAGCCAACCTGCCGTACGACAAGGCTAAATGCTCGGGTTCGTCTGTGCTGACGTCCTACTGGATCGCTCTCCACACGACGCCGTGGCAGGTGTACACCAACTGTGCTCCTCTGTCTGGTGGCTCGTCGACTTCCAACTCGACCACTACGAGCAGCTCCAGTAGCGCATCGGAGACCACGAAGGCCCCGACGACCACGAAGGCCCCTACCGTCACGACGGCTACCCCCACAGCTACTACTGTTACCCAGACGGAGGCTAGCGCTGCTGAGGAGGAGTCATCCACGGGCGACGAGACCAGCACGGACGGTGAGGCTGATACCACCGAGGCCCCGGCCGCGACGACTGCTCCAACCACCGACAAGTGCTCCGTGCGTCGTCGTCGTCACTAAGTGTAGTGCAGGACTCCGAGATTTGCCGCGTAGTGCACAGAGCGTACAGGAGTCGGGGAGAGAAGGTCACAGGAACGACTGGCTCCCAACGTACGGGGAGGAAAAACACTAGAAGTTTGTATTGGGACGGGGGGGGAAACATGGATGTCAACATGGAGGAACGAGCCCGCACGGAAGCGGCAGGGTATGGCGAAGACCGACCCATAAGCAACACCGGAAAACGATCAAGGCTGACACAGGATGAAGACGAGGGGAAAAGCGAGGCAATCGATGGAGCCAACGTGCGTGAAGGGGAATCAGCGCTGCAACCAGAACTGAACGAAGACAAGTGGAGACGGCTGGAAGAGGGGCTGGGGCGCACGAAGTTCCAGCTCACATTCAGCATGGACGAACAATCCGTGGTGGTGGACCAATTCTACTGGAGCATCCGTGACTTCTCACACGACATCTTAGAAACTTGCAAGGACGCCGGGGTGAGCTTCGAAAGCGGTGAACTGCATCTGATAGGAACAGAGCGACCTTTTCTCGTGGGTCGACCGCAGACCAAGGACCGTAAGCTATGGTGCTTTCTGAAGAACGGATACATCAAAGTTCGTGGCGTCATGATCTGGATGCAGCCCACGTTCACCGGAAGAAGCGTCTCGAACACGAGCCTAGTTGAGCTGGAGTATCAAAACACGAACGAAGTTCAGCCCTCTCAATTGCGCGCAATGGTGCAAGAGTGGGGGGCCAGCGATGTTCTCGTCGTCTCGCATGCGTACCACATGGGCCGGAATGTGAAATGGCCAGTGATGATGTGCTTGAGAAGCGTCGCGAGGACCACTCCAGATCTAGTGTTCGCCTTTCGACTGTTCTTCCCGTCAGAAGATGAAGCTAATCAGGTGTATGCACAGTATCTACTGTCGAAAAAGCAACAGGGGCGAAAGCAAAGTAGCCCAACCGCTACAGTAGCGCTGAAGCCGGTCGCTAACGTAGAATGGGATCGGAGCAGAAAGCGGATGTACCGACCAACGGACTTCGAACGACAACGATTAGACGAATCACGAGTCCTGTGCTTTGGCATCACGATGGATATCAGCGCACAGGACATTGAGCAGGCGTTGGAAGACCGTGAGATGGGCAAAACGGTGGTAGAGATCCGAGGAGCAAGGCGTAACTGGGCGATGATCGAAATGCGTTCGCGCACCCACGTGAAGGAGCTTATCGAAAAGTACGGTCCGGAGGCGCCAGAAGACATTCGCATTGGAAACATCGCGCTCAAATTCAGAGAACCGGATAACGATCGCCAACCGAGATGCTACAAGTGCAAGAAACACGGCCACTTTCGCAACCAATGTCCCGGCGTAGACGGTGTCGCGAACGGAAGCACAACGACAACACTCCCGAGAGGGCAACTGGACGCGGGGGGCAAGAACCCCCTTGTAGAAGTCACGCATGGGAATACGGACGCAATGAGAGTGGTCGAAGAGATGATCTCAAACATGGTGACGGAAAAAACACGCCAACTGGAGGATCAAGTAGTCCAAGTAAGCACCGGTGTAGTGGCACTCAATCAGCGCCTCGCGGAATCAGATGCCCGCCAACGTCGTACTGAAGAGAAAATGGACGGTGTCATGTCAATGCTAAACGAGCGATGGGGGACGATGCAGGCATCTATGGACCAAATCCTGCAGATTATCCAGCCAACGCAAGCATCAAGAGCATCACCGGATTTTCGCAACGGGGGTCAACCGCGCCAATAGGCTGCACCCCCAAACAAAGAACCGGCAGAATAACGCTATGGTTTTTCTGGTTAGTTGTACTCTGCATGATAACCCTAGTTAAAAATGCTGATGCACTGGAGGACGAAAGAGGTGTGATCAACATGGCATGTAGAACTACTGAGCAGACAACACCGGAGCGCTGGGAAGACGATCGCGTGGCTCTCGAGGAAGACGGAGGAGGGTTGGAGTCTGATAGTTCGGTGATGGAGGACAGGTGTGCCATGGGTCTCACGAGACCACGACAAAAACAACGCCGTAGAAAGCGAAGACCATGGAACCCAACCAAACATCGTTTATCTAGAAGAGGAGAACCCGGCCAAAGCAACGTGATGAGAGCAATTCTAGCGAGAGAGCACTATTCTGGCGATTACATTGGCGAAGAAGGAATATCAGAGGAACGACAAAAAACAATCATCCGGATTAGCACCTGCAACATCAACAAAAACATTGGTGAGAAACTAGATGAAGAAGTAGCCGAGTGGTTCGTTGCTCATAACCAAGACATACTGGTTGTCAGCGACCCTGGACTCAGCGGGCAGCGCGTGGAGCAAATCTGGCTTAGCAACATTGAGGACGAGACTAGAAACCCCAGTCTCATCATGGTCGGATCGAAACGAATCGCATTGGTAATGAACAAAGAACGATGGGAGAACCGGATAGATAAGAGCAGTATTCAATACTCTCCGACAGGACGGTCCGTAAAACTCCAACTGAGACTCCAACGGCACAGGCGCCTATGGATAATTGGTACGTACGTGCACCATCAGCCAGAGAACTTTAGGGAAGAGGTCGAAGCAGAGTGGCAGTGGATCGGTGACCAAGCAGAGCGCGCAAGAGACGACAATGCCATCGTAACAGTATGCGGAGACTTCAACACATACAGCAACGAAGAACTTGATCGTGACAGCGCACACCAACGCTCACGCCGTGGACAAAAGCTCGGTCAGGATTTCGGTATGTGGATGGAGAAACACGGATTGGTGTCAACGTTTAGGCTCAGACACCCAGAAACCCCGCGGTTCACGTACGAAAGGAATGGCACTCGGTCAACGTTAGACGACGTGTTAATATCGAGAGAGCACAGCGCTACTGTCACATGCAGCGGCATTTGGCTAAATAGTATCACGACCAGTGATCATGTCGGCGTTCCCTTTGCAGCACTCAGCTTTACACGTGCCGATGCAGTCCCGTTCACAGTCGAAAACGTTAATCCAATCAAAGTGGTGAATACTAGAGAAAAGACTGAGGATGACATGAAGGCGTTCAACGAACACACAGCAAGGCTGTTACGGGAAGGAAAACTGCGCTTGATTGCCGACGTGGACGACAGCGAGGGAAGTGATGGCAAACTGGCATGGTTGGAGCGTGCAATCGAAAATGTGTACGACGTGATGTATAACAGCTCGAAAGAACTGTGGGGGGAAACGAGTCAAAGTAAAAGAAGGCTAGCACGAGCGGTATGCATTAGTCGGAGCCGTCGCTGTACGGCGCAGTTAAAGATGCTGGAAGCTCTAACCAAGCAAGGAGCAGCAGATGACGACGTCGACCAGGGGATCCAAGCGATTATGTGGCCTAAGTGGGTCAAGCACCCTGATGACCTACTCCCAGGCTGTGCTCATGCCGATAAAACACGGGAACTTGAAAAAATTATCTCGCGACCACCCTCACTTCCAAGTCCGGCGTACCGACGGGTGTGGATCAACCGTGTGGCGAAGCTGTGGAAGAAAGTAATGAAAATTAGGAGAAACTGGCGGCAAACAATGCGGCGCAAAGCGCAGAAGGAAAAACGACAGCAGTGGTTCCTCGGAAATAACATAAGGAAGTTCATCGACTTGACACTTGGCGCACGTCAACCCCCAGTAACAATCCGCAGTGCGATCCAAACGGAGCCGGGGGGTCGACGGCTATACACGGAGACGAAAGAAGAAGTGCAGACAGAACTAAAAAAGCTGCTTGACAACTGGGTACCACCGGCGGAACGCACTAAACGACCCGAGCACCTGGACTCCTGGACCGACGAAGACGAGGAACTCCTGCCGCAATTTGTCAAAGACTGGATCATTCCCGACATTAAACATGGCGAAAAACCCGCCGAATTCGGGAGGCGCAACAAAACGCGGTGGGAGGACTACGAGTACACGGCCACCATGCAACATGAAATCGACAAGAAGTTAAAAAGCACGTGGCACCGGGGTATGGCGGAATATCGCAAGAGATGTGGGTTGCAGCGCCGCAAGAAATCCGCAAACGGGAGCGACGAATTATTTCGTTGATTCTTAACATTGAAAAGCCCCGGCAATCTTGAGGCGTAAACAAATGATTTTCCTGCCTAAGAAAGCGAGAACAGACCCCACACTAGACAACAGTAAGGGGCTACCACCCTGGAGACCAATCACGGTGCAATCTTCGCTGGCGAACAGGCTATTCCTGGTCGTGAAGCTTTATGTCGAAGCCGGTATTTTCAACCAGCCTTTGCAGCATGGTTTTCAGAAGGAGAAAACAGTTCAAGATGCCGCACTTCTGACATCACTACTCGTTGATCGAGCAGCAATGCATCAAGAGCCACTCTACCTTGTGTCGAAGGACTGTCTCAAGTGCTACGACAGAATTCCAAGCTGGGTCATGGAATATATCTACTACCGACTGGGTGTTCCGGATACTCCTCGCAGACTTATGATCGACTTGCTCGGACCGGGTGAGATTGATGTCAGGACAGCGTTCGGTTGGCTATCTACAGGAGCAAGGGAATTTGGAATAGGACAAGGATCAGTCTTGGCCATTCTCCACATTGGCTGCTACATGGATCTTCTCCAAGAGCACCTAGCAACTTGCCGGGACCCAGTCAAAAGTAGGCACAACCAAACAGGCTCGGGAATTGACGTGGCTAGCACGATGTTTGTAGACGACCAACTGGATATATCGACAACTATCGAGGGACTCCACGAGCGAGCTGCGGTAACCAACACATTTACTGGCAAAACCGGCACGGGCGGGGTTTTTGGAGCGGAAAAATCATTTATGATGTACGTCCACACGGACAAAAAAGACATCCGGCCGGTGCAGCTAAATGACGGACTAGGGGTGCCACAACCCGTGCAAGTGGTAGCACCGACCGAGGGATTTCGTCATCTTGGTATACAACAGGGCGGCGAGGAGCTCTGGTCCGACACGATACACGGGACCTGGGAAAAGATCGAGAGCGAAGCGAGAAAACTAAGCAAAACCGAGCTAACACTCGGTGAACTGCAGTACGTGGTAAATCGTATCTGGATCCCTCGGTTTCGATACAGGATGGTGCTCTGTGGAGCTGTGAAAATAGCGGAACAAGTTGACAAATTTATTCGGCAAGTCGCCCGTAACGTCTTACACCTGCCTTTGCACTGCCAGTAAGGGTGTGCTCTGCCGAGCTTAACGGGCTTGGGCTTAAACGCTGCGAGGACGATGCAAATGTAGAGCGACTGACGACAGCGCTCCGGGTGCTCAACGACCCAAAGCTGCCGGTTTATCACTTCCTAGTGGAGCAGCTAGAGGATTATCAGCGCAGAGCCGGCCTAACGGATATCCCGTTGAACAACCCAGTTTCACCGCCAGCACAAGCACAGTCATGGATTGCACACACGATCCGATTCGCAGCAAAAAGGTCCCCGCCATTGGAACTGTCGGTACTGTGGAAGAAGCCGGACGGAACAGCTGCAAAGCGCTCGAACGACCGACCTCTCTTGGCCGCCACACCACAAGACCTCCGAGCCACTCTAATATCTGTCAACTGGATCTCAAAAGGGAAACTCCGCTACGTCGGAGACATATGCACAGTATCTGGTACTGCACTGATTACGAAAGCTACGCTTCTGGATCGCGAGAGGCGGACACCAGGACAACGGAACCAGATCGACCGTCTGTACCAAGCGTGGAGCGAGGCGCTAGTCAACAGTACCACAGGGAAGTTATGGTCACCGGTGGGGATGGTGGCGGTAGACCCACGACAAGTACCGTTCCTTGAGCGCATCGGAATGGGTCAGTGGATTCTCGCCTGCCAACTCGAGACGGACGGTGACACACCCCAACTGAAGACATACGAAATTGGATACCGGTTAGATCTACGGTCAAAGACGCATCGGTTTGGGAAGCTCATACCCATTCTGTGGTGGTACGAACGTCCACGCGGTAGTGACGTCTGGTACGAACGCAAGCCCGCGACGGTATCGTTTGAGTTCGAGGCTGTCTGTGTCCCTATTCAGCCTGCGTATTTGCCGCAAGGCAGGAGATCCAGGCAGCGAGTGATCGTATGGACCGATACTATCGTAGAAGGAACTCGGGGACTAAACGATAAGATCATACTACGTGAGGCGGTCGCGCGTAGCAGGATGCGCTACGAAGCTGTACTTGATGGAGGCGAGACACCCGTGGACCGCACGTCCTGTACAGAATGCGGCCGGTACAGAGGAGTTGAGTGGTGTGAAAGATGCGGAAATGGCACCACCAGAATTGCATCGGACTACAATGCGATGACGCACCCGTAAGTGAATCTGCCAGAGAAGTCAACCGCCGCCAAGCGTTTTTCCGCTTGGAACGTGACGAACGCGATCCGACCCAAGTGGTTCATCCAGCAGGGGATGGCAGTGTTATGGAGGCAAACACCGTCCACGCCACAGGGGGGTGGGCTTGCCAGACATCGAGAGGGAGCATGTTCACTGGGCAATTGCAAGTGCACCGCGACGACATCACATCCACCCGATGTGAGCTGCATGCTCTCATCGCCGGGTTAGTGAGCAGTGACGACCGCGGCGTACAAATATGCGATAATCAAAGTGCCATCGCTGTCTTCCAACAGGCAAGGCGGGCAAAGTCGGCAGGACGGGCTCACATCCCGTACAGAAATCCCCATCGCATCGAGTTACGTACCCTCGCGAAACACATGAGGGCGGACGGATCAATGAATGTCATATGGGTTCGATCGCACCAAGAACATACGGTTACGAACAACGCAACGCTGCGAGATCATCGAAATGCGCTCGCCCAAGTCGACGACGCAGCGAAGAACAGCCACACGGCAGTCCTCGAGTCGTCGTATGGAGGCTGGCTGGAGCTGGACGAATGGATGGTTATCGATCTTGAGGGACGGCCAGTAATGGGGAGCACGGTAGGCTATCTTACCAAACGTATAAAGCAGGAACACCGAAAGGAACATCTCCGGCATCAAGAGAGTAAACCGGATGCCAGACATGTGCTGACGACGGATGAAATCCCCATGGTCGGCCCTTGCAACTGGGATCCAGCTATGAGCCGCTTCTATTGGCGGGCGCGTAATAACGTGCTACACACGCAAGAGATCAAACACCGATACGATGTGCGGTGGACCAGTGATTGCCCTCTCTGCGACAATACTATTGACTCCCAGGATCACCGGTTTGGGCTCGCAGACCAAGATTGTGTTTTGGTGATAGAGCTGACTGACATGCTGCGTCAGCTATATCAAGAACTCGAACGTGCTCTCTGGCTACCCGATCAAGCACTACTATTACCGGCAGTGATGCACAATGCAGCTGAACGGACACAGCTGCCGACACGTCCAATGTGGCTGGACCAGGGCCCTAAACGGATGCTATGGAGCGGCATGGTCCGCCTGGAAGCGGGGCTGTGGGTCAACGCGCTGTGGTTAGAATGGTTGTGCGATATCCGGGATATGGACGAAAAACGGGCAATCACGCAGGCGATACGACACGAGCACGGGCTCCATCGATACGCCCCAGCCGGGCGAATAATTCCTCTTTATCTACACGACGTACCAAGAAGTGTGCACGAGCATGTTGGACTATTCCGAGGTAGTTTAGCCGTGTGGACACCTGGGTGGGCTGTGGCAATTCTCGAGCCGGCGGTAAACATACCACGGCTTCAGCAACAAGGTGTGCAGACCGTCGAAGTATGGTGGGTGGATGACATTTTTGATCCACGGTCGAGCTGTTGGTGGCTCGACTTCCGCACCCTCGTTACCGACCAACGCTCACATAGCGTGAGTCAAACATACTGGATCGCAACGTACGAGGGGTCTCCAGGACACGCTGCCGTAAACAACCTAGGGGGACAGTGGATCATCAACATCCCCAGCGGCTCGCTCAAGATGAGAACCGACGCTTCGGTTTACCAAAGTGAGAGAGAACACCAATACAGGCGCATCTACGCCTACAATCCCCAGCCAATACTCATTGGTGCGTTGACAACGGTGTGCGACCCCCAAGACACTCTCCGGCGAGCGGCCCCAATGTGGACTCGGACGCTACAGCAACACTACTCATTATCATGGATGGCTACATCCTGGTCAGTCCCGGTGTCTCGAATGTGGCAGCACCCTATCTTCGAATGGTCTACACCCTCGCAGGAGGTCCCTGACAGTACCATACCGCATTGGTGGTCGACGGTGCGATCCCAGCTCGACCGGGTCGGTGTAACTATCTACAATGAGCCGGCGGGCTGGCGCAGGTTCCCGACGATGACATCAACAAGTAAAGCTTGGGCTGAGGCAATCTCGTACACCGGACAGGGTGCTCAGACATTGCATCAGCGGCTGTTCACCCGACTTTGGGAAGTACTGCGTGCATACTGGAATACATCCTGTACAAAACAAGCCCGTGCGTTCGAGGAGAGGAACATGGAACAACTTCGCGACGACGTCAACGCAGGGATCACAAATCGCCGAATTCAATGGGCTACAAAGCCAGGAAAGAAAATCACCAAGGCGCTGGCAAAGAGTCACGAGAAGCTTCGAAAACGAGGCTCCGCGTGGCACAACGACCGCGCTCGCAACACAGGTTAACACATAGGTAGACTAGGTCTGATAGAAAGAAGGCCAGGTTTTAGGCCAACCGCCCGCGAGGGGGCTGGCCGCAGTTTTTTTGGGCTGCTGCCGCGGGGCGATCCTCCGTATGCGGCGCCGTCACGGCGCCGGGTGTAGTAAGCCGTCATAACCGCCAAAAATCAAAATCAAAATCAAACTAAGTGTAGTGCAATTGGTCCATGTATCGCTGACAGGTATTAGTCTGCAGGAGTTTGCAAGTAGTGTTCTGTATGTGTGTCAAATATCCCTTAGAGCGAAACGGAATAAAATCACGTCCTATTTTGCGTCAAACGTTTGTCCAAAAGTGTTCCTAGTACTGGGGATTACTGCTATGCCTGGCATCGTGCCTGAGGAATTAACGCGCTAATACGTGCATTTTCGCTCGTAGTATGTTCGGACACCAGAGAACTCCATGTGCCTTCCTTTGAGAGGGGGAGCACATGATGTCAGTAGTCGACAAATTGGATCAGCTTGAGCACATCAATTAAGTTTATCCTGCAACCAAGTGGGAAGCACCGCACCAGCTCCGCCAGCTCCATACACTTTCCTCATGATCTGCCCTGGTGCGTTTGCATCGCATTGCGTCCATTGTACTGTATTGTTGGAAAGAAGTCGGTGCCTCCACCGCTTCTGCAACCAGTCAGGGCGTGAGAGAACTCCTCTACGTCAGTATTTCATCTCGTGATCTCCGGAACGAGATGTGCATGGAGAGCGTATCGACGAGACGAACTTGTCGCTGCAATCCCGCCTGGTTTCGCTAACCTGTCGTTTGAGTAAAGTCGGTATCCAACTTGGTTGCAGCGACACAGTAGCGTACTTCAGTCACTCCCTTCGACCGCTCTTGAGTTCCAGCTGCAGGCTACCAACGTCGCCCATGCTCCTCTACTGATCGGACTTGCTCAGGTCGAGTTGACTTTGCCACTTTCACTGTGGTCTTCTCACTTTACAAATCTCCTTTTCGACAAAACAAGCTTCGGATTTCAAGTCCTGATGGTTCTGTCTTCCTCCGCGCGTGTTGTGGTGCTAGCGGTGGCTGTTGTGGCAGCAACCGCCGACGCGCACAGCAAGATGTCGCTACCGAAACCTACGTGGATCTACGAAGACGGTACCAGCAGTCCAGCGGCTATTGACGGCGCCAGTGTACTGCCAGCACCAACCGGAATGGGCTATGAAGGAGATCCTCTTTCTAATACGGAGGCGTACTGGACAGCCTTCAATGCCAGCAAGTACACTTCTCTCAAAGATCTGGTGTGGAAGAACGAGGTCGTGAATACAGACTCGCTCTACGGCACCGCTACCATCGAGTGCGGCTACTCGTGGACCAACGGAACGGCCCGTGACTTGCCGGATGAGGTTCAATGGGACAAGCTCACTACAGGTCATGACGGCCCGTGTGAGATCTGGTGCGATGACACACTCGTCTTCTCAGACCAGAACTGCGCAGTTAACTACCCGGACAGTCCAGCCAGCTTCCCGTACGACAAGGCGGCCTGTGAGGACAAGTCCATGCTGACAACGATCTGGTTGGCCCTGCACAGCCCTCCATGGCAAGTCTTCACTAACTGCGCCCCACTCACGGGCGCCACGTCGTCCGGTAGCTCAACTTCTACTTCTACCAGTACGACGACTAAAACGACGGCCCCAACGGCAACCACTGCTACGCCTTCGACCACTACAACGAAAGCAACTGAAGCTCCCAGTACGACGACTGCTTCGTCAACAGCCAGCACGGAGGCTAGTACTGCTGCTGACTACGACACAACCTCAGCAGCTTCAGAAGATACTTCGACTGCATCTACAGAGGCGTCTACAACTACAGACACGACGACGGAAGCTCCGGTGGCCACTACGGCGACAACATCTGAAAAGTGTGCACGCCGTCGCAGTTAAGCCTGATCGTTAAACCTGATCGTTAAGTCTCCTGTCAGTAGAAAAATCTTGTTGTTTGGATGCGTAACTTGCAGTTTACTACAAATACTACATAACCCGTGGAATGCAGCAATGTTCATGACTATGCTGCATGTTCTGTTGGTGCCGCTGCGCGACTGCTGCTTGACGTTGTGCCACTGCTGGCGCCTGCTGGTGTTTTGAAACCAGGTGGAGGATGACAACGGTGGGCACTGTCGTTCATGACGTATCGTTACAAGCATTGATAATGTTGGTGCTGCATGTGAGAAGGATGCGGTCATTCAACTCATTCGTGGATAGTCCATTGACCGGACTCGTACAACATGCTAATAGCATGATGCTATACTGAGCCTCGGTTAGACGCTTTGATAAAGCGATGCGCGGCTCGTCGTTGAATCTAAGACGTTGCTACGGTGCATGTGGTTCAGGCGTTGCGCCAGTCGAACTGCATTAAATGGCGATCTTCGCCACCAGTTCGGCCCTGATTTTTGCATGCATGCCGCATTGCATTGGCTTGCATCGAGTGTTTGTCCACAGCTCTATCATCTCATCGGCGAGGTTAACTATTGCTTACAACGAACTCTTCTTCATTCATTTCAAATGGCAAGAGCTGAGATAGAAATGATGGCGCTGCGACTCGGATCGGGCGCGAGCTGATCGGCTTTCAGCTGATGCGCCAAAATGCACTCCATTTGCACCGAACCATAGCCCTTTCACGTAAATATGCACGCACAGCAACTACAGAGCGCGTCTGGACCCCAGCGCCGGTGGTGGCGTCCTTGACGATGCCGGCGAAGTGCGAGCGTCGCTGGTAGATTCACTTCCTATTTTCCGCGCATCAGCTCAAGCTCTTTACAGTCAAGAAACAGCGACTTCAGAATGACCATTCCCTTCGTGCGTTCTGCCATTCTTGTGGCGAGTTACCTGGTCGCTTCTGTGTGCGCTCACAGTAACATGATCTTGCCGCTACCTACGTGGCCGGTTTCTTGGAGCACCAACAGTCCGTCAGGTTTGATCGAAGGCGACACGTATCTGCCTGTTCCGGACGGCATGTCGTACACGACAGACCCGTACGATAACACGGAGGCGTACTGGACTGCCTTCAACGCCAGCAACTACACGTCGCTGCTGGAGTTCGCCAAGGAGACTCAGGTGCTGCAAACTATGGCGACGTTCGGAACGGCCACCGCGGAGTGCGGTTTCTCGCTCGCCAACGGCACAGCGCGTGCCCTCCCTGCTGAGGTCGAATGGAACCAACTGACATCCTCTCACGAAGGCCCGTGCGAGGTCTGGTGCGACGACACCCTGGTGTTTGAAGACTGGAACTGCGCTCTTGACTACACCAGCGACCCCGCCAAACTGCCGTACGATGCTAGTAAGTGCGAAGGCGCGTCGATGTTGACGTCAATCTGGTTGGCCCTGCACGCGCTACCGTGGCAGGTGTACACGAACTGCGCGCCGCTGAGGACCTGAGCAGCTCCGTTGACGCTTCGGCGGTCGATGACGCCTCCTCCTCAGTAGCGGCAATAACCACCACAACTAGTTCTAGCGCTTCTACGGCTGCGGAAGCTAGCTTTACTGACGACTACGCCTCGTCGGAAGACACTTCAGCTTCGACTACGACGGCTTCGGATACTACAGCCGATAGCGGTGCCAATACGACCGCGACTATAACTACGCCTTCTACTGATGCTCCTGTTGCAACGACCGCTACTCCGACTGCAACTAGCGCAGCTACATCGGACAAATGCTCTGTGCGCCGCAATCGTCGTAACTAAGCAGCAGCTCACTCGCACTGTAGATGTCGCTGTGATTCAGCAGTGTATGTGTGCCAATTTTTTTGAGACGATTTCCACGTATTGCGTAGTGACTACTACCGGTAGTGAGAATGTAAGGTAACGAAACGAACAAGTCGAAATTGTTGCTTTGCTTTCATTTCGATCGGGTCATGATTTTCAAGTTATCGATCATGAACGATTTGTTCCGGTAGTCGAAGATAACCACTTGAGCCAGGACACGCTTCCATTGCATCCGAACGTTCACTAGGAAAGCACTCTATTATATGCAGCCTATACATTTGGAGGAGTTCTGGAGCACGGAGGATTCCTCTACAAACTCAACACCGAGGAAGTCGGACAGACTTGAGCGTTTAAACCGTCCAGCTGGTTTAGTGGAGAGTCAATTACGATCTTCTCGCGGTTGCATCACAACGGGGCCTTCGGCCCGACAAAACCTTGTCGCCTTCTCCTCTTTCATTCATAAACTTCCTTGTTCCAGAGCACATCGACATCCAAAATGCTGACTTCACACTCCGCCCTTGTGCTGGCCGCTGTCGTTTTGGCCACCCACGCCAATGCCCACAGCAACATGATCTTGCCTCTCCCTACGTGGTCTGTGGGCTGGTCAACCAACAGTTTTGCCGCCACAATTCAAGGTGACACGTACTTGCCCGTTCCGGACGGCATGTCCTACTCGACGGACCCGGCGGACAACACGGAGGCCTACTGGACAGCGTTCAACAAGAGCACGTACACGTCGCTCAAGGACCTCATCGACAAGACCGGCGAGGTGCAGACCCAGTCACCATTTGGCACAGCTACGCTCGAGTGCGGGTTCTCGCTCGCGAACGGCACGGCACGCGACCTGCCGGACGAGGTTGAATGGAACCAACTCACGTCGTCGCACGAGGGCCCGTGCGAGGTCTGGTGTGATGACATCCTCGTCTTTGAGGACTCGAACTGCGCTGTGGACTACACCAGTGACCCGGCCAAGCTTCCGTACGACAAATCCAAGTGTGAAGGGGCCTCCATGCTGACGTCCTACTGGCTCGCACTGCACGGGTTGCCGTGGCAGGCATACATTAACTGCGCACCTCTCACTGGCAGCGCTGCTAGTGGGTGGACGTCTGTCAGTACTACAACTACTGCCACTACTTCTCAAGCCACTACAACGGCAACCCCGGCCAGTGCGACTGCAACCACTACTACTTCGACAACTACGACGTCCGAGGGGTCTAGCGCTGCCGGTTCAAGCGCTTCAGAAGTTGGTGGAGAAGCAGAAACAACAGATTCTCCTGTGACCACGACGGCACCAACTACGTCGTCGAGCAAGTGCTCTGTCTGTCATCGCCGTGACTAGCTTTTGAGTGTCCGTAGAATTATAATACAAGTAGCATGCAGAGTCTGTTTGCAACACAATTACCGTAAGCATTTTCATCCGGTTCATGCTGCTTCAAATAGGTTGGCGATCGACTCGCGAATGTAGAAGTCGAGCCCGCGTTGACTTGACGGCGGATGAGCTGCATTCCCGCTTTACAGCGTGGAGGTCGCTCTCAACGCCTCCTCTACCAACCGGATAGAGCCACGGTAGACTTTACCGCAATCCGTCGGTGCGTTCGCTTTAGACTCAAGATTCTTGACTCCGGCTGATCGAGCTGATCGAGCTGTAACCAGCCGATCCGGAGGAATGCTATGGCACGCGTCTTTGTTATCGACTGCTGGACTCCATCCTAGATCGAAGTGGCTGGATCGCTTTACACTCGCGCCGTGAATCGAACGTTGGCTCGTGGCCAAACCTTCACTCGGCGATGGTCGAAACGAATGTCCGATCAGGTTGATAAGCTTTCTCCTTCACGTACGTGTACAGTACGCAGTCACATGCTATGACGCAGTGGACTCAGTTCGCTGGTGTCTCTTGTATTGCGACAACGTATCAAATCGAACCAAAATCTACGAATTGTATACAAACAGTACCAGTAGCACCGAAATAAGCATATTTATACTGAAACATGTGACAGCGTCACCTAAATTTGCAAGTGCCCACAGCCAATCATTCTAGAAGCACGGTACGATTCACCATAGCTAACCACTTGGCTTTTGCCTACGTTCCTATTGAGTCTACGGACCCGCACCCAAGCCCCCACACGCCTGCTCGCCTACTAAACCCAAGAATGCCTCGCCGACTAGACTGGATGCTCCTTGCCCAAAGCCTGTCACTAAACGACGCGAACCTACTGCTCGATACGTTCAAAGCTACCGCTGTCATGAAAAGCGATGTTACGCCATGCATTCTGTGTGCAGCTCCAGAGCCGCACAACATGAGGGTGCGGCTGCTTCGCTGCTCCTGCGAGGCGTGCGCCAACGACATCCCGTACACTCGCTGCAAGTGGAGAGGGAAAACCCAGCACTGTTCTGTGCTGAACATCATGACTGTGTGGGAGGCTGGCGCCCATGAATCCCCTCGCCGGCCGGAGAGGCACATCCGGCTGTCGGAGCCAATGAAAGCGGTTGCCAGGGAAATGGCGGCGCACAACCACCGCCCCATGAGGATTCGAAACGCACTTCTCCGCCGCTTCAACCTTAACCAGGGCAGCTTGCCATCTCTCGCTGTGGTGCAGCGCTTTGTTCATCATTATCGCGCTGCCCACTTAGGTGGCAGTGACTTCTGGGACGATGTGTCCAACTTAGTCCGAGAGAGGGGCTTTACGGGCCAAGAAGATTTGTCTGAAGGCTTCACTTTCACGTGGAATACGGATGTGGATGGCCGTCCGGTTATAGGCACTGGCACCGACACGGATCCGTTTGTTGTGGGGCTCTCCTCGAAAAAATTGATGCAACGATGTGATCAAGTGCCAGCAGCTCACGTCTTACACGTGGATGCCACATTCAAGCTCAATGAGGTCAACTATCCTGTAATTGTTGTCGGGATTTCCGACTGCATGAGAACTTTCCATCTCCTCGCTGTGTTCATCGACGAAGGTTCAATACGTAGAAGCTCTGTCAGCGCTGAAACGAGTATTCCGATCTGTGACTGGACATGACCTCGCACCTCGTTTCGTCATGGTTGATGCGGACGAAGCTCAACTGAATGGCGTCGAAGAAGTTTTCTCCACCTCTATTGAAGGAGCCAAACCAATTGGTTTGATGTGCTACTTTCACGTGCTGGCAAAGGTTCACGAAAAGACACGTGCACTGGAGCCTTTGCTTGCTGCTCGTGTAATGCGCGACATTGCTGACCTGCACTTTACTGCTACTGCGGGCGCGTATGCTGAAAAGAAGGCGAAGCTTCTGTCTGGCTGGGAGGAAGACACAAGGCTCTCGAACTTCACTGCGTACTTTAAGAAGCAATGGCTGGACAGGAGGTTCCACCGGTGGCAAATTTTCTACACTCGTCCAGGCTTCGCCACTACCAATAACCCCGTCGAGCAGTACAACAGAGCCCTGAAGCGCGACTATACCTTGCACTCGCGCCTCAAAATGGGTGCACTGATAGAGCAACTGCTACAGTGCTGCCGCACGGAAAGTTTAAAGGAGAAGCCATTCGCCACAGAAGTCACCCCTTCTCCTGTCCTCGTACGACGTGCCCGTGAACTTGAGCGAGCTCACAAGATACGCGAGCTTGTCTCAGGCCGATCTCGAGTGGCGTTTTTGCTTAATGACGCGCCTACAACATTAGAAGACCATGTGTACGTGGCGTCGGAGCTTTGCGATCGAGTGTATGACCCGCTAGCCCGTCGCACCAACGAAGCATTACCTGTCACGTCCCGCCTCAGCGTCCAGACAGCGCGTGCCGAAGTGCGCGGTATGCCAGGTGAAGGCTGGTGTGTCGATGTACTTGCCCTTGCGACTATCATCTAAAGTTTGGTGTGTGCACACACTTTGTGTTCGCTCTGCATGTGCGAGGGCTGCTTGACCTCTCGAAGCGTAAGAAGCTGGCCTATCGTGGTGCCAACAAGGTGCTTCGTGCTCAAAGCCAGCATCAACTAGCAGGAAGGCCTAACAGCAACAGTACGGCTTTATACAGAGATTAATGTTAGAAATCGCACGTAAACGAATGATCAGAGAGCTTCATCACCTTTTCTAAATGCACCTACAGCTCTTGCTGATTCGTGCTCTTGTTGGTCTCCTCTCCATCCGTCCTTGGCACCAGGAAGCAACGCTTGCATCAGTTTACCCCGCGCGAATTCCCAAATGCAGCTCCACCACGACGCGCCACATCCCGCACACTTTCCCTGCACTGCTCGTTCCTTTCCTCAAGCAGGTTGCCCCGCGCAACAAACCCTTCGTGGCGCCGTCGTGGCGAGCTGCGTCCCGCACAACCTCCCGTCCTGATGCAGCTGAAGCTCCTGGCGCAAAATCTTTTGTCTGGAGCCGGAGCGACCTCCTCTGTGACACCTAACCCTCTACACCAATGGCAGGCAGCCACGTCTTTGCTTTGTGTGCGTTGTGCCAAACAGCGTCCATGTCCACGCCCATCTCAGTGGCATTGTACATCGTTGGAGGAATTTCCATAAAGGAGTACCTAGCTACTGATTTTTGTTCTACCACACCAAATTGCATTTCGAAGTTGTCCAGTATACCGGTTTGCATCGGTCAAATTCAAAGTATCCAAGTGAGGACGTAGACAATCGCCTGATGGTCATCTTCACGCAGGTTCTCAAGCGCAAGCACTGCAAGGACATCACGAAGAACCAGCGCGCTTTTCGTTGTTTGCTGACGGCCTCCAAGTGTGTAAGCGTACGCTGTCGTTGCCAACTCAGGTTTACGTCGAGATCAACTCTCTCTTCGACGGTATCAACTTCGCGGCGACTTCTTCTGCAAGACGATAGAGAGGTTTTGCGCGACTCTAAGCGTCAGAGAGCCGTCGAATTTCTTCAACGACAAGGAACCTAACAAGATGATTCACCAAGACAAGGCTGTGGCGTACGGTGCGACCGTGCAGGCAGCTATCCTGGAGTGGTAATGACTCATCGGAGAGGCTGCAAGAACTTCACTTGCAGGACGTGTCGCCGCTGTCGCATTGCAAAAATTCGTGTGGTGCTGACCCATGTTGATCTAGATAGCGCTCAATGCAATAATTGCACTTTTAAATGTAAGGAAATACAGGTGACTATGTAAATATCCAATGCTCTGAGTCTTGCCTATATATCTCAAAAGTGTTGCTGCTTTATGCCTTTCTCTTTGCAGTCTTGCGTTTGTGTTTGGGCTTGGGTCCAGGCTTTAACCCACGTTTGCCTTGTTCTGGTAGATTCGCTACAATTGGTGGGATGAGCAATGTCGTGTCCCGTAGTAGCGTGCAGGTAGTTGGCCAGGGGCGAAATGCTCTGCTGTATGTCTGTTGGAAATGCTGTATGGACAATAGGTTTTTGTCATACAAAGATTCAATATCCTGGCCGTCGATTGTTGCTGCGTATACTGCATGCACGCAAGGGAATAACATGTCCTGCCAGTTCCCACACGTGCAAGTTTGGGCAGGAGGTCTACAAACATCCATGGGTGCACCAAACCCTCCCTCGAAACAGAGCCTTTAAATCGCACAAGGTATCCACCTGCCATACACGGCTTCTGCTCACAAAATTGGCTTGCCTGTGTTAACTCAGCACGCTTTTTCCTTAACATCGGCACCAAACTTTCACCACAAAACTTGAAAGTCCAATCTGCTGCCAAACTGCGCCGGTCAGCAGCTAAGTCATTGAGCTTCATGACATACAGATTAAACGCATCTAAAGGTTTAGCACTCCGACACTGATCTCCAATCCAATTATTGGCTTGTTCAGAGAGATTAGAGGTAATCTCTCCATAAGTGGGAACGTTAAAAGTCTCGAGAAATTTGTACTTTACCCAATTTTCGCGCGGTATCATGTCAAGTCTCTCCACTGCGCCTGACTTCGTTTCCTCTAAAATCGATCGAAAGGTGTTAAAGTCGTTTTCACAGTCACTTCTAGCCATTTTACACACAAGTCCACGCTCTTCAGGTGCTAGAGAAATTCTTGCGTCTGCGAGGTTAGATAAAATATGATGGAGACAAAAGCGATGCCCTGCCACCGGAAACACCGTCTTGACCGCAGCAAGTAATCCTTTCTGTCGGTCCGAAACAGCGGTAAACTTGGCAGGATTACTTAAGGCTTCTTTAACGGCGTTCAAAACCCAGACCCAATGATCGAAATTTTCCTTTGGAACAAGAGCAAAACCAAACGGAATGATGTTGTTGTTGAAATCTTTAGCTGTAGCCACAAGATAGACACCGTACTTGTTCATTTCCCCTTTCAAATGTGCCCCGTCGAACCCGTACAGTTTTGCGCGCGTAGCCATGTGAATGCCGAGGTTTGAGAAGAGGCATGCTCGCTTAAAAACCCTGTTGGGTTCTTTTTCGAACAACCATAACGTACCAGGGTTCTCGCTGGCTAAACGTTCGAGATAAGCCTCCAATTTCTGGAAACTTTCCAGTCTGTCTCCACGAAGTTTATCGTCAATGTCTTGTTTTAATCGCGAAATTTGACTTGGTGATAAGCGAATTCCCTTTGTCAGAAGAAAAGCTTGGATTGAAGCAGATGTCATGCCACTAGTACTGCCATTGTAAGTCGGTAGCATCTCTCGTTCAACTAGCGATGTAGCTGTGCTGATCTGTCGGGTTGTGTTGCGCAAGTCGCGTTCAGGGCGTTCAAGTGAGCTTTCCATAGGCGGACGACTACTAAAGCCGACATTCAAGAGATGATTGTGGCAAAAGTTAGCGCGAGTAATCTTCCATTCACCCTCATGACCAAATACGAGTTCACTAGCTGGTGTAGATTTGTCCGTGTATTGTTGGCCGTGTAGCTTCTTACAGACGTACTTAGCGTTACCTGAGTTGTTCCGCCGGGTACAGCTACTATGAACGCGAATCTGAAACCCGCACTGTTCTGCCAGCAATTTGACCCTGGTTTGAATCGCTTTCTGTGAACCAAACGTTTCGGTACCAATGTTTCTGTATTTGTCATACGCGACGCCGAATAGTTCATGAGAGGAGTCAGATGACTCAAGCAGCGTATCTGGTCGGAGTAGGCCGAGGGTAGCTGCTTTCCCAAGGTGTTCCTCTTCTAGTTCGAAAGGAGACGTACCAAACGTCGACTTCTTCTCTGCGTTCTTGGCCATTGGAGTGAGAGTGAAAGTATTTGCGTTTCTCTTTTTGAGTTGAAGGGGTGGGGACGTACAGGAAATGCTAATTGTGGATGCGCGATAGAAAACCGGTATACTGGACAACTGCAATTTAGTGTGGTAGAACAAAAATCAGTAGCTAGGTACTCCTTTATGGAAATTCCTCTACATCGTTGGGTGCTGTACGACTTACCTTTCGGTGTTTTTCGTATTCTGTCTTGTATTGCCGACCAGCGACTTGGCAAAGCCTTTCTGTAATCCCCCTGCCCTCGGAATCCCCCGCGACTAAAAGGCTCACAAAAAGGCCGAGTTTTAGTTCCCAGGATCCATTCGAACAGTCCAAAGTCTTCTGGTCCTTTGCGCCGTTGGTTTGTGCTGCTCATTTCCGAAATCTCTCGTCACCTCCACCTCATCTACACCATGGTTTCGTTTTTTGCTGGTTTTGCCCTGGTCGCTTCGGTATTAGCCGTCACCGCTGAAGCGCACAGCTACATGACCGACCCCATGCCGACTTGGTCGGTCGGATACCCCACCACCAACTACGCCGGTCTCATTGACGGCCAGGACTTCCTCCCTGTCCCTAAAGGCATGTCGTACGGTGGAACGCCCGAGGGCAACACCGAAGCCTATTGGACGGCTTTCAACGCCAGCAAGAAGTACTCGTCGCTCAAGGACCTCGCGGACAAGACGATGGTGCTGCAGTCGCTGAGTCCGTTCGGTAAAGCTAGGTTTCTCTCTACCGAACGGCACCGCGCGTGCGTTGCCTGCTAAAGTGCAGTGGAAAGACTTTGGCTACTCCCACCAGGGGCCTTGCGAGGTCTGGTGCGATGACAAGTTGGCCTTCTCGGACACCAACTGCGCACTGCACTACCCTGAAGTACCGGCAAATCTGCCCTACGACGTGGACGTTTGCACCGGCGCCAAGATGATGCAATCCTACTGGATCGCGCTACACGGCCTCCCGTGGCAGCTCTACTTGAACTGCGTCCCGCTTTCAGGCAAGGTGAACGGCACGGACAACGCTGTGGCCGATGAGAGCGATGCGGCGCAGACCCCCACGACCCCGTCTGCTCCGGAGACCACAACGGAGTCATCGAGCGGTGAAGCGGACACCTCCAGTACGACCGCTACGGATGCCCCAGAATTGACGACGGAGTCATCCAGTGCTTCAGCTGACACGTCGACTCCGACTGCTACAGAAACTACGACGGATGCCCCTGAGGTGCAGACACCAGAGGTGACACCTGCTACCCCCACCGCTGCTGACCCTTCAAGTGGAGCCAAGTGTTCTCGCCGCCGTAGTTAGAGTGTCGACAGACGTGATGTTTAAATGTTGAAAGTATACAGTAGTCGTTTGATGGGATACGTGTACACGAATGGTGCTTTACTGTCCGAAAGGGGCACGTGCAAACAGTGAGATTGGTATATTGGGCACTTAGCGTTCATTACGTACGGCATAATGGCAAGAATCCTGCCCCCATTTCCCTCAGGAACTGCAATGAAAAGGAGGGAGCAATTTGTCTTCGTATCGGGTGCTCATTACTTGCTTGTACTGCTTTTCCTCGTTGAAATGACAGTGAAGTGCAGCCTCTTCGTCTTCAATTTCTGCAACTTAGCTTTGCAAACAAAAAGTGATATGCGCTTCTACTTACTGCACTGTGCTAGTAGTATTCTCTCTTTTGGACAACAATTCAACATTCATTTCATCCCCGCAAGCTTCGATAAGCTAAACTACGACACATACACGTTACCCTCTTTCTTCCTCTCAACGCTTGAGTGTTGTCATCTAACCGCGCATACGGCGAGCACATTTGGCCGCACCAGTCGACGCCTCATTTGCAGTGCTATCATCTGCGGTTGTTGGCGTCCTGGCAGCAGCTGGGGTCGTAGCAGGAGTGGTTGGAGTTTCAACTTCGGGAGTGTTGTTGGGGCTCTCCTGCTCGTCGCTGGATGACGTGGGGGTAGCCGTCGTAGGTGTTGGAGTGGGCGTCGTAACTGTTGGCGTAGTGTTGGAGGTTGAAGGGGACGTTGCAGAAGAGGGGGTAGTCTGTGTGTTAGAGCTCGAATCGGCACCTCCAGTTGCGCCGTTGATGTTGACACAGTTAGCTAGGAACATTACAAAACTTTAGTTTCCAGCTCCTCACAAATATTAACCCACAACAACTTACTGTAGACCTGCCAAGTAGGGCCGTGCATGCCGATCCAGTAGAACGTAAGTCGCTTAGCGTCCGCGCACACAGACTTGTCGATCGGGACAGGGGCGGCACCCACGTTCCCGGCGTTATTATACGTCTCCATGCAGTTGTTGTCTTGCTGCGCACGGTTGTTGTCGCACCAGACTTCGCACGGGCCAGGGTGCACGAAACCCTGGTCTTTCGTGATATCGTCGCTCCTGCCCCAGTACACCGTGTCATTGAGCGCGCCGTAGCTGGTTTGATCCGGGACGGTGAAGCCGCAGGAGGCTGTGGGGCCACCCGACACCAGAACCTGCTTGTCAACGATCATGTCTTTGAGGGTTTTGTACTTGGACTTCTTAAAGTTTTCCAGGAACGACTTGATATTAATGGTCGGGTCGGTATTGAACGTTCCGTCCGGGAAGAGCTTGTAGCTGTCAATTGTCGAAGAGTACTGGGTCTTGTCGATGTTGACGCTGACGAACTTGGCTAGAGGCTGAACGAGGTACCCCATCTGGTATCTTACGAAAAGCTGTGCGTCGAATTGCCGGCGATTTAACTCAAAAGCTGTTAGATTGACTTCTCACGTTACGATAATCTACGGCAATCTGACACAGATTTCACTCAACTTGCGATCAAGCGCTGGTACATGTAGTTCAACGGCGGAAGCTGAAGTTGTTGCCCCACCCTCCATTGTTGTTGTTGTTGTTGACCCACCCGCCGCTTGTAGCTTCTTGATCTGATGCAACCGTGCCGGTGGTCGCTTGGACGTCGCCGTTACCGGTACCGGTACTCGTAGACGTGCTCGACCATTGTCCTTGCGAGGTGCCAGTCATCGAGCTAGCAGTTGACTTTGTCGACCAGCCTCCGTTGGCAGTAGACCCCGCGGAGGATGTCGACCACTGGTTCGGGGTGCCGGTACTACCGGTTGCCGTCGACGTCGACGACGGTGCAGTGGTTGTGGTGCTTGTAGTCGAAGTCGACGTCGTGTCTGTAGTAGGCGGCGTCGTTGTCGTCGTCGTCGTCGTGCTAGTCGACGTAGCGGACGAATCTGTTGTCGGCGTCGTCGTCGTCGTTGACGTTGACGTTGACGTTGAAATGGACGTTGCCGCCGACGAGGTCGAGCTGGAAGCTGTAGTAGCCGTCGCTGAGCTCGTGCTGTTTGAAGCTGTGCTGGTGCTGGTACTCGTACTAGCGCTCGAACCCACCGCGTATTTGGACGTTGCACCGGTGGATGTGGTGCTTTCCAGTGGCGCGCAGTTGACATACACCTGCCACGTTGATGAGTGAAGTGCCAACCAGTAGAACGTCAACGTACTGGAACCGAGACAAGCGTCCCGGTCGTACGGCAGCACAGCGGGAGCCGACGTGTAGTCGGCGGCACAGTCGTCGTCCTGGAACACGCGAGTGTCGTCGCACCAAACTTCGCATGGGCCTTCGTGTGAAGAAGTAAAACCCTCAGAGGACGAGTGCGACCACTCCACGTATGTGGCAGGCAGCGCCTGCGCCGTCTCATCCGGATCGCACGACCCGCATGTCAACGTAGCGTCCGTCACTGTGACCGTCGCTAAAGAGGTGATCAGATCCTTGAGAGACGTGTACGAGCTCGACGCGAAGGCTGTAGTGAAGGCGGCCGTGTTGTCCGCCGGTGAACCCGAGAAAGTTCCGCTGAATCCAGAGGCCGACGACTCGATGGTGGCGATGAACTGCGTGTTGTCAGTTGACGATGACAGGAAGGTGACGGCCGGATCGGTCATGTAGCCGTGGCCGTTAGCTGTGGCGAGCAGCGTAGTGCCCGCTAGCATCGAGGGGATGAATGATTTGGTCAGGACCATGGTAAGACTTGACTTCGAAGGCTAGCAAATTGAGAAATGAGCGAAAGTACACGGCAGACTTCGGTCGAACGAAAGGGTTAGTTGCTCTGGATTCCGGCAGGATCATCGCAGTAGAAGTGGACGCGAGGGAGTCTGTAGTTGGAGTGTATAACTAGTTTGGGTAGACATTCACTCACTACATATATCGCTGTTAGGTTGACGCTGCGCTTCTGCATGCAAAGGATATGACATTTGGTTATCTGTCGTGACTGATGGACTAAAGCAGGATGAGGACGGCACGGCTGCTGTTTCCATTGCGACGCGTTTTCAAAATGATGCCGTTGAACACATGGAAGTTTGAATTGCTTTTCAAAACCACTCATTAAACCCGCGATAGACACTCGTACTGTCCCGTACCCGGGAATATAGTGTGTGAACCAGCGTCGGGCGCGCACTATGTCCCGGGGCCTTGTCCAACGTCGCCTACTGTCCGTGTCTGAGGCCCAGTTTGGAGGTACCTCTCATCTACTACTGCCTCGTCTACCATCATACTGTCGTGAGAGGACGGATGTCATGCCTAGTCTCAATGCTCTTCTACTCCGGTGAGGTGTCATCCCTACAAGTGCTGGTCCAGACCGCCCAGAAATCTAGTCAGTCGTGTATCTACCAAGTTAAGAACAACCCAAAAACAAGAAGAAAGAAGTTTGCATTTTACGTATTCCTTAAGCTCCCCGCCCAGACCTACTTGCCAACAGTCCGCAACTACTCGACCCTTAACCGGATATACGACAAGTGGTGGAGAAGCAGGGTAGTTGTCCACTGGAGAAAGGTCTGCTAAGTGAGCGCCGACGAGGGAATACGCCTGCTGCTGAGGACATCGAAGAACAGTACTATCAACGAGGAGTGGGAGATCGCGTCACTGCTAGTTCGACAGGGGTCAACTAGGGAGGTGTTCGGCGACTACACTAAGAGGACGAGACCAAGACCTTATCGGAAGTACCTTTGAAGCAAGCGGACTAGCTCAGAAGCGAGTCACTAAGTGAAGACAGTCTCCATCTACATCTACTCTACCCACAGGCGTGTACCGGATCTGGGAGTGGATTACCTGGGCGGGAGCGGACGCTGGCTCAGACGCGCGTGACTCTAATAACACCGAGAGACTTCAAACTGGTGAGCCTGGAGCAGCACAGCAACAACGGCGGTCAGAACTGGAAGAAATGGAGCGAGAACTTCGTCGAGTCGCTCGTGAAGAAGGCGAAGAACCTCACAAATACGTGTTTGCCGGACGCGGACGACGTGGTGTTGACAGTCTTGTATCCAGACAGCCGAGACTCACACGAATCCAACCGCACGAAGCAGTGGTTGAGCGCCGCCGGAGGAGATACAGAACGCGGACTGGACGATACGTCTTGGAATTCGAAGTTGAGAGTGTAGGAGAGCGACCTGACGGTGGACGACCCGAGCGATTCTGGATCAACCAAAGTGACTACGAGCAGCTATGGCAACAAGGCAGAATGCATACTGAGTTAGCCGACAACGACAAAAGAACAAGCAACAGCAGATACGGACCTGAAGCAGCAGAACCAGACGTACAAGGAGCAGAAGAAGCCCCAATAGCAGAATCGGAGATGCCGATCGCCACACGAATCGGGGACGATTCGACGGCCAGGGGAAGAGAGTAAGCAGAGTGGTTTTTCGCAAGACTTGCAGAAAGACGGATGACCAAGATGATGATAGCAGAGACCGAGAGCAGATGACGAAGATGAGAAGGAGGACAAGATGACACCCGTGGGCTGGAGCAGGGACCGGGTATACAACCCGTATGCAGACCTGTGACCGTTGACGGAAGATCGCAAAGAGACGTTGGAGGTTTCGGGTGAAGAACGACGGAGAAGGCCAGTAGCTGTTGCACACCCAGGAGTTAGAGGTAGCTAGTAGTCCAGTTGAAGATTAGCCGTGTAGCCGCGAGGACGCACGGTCAAGAGTTGTTACGCCGGTTTGGTGTAGCGACAGAGGTTAAAAGAAGCCAACAAAGACTCTAGTACTAGCAGCAAAGGAAAGGTGGTGTACACTGGGTGTGACTGGAAACGGGTATCAGCAGCCCCGTAGGATTCGAGCGCTCGCGGTATTAGCAGCCCGCCGAGGTATCAGCAGCCCTCTGGAGCGTTAGAATTAGGCAAAGATCCCGGTGGAAACCCACTACTGTAGCCAGACCGTAGATTTCGTACCTGGAGCCATTGATCTATCGATATTAGTGCGTGTTAATAGGGCGAAGGGCACGTAGCTAAGTGGATACCGTCCTCTGATCAAGGACAGGACCATTGGTGGCGCGGTCGTGACGGAACTGAGCTGTTAGTAAAAGACATTTGCTTACTCTATTGTTCAAACCAATCGAAGGCGCCTTCGATAAACTTCGCATTGCGTTTATTGTTGACGAACAAGATCCGTTCACACTGAAGATTTTTAAGCCAACGAGCAAGGCGAAGCTGCTCGTGAACAAGTTGACCCAACAGCAACGGGATGCTCTTGGTATTGAACTCTTGCCAACAGATTGGGAGACAAGTACCAGTATATGCTCCAAATGCACCGCAATTTGATGTTCTCACGACGTCTGGTGAGTTGGAAGGCAAGACGCTTCAGTTTCCACGCGGGTCAACACTTCGTCCCTTCAGGCGCTGTTTGTATCACCAAGCAGTGTTTGCTAAAACAAAGGCGATTTTTCAGGGATGGCTAACGGATGATTATACCTTCGACGACTTCTCATCAGAAGAATTTAAAGTGGAAAAGAAGATGAAATTGCTATATGGTAGCAGTTAGAGCATCTCCGGAAGTCCGTCATAGCGATTTCAATCATTTGTGATGCATCCTGAACCTCATTAGTCGGTAAAGCTTGACTTCATCGTAGGTTTAGCTGCTACAGAAGTCGTAAACCCAATTTCATATCACGTGTGATTGATTGCATACTAGGAAGGAATTAACTATTCCTGGTTGCTACTACTTGGCTTGGCTATTGAATTATGAAGGTTTGATTGTGATTGTGAATTGTTTTTCGAATCATTTCTTATCATCGGGACTCGAACGCCTGCCAAGTGCAAGACTAAAAGAACCAAGATTTTCGTAACTGTACGCTGTGGTAAAAACTGAGTGAGTTATGGGGGGGGGCTGTAGTATTTCCGTATGTGTACTCGGCTTCCAGTCGGGATTAGTCCGCACCCGTCGTGTAAGTTGTGGACATGGGATTGCCTCTTCTTAACCCTTTAGTCATCGCTGTAACGGGGATGTTACACGAATGTTTCTCGTTGGTGTGTGACACACGTGGATACATTTATGTGGGTACATAATAGTGTGTGACACTCATGATACATTTATGTGGGTACATAATGGTGTGGCACACACGAGTAGATACGTAGATGGCCTCAGAGCCTCACGTTGCATTTCGATTAGGATTTAGTATGTTAGATACTAAATCCGTTACATTTAGGATTAGGACAATAAAGTCAATAAAAATCAGTTTGCATTTTACATAGTTAGTGTTAGTCCTTTGTTATAGGGACACTGACTCTGTGAGTCCCGTATTTAGTGGACTACTTGGTTCTTGTATAGAACCGAAGGCTAGTGCCTTGCAAGCAGGACTCTACGAGTCAACTAAACTTCCTCTGTGCCGTGCACACCTACGCAGCCCGCTGCATCTGGTAGCACTTGTAGTCAATCCAACTCCTGAGTTGAAGACTGTTTCTCTGTGAGAATGGAGCCAGAAGCATACGCTCACTTGACTCCGAGTCAGCGGGACACGCTTAACAAGCTTACGTCCTTGCTGGGCCCCGAAGGTATGGCGCACCTTGCGTCCCAAGGGCCGGAGGCCGTCAACGCGCGTCTTGAGGCATTTGCCTCGTACGAAAACGCTCTCGTTGAGCACATCCAACGGAATGTAAAAGGAGTTAACCCCGCTCCGAGAGCTAAGCCCGTCACGCTCAGCGTGAAGACCTTTCACGGGCACGAAGGAGAGAACCTCCTGTTGTGGACCCGAGAGGTCGAAATGGCCATGGGAGCCGCTATGCTCCAGTTGGAAGGCCAACGCGTGGCGTTCGCCATCTCTAAGCTCGAAGGGCGAGCACGAGAATGGGCCTTGACGTCTGGGACGTCGGTAGAAATGGCCTTCCCCACTTGGGGTGAGCTTAAGGTCAAGCTTACGCAAGTGTTTGCTCCGCCTAACCAGGCGTATCGCGTGCGGTCACGCTTCCTTGCTTGCCGACAGGGCAAGATGGACCTGGTGGACTATGTCCAAGAGCTGCGCACGCTCATTGCCGGCATGGCTGCCGACCCTCTACCTGAGGTGGTCACCGTGACCATCTTCATGGAAGGTTTACGAGCTGGCGTGGCCAGAACGGAGGCATTCCGTCAGAATCCTCGCACCTTCGAGGACGCTGTCAGCGTGGCATTGAATGCCGAACACAACTTTAAGTTGTCGAGGGTCGGTGCTAACAGCACAGGGTCCGGGGGACCCGAGCCCATGGACCTCAGCTATGCTGAAGATGAAGTAGCCGAGCTACGAGCTGCGGTGCAGCGTATGAGCACCCGCCGGTGCTACACGTGTGGTAGTCCCACACATCTGAGGCCCAACTGCCCTCTGCGCAAAGAGCGCGCCGGCCAGAATGGCCGCAACCCTGCCGCGGGTCCCGCTTTGGGCTCTGCCCAGGGAAACGAAGGCTCCCAGTAGACGCGGGGCGGTCTACTGGGGAAGAACTGAGTTCTGCAGTGCGTGAGAGGCACTGGGGCTCAGCCCGAAGAGCTCCGTGCTCTTAAACACGGAACGGGAGAGCAAGCAGGGCTTGCTGGTCGTCCATGTGGACGTGAAGGGCTTCGAGAAGCCGTGGATCGTGTTGATCGATTCGGGAGCGTCTGGCAACTATGTCAGACGCTCCACCGTTGAGGGTAGTCAGCAATATGCTGAGGCGCTTCGAGCGCGAAGAGGTGACACCGTCACTGTCCGCCGTCTAGCGACGGGCGTCCGTGTCACGGGTAGCCAAGGTCCCCATGGACCTGCGGCTGAAGTTCTTGGACTTCGATAGCGTGGAACGCTGCTTGGTCCTGGACCTGGATTCGAGGTACGACCTCATCCTTGGCATGGCGTGGCTGGAGCGCCACGAGCCATGGATTGATTGGAGGTCGAAGACCTTAGGTGCTACGCACTTCTCTCCTAGTGGAGCTTTGGCGAGTCATGAACCCACCTCTGCTAGGAAGCAGAAGCGCTATTGGCGCGAGCATCGAGCCGAGTCGGCTATGATGCTGGAAGTCGGTGTGTCCAAGTTGGTGGACAGCGCCGAGTGCGAGGACCGCAGTCCTGTTGAGCGCGTAGCGCTGGTTGACAGTGAGTCAACGTGTGGGCAAAGCTCACGTAACCCCTGTGGGGCGGCACGTACTCCGCCGAGTGACGCCGGTCATGGACCGTCACTGGATGCCGATGGCATCGGGCCTTACCAGGCCGTGAACTGTGGGGCGGCACGTACTCCGTCGAGTGATACTGGTCGTGGACCAAGTCGATCGCTGAGTGTCTCTGACACTGGACCTGTTACGGTCATTGATTGTGCAGCGGCAGGTACTCCGCTGAGCGGCATCGGTCGTCGACCGAGTGGATCGCAGAGTGTCACTGACACTGGGCCTGAAGGGGCCGAAACCTGTGCGGCGGCACGTACTCCGTCTAGTGACGTCGGCGGTAGACCGAGTCAGTCACTGAGTGTCACTGACACTGGGCCGGGCAAGGCCATAACCTGTGCGGCGGCACGTACTCCGTCGAGTGGACGTTCGTCGGCTAGGCGAAGACGTCGAAAGGCCCTATGGGCGAGACGCTCTGCGTCTGAGTCGTCCGTGACGTCAAGTGTCAACGCACGGGAGGGCTGTGGGCAGCTATACACTCTGGTTGATGGAGTGGACGGCAGTGCCGAAGGCAGCGTCCTGCTGGACGGACTGCCGAGTGTTGACAAGCTCCTTGAGCTAGAAGAGATGTCGTTCGCCGACTTTGGCGATGCCTTGAAGGCTGGCGAACTCGCCGAGGTGGTCATCGTTCGACCTGAGGAGGAGTTAAACTCATCGTCCCTCGTAGACGAGTCCGTCTTGGCCGAGGTCAAGAAGGCGCTGAGCGCCAGGAGTGGATCGGAGATCCTCAAGAATCCCTCGGATCCCTTCTACTCCTTGCTGAAGGAATATGGAGACGTTGTCTCAAAGGAACCACCGAGTGGCCTGCCTCCTGACCGAGGCGTTCGTCACGAGATCGACTTAGTTCCCGGAACTAAATACTGCGTGACCCGGCAGTGGCCTCTTCCTAAAGAGCAATGCGACGTCATTGACGCCTTCTTCCGTGCTAAGCACGCGGCGGGTCTCGTGCGCGAGAGCAAGTCTCCGCACTCCGCGCCAACGTTCTGTGTCAGAAAGCCGAATGGCAAGTGGCGTATCGTTCACGCTTTAACAAGCTCAACGCTGCCACGATTCCGGCGCAGACGCCGATTCCTAGGAAGGATGTTCTTCAGAACAACATGGTGGGTTGCACCATGTACAGTGCGCTCGACTTAGTCGATGGCTACTATCAGCTGCTCATGCGAGCCAGTGATATTCCGCTTACAGCGGTGAGCACCCCGAGCGGTATGCTCTGGGAGTGGCTCGTCATGCCCCAAGGGCTGTCGAATGCGCCTGCAACGTTCAATCGTCTAGTGACGCAGTTGTTCAGGCCCCTACGGGCATTCGCACAGACGTACTTTGACGATGTGTTCGTCCACAGTCGTGCTGAGCACGGAAAGACTGATGTCGAGGTACACGTGGAACACGTGAGAGCAGTGCTCGAGTGCATGCGCACCAACAAGTTGTACGCCAACGCGGACAAGTGCGTCTTTGGCGCGGAAGAAATCCCTTTCCTAGGGTGCTTCATTGGGAAGCATGGCCTTCGTGCTGATCCAGCAAAGGTCAAGGCCATTGTGGACTGGCCGGTTCCCTTGAACCAGAAGGACTTGCGTAAGTGGCTGGGCTTGGCCAACTACTTGCACAAGTACAGCGAGAACTACGCTGAGTTGGCTCGGCCACTGTCGGATCTCGTTAAGAAGGATGCCGAATGGGTATGGCGTGCTGAGCACGAGAGTGCGTTCACTCGCATCAAGGATAGCCTGCTTCAGGCACCGATACTGGCGTTGCCAGACCCCGATCGGCCGTTCATCGTCGTCTGTGACGCCTCGGACTTTGCCATCGGCAGTGCTTTGCTACAAGCCGACGCCGACGGGCGCGAACGCGTCATTGCGTTTGAGTCTCGGCAGCTCAAGGCTGCTGAGAAGAACTATCCAGTTCATGACAAGGAGCTACTTGCGATGAAGTACGCTCTCGTCAAATTCAGGGTTCACCTGCTCGGCTCCAAGCCGTTTGTGATCTACACGGATCATGCGTCACTACGCACAGCGACGCAGTCGCCTCACCTCTCGCAGAGGATGGCCCGATGGCTCTCCTTCTTTGCGGAGTATAACTTCGAGGTGAAGTACAAGCCTGGCAGGCAGAACGTCCTCGCTGACGCGTTATCACGTCGCCCGGACTATGAGTTATCTCATGTCACCTCGGTGACGTCGTCCGTGACGGACATGGTTCGAGCAGCGTACGCTCAGGACGACTCTTGTGTCGCGCTGCTTCAAGCTCTAGGGAGCGATGAGTTTAAGGACTCAAAGGTGACTCTGTCACGACGCCTAAAGGCGAGACTCCAACGCTATAGCCTGGAAGGCGGTCTGCTGTACTACAGCACGGGTCAGGATGACCCACCACGTGTGGTGGTTCCTCACGATGAGGACCTGAAGTATCGTATCCTCTATGAGGCCCACGACACGCCCACAAGCGGCCACCTCGGTCGCGAGAAGACCTACGGCTCGGTGAGCTCCATGTACTTGTGGCCGAAGATGTACAAGTGGGTCAGCACATATGTGCACACGTGCGAGACGTGTCAGCGGGTTAAACCCTCGCCGCATGCGGCAGCGCCTTTGGCGAGCTTGCCTGTACCCTCTGGGTGTTGGCAGTCCATGAGTATGGACTTCGTGTTTGGCCTGCCGAAGGATACGGCAGGCAACACAGGCGTTGTGGTCTTTGTTGACCGTCTGAGCAAGATGGCTCACCTAGCGGCTGTGCCGGACACCGTCGATGGCGCTGGTACAGCGACGATCTTTATCGATCGGGTCTTCCGCCAGCATGGGCTGCCAGAGACCATTGTCTCGGATCGAGACCCCCGTTTCACGGGTCACTTCTGGACGTCCGTCTTCAAAGTGCTTGGCACTCGACTGGACATGTCCACGGCGGATCATCCGCAGACCGACGGTCAGACTGAACGCGTGAACCGCGTCCTGGAGGACATCCTCCGCAGCGTATGCGCTGAAACGCCGAAGCGTTGGAGCGCTATGCTCCCTCTCGTTGAGTTCTCAATGAACAACGCGGTGCATGCCTCGACAGGCTTCACCCCGTTCTACGTGAACGGCCTTGCGCATCCGCGCGTCCCGCTCACTCCGCCACGCGGTAGCCTTGGGCTTGGTGGGGGAGAGGCTGTGCCGTCGCTCGACTCCGAGCTTGCTGATGTCAGCCCCCTTGCTGTTCGCAAGCAAGTCGATGACTTCCTCTCGATGAGGCTTAGCGTCTTACGCCGTGTGCGTGACGCAATGGCTGAAAGCCAAGATGTTCAAAAGGAACAAGCTGATGCCAAAGGCAGAAGAAACATGTGGGAGTTCAAGGTCGGTGACCACGTTTTATTAAACGCTAAGAACCTGCCTACACACGCAGTGTCAGCCGTCTTCAAGACGAAGTTGCGGCCGCGCTTCATTGGACCGTTCACGGTCGTGGCCAAGAAGGGCCTGGCATACACGCTTGACTTGCCAAAGCGTATGCGAACACATCCTGTGTTCTACGTGGGCTTGCTTAAGCCATATCGGGACCCTGCTCTTGGGAGTTCTGAGGAGCTGGCGCCGAGTCGGACGAAGGCTGCACGGCAGCAGGTGGCAGAGCCACAGGTGGTTGCATCCGAACCAACAGGTCTTGTCAATCCGGAGCAACGTGATGCTCGAGGTCATAGACCCGCTGATGCAGCACCAGAGGCGACTCAGACCGGTCCCCGCGACTTTAGGTCTCCTCGAGACCAGTCGCTAAGCGATGGGTCGGATGACCGACGTGGTGGTCGTGCTCCTTCACCGAGCCGACGCGGGTCTGCAAGCAATGCAGCGCGTCTACACTCGCAGCGCGAGAACCCATCGACCGCTCGTCCTCCTCCTGCTCTGCTCGATGAGCAAGGTGAGCTTCACTATCACGTGGATCGCCTGATGGCGCGGCGTCGTCGCCAAGGTCACAACCAGTATCTGGTGAAGTGGCGAGGTTACCCTCACTCACAGAACTCGTGGGAGTTTGAGGTGCCACTACGGCAGGATTGCCCCGACGTCGTTGACGCGTATGATCGGGCACACCCGGTGTCAGACCGCCCGATGGGGGTGCGACGGAGTCGCCGGGTGCCAAGCACCTCCCACTAAGGTGGGAGTCCACAGGGTCGTTGCTGAGCTCAGGCTCTGACCCGTAGCTGCAATACTTGCAGCGAGCACGTCGGTGCCGTCGACATGGCATCGAATGCTCAAACTGCAAGTGCAGTAGAGCTACATGCGCCTCGCGCGCGTGTTTCAAGGGTCTATGACCCTTTAACAACACTGGCCTATGGCCCGGAGCTTCGCGATCATGAAGCGAAGATGGTTCGTGATGAACAACCGTCTTAATGACGTTCTGTATAAGTGACAAGTGGTGATGGAAACGGATTCTATCCGATCACCTGACGCTAGAAGCGATCAATGGGTATGACTATGTCATGAGGCACTGTGGATGCCAGGGATGCCAATGCATTGGACCCCGCATGCTGCATAGCAGTAGGAGGTAGGTAAGCTCCTCCTGAGCGACAGCTTAGCTGTCTGGTGCTCGTTGTCGTGTCTACGACTGTGCTGAGCACGTGTATTCACAAGACACAGTGTCTGTGACACATAGTGGCGCTTGCGCCTGCTTCAAGGACAACTTGGGCATCAAGCCCTGCACACAGTGCTCATCCGAGGGTCACATTAACTGTGAAGCGAGTGGGCCCCACTGCTGTGGGGTTCGTGGAACCGTTGGTAGCTTGGAAGGCTTGCCCTGTGGATCACTGATCCAGTAGTATCATAGATACGCCACCTGTGGCCTTCTTTCCATGCCCGTAGAGCCCCTTGACTCGAGCCAGTAGGCTCCTATGCTTGGTAAGCATTGGGCCCAAGTGTGTACCAAGTGGCATCGCGTACGGAGGCGTGTAACACGCACGAGAGACAGCGCCGTCCGCGCAAGGCAAGGTGCCGTGGCCATCGGCCGATAATCGCGTCGTGTGTTTACACTTTCCGGATACGGTATCCGGAGTCTTGGTGGGGGAGAGTGTAACGGGGATGTTACACGAATGTTTCTCGTTGGTGTGTGACACACGTGGATACATTTATGTGGGTACATAATAGTGTGTGACACTCATGATACATTTATGTGGGTACATAATGGTGTGGCACACACGAGTAGATACGTAGATGGCCTCAGAGCCTCACGTTGCATTTTGATTAGGATTTAGTATGTTAGATACTAAATCCGTTACATTTAGGATTAGGACAATAAAGTCAATAAAAATCAGTTTGCATTTTACATAGTTAGTGTTAGTCCTTTGTTATAGGGACACTGACTCTGTGAGTCCCGTATTTAGTGGACTACTTGGTTCTTGTATAGAACCGAAGGCTAGTGCCTTGCAAGCAGGACTCTACGAGTCAACTAAACTTCCTCTGTGCCGTGCACACCTACGCAGCCCCGCTGCAATCGCCATACATTTCTATATTAAGAACCCCAATACAAACATCAAGTAAGACGTGGTAAAAAGTTACTTCAAGTATGCTTCTACTGGTTCAGGTTTCACAGGCAAAATGACAATATATATAAACTTTTGGAGTTTTTTTTTGCTAAAACGTACTTCATGTACGTTTTGACAACCAGAACGTTGATGACGCCTGATTCGCTAGAATCGTGCAGTAGTCAACTTCGCACTGACAAATTCAAGTAAAAAGAAGTACCGTGGGGAACATACGCATGTACCCATCGCGTACAAATAGCCGAGGAGCCTACCGTGACTCACCTGGCTTCTCCGCCTCCGGATCAAAACGAAGGCCAACCTCATATCATGAACTGCCGCGAGTTCTGACGCCACGCAGGCCTTCCATTCCTGTATCAACGTCTCCTCGACCGAAAGCTACTCCAACAATTACCTCAATTGTCATTAACTGCTTCCATCCAACCCCCACCCACGCCTACAATACTATAGATGGTTCGGAAACTCCTCGACTCTCCGTGTTCATTCGGAAACGTCCTCTTGCCAAAAAAGAAGCTCAAAGCCAAGGGCTACGATATCAATATGGAGACGAGAAGTGCACGAGTGTAGATGTGGATTAAGGAGGTTTGCTGTGGTTTGCTCGCTTAGAGCTTGGATGGAGATGTTTTGCAAACGGTTGAGTACGATGGGTTCAAGATAAATGGTGTCTCGCCATAGCTTTCATAAAAGTTTGCTCGCCTCCCGTTGAGGTTGGTTGTGATTATTTCGGAGTGTACTAAATGGAATTTGTTGAAAATGTAGTGTCGCTATTTCATCAAGAAAAGAGACTACAAGCATGTATCAAGTGTTTAGATTGATATCATTTGAAGACCGACTACAGCGTATAATCATATATATTTCTTCCAGTGTCTTTGTCTTTGCAACCACTGAGAGGTGACGCTATATTTTACGTGACGTGGAGCTGATTACACGCTTGAACAACCTCTGCAGTCTAGTCAACAATAGCAAGGCTCACTATTGTTAGTGTGTAGCAACTTCGGCGCTGTACAACTGAACACATTATAAATTGACGTCACATACTATCCTGTAATCACAATTTGAAGGTGTCATATGGCGTAGCAATTGGTCTTGCACATACATGTTAGATTCCGGTACCTATTTCAATGAGATAACGAGTTTACCTGGGAGACATGGAACCACGAGCTAAATAATTTTACACCTTTGAATATATTCTGTTCCCCAAACCTCTAAATCCGATACCTTCGTTACTTAGCATGACGTACTACACGTGTTTTACGGCGATATACGTCTCGAAGCGCAGGAAGGAAAATGAGTGGATTAACTAGTTAGCGGATTTCTCGTCTGCGTGATTCTATCTCAAGATTCTAAAACTACACTAAGCCAGCGGAATCCAGATGTTGGTTGCCCTTTCAGGGATTACATTCGTCGCTGATTCAAACCCCAGTTTTCAGGTTAGCTTTTCAATCAAGTTCAACTGCGTGATGGTGGATAAATTGACAATGCTTCTTGAAGGAATTTTGCAGTTTGCCGATATAATAGAGTTTTCGACGCAACACAAAGTAAGATATATCACTCAAGAACTTTGTTCTACGCTCTCACTTTCATCAATTTATGCTGTGCTTCGTCCAAACGTTATTAATTTCTCCGTTTCTCGACTCTGAAAGGCCAATTCTTGCGTAAAATGCTCGTTCTCCAGTAAAGTACATTGAGTGGATGATCGTAGCATCAGCTCCACCTTAGCAGCTTGCATCCGTCCTCCTGCTTGGCGCGTGCTTGCTCCAATAGATTATTTCTCTCCAAATGCTGCATTTACGTCGGGAAAAAAGCGCGTTGAGCGTCGATTTTAGTATCGAGAGTTCGAATATACGATTCCATCTCGCGTTTCGCCGCTACAAACGCATGAAACAGTCGTCGTTCTTCTTTAACAACAGCAAGTTCCTCTTGACCTTTTTTCGGCTTTGCAGCTCGTTCACTCTGTTCGTTTTCGGGTACTTCTTGCGATGAAACGAGAACTTTCTCTTTTTCTTCTTGAACTTCAGTCAGCTCCTTCTCCAATTCTGCGATTCGAACCATATGCTCGTCAGTTTTCTCATCAAAATAGTTAGTCTTTTAGCTAACGTCTCCTTTGGAAAAGAAACTTCTTCTTTCAACGAACAGTTGGCGTCTTGAGTTATCAAGTGCTCGTTCACCAGCATCATATCAATGCCAACTTGGAATCGGTGGCGCTAATTGCATGCAGGACAGCTTTCGATAGGTTTGAATGAGTTAAAAGCACGACTTCACCAGCATTTTCCCTTGGGGATTCTCTTTCAACAGGATTCCCATTGCTCGTGACAAGATCCATTGACTTGTGAGCTTGATAATACACTATTCTTGAGCTCGTGGCTACTATGACAGACTAGGTAATACAGTACACGTATACGAGCTAAAGAAATTGTCACCTAAAACAACTAATCTCGTTTTCGAGGTTGTTACAACATGTATGCTTGGGTTGCCCCGGAAAACGCTTTAGACGCTACTCTTCTTAGTATACCAGAACACCTGTTGAGACTGAGCTGACCACGAAACGTCAACTGGTAAGATCCGATGAAGCTGCCACACTGAGCAGAATTCGCGTTTACATCCTTCTCTGTGGCGCCAGCAAAACTTGCGTGTTACAACAAGATGAACGAGATAGGGCGCTTTTATAGCAAACATCTCCAGTGCATCGTTGCTCGATGGATCGAACACGAGATTATTAGAAAATGCCACCGTACTGGATTGCATCGCATCGCGAGTGACAGAGCGAGCCCCCCGAATGTCATCTGCATGTACAATAACCTTGGCAAGCTTTGGGAGTCGTGACGTAGCCCCATAGATAATCGTCTTCGACAGCAATGCAAGGTGATCTTGAAGCTCAACTCCTATTGATACCCCAACACTTGTTGCTAGCCCCACTTGCACAATAACATTGCCGATACCGGATCCAATATCCAGAAAAACATCCTTAATTGACAGGGTTGGTAGAGCTGATAGGATTGTAGACACTGCCATAGAAGTCATCTCACCAGGATGTGCGTCTGGTGTGGCGCTTCTTAAACGAATCTGCTGCCGCGAAACTGAGGAAAATAACTCGGCCACTTGATGGTGAATCTCATCGGACGTTGGTATAATTGCTTCACTTGACCGCTGAGGTTTATTATGGTACGGCGGAATCGATTTCGTACGCTCACAAAAGAAATATCGTGGGAAGCGGGTCAAATCGCAACCGTGAGTCCTCTTGAGGGTTTTTAGCCGGCTTCGAAGTTGTTCTTGGTTTTTCCCGGTTGATGACATAGCCTTCCCTATCCGTTTCCAGTCCACTTTTTGCCCCGCATCTACTTGCTCCTTCACCAAACGAAACAACACCAGATCTTCGGCGTCCGAAAAATCCGCCATCTCCACAACTTGGCAAATCCGGAAGTGTCTCTATACTGAGGAGAGGATATTTGATCCGGACCAGTCATTTTTATAGTCGTCAATAGGACTGCTAATTTCAACTGAAGTTATATGATTCATTGCTAACAAAATGTCTCCTTATTAGGTGCAGATCATGAATGCCCATCTCGGCGCGTCACCCATGCACTTTGGGTGTGGGTAATGCGTGGGACACACGCTGCTTTTTCCCAATGGGCTCGCTTTTGCGGATTCCACCAATCACAGCCTTTCATCTACGATCTTCAACACATCCTGCCAATCATTGACCTTCGCGCCTACCAATTTTGATCTTATTGGCGGAACTACTTTCTTCAACCTTGGATTGTATCTAGTGGCACCATGGATCGCGCGCGTTTCGAGCTCAAAATCCAAATCCGAGTTGATGCCATTCCTAGTTTTGCCAGCTTGTGCAATAGCGACTGACGATGCCAGCTCCGCCTCCACCGCAGTGTCACCACCGTCCAAATGGCCGCCGTAGGCCCTGGTGCTGCTCCCCATTTACGAAGATGCTGCGTGCCAGACGCCGTGCTGAAAGCCTTGCCTCCATCGATCCATACCCCCCGCTTCGAGAGAATTTGCGAGTATCATCCCCATGGGTGTCGCTGGATGCCCTAGGACCGGTTAGAAGCTATCACCATCGTGGCCGTCGCGTCAGCACTCACGACAAATCTCCCCACCACGAACGACGTTGCGTACCGGAGGCTCTGTTGGGCACCACCATCACCGCGTCACTGACCTCTGCTGCAATCACCGAAACGCTCGCACCCACTACGAGCGGTGTTGCGCACTGTAACCTCTACCGAAGGCATACTGTGAGACCTCACAAGGTTCTGCAACCACTAGAGGGATGGCATGGTCAGTGTAATACAGACTTTAGCTACGTGGCATGGGAGTTGGAGCAGATTGATCGCAGTGTGGATGCAACGGCAAGTGGAGATGTTGAGACTGACAACTCACCCTTCTCACTCACTCGTGCCACTAGACCCGATGAATAGTAGCCACACTTGCCTGGACTGAGATGGAAAATGAACACGATGACATCTTCGAGGCTGCCAGTGACTAACACAAGTACAGTGATGACCAAATTGAACAGAGGGCCTTCTCCCTGTTCAGGCATTGACGACTGTCATCGTTTCCGATTCGTTGTCGTGACACCCGGATTGAAACGCTGGTTCCGTAGGATGAGTGTTGCTGTGAGAACTACCCAGTATATACGCTTCAATTATTGAATATGGCGGAGCTGCAGTAAATTGAATATACATAGCTTATCGGCGCGATACTCTTGTCTTATCCTCGGAGCTTTAAATCTCATGCATCTTGGCTCAGCTGACCTGACAATTACAATATTCAACCGTTTGTTTGATATTAGCACTCAGTGTCTCTAAGGCGACATTGTAGCAGCCATAGCGTAAGCTCTGCTGTCAGGCGAACGGACAAGTCCTTCCACAAACGATCGCCACTTGTCCATCTGCCGGTACATGTAGCCAACTGCATCAGAATTATAAACCGCGAGAACTCCTTCTTCTTTTATTCAAGGATTCGGCATCGCCATCGCCGTACACGTTGTGGTCTGCATGAGACTCAGTACTTCTTACTTTCATAAGACTGGTCTTACTTTTCCAAAGACTGGTCTTAGCAAATCAAAGCACAACGACGTTTGATGTTCAAATAGCGATCTTCGCCATACAAAACTTAGTATGTTTGATCCGTGATCCGCGTCTGGCAAACAACACAATAGCAACGCCTGCTTCGACAACACTATACGACATTATCACTGACACACACCAGCTATCCCTTCATTACTGTTGATCGTCTTAGCGTTTTGCGACAGAAAACTATCACGAAGCAACTGGGTCAATTTGTTTTGTCGGAACGGAAGGTGTGTTGCTACACGGTTCAGAGCTCGGATGCATTCATTCAATGCCAATAAGCTCTTGTTGATCTCCGCTCCTTCCATTCGCGTGCTCTTCTTGTCGCTTTGAGTGTCACTTGCACGTTCACTACCAGCGAGATCCACCATAAAGAGCCTAGCTAAAGCCGAAGTTGTTGCCATTAGCGTATAACGTCACCCATAATAAAGCGTGCGAACGAGACGATTCATCGTGGACTGCATTAGCACTTGTGGCTCGTGTTTGTTCCCCAAGTTGAACCAGTTCCATCAATTCGTCTGCACTGGTAGCTGGAAGCTCTTTCAGTCCTGGTAATTGTACAGCTCTATCGCCATCTTTCATGAGTTGCACCCGTGATCGTCCGTTTAGTAAATCGTTGACATTGTTCATGTGAATCTCGTAAAAACTCACTCCAACATTAACACGAGCATGTAACTCATCCAATTGCTGGAACAAATCCACTGGACCTTGACGATAAATGGATTTCATAGTGTACGTCTTTCCAGAACCTGTTTTGGCCGTAAGCAAACACCGTAAGACTAGTAGTTTTCTTGGTAGCAGTCGCTTCTGAGACGAGATAAGGTACCATAGGCCCTACAGTGGTGTTGTAGACCTTACTGTTCTCTTGCAGTTCGTCAAATACTCCATCGAAACGAAATTGGTGGTTTTCCAGGGTTTCAGATCAATCCACGCGAAATTTTGGCTCGTGGCAAACAAGTTCACGCCGTAAAAGTGCCATAGAATTGCTGTCTTCTTTGAGATCTCCTCTTCAGCGAAAAGACAGGAAATGATATCGTAGCCCAATGTATTGTTTAGCTGAGCTAAAGTAGCTTAGAGCACGACCAAAGTACCGCCTACACCAGAAGAGTCTTTACGAGACTTCTTCTCATCTTTGCGCGCCTTTAGAAATAGTGCTTGTGCAATGTAGATAGGAGACGTTCTGCGCAAATTTCCGTCTACCGTATAGACGTTGTTTGGCTCGTAGTAGCTATGAAATTTCTGCCAACACGTCCATGTTTCTTGTTGACACAAGTGCTGTTTGCTGCGATCGACTGGAAAAACCCTTTTGCAAAGCGCAACGCGATGCATCAGACAGAAATCCGTTTTCTGCGTAGCATCTCTGCATTCAAATTTGCAGATTGTGCACTCACGCATTGACCGGCTTCTACCTTTCAGGACGATCCATGATTCTTTGGCAACACAGGCCACGTGTGAATCGGGTGGCACCGATATTACAGTTCCGTTTTTTCTGTGGGTACAGATGTATTTGTCGTGCTAGCAGAACCGAAAATCAATCCAGTGTCAGTATCCAGCCACTTCGTCCACGTCCCATTGAACAGCTCGCGCACTAGTTCGACAACGAACGATCGATGATTATCTCGCCCATTTACAGATCTAGTAGATTCATCGGTAGCGTCTGGAAAATTGCCATTGGCCAGTTCGTTGCAAACAAACGCATTGCACTTCGCAATGTCCAAGAGTGCCATGGCCAATTTTTTGTGCCACTTCTGGAAAGAGCGAGCGAAAAGCGCCCACGTAACTGATCATGTCTGTCTACGCCTTGCATGGCGTTGTTGTATTCACTTACGCACCTTGGAGCTGAAAATGCCTCACGTTTCTCCTTTATGCGCCGAAATACTGTGGTGGTGTCAGAAGCATCAGCATTTGAGACCACGTTTACTATTGACCCATCCACCCAACTTGCAGCGACAATATGCTTGGCTACACACACACCTTGTTTCAGATACCCTCGTGGCTTTGAATCACCGGCCTGGATCATCGTAAAATGAGGGAAATGTTTGCTGGATGCCCGGACCGTTCCACGTCCGTATAATCCAATCGTGCGAAGGCTCTCAAGAAGCAAGCATGACGTGTAGAAGTTGTCAGTATTCACTATTCTCTGCGATCCATGAAGTGATGCCGTCACCTCGATGACATGGGAACGAACTTCTGAGGACTGCGCCACCAACTGCTCCATTTTGCGTTTTTCAGCTACCGAGACAACTCCACCCATACGGACGCCCAAATCACTCGAGCAATGTAGTTTGAAGTCGACAACAAACCACGTCGTTGAGCAACAACACATGTAGAATTTAAAATGATATTTCCCTGTAGGCTTTCTTGGGTTGTAGACTATGATGTGGCGAGCATACCGTGAGCGACAGGCGACGCTGGCTTCGTCGACGGCCACATTCCGACCAACAATCACATGACGGGTGCAACGTGATTTCAAAATATTGATCAGTGGCCGGATACGAGCAGCAGGGTCTTTTTGAATATCCGCAGGCGTGACACTCGATCGAAAGCACAGGTTTTGGCGTATATAGAGGAACCTTCTCCACGTCATCACTGTTCCTAAACTACCCCGTCGGGCCTGGTAAAATCGATTCTTCATCATTGTCATACCAATAATTCCTCATTTCACCCTTATCGTAGAGCGTCATGAACCAAAGAATACCAAGAAACTTCATGAGATCCTCCAAACTTATGGGCATGGGCGAATGATTTCCGGAAGCCACCGCGTACTCGTTCGAAAATACGACAACTTGCTTCCAAAATGACAAAGGAATAAAAGCAAAAAACGCGGATGTTGCAGAATGCCCAAAATATTCGCGGCTTTCTTGGCGAAGCATGCTTGTCGTAGAACCGTTTGCGTTCGAGTACAACCCAGTTGGCTGTCCTAGTGAATCAGTTGCTGAAAATGTCATCGACTGGATTTCTTCTGTTTCCGCTGGGCTTAGTGGAATCTGCAGTTCCTTTCGACTACGAAAAGCGGACCACTCACGATACGACTGGCTGTCCAATTCTTCAAATTCATCAGTCAGAGCTGGAATGTTCGATAGCTGGGGAACCATATTGCAGAGTGAGAGCCATGACTCACCAATCTGCAAATTATTCTTCTTTAGCATCACAAATTGCTTAATTCCGCGGATGATAACTTCCTCTTGCACAACATGAACATGGTCCTTAGTCTGGAACGCTGTGTTTGTCCAGTGAAGTTGAAAAGAAGCCGAAGGTACGCTTACACCATCGACAGTTTTTGAGCTTATGATGCTGTAACGCGCAACAACGCCGATCAAGTATGAAGCACCAACATCACGGTACCAAACGTTTGGCATCCAGGACTCTTCGGCAGGAGAAAACGCAACGCTAGCATTGACATACTTCTCGGCAGCCGCCCGTGCTCTACGTACCAGTTCTTCCTTCATCATACTGACCGCACTTTTTTTCTGTTGAGTCTTTTTGGGAGAGATTTTGGTTTTGTTGAGTCTTTGGCGGTGTTTCTGTGTGTTGGGTGAGTCTCGGCCTCGATCCGATCGCACCGAGACAGGTATCGTTGTGTTTGACATCCGAATACTTGAATCCATAGCTGTCGCCGTTCCTAGGGAGGCTTGTTGTGGTCCTGCAGCGTCGCTCGTGATACATGACATAGAAATCGCCGGCGATTTTGATGCCAAAGTTGCCTCTCCTGTTGGTAAGGTTGTAGTTCGTGTGTAACATAGCTTACTACAGTAACAGCAGTCGCCAAAGTCTTGAACACACGCTCCGTTAGAATCCCAAAGGTTTAACGATAGACAAACATCGTGAGAGCAAAAATGATGAATAAACTTGCCACAGGAAGTACATGATCGCTCTTTTGTGCATTCAGTTCCGCAAACGGCACACAAAATGGTTGTTCCACGTAAATGGGGCATTTCAGAGTTGACGTCACTACGTCTCGGATCTCCAACCGTCAAGACATCAGCACCACCAAATGCTTCGTCGCGTTTGTCAATCAGCTGAATAGCAGTGCTATTACTTGCAACATCATCAAACGCCGTCCTATCATCGCGCGAAATCATGTTACCATGTATATTGCACCTCTTTCCAGAATCAACTCGCTCTGCTTCAAAGTCTCCAGCGTCGTTATTATCATCTTCCCCGTTTCCATTCTCTGTACGGGAACCATCTTCCGACACTATTGGGACAGCATCGCTACCAACCTCTGAGTTGTAATGATCCAAAAGTGCTTCTTCTCCTAAGAAGAAATCAACGCCAGCCTCACCATTCGCGTCGCCACCAGGCCGATAGCGATAGAGGTCGCTAAGACTATTCCCCGGTGGCTTTCTGGAGCTCCATCCAGCTCGACGCAAAGTACTCCACACCCTGCTAAACGTTGCCCGATCTAGCCATGTGCTCGTCAGTTGGCCGTGTATTTACTTAGCTATTTGTTCTAACGTACCATACGAGGACGAAGTGGCTATACCCTCAGCTCTACGGGAAATCCGTCGCCGCTTTGAGGTGCTGTCTCCTTTGCGCAGTAGTTGCTGCTTGCCCTTGCCTGGCATATTCAACTATACATTAGCTGTACGGTCCGTCGCTTTAGGATACACTGGATCAAATATACTATGGATTGTATGGTAGAGATCGAAGATTGCAATTCGTACTGTAGTAGTCGACATCAACCTGTACCCACATCTAACGCCCCAGCCATTCCTCTCCTGCACGAGCTCATCTTGGTTCAAGTATACAAAGGTTTCTACATCAAAAGGTATTGGGCTCTCGCGGATCGATCGAGCAATACATTTCTATCGTGCCAGTCTCCGATGAACACAGGAAGCACAACTCTCGAGGAGCAGGATTCGACCAACAGTGATGGTCAAATTGATGCAGTTTTGTTTGCCAGTGTGATTGCCATTTTCCGAAACTTATCGTCGCGCACAGTCGAATGTTCATATGCATGGGCTACAGAATTGATGTTACGAGATTCACTACCTTGCTCCCGAACAAATGTAGCCACCCGTACAACATCATTATCACGCTTGTACAGTACGAGACACAATAGTGCTAACCAGACATTTCATGAAGAACATGGTGATGGTTGGTAGAAAATATCTACCACTCTGATCATCGACGAAGTGTTGCAATTGAACTTGTCTTCAACTCACTATACTAAAAACTCAGATTTGGTAAAAGTTACTTGATGTACGTTTTTGAGAACGAAAGGGTTAACAAGCAACTTGAAGCAACGGGATTTAAGAATTCGCGACAGCTTGGCATGCTCGAGACTTGCAACGTCAGTGAGTTTAAGGACCGCCCGCAGATGGGGACGATTCCTACGGCGGTTCCAGTGCGGCTCGCACCAACTTTATCAGAAAGGAAAAATGATGACCATATCGATGGGCATTCGATTGAAGATATGTAGTACTACTGTAGTACGTACTACTAGTAGTAGGCTAGTACTACCTCTGTGCGGAAAATGATGAGCATTTCCAATTGTATTACATCCTGTTCAGAATCTATACCTTGCAAATCTGATCATATTTTGAATTTGGAATCTCCCGCCCAATCTTCCCGCTGGACCTCCCCCCATCACTTTCAAACCGGAGCGGATCGGAGGCGTCTGACGAAGAGCGCCAAGCAGTGTGGGAGATGCTGCTTCTTCACAGCAACGGAGGGGTGCTCAGGCACGGCGGTATCAAGCGGACAGCTGCCTACTTTGATCTAAACTGTTTCTCGCATTGGGAGCAGGGTATCCGGGGGTAGCAGTGGTAGTCAAGTCGAGAAAACATCCCGAGGGCGAAAGAAGAAGAACCGCGTGGAGTTGTGCAAGCGCCTCGCCGAAGTGCCAGTAAATGACCGTGAGCACCAGCGTGCTATACAACAGGGGTCATATCTCGTGCAACAACTCGTGAAGGAGGGCTTCCTACGCCGTGCGCTAAGACAAACTCATCCACTGCTGACCCCTTTGCATCGCCTCAAGAGGCTCCAGTTCTGCATGGATCATGTGACCCCTCAGCTTGATGGAACCTACAAGTTCGACGCAATGCACGACGTGATATTGCTCGCCCTCATGTCCTGGAGGACGATCCCGTGGTAGCTGCGGCAGGATGCTCTGGTGGCTGGACGATCAAGCTTGTGAACCAGCCTGCTCAAAGCCCCAAGCTGCCTTGCGACGGATTAACCCTTGCCATAGCACAGCAGGCAGCTATGGCACTCATCTTTTCTGTATTGACAACTCCTGTTGATGTTCCAGACGCATTAACTGCTCGTGAGACGTCAACGACGTCTGAGTTTGATCCGTTTTACTACTAGTAGTTCTTCTAATGTGGCGGAGCACGTACGCTCACAAATTTCTTTCGTTTTGTCAGCAGCTCAACACAAACGCATAGCTCCTCTGCAAATTTAATAACTCCCCAAAACAACGAGGCGGAGCGCTGCGCATTTTTTTTTTTAAATGCTCATCATTTTCCGCACAGAGGTAGTACTTAACCCCTCCAAACCGGATGCTGCATAATGCAGCTTAGATTTGAAGGCTTAAACTGAATATATTCAGTTTAAGCTAAATTTGACTTGAAGTTTGTATGCCTGTCCTTTCCCCCGACACAGCGCTATACAAATACCAAGTCAAAAAAAAGTTTCGTTTCTGTACGTGTCTTTTTATTTTCATGAGAACAAAGACCAGTGATTCTCGAAAATTTGAAAAAAAAACAAGTTTTCGTTCCCGCTGAATGAGTGGCTAACAGCGTCCAGCTACCTCCCGCGTTTTGAAATCCTACCTCATTCTAGAATTTGCGCAGCTGGAGCTCAAGTCAACAGCGGAGAAGATGGTAAGACCGTTAGGGAAGGTGCTGCGCGACTCCGAGGTCAGAGGACGAGACCTGTCGTTCAAATCAGTGTGGAAGGAGATGAAAAGTGAAGGGTGGACACGCAAACCACCACCACGGCGCAGTTTGGACGATCGCTACTTCTACGCCCGGCCTGGTGAAAGTGCAAGCGGGACAGAAGGTGTTCATTTCTTTCGGGGTGAAGAGGCTGTACTGGAATACTATGCAAACGGTACGCATTGTGAGGTCGCATTCTGTGGTTTACTTGCTATGTGCTGCATCTAACTTCAACTGCTGCGTGAAGTCCTCCGAACTCGTTCTCGTGCTTTTGCTGCCGGTGCGGACCAGAACGTGGATGCTGGTAACGCCCAGCCCCCTGCTGCTGCCAAGGTCGTTCGACAGGTCTATCCAGCTGACGTCGAAGGGGCGGAAGCACGACCGCCCCGTACCCCTGTTGCATCTACAGCGTCGTCTTCTCCAGCCATCGTGAACACAGCAGCTTTGGCGCCAGCTCCCTCGACACCAGCCGCTATCTCCCAAGACACCGCAGCACCTACAACTACGCATAATGGCCGTTCACAAGGAAAGAGACCTGCGCGACGCTCCCTGGTTAGAACCGCTAGGCCGATGGCGACGACACCTTCTCGGGCATTACGACTTACTCCTCGGCAACTACTACCAACGTCACCTCATCTGCAAGACTCGGACACGGTGTCCGTATTCGACGACACGGCGTCTGATGATACGGCAATCCCTGACAACGACTTCGTAGCTGAGTACAGCCCAAGCGATCCTGAGCATGGTAAGCTGAATATTGTGCTGCATATCACACTGTATGCTATACCGCATTATGCTGTATGATAAACTGAATATTGTGCTGCATATAATGCTGAATACTAACCTGTATTGTGTTCACTGTGTAGAAATCGATGTGGAAGAAGTCGAGGTGACCGCCAGAGGAACAGCACTGTTAGCAGACACTCACGACAGCTTGAACACTGTCGATGCTTGCGAGAGCGCTTTGCTGTACGGAGCCATTGATTCTGGTGATGAAGCTGAAATTGATGATGTTGAGACAGGTGAATACGAGTCTGAAGATCCATCGGATGAGAATTACCTACCAGAAGACGTTGGAGATGATCCTGAACAAACTGCAGATGAAATTGCCGCTGAGGTTCGCTTTGGAGAGAATTTTCTGGAGAGTTTTGGTGGAGAGGACCAAGTGCTTGCTGGAAATCTGAAAGGTGATGTCTTGAGGAGTATGGCTGCCTCGGGTTGGGAAGACGTCGAGAAACCTGATATCTACGAACACTTGATGACTCCTTACGAACCGGTAAGCAACAACACCAGCTACCCTGGGTTACGACAAGGTTACTCTGGCCCATCGGCGGAAGCACTTCGGTATGGCGACTCTCCGGTTGCACTATTTTTCTACATGATGCCAGTGGTTTTATGGCAGCACATCGCCGCATGCTCCAACGAGTATCACCGTGAGATGTTACCTGAACGTGTAGATGGCGCCTACCAGCGGTTCCGGAATAAACGACGACGAAATCCCGAGCTGCCGCGCAAAACGCGTCGGGACATCCAGCACGAGATGGAGACAATGAAACCTATTATGCCCCATGAGCTTTGTCGATTTGTCGGCTTGCTGGTGGCACGAACGATTGCTCCAAACCGAGAAAAATTGTCGAACCACTGGAAGACGCGAGATGTCGGTGCAATCTCCCGTGGCAGCTTTGGCTCTGTGCTGGCTCGTGACCGCTTCATGGAGATATCTAGGAATCTTCACTTCAATTCTAACAAAGACCCTCGGTCACGCACAGACCGCGCGTGGAAGATTCGCAAGGTTGTCGAAGTGTTACAACGAACATTTTTACAGGGATATGTATGCCCCTCGCACTTGGCATTTGATGAAGCTGTTTTACCAAGCCGGTCTTCGTTCAACAAGATGCGTGTCTACATGAAAGACAAGCCCCACAAGTGGGGCACGAAGCTGTTCATGTTGTGCAGTGCAGTTACAGCGTACTGCATTCGGTAATTTTTGATTGTTTCTAATGATGTATTATGCTATTTATACTTACCGCTTTTGTTTCTCTTATGATGCATATCGACAGCTTTGAGGTATATTGTGGCAAGAAACAACATGCTAGTGACGCCCACAATTCCGATATGAAGTCGGGATCAGCCGCAGTTGTGCGCAACTTGCTCGAAGTGTTTGGACCGGATGCTAGAAAGCAAGGCATGAGGATCGTTGTCATAGACCGCTTCTACACTTCTGTTGCTCTCGCAATCCAGTTGCTGCTAATGGGGTTTTATTGCGTTGGAACGATTATGACAAATCGTCTGGGCTACTGCAACGAAGTGATTGAGAAGAAGAAAAGTCGCCCGAAAACTATCGATCGTGGTTCTTTCAAAATAGCGCGGTCAAGCTTGTTCCGTGCATGAAAGCGATTAGCTGGTGGGACTCTAGACCCGTACATTTCTTGTGTACTGGTGGTAGCTCTGATATCGACCGTGTGGTGCGTCAGGATGGTGCCAAACAGGTTGAGGTGCCGTGCCCACGTGTGATAAGGACTACCACGCCTTCATGGGAGGCGTGGATGTCCATGACCAGTTGCGCTTGCAGCGCTACTCCTGCAACGCGCGCTCCGATTCAAGAAATACTACAAGTCCCTGGTGCTAGGGTTGATCGACTTGGCCATTGTGAATGGCTACATCATCCACAAGGCGTACCATAAAAACAAGGAGTCGCGTCCTTTGACGCACGTCAAATATATGATCAAGCTTCATCTGCAGCTCTGTCAGCTGCATGCCACCGACATGTACGAAGGGAATACGTTCGGCACACAGCGGCCCGCACCAGTACCAACATATGAGCCACTTCCTGTTGGTGGGGACCAGCAGACAGAGCACATGGCACGTCAGAGTAATGAATGGCGCAACGAAGGCACGCAGGCGAAGCGCCGCCAACGTGCATGCAAGGTCTGCTCCGTTCTGCGAGCTGAAAATCAACGCGCCTCCACGACGACGTATTTCTGTAACGACTGCAACACAGCGGGACCGATCTTCCTCTGCATGCGAGCTCGGCGCAATGTTCGTGGAGTTGCCATGACTTGCTGGGACATATGGCACAAGGAGTGGATGAATAGGAAATTGATCCCCGTGGATAATGGCAAGGTCATCCGAGTTCGCCGCAGAGGAACCACGAACGTTCCAGGAACACCTTCCACACCTGGTACTCCGGCTTCAAACAAGAGACGTCGAACGAGCCCGTAGCGCGTAGGATGCATATTAACCTGCCAATAAACTGCATATATGCAGGCTCTGACTAGGAAACGTGATTATTTTCGTTGTCTTTGGTGGCTAATCTGCTCACTACAGGGAACCTTGAACTTCATCATGGCTTGCCTGTTTTCATTAACTAGGAATAATGGCCTGGACCATATTCGCGCGTCTATACCCAACACCCGAGAGTTTTCAGTTGATTGCTTGCGTTCCTTGCACCGTATTTACACAAGGACTGATAGTTTCAACTGATTGCACCAGAAGATTGCACATCTGTAAGGATCTGTATGGATGACACCCCAACTTTATGTATAGAAATTTGTATGGGAAGTTCTGATGTCTAAAATTCAGAAAACAATGACCTGGATGACAATGTTTCTGTTCGGCGTGTGACCTGTCACTATCCGCGATATGTAGCATAATGCAAAATTAGACGGCAAGACGTGGCCCATTATGCAACTTATATGCGGGATTAGCAAGCCTCTTGTAACTGCACATCCTGAATCCTATCTTCCCTAACCTTGTTTATATACAAACATTAAGTCTAATTATGCTGCATATGCAGTTTACATGTTCCTTTCGGCTCCCGGTCTGGAGGGGTTAAGTACAAGTAAATGAAAAGCAAGCTTGTTGATTTGTTCATCTGCCACGCTAACTAAAAGCTAATGTAAGAGGCGCGCTTAGAAGCGGACCATGCGCTCGAGCATGCGCTTCTTGTCCTCGAGCTCACGAAGCGTAGCCTCCTCGTGGTCCTCGAGCCAGTCGCGGGCGTCACGGATGGCGCTCTCCGCGTTCGTGTCGCCCTTCTCGCGAGCCATCTCGATGGCGCGGTAGATGAACTGCTCCAGGTCGTTACGGGCCTCAATGCGGCGAAGCATCTCAGCGTCGTCCTTCTTGAACTTGTCAGCCTCGGCAACCATACGGTCAATGTCCTCCTGGCTGAGACGGCCACGGTTGTTCGAGATGGTCGTCTCGGCCTTGGCGCCGGTCTTCTTGTCGCGGGCGGACACGTTCAGGATGCCGTTTGCGTCAATCTCGAACGTCACCTCCACCTGCGGCTCGCCACGCTTGGCGCGCTCCAGGCCAGAGATGTTGAACTCACCCAGCTTGTTGTTGGACTCCACGCAGGCACGCTCACCCTCGTAGATGCACACGTCCACAGACGTCTGGTAGTCCTCCTCCGTGGTGTACACACGGGTCTTGCGCACGGGGATAGCCGTGTTACGCTTGATCAGCACAGACATGACCTTGCCGACCGTCTCAATACCCAGGGACAGAGGGGTGACATCCACCAGCAGCAGCGAGTTGGTGGCGTCGTTACGGATGCCGTCCAGGATGGCGCCCTGCACGGCAGCACCGTAGGCAACAGCCTCGTCAGGGTTGATGGACTTGGACAGCTCCTTGCCGCCGAACAGAGTGGACAGCATCGTCTGCACCTTGGGGATACGCGTGGAACCGCCGACCAGCACCAGCTCCGTCACGTCCTCGGGCTTCATCTTGGCGTCCTCCAGGACCTTCAGCACGGTCTCCTCGCAACGCTTGAACAGCTCCTCGTTGAGCGACTCGAACTTAGCACGGGTCACAGTGGACGAGAAGTCCACGCCCTCGAACAGGGAGTCCACCTCCACCGAAGCGGAAGTCGTGGTCGACAGCATACGCTTAGCCGACTCACAGGCCGTACGCAGACGACGCATAGCACGGGCCGATCCGGACGGGTCCAGGTTGCGGTTCTTACGCTTGAACTCCGTCAACAGGTGCTCCACCATGTTGTTGTCGAAGTCCTCACCACCCAAGTGAGTGTCACCGCCCGTCGACTTGACCTCGAAGATGCCGTTCTCAATAGACAGGATCGACACATCGAAGGTACCGCCACCCAGGTCGAAGATCAGCACGTTGCAAGCCTTGCCGTCCGTGCCGGCGTTCGTGTCCAGACCGTACGCGAGGGCAGCAGCGGTGGGCTCGTTGATGATACGCTTGACGTCCAGACCAGCGATGGAACCGGCGTCCTTCGTGGACTGACGCTGCTGGTCGTTGAAATAGGCGGGCACCGTCACCACAGCCTGCGAGATGCTCTGGCCCAGGAAGGCCTCAGCAGTCTCCTTCATGCGCAGAAGCACCATGGACGAGATTTCCTCAGGGGTGAAGCTCTTCTTCTCGTTCTTGAACTCAACCTCAATCAGAACCTTGTCATCGTCACCCTCCTTGATCGTGAAGGGGAAGTGCGTGGCGTCCTTCTTCACCACTTCATCACTGAACGAACGACCAATGATACGCTTGGCGTCGAACACCGTGTTGGTAGCGTTACCGGCGGCCTGGATCTTGGCAGCCTCACCGATCAGACGCTCGCTCTCGTTGAAGGCAACCCACGACGGAGTAGTACGGTTACCTTCGCTGTTAGCAATGATCTCCACCTGGCCGTCCTTCCAGACACCCACGCACGAGTAGGTCGTTCCAAGATCAATACCAATGACCTCCGAGAACCCCTTCTCAGCACGCTTGGCACGCTCTTCACGCTCCTTACGAGCCTTGTTGATCTTCTCCTCGATCTCCATACGCTTCATCTTACGGGTAGCTTCGTCCATCTCGACACCCGAGATCTCCTCATCCTGCACCTGCTGAGCAGCCTGTGCCTGAGTCAAACCAGCCTGCAGGGCCTTGTTGCCCTTCTCCACAGTCAGACCTTGCGTGTACGCAGTGATGGCCTTGGCGTAGTTCTTGATGTAGAAGTGAGCAGCTCCCAGACGAGCGTAACCCTTGGCGAACTTAGCATCCAGGTCAATGCAAGCCTTCGCGTCCTGCATGGCAGGAGTGGCCTGGCCAGCGGACAGATAAGCAGCCGAACGGTTCGAGTAGTAAATGACGTTCGTCGGCTCGTACGCAATGGCCGTCGTGAACTCCTTGATGGCCGTAGCGTGGTCACCCGAGGCAAAGGCGGCGTTTCCGCGCTCCTTAGCCTCAGCGCCGAGCTTGGTACGCTCCTCGGGGGCGACGCCGGCGTACACGTCCTTGGTTGTCTTACGGGAACGACGTTTAGGAGCCATTGGGACGACTGGAAGAGGGGAAGAAGAGAGAGACTTGCCCGCGGGTTTCCGAGTTGGAAAATGACGTTGAATGTCATTGAGGAGGGGGATTTTTACACGAGCGCTATGAGCCAATCGAGTTTTGGTTGACAAGTAGCAACTGGAGAGACAAAAAGGGATGGAAGGTGGTTGCACATTGAGGGGGGATACGACACGGGACGCTGCTGACCAGTAGTTTTTGGATCGGTTTGGTTACATTGCAACACCATCTGATTCTGATTCGCTAGAATTGCTGCGAGCATGGGGTGACCAACATGTTGCGAATTGAGAGCTTTAGTGAGAACGTTGGGCATTGGCATAGTAATAAAGAGATCGAATTTGTATGCGCATAGTACTTGTAAATCTTGTTGCTGCAAACCAGAACAGGCAGGGAATGCGCTTGCTAGTCCGCCTTCTGAGCAATAGCCAGGACGCTGTATAGCTCTCAACCCTGATCATTGCTGCAGTCGAAGGCCACGCCGGCAAGCAACATTGGCTTGCTCCGTCACGGCTTTCGTGTACGACATTTAAACGAATAATCTCGGGGTGTCTGCTATGTGATCCCTTTGCGCGTTAGTCCGCGCGAACTCGACGGCGACAAGACATGCTACACGGTGTTGCGTTCGTAGCGCACCACCGCGATTTAAGCTCAAGGAAACGGCGGGGTTTTGGACGAACGGGGAGGGTTTGCAGCCTAAGGAGGCCCTAGAGGGGTTAATCTTCTATAGAACGTAGGTAGAGCACTACCTGACCATACACGCCATCCACCCACCATCCCGGCTCCGCTGGCTGCCTCGCTTCGATGTCTTCCTCACACCTAGCGAGCCCACTTCCACGTTAAAGCAGCAGCGTAAGGAGAAGGTGCTTGAGTGGACAAGGCGTCCCCACCAGATGCCTCGGGACGTGAACGGGAGGTTGATCTCGCACGCCGGTAAGAAAGGATTCCCCAATCGGGTTTACTTTGAAGGCACTCCATTCGTCCCTTGGAGAGCTTTATTTAATACATTGCCACACCACGAGGTTGGGATCAGTTTCGAGATCTTTTCGGGGGCGAACATCGTTGACAACGGTTCAAAGTCTATGTCACGCACCTTCCTCGAGGACGGAAGAGCGCCTGGGAGAATGGGACCCTCCATGCAGATGTCACGAGCAACCCAGACCGAGCCTATGCGGTGCATCACAGGCCGCATGTGACTGGGGTATTCTACGATCCTCCACATCGTCATGGAGCAGGAGGGGTCTACATTCTACACTGTGGATCAACGTTAGCTTTCAACCACAATTTTGGACATTCCAAGGGCATCCTCCGTCGACTTCACGAGCACCAACAGACTAGCTCAATACAACGAAGCAAGCGGCGAAACTTGGCATACAATTACAAGGCATCTTCATGAACATAGCTGCACTGCGTTCGTAGCGGAAGAGCGCATGTAGCGAGCGCACCACCGCGGTAAAGCCCAGGATAAATTTGAGGAGGGTGTCTCCAAGGTCACAGCGTGATGACGCGTCGTCGTTTTGTGTCAATGACCCGGCTATGAAAACTACCTTTCTAGACTAAATCACAAGACAACGGGACCAAACGGGACTAAAGTCCCTGCCCCGGCTGTGTAAACCTATCCGCCAATCAGAGACGAGGTCGACTCTGATTAGCTGAAAATCTAAGCAATTACCCATTTGTTGGGTCCTGTCGTACCCCAAGCGTAACCCATACAAAAGACAGCTCTGCCCAAAATGGCCAAGTCCTCCGAAGCTCATGCCGTGGTCTTCTCGACGTACCAAGGCGAGAAGCAGCTCGCAGAGTTGGTGAAGCTCATCGACAAGGACCTGTCCGAGCCCTACTCGATCTTCACGTACCGCTATTTCCTGTACAACTGGCCGCAGCTAAGTATTCTGGCTCGAGTGCAGAATAAGCTAGTGGGTGTTATAATCTGTCGCCAGGAACCACTTGGCGCTACACCTGAAGAGACCGGAGACGACGGATTGAACGCCCAAGGAGATCCCAAGCGCCGATGGAGAGGCTACATCGCCATGCTGGCAGTGGAGAAGCAGTTCCGTCATCGTGGGATTGGCTCGCAGTTGGCCCAGAAGGCCATTGAGCGCATGCGGGACGACGGCTGCGAGGAGGTGATGCTGGAGACGGAGATCGCCAATAAGGGGGCCATCCGCCTGTACGAGAACCTGGGCTTCGTGCGCGACGAACGCCTCGTCAAGTACTATTTAAACGGGGGCGATGCCTACCGTCTCAAGCTGTGGCTGCAATAGATTGGCAGTGGATGGTCGATGTTGTGTGGGTGGTTGACGGCGTACAGCGCGTTGATAAACTTCAAGTGAGTTAACACGTTGTTGTGGACACCCCACACTTGCTTTTGTTTGACTCATGGTGGGGCAATATTGTTAAGTAGCTCCTGTTCTGCACCAGATCAAAGAGAGCACGACGGAGACTTCCATGGACGTGGGTCGCCTGTTCAGCGTGAATCAATTTACTTGATTTACTTCAGAGGTAGGCTTGAAAGTATTAGATACACCGTAGTTCATGAAGCTTGCAGCACTCAAGCGCAGATCTGGTGCGGGTAAGTCTGTCCATTCGTCCAGTACATGAGTGAGGGATCTGGTCAACGTGTACTGCTGTGCGAGCATCCGCTTGAGGCCCATATTGCGGTTTTCTGCCAGTTGCCGCTCGTGGCTCTGCTTCATAGCGATGATCTTCCACAAAGATCCTGCTTGGCGGTGTTCAAGGATCGCTGCCCCCCGCCTCGAGTTCTGCAGACTTGCAAGCACCGCTTCCAGTCCTTTAATCTCATGCCGCAGGAGCTCAATCTTGGCTTTGTTTCTCACGCGAGGCGTCGTCTCTTTCCGCACTCGTTTCGGTTTGACAACTGCGTCACCACTGGTAGCGCGAGGCCGCAGCCTTCTCAGCTTCTGCGTCGACGTCGACTTTGAGGTCAGTGGCTCAGACGCCACTGAGGAGCTTGGCCAATCGACGTCAAGGAATGAGATGATCTCGGCCAGGAACTGCTCATCGGCAGGCTCAGTTTCAAGGTGCAGCAGATTCATTAGCGTGCTCGAAGGTAAAAGGAGAAGTGATCAGGTGAGGCGGTGCAGGACGATCACTGCCTGATTGCGTAGCGAAGTGCCACCAGTTTACGTGACCCTGGTCCTGTTGAAGTCCGCACGTTAGAACGCCTCGTCACAACGGCACCTTTGTGCATCGCGTGTATTGCTGAGGTCTCCGCTAGGGAAAGATCGTCAAGGGCAATGACTCATTGCATGAAGCATTGCAGTTTGTGCTTTACGGCCACCACTTAGCTAGCTTGTACTCTTGATCACTACGTTGTATATAACGTGTGGTACAATTTTCTGAAGCAAAGCAATGTGACTACTGCACATGCATTCTTGTCGTCCCCTTGCTCCTTGCTTCAAGCTGCCAAATGAAGCTAGTTTTTGTTGAGCGAGAAGTGTTCACATGCTGAAAATTTGCGTTGCTGCAGTTTGAAGACTGCTATCAAGGGCTTCTTAGGTTCAAACTTATTTTCCAGCGATACCAGCCTAGGAACCTGAGTTGAGTTTCACGCTACGACGCCGCAACTTTCATGCGATCTTGTTGCTCAGCTGGCTGTCACTTCGAAGTGTATGTATATCACGGGCAGTGATTGGACGGAGGGATGCCGTTCACTCTGCACTCGAAGCACCCAACGGAGCAAAATGTCCGTAGAAACTCACTCCTCCTTTCACCTCCCCAAGCAGAATGAGTTTTATCCACGAAGACACCACCTTTCAATTCTGCATACCGGAAATCCTCTCCATCCTCGACTTGGACGTAGCCAATTGGTCACGAGGTGTGATGAAACAGAAAGAACCACTCGTATCTTGTGTGTCTAAAGCGAAAATGCTGCATCCACGCCCTACCAGCGACTCGGAAGTAGAACGTACACGAAAGAAGAGAGCGACCACCCCACGGATACGGAATAAAGCCAGGATTGAGCTCCTTCGGCAAGAGATTGAGGTTCTTGAAGCGGAACTGGAAGCTCTGCAACGAAGAAAACAAATGACTGGAGTTCTGGCAACGACCTTAAAGAAATCTACGCCTGATCCACTGTGGAAAGCTATTGCAACTCGGCAGAGCAAGGAGCGAGAGCGAGCATTGCGCTGTAATGAACAACTTAGAGAGATGATTGCTGAACAGCAAATACTCACGGTGTTGCTGTCTGGAGTGCTAACGGAGTGGATTAACTTACCCAGTTCTGTAGTTAATCACCAAGCCACGACTAAAAGTTAATCTCGTTCATTGGGATGGCAAAATGATATTAACGCTTATTAGGCGAGAGTCTACATGAAGAAAGCAGCAATGGCAGCGGCAATACCAACAGCCGAGTACATAGCGGGCGTCACAGCGGAAGCGGCGCTGGATGAAGAGCCGGCAGCGTTGCTCGAAGCAGCCGAAGCGGACGTGGCGGCATCCGTCGCGCCCGTCGTGGGTGAACCAGCATCGACAGTGCCCGTGCTGGATCCCGAGCCTGTGGTGGTCGACGTCGAGTTGGTGGTGGAAGATCCGCACGTGATGCTGGCCCACAGTGATTCATCCGAAGTCGACGACGAATCGCCGGGGTGAGAGACGCCCTCAGTCCACTGGACAACGGCGTTCGAGTCCTGCACCCACTCGCAGCACGGGTCACCGAGCTCCTGGCCGTTGGTCTGTCCATCGCCGTCCGAGTCCTTCTGGCAGAATTCCGTCGTCCACGACTCGCCGGCGCTCTCGAAATCAAGACCAAAGTCGTTGTTGGCACCTCCGCCAGCGGGGTCGACGTGGCCCAAGGCCGCAACGCCAGACACGTTATCACCGTTCGGCAGACGAGCGACGTACGCCGGACGGGCGTTCACGATGACAGCGGCGGTTGCAACCAGAGCGATGGAGAAGGTAGCGCGAGACATTGCAGTCGAGTTGGGGAGCTGAAGTGCGCGGTCTGAGGCGTTTTGGAGAATGAAAGACTGAAGCAGTGGTGCCAGTAGCGGCCCCAACGATGGAAAGGCGTTAGCAATGGATTCGTTATCGGTAGAAGAACCTTGGGACACACAACGGAAGCTCAAGGGGATTTGTGTCGATGCATCGCGCTTTTAATCACTCTTGGTGTACTAGTACAGTAGGAAGCTTTCACTGGTAAAACGCGAGCACCTTGGAGTTGGCAATCAAAGATTGCGTCCAGTGACGGCTGGGTCTTCACGCTGCTGTTCTTCAGCTGGTGCGCCGGATGTTAGAGCTGTCGATTGTATGGTACTGTACAGCTACGTAAACGGCAATCAACGAGAAGTGACGAGACCAACGGGGAAAAATCCAACCACGACGACGTCAGCGGTGAACGCTGTGTCCAACACCAGCAACCATGGCGAAGAACTGACAAGAAGATTCCTACCGGTACATGTGTCTGGTATTGAAAGTTACAGAAGGTGAAGAACCACCGGACTCGCCAATGCGAAGCTCCCCATCCCATCCCGGTGGTCCTGCGTGTGTTTACGTGTCTGTATGCGGCAAGGCAATCGTAATCGTTTGCTGTTCGCGTAGGAGTCCTACAGCGTAGGACACATGTGTACAGGATCCGCATGTTTAACACGATTTCCTCCAGCATTTGGCTTTGAAAAATCCCAGTGATGCCTGTAAGAACAGGGACGAACGAGGAGCAAAAGCCTTGTTTTCGGTACTCTACTCTTTACATCTCTACATGAAGTAGGCAGCGACAGTTGCAACAACTCCGACAGCCGAGAAGAGCGCCGGAGCTACAGATGAAGCAGCACTGGACGATGATGAAGCTGCAGAAGCACTTGAAGTTGATGATTCAGCAGCAGCAGCAGATGAAGTAGAGGCATCCGTTGAAGGAGCTCCTGCATCCACAGTGCCGGCACTCGATCCGGTCGTCGAACCAGCAGTCGCTGTGATCGAAGTAGACCCCGAGGAGGAACCGCACGAGATACTGGCCCAAAGCGATGGGTCCGCCTTGGACGTGGCATTTCCAGGATGTGAGACACCTTCCTTCCACTTGACGACGGCGTTGGAGGTCTCGGCCCATTCGCAGCACGGGTCTCCTAACTCCTGGCCGTTGGTTTGGCCATCCCCGTCCGAGTCATTTTCGCAGAACTCCTTCGTCCAGGACTTCCCAGCACTCGCGAAATCAAGACCAAAGTCGTTGTTGGCACCTCCACCCTCAGGGTTGATGTGGCCCAAAGCTGGAAAGCCTTTCACGTTGGCGCCGTTGGGGATGAGAGCCACGTACGCAGGACGAGCGCTCACAACAGCCACGGAAGTTGCAACACACTCGTTAAAGCAACTTCGATTCAAGCAACTTCTGCAACTTTATTATCAGCACCTTCCGCAACTTCCGCAACTTCCGCAACTTCCGCAACTTCAGCAACTTTCACAATTAGTTCCGAACATATCTCTAAACCGCAGAACCGGACCGCGGTTAAAGATCGGAGTCAAAAGTCGTGCATTCTTGAATTTGCAGCGTAAGGGGAAATGGAGCAGCAAGGCAAGAGGCAGAAAAAACACAAGGGCAAGAAAGCCGAAAAAAAAGAGCGCAAAAGACGTAAGATTTAAACGGTACATTCAAAATATCAAATGTGTACCTGAACAAGTCGTATGAATTTATACTAGGGCGCTATGCAAGCGAAGATGAATCGGATTCGTCTGGATATGGTCCCAAAAGGACGGATAAGAGCAAGAAGAAGAAAACGAAGAAGCACGCTAAACACAAACGTGGGTCTTAAACGAAAGATTCCTATAGTTATTGTTCCTTACTTTTCTGTATTGATTTGATTCGAAGCATCAACTCCCAGACGCACCCTGACAGCCGATGAGCACGAATCCGAAGACTCAGAGAACATACCTCCAACACAACCGACCATTTTGCCATGTAACTATCATGATGATTTTTTTTACAAATGCTCAAGTGAATCTGACAATTTGTACTTTCTAGCTGGTGAAGTCATCCCACAACCCATTCGAAATCTAAAACCATCCGTTGGCGGACTGGAATTTGATTCTTGGATTCTTTTGAAACCTACTGGAATCAGTATCAAGAGGAGAATTTGATTTTCGTATCGTTGTCGTGATTCGGCAACAATACAAAACTTCAATAGCCGTCATCCCAACAATCAGATTCCTGTAGGATTCAGGTACGCATTCAAGAAATACGCCTGTAAGCTAGGCTGTCGACAGAAATCAAGAGGAACAGGAAAACGGACACCCCGTAGTGATCGTTTCCGCGGGTGCGTCGCAAAAATTCGAGCTGTCGTAAGACCTTCCGCTGAAGATTCTGGCAAGTGGGTCGTAATGATCACCAATCAGGTACAGATTTTACCATTTTCACAAATAGTTTGGAGTACTAACATTTTACAATTTGTATTACTGTTTTTAAGAACAACTGCCATTGTCACAACACGAACAAAGCACTGTATGCTGCCCTCAAATCCTGCGGAGAAATTATTGACGACTCCATCCTGGACCAGCTCGATGCGTTTGCCGAGACAAACACAAGTACCAAACACATTACAGAATACGTATCACGGAAAATGGGTACGTGTTGTACTCTTGGATTACAAATACTCAATTCTGACATTTTCATATCTTAGACTTGCCGTTTACTTCCCAACAGATAAGAAATCTGATAACTTCTCGACTCGGCTCATCGACCACCGAAGAACGCATAAAGGATCTCATAACAGATTTCGTAGGAGACGAAGGCAACAGCTGTCTACTGATCCAGGACGATTGGGGATACACGTCAGGTATGGTGATGCAAAGTGCAGCCCAAAAAGAGGTTTTCAAGAGGTGGGGGGACAACTTAGTCCTGGACTGGACACACAATACCAATAACATTGGTTATTACCTCGGTGAGTGCTGAAGTTGCGCAACTTTTTTTCTCTGCTAATTTTGTTTTTAGGGAGTTTGATTGTCACGGTTCCTACCGGTCGGGGTGTATCAGTTCTGGACTTCTTGTGCATCAATCAACAGAAAGAGATGCTGGTACAAGTTCTTAAAGTTTTCAAGCGCATCAATCCGGAGTGGTCAAATGTTGAGTCATTGGTCATTGATAAAGATTTTGCGGAGATGGCAGCGCTGAAGACAGAGTTTCCGGAAGCAGAGGTTGGTATTTATTATTTGAACTACCCAATAAAGCTAACTACAATCCTGTTGTGATCGGCAGATTTTCCTTTGTCAATTTCATGCTCTGCGTGCTGTTCGTCGGATGATGGCTAGTCGCAATCATTTCGTCCCGATAGGTCAACGGAAAGAAGTTGAAAATCTCTTTCGTGACATGATGATGTCGATCTCGTATGAACGCTACTGTGGACGACGAGCTCAATTTGTGAAACGTGTGGAACTAAGTTCCTCTGCTTTCGTTATTCGTGCAGCTACCAATGGAGCAATTACGGGCGAGCTCAACGTTTTTCGGCAGGGAATAGCACAACTAACCGGATTGAGGCGTCTTGGAACCAGTATAAACAGCTCATTGGGAAGAAAACACGGATGGATAAGTGTCTGCGGGTTGTTTTTAAACAACAGTCCTGTGTTCTCCGAGATTTTGTTCACCACATTGGAACACAAGACTTGCGTGCTGTTATCCTTCTGAGTTGAGTGAAATTTCTAAAATACTGAGCTGTTACTGTTTTAAGCGTGTGCAGCTTCAGTGGCGTCGTCATGTTATCGATGGAGTCAATTGGATATGGCATCACTTTGTGGAAGGATCATGCGATGTGTATCAGTTTTCTGGTTCCTCCGGTGGGAGTATAAAGGTTTACTGGCGTTCGGAAGCACCGTGCGCATGCAATTGCTTTTTTTTACGTGTCCACACGATTGCCTTGTCAGCACATATTCAACGTGATGCAGCACCGGAATGTGGATGGTTTTAAAGTTGCGCAACTTCAGCCGCGTTGGTCAATGAAAGAAGCAGAGGCAGTGGAGCCTATACTTACACGAACAATTCGTAGACTCGGTGAGTTGGGGGAGATTCAAGGCCCCCGTCGCCTTCCTATTCGCTTGAACTCCGCCAGAAGAAGAATAGGATACGTCAAGATTCGACGCGGAGAAGTCTGCCTGAAACCTGTTCTCTCTGACTGTGAAAAATACAATATTGTGCAGGCAGAACTGTCACCGCTTGTTGATGCGATGCAACGTCTCCCATCACACGAATTTTACGAGCGATTCTCGGATTTACGTGGACTACTTAGTAGTTTCAAAGAGCAATGGGGGCTAACGGCCGCTTTGGACACCTGCACCGATGACACTGCAGATGAAATTGAGAGTGATCAGAGCGAGAATGAAAATGATCTTTTGGACGAAATTAATGAAGCATTATCAAGCAGACGGATGCTTTCACGCACCGAACCGGAACTGGACCTGGCAGCATTTCTTGTTGATAATCCTTCTCAAATATCCCAGTGTAACGGGGTTACACGGCGCTGCGCGCCTTGGCTACAATAGGTGTGGTATACACCATCCAGGTCACAAGTCACAGATCCGTGTACAACACATAGTGTTTCTCACACGTCACACATGTAGCCAGTTGCTGGCTGTTAGCTCAGAGCCACACATTACATTTGATTAGGATTTAGTATGTTAGATACTAAATCCGTTACATTTAGGATTAGGGCAATAAAATAAATAAAAATCAGTTTGCATTTTACATAATTAGTGTTAGTTCCTTTATTATAGGGACACTGATTGTGAGAGTCCCGTATTTAGTGGACTACTTGGTTCTTGTATAGAACCGAAGGCTAGTGCCTTGCAAGCAGGACTCTACGAGTCAACCCAACTTCCTCTGTGCCGTGCACACCTACGCAGCCCCGCTGCATCTGGTAGCACTTGTAGTCAATCCAACTCCTGAGTTGAAGACTGTTTCTCTGTGAGAATGGAGCCAGAAGCATACGCTCACTTGACTCCGAGTCAGCGGAACACGCTTAACAAGCTTACGTCCTTGCTGGGCCCTGAAGGTATGGCGCACCTTGCGTCTCAAGGGCCGGAGGCCGTCAACGCGCGCCTGGAGGCATTTGCCTCGTACGAGAACGCTCTCGTTGAGCACATTCAGCGGAATGTAAAGGAGTTAATCCCGCTCCGAGAGCTAAGCCCGTCACGCTCAGCGTGAAGACCTTTCACGGGCACGAAGGAGAGAACCTCCTATTGTGGACCCGAGAGGTCGAGATGGCCATGGGGGCCGCTATGCTCCAGTTGGAAGGCCAACGCGTGGCGTTCGCCATCTCTAAGCTCGAAGGTCGAGCACGAGAATGGGCCTTGACGTCTGGGACGTCGGTAGAAATGGCCTTCCCCACTTGGGGTGAGCTTAAGGCCAAACTTACGCAAGTATTTGCTCCACCTAACCAGGCGTATCGCGTGCGGTCACGCTTCCTCGCTTGCCGACAGGGCAAGAAGGACCTGGTGGACTATGTCCAAGAGCTGCGCACGCTCATTGCCGGCATGGCTGCCGATCCTCTACCTGAGGTGGTCACTGTGACTATCTTCATGGAAGGTCTGAGAGCTGGCGTGGCCAGGACGGAGGCATTCCGTCAGAATCCTCGCACCTTCGAGGACGCTGTTAGCGTGGCATTGAATGCTGAACACAACTTTAAGTTGTCGAGGGTCGGTGCTAATAGCACAGGGTCCGGGGGACCCGAACCCATGGACCTCAGCTATGCTGAAGATGAAGTAGCCGAGCTACGAGCTGCGGTGCAGCGTATGAGCACTCGTCGGTGCTACACGTGTGGTAGTCCCACACACCTGAGGCCCAACTGCCCTCTGCGCAAAGAGCGCGCCGGCCAGAATGGCCGCAACCCTGTCGCGGGTCCCGCTTTGGGCTCTGCCCAGGGAAACGACGGCTCCCAGTAGACGCGGGGCGGTCTACTGGGGAAGAACTGAGTTCTGCAGTGCGTGAGAGGCACTGGGGCTCAGCCCCGAAGAGCTCCGTGCTCTTGAACACGGAACGTGTGAGCAAGCAGGGCTTGCTGGTCGTCCATGTGGACGTGAAGGGCTTCAAAAAGCCGTGGATCGTGTTGATCGATTCAGGAGCGTCTGGCAACTACGTCAGACGCTCCACCGTTGAGGGTAGTCAGCAATATGCTGAGGCGCTTCGAGCGCGAAGAGGTGACACCGTCACTGTCCGTCTAGCGACGGGCGTCCGTGTCACGGCAGCCAAGGTCCCGATGGACCTACGGCTGAAGTTCCTGGACTTCGACAGCGTGGAACGCTGCTTGGTCTTGGACCTGGATTCGAGGTACGACCTCATCCTTGGTATGGCGTGGCTGGAGCGCCACGAGCCATGGATCGACTGGAGGTCGAAGACCTTAGGTGCTACGCACTTCTCTCCTAGTGGAGCTTTGGCGAGTCATGAACCCACCTCTGCTAGGAAGCAGAAGCGCTATTGGCGCGAGCATCGAGCCGAGTCGGCAATGATGCTGGAAGTCGGTGTGTCCGAGTTAGTGGACAGCACCGAGTGCGAGGATCGCAGCCCTGTTGAGCGCATAGCGCTGGTTGGCAGTGAGTCAACGTGTGGGCAAAGCTCACGTAACCCGAGTGACGCCGGTCATGGACCGTCACTGGATGCCGATGGCATCGGGCCTTACCAGGCCGTGAACTGTGGGGCGGCACGTACTCCGTCGAGTGATACTGGTCGTGGACCAAGTCGATCGCTGAGTGTCTCTGACACTGGACCTGTTACGGTCATTGATTGTGCAGCGGCACGTACTCCGCTGAGCGGCATCGGTCGTCGACCGAGTGGATCGCTGAGTGTCCCTGACACTGGGCCGAGAGAGGCCGAAACTTGTGCGACGGCACGTACTCCGTCGAGTAGACGATCTTCGGCTAGGCGAAGACGTCGTAAGGCCCTTCGGGCGAGACGCTCTGCGTCTGAGTCATCCGTGACGTCAAGTGCCGACGCACCGGAGGGCTGTGGGCAGCTATACACTCTGGTTGATGGAGTGGGCGGTAGTGCCGAAGGCAGTGTCCTGCTGGACGACTTGCCAAGTGTTGACAAGCTCCTTGAGCTAGAAGAGATGTCCTTCGCCGACTTTGGCGATGCCTTGAAGGCTGGCGAATTCGCCGAGGTGGTCATCGTTCGACCTGAGGAGGAGTTAAACTCGTCGTCCCTCGTTGACGAGTCCGTCTTGGCCGAAGTCAAGAAGGCGTTGAACGCCAGGAGTGGATCGGAGATCCTCAAGAATCCCTCGGATCCCTTCCACTCCTTGCTGAAGGAATATGGAGACGTTGTCTCGAAGGAACCACCGAGTGGCCTGCCTCCCGACCGAGGCGTTCGTCATGAGATCGACTTAGTTCCCGGAACTAAGTACTGCGTGACCCGACAGTGGCCTCTTCCTAAAGAGCAATGCGACGTCATTGACGCCTTCTTCCGTGCGAAGCACGCGGCGGGTCTCGTGCGCGAGAGCAAGTCTCCGCACTCCGCGCCAACGTTCTGTGTCAGAAAGCCGAATGGCAAGTGGCGTATCGTTCACGCTTTTAACAAGCTCAACGCTGCCACGATTCCGGCGCAGACGCCGATTCCTAGGAAGGATGTTCTTCAGAACAACATGGTGGGTTGCACCATGTACAGTGCACTCGACTTAGTCGATGGGTACTATCAGCTGCTCATGCGAGCCAGTGATATTCCGCTTACAGCGGTGAGCACCCCGAGCGGTATGCTCTGGGAGTGGCTCGTCATGCCCCAAGGGCTCTCGAACGCGCCCGCAACGTTCAATCGTCTAGTGACGCAGCTGTTCAGGCCCCTACGGGCATTCGCACAAACGTACTTTGACGACGTGTTCGTCCACAGTCAGGCCGAACACGGCAAGACTGACGTTGAGGTGCACGTGGAACACGTGAGAGCTGTGCTCGAGTGCATGCGCACGAACAAGCTGTACGCCAACGCAGACAAGTGCGTCTTTGGCGCGGAAGAAATCCCCTTCCTAGGGTGCTTCATTGGGAAGCATGGCCTTCGTGCTGATCCAGCAAAGGTCAAGGCCATTGTGGATTGGCCGGTTCCCTTGAACCAGAAGGACTTGCGTAAGTGGCTGGGTTTGGCCAACTACTTGCACAAGTACAGCGAGAACTACGCTGAGTTGGCTCGGCCACTGACGGATCTCCTTAAGAAGGATGCCGAGTGGGTATGGCGTGCCGAGCACGAGAATGCGTTCACTTGTATCAGGATAGCCTGCTTCAGGCACCGATACTGGCGCTGCCAGACCCCGCTCGTCCGTTTATTGTCGTCTGTGACGCCTCTGACTTTGCCATCGGCAGTGCTTTGCTACAAGCGGACGCCGAAGGGCGCGAACGCGTCATTGCGTTTGAGTCGCGACAGCTCAAGGCTGCTGAGAAGAACTATCCAGTTCATGACAAGGAGCTACTTGCGATGAAGTACGCTCTCGTCAAATTCAGGGTTCACCTGCTCGGCTCCAAGCCGTTTGTGATCTACACGGATCATGCGTCACTACGCACAGCGACGCAGTCGCCTCACCTCTCGCAGAGGATGGCCCGATGGCTCTCCTTCTTTGCGGAGTATAACTTCGAGGTGAAGTACAAGCCTGGCAGGCAGAACGTCCTCGCTGACGCGTTATCACGTCGCCCGGACTATGAGTTATCTCATGTCACCTCGGTGACGTCGTCCGTGACGGACATGGTTCGAGCAGCGTACGCTCAGGACGACTCTTGTGTCGCGTTGCTCCAAGCTCTGGGGAGCGATGAGTTTAAAGACTCAAAGGTGACTCTGTCACGACGCCTAAAGGCGAGACTCCAACGCTACAGCCTGGAAGGCGGTCTGCTGTACTACAGCACGGGTCAGGATGACCCACCACGAGTGGTAGTTCCTCACGATGAGGATCTGAAGTACCGTATCCTCTATGAGGCTCACGACACACCCACAGGCGGCCACCTCGGTCGCGAGAAGACGTACGGCTCGGTGAGCTCCATGTACTGGTGGCCGAAGATGTACAAGTGGGTCAGCACATATGTGCGCACGTGCGAGACGTGTCAGCGGGTTAAACCCTCGCCGCATGCGGCTGCGCCTTTGGCGAGCTTACCTGTACCCTCTGGGTGTTGGCAGTCCATAAGTATGGACTTTGTGTTTGGCCTGCCGAAGGACTCGGCAGGCAACACGGGCGTGGTGGTCTTTGTTGACCGTCTGAGCAAGATGGCTCATCTAGCGGCTGTGCCGGACACCGTCGATGGTGCTGGTACAGCGACGATCTTCATCGATCGGGTCTTCCGCCAGCATGGGCTGCCTGAGACCATTGTCTCGGATCGAGATCCCCGTTTCACGGGTCACTTCTGGACGTCCGTCTTCAAGGTGCTGGGCACTCGACTGGACATGTCCACGGCGGACCATCCGCAGACCGACGGTCAGACCGAACGCGTGAACCGCGTTCTGGAGGACATCCTCCGCAGCGTATGCGCTGAAACGCCGAAGCGTTGGAGCGCTATGCTCCCTCTCGTTGAGTTCTCCATGAACAATGCGGTGCATGCCTCGACAGGCTTCACCCCGTTCTACGTGAACGGCCTTGCGCACCCGCGCGTTCCGCTCACTCCGCCACGCGGTAGCCTTGGGCTTGGTGGGGGAGAGGCTGTGCCGTCGCTCGACTCCGAGCTTGCTGATATCAGCCCTTCTGCTGTGCGTAAACAAGTCGATGACTTCCTCTCGGTGAGATTGAGCGTATTACGCCGTGTACGTGACGCGATGGCTGAAAGCCAAGACGTTCAGAAGGAACAAGCGGATACAAAAGGTAGAAGCAATGTATGGGAATTTAAGGTCGGTGACCAGGTTTTATTAAACGCTAAGAACCTACCTACACATGCAGTGTCAAATGTCTTTAAGACGAAATTGCGTCCGCGTTTCATCGGACCATTTACGGTCGTGGCCAAGAAGGGCCTGGCATACACGCTTGACTTGCCAAAGCGGATGCGAACACACCCGGTGTTCTACGTCGGCTTGCTTAAGCCATATCGGGACCCCGCGGGGGTGAGCGCGGAGGCGCTGGCACCGACGACACGTGCCCAGGCTGCGTCATCTGCAGCAGCAACGTCACCTGACCTCGCAACTCAGCGAGCTGGAAGCTCCTGCTGGTGCAGGCGAGCAGTCAGGGACTGAGGACCTTCGAGCCAAGCCATCCGGCTTTCAATCTCCTCCATGTCATGAGCGAGACGGGCATGCGAATGCCAAACACTCTCGACGTTCCCTTGAAGGGACTGAGTCTGACTCCGGAGAGTACCGATCGAGTGATCGAGTTGGTACCAGGCGCGATGCGACAAATAGCGCTCGTCACACTCATCGAGTACGGCGTTCCGCAGCGAATCGGCCTCCTCCGCCGTTGCTCGATGAGCAGGGGACTCCCCACTACCACGTGGAGCGCCTGATGGCGCGGCGTCGCCACCGTAGTCAAAACCAGTATCTGGTGAAGTGGCGTGGATATCCTCATTCCCAAAACTCGTGGGAGTTTGAAGGGTCCCTGAGGCAGGACTGCCCTGACGTCGTGGACGCTTTTGATCGCGAAGATCAGGGGGCGCCCGAAGGGCTCGAGGTCGACCACTCGGTCGACACCCGCTTCTCACCACTAGTGTGAGAAGCTGACGGACTAGCAGCCGAGCTCAGGCTCTGGTCCGTGGCTGGCACAGCCAGCGAGTCTCCCTCGGAGACTGAAGGAGCATCCTGCGAAGCAGGGATAGTGGCCTGAGAGGCGGGAGCCACTGCCGTCGTGTGACGAGGAAAGCGGCCGGGCCGCACGCGTATCTTCGCGTACTGGAAGAAGTAGACCTCGGGCGAGGCGGACGTCCACCTCGGCGCAGCTCTCCATGAGCCGGTCAAACGACGCGAGCTTCCGTGAAGCCTCGGCCCAGGTGGCCACATGGACCATGTAGTCCCGGGTGGTCTCTCCGGTTTGGAGCAGGAGTGGATAAGTCCTCATCTGAGGCACAGACTCCCGTCGCCGTTGCTTATCTAAGCGTTGCCGATACTCGGCGAGTGTGCACACCTGCGGGGTCAGGAAACGCTCATGGAGCCCCTGTCGCTGCTGAGTCTCAGCCACCGTACGTGGAGGATTGCCTATGGCGTAACCATGCAGGTTTGGCTGCGCCATCAACTGCTTCACCTGCTCGGCAGGGTCGCGAGGCTCGAAGCCGTAGTCGCGCCGCGACGAAGTCCCCACGATGTCCCGTTGGACCGGTCGACGTGACTCTGGAGCACCGCTCAGGGAAGCCTCCTGTGCCTCATCCAGAGGGTTGGTGATCGCGTCTTCGACTCCCTTGAGTGACTCTGGCTCATCGCGAGCAGGAAGCGGTGGTGCGTTGCGCAACGCGTTGAGCACGAGGCTCGAAGGTCCCTCCGGGAACGGATTGGGCTGCCGCAGCTGCCGAGGAATTGAGTACCGACGCGGATCGCGTGGAGAGCGCAGCTCAGATCGGGTCGTCCGAGGGCTCGCAGGAGCAGGAGACGCATGGGCATCGCCCTGTTCGGACTCCTCGTAGTCCACTTCGACCTCGCCTTCCTCTGTAGGAGAGCGACGTGGGTCGCGCGTCGGCGACGCTGTCGTGTACTCGAAGGGTGAGCCACCGCTACCACTTGACGTCGGGCTGGCCTTGAACATCGCTCCGTAGCGAAGGCGAAACGCCGCGAAATACTCCGAATCGGAGAGCGTGAGAGGAGCCGAGGGCTCAGACCGGAAAGCGCTGAGGCGCTGGGGCGTAGACGCCTGGTCACTGGACACCTCAGGAGCGGTTGGCTCGCTGGGGAGAATTGAAGAATGTGCTCGTTGAGCCAGCGCACCCGCGCACTCTCGTTGAGAGATTTCTTTTATCGGAAAGTTGCCGGTGACAGGCCTTGACAAGGCAGTTATGTCTACAGTTGTAGATACTCCGTATCCACGGTTTGGGGGGGGAGGGTGTAACGGGGTTACACGGCGCTGCGCGCCTTGGCTACAATAGGTGTGGTATACACCATCCAGGTCACAAGTCACAGATCCGTGTACAACACATAGTGTTTCTCACACGTCACACATGTAGCCAGTTGCTGGCTGTTAGCTCAGAGCCACACATTACATTTGATTAGGATTTAGTATGTTAGATACTAAATCCGTTACATTCAGGATTAGGGCAATAAAATAAATAAAAATCAGTTTGCATTTTACATAATTAGTGTTAGTTCCTTTATTATAGGGACACTGATTGTGAGAGTCCCGTATTTAGTGGACTACTTGGTTCTTGTATAGAACCGAAGGCTAGTGCCTTGCAAGCAGGACTCTACGAGTCAACCCAACTTCCTCTGTGCCGTGCACACCTACGCAGCCCCGCTGCACCCAGCCAGACCTCGAGTTTTCTGAAGCTTCCCAAAGTATTATCGATGGCACCGGTGGCTACAGAGTTGAGGACGAAAACATCGCGTCCCCGTGCCATACCAACACGGTTACTACCCATGATCAAATTGATCACCCCATCACTATTACTACAGAGGCGCTGGACTGTGATAGTGAACGCAGTGTGCCTCTTAGTGCAACAGAATTTCAGTGCCTCACCAGCACACATCAATTGACCCAGTGGAAGTTGCGCAACTTCCGACAACCGTGCACTCACGTGGGCCTGTCGTATCGGGAGTTGATATCATCAGACTGCATCAACCGCCTGTCGCAACTTCAACTTCAAACAATACTCAGCAGAAGAACGGTCGTCGTGGAATTGTTCATCTTCAATGTGATTGCCCTGTTGATGTGGAAAGTCTCTATATGTGGGCTCAGCATTTTAGCGATAAGGATCGCGTCTGTGAGATAATCGATCGCTATCCGGTTTTGTTCTCAGAGACCTTCTTACAGACTCGACGGCCCGACGTCGTCATGCGAATTGCCCCTACAAGCTACAATTTCTTGGTTCCCCGTGGATTACTCTCAAACATCTCAAGCGCTTTCGCAAACTGGGAGAAAAGTAAGTGTGACGCGGGTCCGAGTAAAATTTTTCATGATCTTGACACCGACAGCGCTGAACCTGTTCCAGTCGTAACTTTGGCAACTCACGGGGAGTTTACACGGTACGGCGGCTATTCCCTGAACTGTTAAGGTAAATAACTCTTACTTCTGTGTGATTTCAATGGTAATGCAGAAGGTATACAGTCGTTGCGAAGCAAATTTACGAAGTCTGTGAGGTAATCCACCGTTATCAGGATGATTTGGAGTGGGTCCATGGTCACATCACTACTGAAGACGATGCAGTGGAATCTCCACTTTATATTGCATCTGTGGTGCCATCTATGCCTAAAATGGCTCAGCAAGTTGCGCAACTTTTGTCCGAGTCTTGGCTGGCAAGGAAATTCATGCTGAGACCTGGTGCTGTGGGGAAAGGCGGCTTCTTACAGCTCGCTCAAGTCGTGGGTCACCTCGCAGGCAAAGCCAGACTAAGCGATTCCGTCATGCATTGTGCTTTGCAGTTTTTTTTTCGCACCACCACGCACGTTGTTACACCGTGAACCCTATCCATGTGGAGAGAGGAGAGTTCAAGTTTCCTGCAACCGCGATGGCAGCATATCGACACGTCATTGTCCCAGTGTTTATCAGAGCCTTAAAGCACTGGGTTATACAGATAATCACCCTACCGATTACGACAGATGAGCATCTGACCTTAGTGCTTTACGACCCGCTTGGTATCGAATCCCACCACGAGCTGCTCAAGGACAAATGGAATTCATATACGATGCAGTTTCTTCAAGAATGGCATGCTCGCGATTGTGCATGTACAAGAACAGTGGAAAATGCAGAGCATGCTGACACATCTCTTAACAGCAATTGCTTCTCTCCTTTGGTGAGGGAAAATCTACTCCTGCATCCACGACAGCCTGATGCAGTGAGCTGTGGCGTTGTGTGCATTGCTCTGGCGTTTAGCTATATTGATGATGATAAGAAGTTTCAGGAGATCAAGGTGGTGAAGCATGCCGAGGTGGACGCGATGCGTCTTTGCATCATGTGGCAGGTCCTGTGTGATTGTGATGAAAGGCAAAATGTGACAGATGCCACATTCAGTGTTTGGCCTGATGTTCAATCTATCAACAAGAAGATCAACAAGCACTTCAAGGCGACGTCGCGTAGCGAAGCTACGCTTTAGTGAAGTTATAGTGATATTCTCTGTCACCGTATTGGAGTAATACACATATTGATTTTTCACTTAGTACATCAGAAGAAATGTCAGTGTAGTAGTGCATGTTTGCCCAGATGTACTTGCAATGAAGACGAACGAGTACTGGGTCAGGAGAAGGGCTCTTTACCTTGGCCGTTGTTTCTAAACGTGCTGCAAGGTGCACAATGTGCTCGCAGTTGTTGTAGAAGTTGTTCCAAGGTGCTTGAAGTTGTTCCAAGGTGCACAAGAAAACGTTGCCGAAGGTGCTTAAAGGCGCGCAACTTCTGCACTTAAGGTGCGTGAAGGTGCTGGAAGGTGCACACGTTGCTTCAACAGAAGTTGCTTTAACGAGAGTCAAGTTGCAACGAGAGCAAGTGAGATAGCACGCGACATCTTAAGAGAGGAAACTTGTGGAGATGCTGCGTAGTTGATGGCGTTTTGAAGAGTGAGGACTGCTCTCGGTTTGTCGTTCATTCTGAGGCGGGGTCAAACTCTCCGGTAGACGCCTGTGCCGATAGAAAACGCCTCGGATTTGAGTCGGGGCGTCGTTAGATCACGTTATCTGATTGCGTCTTCGAGCTTTTGGATGGTGTGCCAAATTCTGCTCTGCATCGAGGCAAACCATGGCTTTATTACATCGCTCTGTCGATTTCCAGGCTCAGTGTCCGACGCAATGGCCACAGTTACGAGTGGAAACCGAGAGAAAACGCGACGGGTAGTACCCGTATCGACGCTGTGCGATCCTTTGGTTGCGTAACGCAACTTGTGTTGCCAACGAGCCGGACCACCGGATTTCCCATCCTGATCGACTGATTATGACTTCCTGTTCAAGTCCTGTTCGGTACGCGTCATGAGCTCAACATGTTCACATTGGTTGGGTATTTTTTTTTTCAGCTAAATGGTAAGCGATTTTTCTTCTCGCCTCTGGTAGAAAAGCATGTACGCACTGGAACTACAGAGCTCCGGCTTCTTGAGAGCTGTCACCGACGCGTCGTTGAAGTCGAACCATTCCTGTGTATCTGCATTGAGGCATTCAGCTGTGTAGTGACCACCGTTGAGCGATCCCATGTGATGAACAATGCCCGTAAGGTCATACAGAGTGCTGCCATCAACAACAGCGTCACTAGCGCAGTACTCTGCGATATCGAGACTCTGTGCTGGGAAATTGATGCTTGTGCTCACTTTGTCGCGGCTGAAGGTCGAGTAGGAGAATCGCTTGAGGTGCAGCACCAAAACATTCGGTAATCGATAAACTGAGATCTTCTTGGCCACGGACCGATGCGCCTTGCACTTGGAACAGTAGTAGGCAGCGTCGTCGCTGAGGAACTCCTGCTCCGTGTACGCTTTCAGACAGTCGTGAATGGACATCCCTCCACTGGTACTACCTGTGTTTGCAGTCGTTTCGCTCGAAGCGGAGGCTGTTCTACCTCCTGAAAAGAAGCTGCTGGATATCCGCATGTGACTCGCAGCGCTGCTCTTAGCCGACTTCTTAGGCACAGGTAGTGATAGATCCCAAAACACGTCGAAACACAAGGATCGGTGGTTGCAGGTCTCACAGACAATTTCAGACCTCAACTGGCCGCAGAAAAGCTCTGAGAGAGCACTCGCATTCCGTTCCAGGTAGAATTTCCAGTACTCGTCCGACACATCTCGGTCTTTTGCGTCCGGTCGGTCTTTGATCTCGTAGTACGCTGGTTTCTTCCTCACACGGTTGAGATCTTCGTGCAGTCCATCCAATAGGAACCGCAAAAACTCCTGTGCGTCCTGTTGGTCGTAGCCTGTGAACCTCGACGCCACTTTGCCAATCACACGCTTCAGCTCAACTGGCCGCGTGGCAGTGAACTTATCTCCAGTCCAAAGTGCCTTGATAAGATCACCAAACGCGTTAGCAAGAGCTCCTTTGGTAGGGCTTGAATCATTAATCTCGCGCGCGTAGAGAAGACCTGGATGGAAATACTTGACAAATGCTGGGAGGTTGCTCACACACTGGAGACAACTGTTCATAAAGCAAGTATTCCCGAGGTTCTGCAGCCCCACGAGTCCTCTTGGATTTCTCTTCCTTGTCAGATCATTCCTAGGCGATGTCCTCCCACTGCTAACACGCGCCGGATACGAGATCGAAGACGTCACAATGTTCCCTGTAGCCATGTTGCTCGTCGAAGGTCCGACATTCGGTCTCGACCGTTCACCGTTCCCAATTGAAGGCAGATTCAACGACATGTTGGTCATATCCATGTCTTCACCGCTCTTTTCTCGACTCGAGCAGCCACTGGTGGTCGATTGATTGGCTTGACGCGAATGAAACCGCGTCAACGAAGCCAAAGCTGACGAAGCAGACGACGTACGGGAACTCGAGGACTCGGAAGTCACCGATCGATTAGTAGTTCGACCAAGGATCTTACCACCAATTGGCGGTGGCTTAGCCGTCACTGCTGGTTGATCGAAACTATCCGTCACGGAAGTCGCGACCTTCTTGGACCTGATGGCGAATGGCACTCGCATGTGAACTGAGTGAGGGTAGACACACAACAGGACGAGAAGTCAGTGAACTGAAGGTCGCAGCTTTACGACATGACGGTCTCACCTTTAACGGATCGCTCTTGCTGCCTGAACATGTTTTCCTCCGCCTGCAGTTGCTGGAACCGGTCGTCAATGACTGTCAAGGGCGACGAGGACTGTGAGAGGCGAGGACCAGCCATACAAGATGAAACAGAGCGGGAAGGAGAGACTTGGAGTCTGATGCAATGAAAATTGAGATACCAGCACGTAGGTACAGCAGAAGTATGTCGTCTTCCGCTCTTATCCCCCAAGACAACTCGACGCCATGAAGGTTATATGGTACCATTCCATTAGAGGGTAAGAATAGACTTGGGGGTTATAGCGCTCGTGTCCCTTGGTGGACATCTAGGTACGTTGTTGTAGGTCAAGCTACAATTTGAACCTACAGATTATGTATGACGTAAACTGTTCAAGGTGCTTGAACCAGTGCACATTGTGCCAACATGGCGTCGCTAGCTGCTCAATGGCCGCATCAATTCATGCGAACAACGGAGGATATTACTCTGCATTATGTGGATGTGGGGCCTCGAGACGCTCTGCCTGTGGTTCTGGTGCATGGTTGGCCTGATCTCTGGTTTGGGTGGAGGGTTCGATCGAAAACGTGTCATGTCGTTTCTGTATCATTGTCTACTAACTACAGGTTTTTAACTGTACAGCACCAGATTCAAGCGTTGCAGGCATCTTACCGCCTCATTGTCCCTGGTAACAAGAGCAGTTCAATATATTCCACGTCTGTATGAGATATTGACTTAAATTGTTGTGTAGATCTTCGCGGTTTCGGTCAAAGCTCAACACCGCAGAATGTGGAAGCGTATGGAGCCAAGAACGTCACGAACGACTTGGCTGCGTTGCTAGGTACGTCTATACACTGCAATACTTGTGTGCTTTTGTACTGACAACGATGGTTTTTAGACGGTCTGAAGATCGATAAGGCTGTGTTCCTCGGACATGATTGGGGTGGTTCAGTTGTCAGTTCCATTTCATAAAATATTGTAGCGATATTGCCATTTTCACTTAGACATTTCTTGTTATTGCAGGTTTGGCGCATGTGTCTCTACCATCCCAAGCGTGTCATTGCTGTAGGTGCAGTCTGCACCGCATACACGCCACCTGCCAAGCGTTTGATGCCTTTGGATGTCGTGGTGGCCAAAGTCCCGTACTTCTCGTACCAAAAGCTGTTAGCTGACGCTGAGAACACTGGGAAAATGCTGGATACTTCTCCTCGACGCTTTCTCACTGCCGTTTTCCGCAAACACTCGGAGATGAGTCCAACACTGGAGAACGACCAGATGCCGATCATCGGTACTCTCCAGGGTGTGACCGATTCCTCTGATCCGATCTTCACGCAGCGCTCGGCAATGCTGTCGGAGGAAGAACTCCAGTACTACGTGGACCAGTACGAACGCTCCAAGTTCCAGAGCACGTGTCAATACTACGCGACACGAGAGATCGACTTCAAGACCGAGCAAGGCTTGCGTTCTACCATTGATCACCCTGCGTTGTTTATTGCAGCGGCGAATGACCACGTGCTGAAACCGGAGCTGGCTCACAAGATGCATCGCTTCCTACCGAACCTGGAGACGCACATAGTGGACGACGCTGGCCACTGGGTGCTCTGGGAGCAGAAGGAACGTGTGAACACGATTCTGAAGGCGTGGCTGGGCAAGATCCCTGCCCCTGGAGCTGATCGCAGCAAATTGTAAGTTGAGAACACCAAAACATCATGCTTCTGGCTGTTTCGAGAGGCAAACGCACACTGTTCATTGTTTTAGCTCATGAATTCAATTGAGTTGTCCAAGGTTTCTCGAGTTGTTTAAGGTGCGATCGAAGACTCGATAGCCACTGCTGTAGAATATGCGTCACCTCGTCCTTTTGTTCCCACAGAACCCAATGGCCTGCATCCTCCACGATTTCTTGCTGCAGGTTCGGGACGAGTTTCCGAGTAGCAGCAGCCATTTCAGGTTTCAGAACACGGTCTTTAGCTGGACTGATCAGTAGCGCCTTGTGTGGAATCGTGCGAGGAAGTTCACGCTCGTCCTTGAAGTCGATGAACCTCGCAGCGTAGTAGTTGCAGCCCGATGCAAAGCCCGAACGCTCGTATTCCACTGCATAATAGTCCAGCTCACTCTGCTGGAGCAATTTGGACGCCTTCGTGAAAATCTCGTTAGACGACGCTGGTACACCTCGAAGGAGCTCAATAAAGCTGAGGCTGGTGTCGATATCCGTGTGCGTTCTGAACGTAGCAGTGAACAACCGCCGGGGAGCAATATCCAGCACTTTAGCAGCTTCTTCAGGCTTACTAAGCAGACCCATGTACGAAAACTGAGGCACGGCACGAACCAACGTGTCTGTATCCACGTATTCGTCCGATGGGGGCATGTACGGCGTGCAGACACTGCAAACGGCGATCACCCGTTTCGGGTGGAACATGCACATGCGCCAAGTGATGACAGCACCCCAGTCATGACCGACGAACACGGCGCGAGGGATATTAAGGAAGTCCAGAAGACCCGACAGGTCCCCCGTCACCTTCTTCGTGCCGTAGCCCTCGACAGTTTGAGGAGCCGAACTGCGACCGAATCCGCGCATATCCGGTGCGATGACTCGATACGTCTTGGAGAGCGCTTGGATCTGGTATCGCCATCCGAACCAGAGGTCGGGCCAGCCGTGGACGAGCACGACGGACGTGGCATCTCGAGGTCCGACGTCGATGTAGTGGAGAGTGATGTCGTTGCCGACAGGTGCGAAGTTGTGCTCCCAGTCGTCCCAGAAGTGTTGCGAGTTGGTATTGGCATTGTTAGTGGCGAAGGAGTTGGAGGCCATTGTAAAGCACGCTGGGAGTAGTGGAGAATTGTAAAGTGAGACTAAAGACAGGAGTTCATCAATCTGCACCGTCACTCACAGTCGTCCTTCTTCAGATGTACCTTCATGCTTAATATCCTAGATCTAACGACGTGGTAAGTATCGCCTATTGCAACGTTGCAGTTCTGACAGTGCCCATATTAACTAAGGCTATCAGTCATGCCATGCAGACAAGAATCTCAACCTGGTTTCCAGCTGCAGAAGCTCCATTATAAACGCACCAGGAATTCTAGGTTGTATAGAACGCTTGTCGTGGAATTCAATCGGGCGTCACATGACATGACAAGCTCCACATCTTCCAGGAGCGGGCACCACCCGGACTCTGCGGCTAATAATTTACGGGCCAGCAAGTCTCTGCGTCAGGACATCTTCTTGTTGACTTGACAAGTTCTTGCTGTGCATCAGCACTGCCATTCGTGAACGCGCCACCAAGCATCAACCATGACCACGCACTTCTGGGACGACTGGGAGCACAACTTCGCACCTGTCGGCAACGACATCACTCTCCACTACATCGACGTCGGACCTCGAGATGCCACGCCCGTCGTGCTCGTCCACGGATGGCCCGACCTCTGGTTCGGATGGCGATACCAGATCCAAGCGCTCTCCAAGACGTACCGAGTCATCGCACCGGATATGCGCGGATTCGGTCGCAGTTCGGCTCCTCAAACTGTCGAGGGCTACGGCACGAAGAAGGTGACGGGGGACCTGGCAGGTCTCCTGGATTTCCTCAACATCCCTCGCGCCGTGTTCATCGGTCATGACTGGGGTGGTGCCTTGATCTGGCGCATGTGCATGTTCCACCCGAAACGGGTGATAGCCGCCTGCGGTATCTGCACGCCATACTTCCCTCAAGGTCAAGTCTGCGTGGAATACGACACGCTCATCCCTGCCATCCCGCAGTTCTCGTACATGAAGCTGCTCGGAGATTCGGAGCGGGCAGCTAAGCTGTTGGACAAGAATCCGCGTCGCATTTTCACTGCCATGTACCGCAAGTACAACGAGTTCGCAGACGACTTTGAGTTCTTGAAAATGGTGGAGAATGTGAATGACACAACCGACCCAGTGTACACACAGCGGTCGGAGCTGCTGTCCGATGTTGAGTTGGACTACTACGTAGCGGAATACACGCGAGCCGGATTCTTCGGATCGTGCAGCTACTATGCGCAGCGAAAGCGCGACTTTGAGGACGAGAAGGACCTGCCGCGTGAGATTAAGCACGAGGCACTTTACGTTGGAGCTGTAGATGACCCGATCCTCAAACCGGAACTTGCTGCAGGTATGCCACGTGTGATGCCCAACCTCAAACAGGAGCTGGTACATGGCGGTGGCCACTGGTTGCTCTGGGAGAAGAAGGACGAGGTGATCGATATCCTCCAGCGCTGGTTGAAACAACTGGAAGCTCCAAAGACTGCAGCAGCTCTCTAAGGATCATGAGAGAGGTGGATGACAAAGAATAACCTTCCAGTACGTTTGAAGAAGAACTATCAAAAAAATATAACGAACCGGTTGTAGAGCAAGAGAACGATCTACATGTACAACCAGTTCAGTTCAACCTTCTAACTACTGCTCTCGGCCGCCTTCTTGGCCTGGTTAGCCTTGTAGATATCGCTGCGTTCGTGCAGCACCAGTTTGATCCGCGCCATGGACTTCTTGACCTTCGTCCGTCGCGACGGGTTGGGCATGGCCAAGTTCTTGGCGCGACAGTGCTGCAGCTCCGTGAGCAGCGCGTTGCGCTCCTTGAGCAGCACAAACCAGAGCTTGTGCAGGTCCTCCGTGCTCTTCTCGCGCAGCATCCAGGCCTTCCAGTCGCCGCCCACAACCACCTGTTTGTTGCCAACGTTGGCCGGCACCTGCGTGAGGCTGTCGATCTTGGCGCCCTCGTTCGCCACCTTCTGCACTGGGAAGAAGTCCTCCAGGCCACGACGGGCCGTTTGGCCTGCATTCACGCGCAGGCCGCCGAAGAGACGACGCAGCTGGAACGACATGAGTGATGCACCCCAGGCTCTTTAAATGTGCGGCTCCGTGAGCCACCGAGCGACTATACGCCGTGCTAAGTACGACCACAAGTCACAGACTTGGTGTACCGCACACCAAATCGGCGTCTTGCAAACTGTAGCCATGTGGAAGTGCTTATCTCGCGCTTCCGTCGAGACAAGTCTGACAGGTACACAGCTACGTCGTACATCTTCCGAGCCAAGTTGCATTGCCGTACTCACGCCGTGAGTACGTTATTCTGAAACAGTATATGAAAGTCGCAGACCAATATGCTGCAATTTACAGCCTTGAGAGAAAAACAAGAGCAGTAGACTACAAGCTTCCATGCAGCGGCGGTAGCCCGCGCGTCGCCACTCGTATGAGAGGACCTGCAATAAGCCAAGGCAGCGATCAACCGCGGGCTCAGCATTCAGATCCGAGCTATAATATATCCATCGTCACGCAGCTATGGTTTGTGAGCGCTTAGATCGTTTGGACACTGGGGAAACACAAGCCGGGAGAGCGCACAAGTCTTCCAGTGGCCGAATGTATCTTTATCCACACTTCCATCGGCAAAATTGTTATTAGTCACTTGAGTTGGCAGACAAGTGCAGTTTTCGCGAGGAAACGTGGGAGTAGATGTTCACCCTGTGAACGCTACAGATCCAAAGTTACCATAATAATCTTCAACGCACAAGGTTACCCCGGAAGCCTACCACTGCTCTCCCTGGATGAAGGGAAGTCCCTTATTAGGGAACTGCATGTCTCGTCACCTGCTTCCACGCCATCGGTGTTCCCCACCCGCGATCTGCTGCAATGGCCAGCACTGCTGGCAGCAGTGCTAGCCCAGCACCAATGCTCATCAGTGCACATGGGGTTGCTTTGCAGCACTAGGTCATCGTCAGCGGTTGTGGGATCGTGTAGCCATTTCCAGCTCGTTTTGCACCGGAATCCCCAGATTCAACCTCAGCAGGTAACGTTCGATTGCAGGGTAAAACGTCTGCGGCGGCGGTTGTGTCCCGTGCAGCAACCAGAACTCATTCTTCATGAAAAGTTTGCGATTCCCCACGTATGGCTTGCTGTCTGATTCCACGGTGATATCGTACGGTGGAAATTCCACCACCTCACCGTACGAAGCCTTAGCCCACCAAACAAGCTCGCACTGAGCGCTCGCGCGTTCCACCCAGCCTGTCACTGACAGCACGCCAGCTTGCATTTCGACGGTGTCTTCAAGGTCGCCAGGCTCCGAGTGCATGATAGGAATATCCTGGCCCGGCCCGTGTTCAAGCGTTGCCGCCATGAAACCTGCAACATGAGTCGGCCAGCTGATTCGAGCTCACCAAGCCCATGGATTCCTCCAATCGCCTCCGCGACGGCTTACAAAAACTACAGGACTCTATGGTTAGTTAAATAACATAAATAGAGAATCCTTCAAAACCCGCCTCCGCGACGGGCACCTGCGTCATAGCACCAAGGCGAAAGTCGTGCTGTCCGACGCCTTTCATCGGCAGGGAACACCGTACATGTAGCACGGCAATTCAGCTCGGTACCACGCCCAGTCGCGTCACATACAGATAGATTGCCACTGCCGTGTTGTTCAAAGCGGAACTCCATGTGACGTGGCCATCCGAGAGGGAGAAGGCCAAATCGTTGCGGTTGCACGAGTTCAACCAGTCTCTTCCCCAAAGTGCAACCTCAAACCTCGACATTATCGTTCGTCTGCATATGGCGCACAGGATATACTCTCGCTTTTTGGCGGACGCGCTCACGTCTGCTACCAGTCTGCTAGCACGCGAATGTATTACTACGCAGATTCGGCCATAGATTCCTGCGGCAACAGCGCTGCAGCAGTCGAATCCACTTTCTGCATGGTTTAACACTTGTAAAAAGTGCTTTTCTTACACTCTTTCAAAGAGTGTAAGAAAAGCACTTTTTACAAAGAGTCTTTGTGACGTCGCGCTCATCACCGTTGACATGTGACAGGCGGAGGCAGCTATCCGGTGCAACGACATACTGAAACCAAGTGATTTTAGTGTACGTATTGTGTGGCGCAGTTTCTCTGACGCGTGTGATTGGAGGCTGTCGACGCTGCCGACGCGGTTGCTGTTGAAGAAGTGCTATTTGCTGCCGACGGCTGTCCTTTCGTGTGCAGCACAGCTCTGCCCAGTGGCAAATGACGCGTTGAGTTGAGCGTTTTCCTGCTGGAGCTTCGTGCTCGTGCTCGATTTAGTCTGGCAACGCACGCACCGGCATCGATCTCATTCCGCTTTTTGCGTGCTCCGTGGCATTTCAAGTCCCGTTTCATCGGCCGCAACCCCCACAACACACTCTTCCTGCACACCATGAGCACCGAAGAAGTCTCACCGCGCTCGCAGATCCGCCACAGCCGCTCCATGGACATGGGCGTCGCTCGCAAGATCGACATCTCGAGCCAAATGGAGGAGGTCAAGTCGCTCATCCGTTCTACGAAAGTGTTCAACGACGATGCGGTGACCAATGAGGTCGAGTGGTTCTATGGCCCCTTGGGCGTCCACGACTTCTACTTCCTGGGTCAGTCTCCGGTTGTCATCGCTCACCACATCCAGAGTCTTTTGGCCGCTAAGCTCATGTCCCAGGCGTCGAACCGCCCCATGGATGTCAAGCTGGAACAGGAGGGAGAGAGCGGGGCCTTCTTCTCCGTGCTTAGCAACGTTGTAGGCAGTGCCAACGAACCCAGTCGTCGTGCTGCTCGCTACGATGCGGGAATCACTGAGACGGAAGTCCTTGAGCGTCGTCTGGAGAAGCACTACCTCAGTGGCTCCAGCGGTGTCATCGGCGACGGTGTCAAGGCCGGTTACCAGTACTTGGAGAAAGCCGAGTCCACTAAGAAGCGCACGTACCGCATGCAGTGCTACCGTTCGAGCGGCGTGTTGGACCCGATTACGGTGCCGTACCACGTCCGTATGTACTTCCTGCAGGAGCCCGACTTTGTGGACCCGAATGTGAGTGAGAACGAGACGGACATCAACAAGGTGGCCGACAAGGTCTTCCTTGAACGCTCTGGCCCTCGCCTCAAAGAGGTCTACCAGGAGTGCATCATCAAGGCTATGAACCAGATGACGCCCGCTTTCCACACGGAAGTCTGGGACGAGTCTGACGGCTCCAAGATGGCCCGTGTCGCCATTGCCTACCGCAGTGGATCCACGCACTCGTACTTCTCCAGTATCGCCGATGTCTACCGTCAGCACGGTCTCTTCTCGCAGCGCAAGTACGCCGAGTTCTTTGCCAACGGTATCGTCATCTACACTTTCTACCTGCAGATGCTGAACAACCCCACGGCCGGCACGGGCTCGTTCGAGGACCGCCTGAACGCCGTTGTGAATGACGCGTCGATGCACTTCACGCTGCCGCGCACGTCGCTCACCCCGATGCTCACCGACGGTCTCCTGACCCCGCAGCAGATCGCGTACGCGTACGCCGCCTGGAAGTTCACGTTCCACTTCATGCACCGCCTTCCTGAGTCGTTCGCCATTGTCAGCAAGTCGCTGCGTGAGCGCGACCCGAACGCCTTCGCGCGTCTCGAGCAGCTCCGTTCTTCCATGAAGCTCAACACGTACACCGAGTCGCAGATCCTTGACCACATTCTGAGCTCCGCTGAGATCGTCAAGATCCTGTACGCCGAGTTCCAGGCCCTGCACGAGCCCACCAAGGACGGCAAGCGCCGTGAGGTGGACACCAGCGCTACGCTCTCCACCCTGCGCAAGTCCATCGTGGCTGAGCAGGCCCTGCAGATCTTCTCGCTGTTCCACATCTTCAACAAGCACATCCGCAAGACCAACTTCTTCGCCAACGACAAGGCCGCGCTCGCTTTCCGTCTCGACGGCAAGTTCCTGAGCAAGACCGAGTTCCCGGATGAGCCGTACGCCGTCATTTACGTCATCGGTTCGGAGTTCCGTGGCTTCCACGTGCGTTTCCTGGACGTCGCCCGCGGTGGTATCCGTATGATCCGCTCGTCGCACGGTCAGGTGTACCTGAACAACGCGTCGTCGCTCTTCGACGAGTGCTACGGCCTCGCGTCGACGCAGCACCGCAAGAACAAGGATATTCCTGAAGGTGGCTCCAAGGGTGTCGTGCTGCTCAACCAGGCTCACCAGGACAAGGCCGACGTCGCTTTCCGCAAGTACATCGACGCTATGCTCGACCTGATGCTCATGAAGGAGCCCGAAGAGGACATCCTGTTCCTCGGACCCGATGAGGGCACGGCCCACCTCATGGACTGGGCCAGCTCGCACGCCAAGGCTCGCGGCTACTCGTACTGGAAGGCCATCACCACTGGCAAGTCTGCTTCACGCGGTGGAATCCCCCACGACGTGTACGGCATGACCACTCACAGTGTGCGCGAGTACGTGCTGGGCATCCAGCGCAAGCTGCAGCTCCAGGCTCCGATCACCAAGGTGCAGACCGGTGGCCCGGACGGTGACCTCGGCAGCAACGAGATCAAGATGAGCCCGCAGGAGGAGACCATTGCCATTGTGGATGGCTCCGGTGTGCTGTACGACCCCAAGGGCATCAACCGCGATAGCCTCGTCAAGCTGGCGGATGCGCGTAGCCCCATCTCGGGCTTCGACACGTCTCTGCTGTCCTCGGAAGGCTACTCGGTGCTCGTCTCTCACAACGACGTGACTCTCCCGAGCGGTGAAGTGGTGGAGAACGGCACGGAGTTCCGCAACTTCTTCCACCTGCGCCCGAGCCTGACGGCCGACTTCTTCGTGCCGTGCGGTGGACGTCCCGCCGCCGTGAACCTCAACAACGTCGAGCAGTTCATGTACCGCGAGGACGGCCGCACGCTCCGTTTCAAGTACATCGTGGAGGGTGCCAACCTGTTCTTCACGCAGGACGCCCGTACGCGTCTCGAGGATGCCGGTGTAATCCTGTTCAAGGACGCTTCGGCCAACAAGGGTGGTGTCACCTCGTCGTCGCTTGAGGTGCTGGCCGCTCTGTCCATGACGGACGAGGAGTTCGCCGAGCACATGCAGGTGGACGAAGCTACCGGCAAGCGCCCAGCCTTCTACGCCGACTACGTGAGCGAAGTGCAGAAGCGTATCGACCTGAACGCCCAGCGTGAGTTCGAGTGCATCTGGCGCGAGCACGAGCGTTCGGGCACGTACTACTCGCAGCTGACCAACCAGCTCAGCGAGCGTATCACGGACCTGAGCGCCAAGATCGGCCACTCGGCTCTGTGGGAGAACAAGGCTCTGCGCGAGAAGATCTTCGCGGACGGCTTCCCGGAGATTCTGTTGAACAAGACGTCCAAGGAGGAGCTCATCAAGCGCCTGCCCGAGAGCTACACGCGCGCCTTCTTCGCGTCGCAGCTGGCCAGCCGCTTCATCTACAGCGTCGGCCTCGGCGCTCCCGAGTTCTCGTTCTACGAGTTCATCGAGGAACTCATTGGCGGCAACTAAGTAGTGCCCCCCATAGATTGATAAGTAAATGTACACGTTTGAAAAACTACTCTCTTGTGTTGTGGTTTATTGGCGTAGCATGGTCAATGGAGACGGCATTGGCTGATACACAGAGCTACTGCTTGCTTGTGCGCTGTTGACAACTACTGAAACGCGAACGTTGTCATCGTTTCTCTCCTTCTCGAGAAGATCTTCTAAGGTTGCTTCAAATCCAAGTGGATGTTTGCTTGGATGGTAGATCAGATAGACTGTCAGTTGTGCAATTCCGAGGGTGGCGCAGCAAACGTTAGTGACGAAGAGGAACCAAAGGCCAGCCATGGGTGTGTACGTGATCCACATTGCATTATTGACGGTCCCTGCGATGACCATGTGAATTGGAATGAAGACTCCAGTCTTGAATTGAATGACTTCTCGGATCTTCAGGAACGGCGAGCTGTAGAGCACCAACGTTACGCACACAGCGAGATACCCCATAATTTCGTTCACCTGGTTTCTGCTGAGGCTCGTGAAGACGCCCAAACCACCTAGCACAGCGTAGATAGTGATAATTGACAGAACTCCAGCGTAAACTGCGATGATTTTCCAAGCTTTCCAGCGATCAGTTGTGTATCGGAGAAACACGATCACGTAAATCGTTGCGATAAAGTCTCCAGATACGAAAGTTGTGAACACAGGGAACCAGTTCTTTGTGAGGAGACCCTGAAGAGTCCACGCATGGCAATTGGCAAACACAGAGACGAGCGAGACGACGCTTGTGTTACCGACGGATTTGGATTTGTAGATCTTGTAGACAGCAGGCGTCGGGCTCAACGTCATGGTGAGTGATGTGCATGCTGCGATCACGCGGAAGACTGCTTCTACTGTACTGGTCATCTGCTGCTGTCGTTGTTAGAGCGGAGCGAGTTGTCGAGTGAGATCAACTCTCAGACCTGAGCAATGCTCAGTGAGCACCCACGAAAGAGATCGTAAGCGAATGAGTGGTTGAACTTCGATCCAGGGCCACTTCGAGCAAGCCACTGAGAACAATTGCGCAAACAAACATTGCCACCATCAAAGGCCCTGACTCCAGGGCAGCGTTCTAATCATTCTTGACGCGAATCAAGTGATTACGCAGGAGTGAGATTATGGCAAAAACGTGGGGCGTCTGTACTAGTTCCCTCTCGTGGACTTCAGTCTCGCTCTGAAGGATGTGAACTTGATGGTGGTTGTGATGCCCGCTGAACTTTGAGCGCCAGACTCCCCGGACTTGGTGAACGGTTCCTGCTGCGAGAATAACCCGTTTAGGACAGGAGGACCCCCTGTGAACTGTGGCGGGGGTGGGGGGGGGTCGAGATTGTCTGCCGTCCAGGCAACGAAACCAAGAGGGTTGTTCAAAAATAATTGAGCAACATTTCTTTAACGAAAAAGCGTTTGCAATGGTGTAGCTCGTTGTTGTGCCTCAAGATGATAAAGGCTGGCGGTGTTTCTTCGGCTACGTAAGGTAGAAAATGACTAGAATCGATGCGAGCAGGACGATGAAACCAGCGGTAGAGTATACATGACCGTCGTTGTTTCCTGTCGTTGTCGAAGCGTACGAAGCGCAGCCCCACGTGATGTCGTACATAAGGTTGCAATTGACCAGCCAGTTGTTGCACGTGATGACCACGACAGGATTATCCTTCGCATAAGCGCCGCAAGTGTAGGTGTTGCTCCCCCAGCACAGGCTACGCGAGTCCGTGCAGTCGGGATAATAGAGGGACTTGGCGCTGTTGGTGTAGGTCGTATAGCTGAAGCTGTCGCTACTGGATCCAGAGATCTCAATTCCTTGCACGTAGCTGTATTCCGACGGTCCACACAAACCAGAAATCTCCATAGTGCCTAGAAAGGAGAGGGGCTTGCAGTCTGAACTGGTGCAAGAACCGCACCCTGACTCAAATGCTCCGACGTTGTTTCCCATCGCTTCGGATCCCGTGCCAACCTCCACCACGGCTCCATCTTTGCTGCCTGACCCCTCATCAGCCAGGGTATTGCTACCTAGAAGCAGGAGCGAGATTAAGACAATCGCTGCGAGCATGGTAATAATACTGAGGAAGCGAGGCTTGAGAGGTTGAGAGTAACTTTTAATGTGAGGCGAGTGTTGTATCTGTGCACGATCTGGAGACGGAATTACATTTGAGACCTTTATCTATACATGTACAACGCCGTCAACCGTAAGCTGTCTTCCGTCTCCTTGCAGTTTTATCTCCTCCCACGCCCAGATCTTCCAAGGCACCGTCGGTTGTTCTTATCACTGTAGGATCTCCCCACTAATATCTCGATGCCGTTCAGCAATGAGCAGTAAATACAACCGCACACGTTCCGCTAAAAACTCTTATTGGGATACGTCTCCAATCTAACGACACTCTTGGTTGTCTCTAGCCAATGTATATCTGTCATTCGACTACATGTATAAGTAGTTCGCAACAGTGAAGCTACAACGAAAACATCGTCGTCATAACCTGCCCCCAACTGGGCCGTTGAAGGCTGCCAGCAACGCTCAAAAATGAACTAAAAGCTGGAATTGTATGCGTAGCCTACAATGATGGAGCTCGGGGTGGCCACCACCCGAAATCCGCTGGTGCTCCGCCGTACCTTTACGCCTAGAGCTCGAGCTATCCCCCAAAACTGATATCTTCTCAGCATCACTAAACCCACGTCGGGTATGGCAAGGTCGATCCTTATTATCCTCTTGAGTGGCAGAATGCTAGAAAGCTTTGGCACGACGAGGTTCGTTAACTCCGCATGGCCTTCAAGCCTATCATGGCGGCGCGAAACTGGAGTCTTCGGCGGCGACTCCTTTCGTATCATGAACACCCACCGGGCCGTCCAGCGTCCGGTTAAACTAGCTAACCACTGCAATCACTTCACAATCTACGCGATAACGAGCACAACACTTTAAGTATCCCAGGGGCCTAAAGCAAAATGATCGCCTCGACTAAATATTTCCCAACTATGCTGGCTATGGTGATGCTGGAGTGAATGGCCACGGATACATGACGGAGCCGGCCGTCACCTTCCTGTCTTCCTCAACGGACAACACGCAGTTCATCGCTACCATCGAGTCGTCAGCCTCCGGATTCAGTGGCACTTTTTCGGGCTCCCCCGCGGATAACACCGCTGCTTTCACCACTGCTTTCGACTCCAGTTCCTACACTTCGCTCAAGGAGCTTATCAACGACCTGGCCACTATCACCGTCACCGACGCTACGTTGACTTGTGGGTCATGCGACCCAGACGAAACAGCTCAACCGCTGCCAGACGAGTACGTTGAGTGGTCTCACTCATCCACGGAAGGCTTCACCTCGTCACACGAAGGACCATGCGAGGTTTGGTGCGACGACGTTCGCGTGTTCCAGGACAATGACTGTGCTGCCGACTATACATCGGCCCCAGCTGAGCTGCCGTACGACCGTGACGCTTGCCTCGGCACGAGTACGTTGACATTTTACTGGTTGGCACTACATTCGTCAACGTGGCAGGTGTACGTCAACTGCGCGCAACTGGAGAGCACCACATCTACAGGCGCGACCTCCAAGTACGCGGTTTCGGGGTCAAGTTCGGGTACTAGCACTACTAGCACCAGCACGAACGCGACCTCAACCATGTCCACGGCTGCATCGTCGACCGGTTTGGCTGCTTACAACTTTAACACAAACTTCGCGACGTCGGCATCGGCATCTACAGCCGACGATGGTACTTCGACAGACTCGTCCACTACGGCTAGTGCTACGACGGCTCCGGCTGCCACCACTGAAGTTCCTGCTACTACCACACCGACAGCTACGACTGCGTCAATTACGACGGATACTCCGACTACAACGTCGACCACCAGCAAGTGTTCGGTACGTCGCCGTGACTAAACCGCATGATAAGGAGAACAAGAGAGCACTGGAGCCGTTAACCGTAGCGTAGATACATGATGAACACGTTGAGTTTGCCTTGTCACCTACCGTTATTATACGAAGTCAACTGTTGTGTTCCGTCGATATCGTTCTGCTGGGCCAAACGGTGCTTGTACTCTCATCAATACGTTTCGCTAGTCACGCCCTCCAGCTGTTCTTAAAGCACATCGTCACGCGCTCGGACCGTCAGGATTTGCTTGTCTCCTCTACGCCACCAACGGACAACTTGACCAGTTCGTACAGCACACTTCACCCGAGCGCCCCACCACCATGGCCTCTGGGACTAAAAGTTCATTGCTGCACTCCATTCACATCTTAATTTGCTCAATCGAGTGCAGTCCCGAACGACCCGCGTCACGCCCCGCCTCAATTCCTCGTCCGAAATGGTTGCGTCCGCCTCATCCCTCTCCGCTATGCTGGTCGCGGCTATCCTCGCTGTGAGCGTAAACGCTCACGGATACATGTCGGACCCGGCCGTGAAATTCCTCACCACGAACGACCCGACGCAGTTCATCGCCACGATTGAAGCGTCCGCTTCGGGCTTCAGTGGATCTTTTTCAAACTCGCCAGCGGATAACACGGCGGCCTTCACGACGGCCTTCGAGGCCAGCAGCTACACGTCGCTCAAGGAGTTGATCAACGACAAGGCCACAATTACGGTCACGGACGCTACACTCACCTGCGGAGCGTGCGATCCCGATGAGACGGCGCAAGCTTTGCCGGAGACGTACGTGGAATGGGCGCACTCTGACTCGGAAGGCTTCACCGCTTCTCATGAAGGCCCGTGCGAGGTTTGGTGCGATGATGTACGTGTGTTCCAGGACGACGACTGCGCCGCTGACTACACCACCGCCCCGGCGAAGCTCCCGTTCGATCACGATGCCTGTCTCGGCAGTAGCGTACTCACGTTCTACTGGCTCGCGCTGCACTCGTCGACTTGGCAAGTGTACGTGAACTGCGCTCCGTTAGAGAGCACGACGTCCACGGGCGCGACCTCCAAGTACGCCGTGTCGGGATCTAGCACTAGTACCAGTACCAGCACAACCACGACGTCGTCGGTATCGTCCGCTGCAGGTTCCTCGGCCGCCTCGAACTCGAGCTCGCTGGAATTCCAGAACAACTACGCTACGTCCACCTCGGCGTCCAGTGCAACTGAGACATCGACGACTACAGACGCTCCTGCCACTACCACAGCGACGACTACGACTGCGCCGACTGCTACTACGGCGACTACGACTACTACGGCTACAACGGACGCTCCTGCTACTAGCACGGATACGACTAAGTGCACTGTGCGCCGTCGTCGTGACTAAACATTTTCTTGTGGTCATTTTTGTAGTGTTTAGATTTTGAAGATGCATGGAGTAACGAACGAATGTCAATGGTCTTTGCTGGTGGTGCGAGTCACATCGATACGCTCGAGAGAACACCAGCAGAAAGCACTTCACGTCCATTTATTAACTTTGTTCCGACGGTCTCGACTTTCTAGACGACACTCGGTTGTTTTACACGTCTTCAATGTGAAGACTACGAGCACACTATACACACAGGGCGACCTAGAAATCTATTGTATCATCTAGTCGCGACGGCGACGACGGACACTGCACTTGCTCGTGTCAGCGGCAGGAGTCGGAGCGTCCGTCGAAGGGGTCTCGGCCGGAGCATCTGTAGCGGGAGACGAAGGGGTCTCGGCCGGAGCATCCGTAGCGGGAGACGAAGGCGTTGAAGGAGCCTCAGTGACCGTCGGGGCTTCCGTGGTAGGCGTCGTCTCAGTTGATGTAGAGCCCTCGGTAGTCGATCCCTGGGTGGTCTGGTCAGCGGACGAGGAGGACGTCGTCTGCTCACTGGACGAAGAGTCCGTTGCGGGTGTGGTCGAGTTGCCAGCGCCACCGCTGCTGGCACCAACCGCGAACTTGGACTTGGCACCCGTGGAAGTGGTCTTCTCGAGGGCGGCGCAGTTGATGTACACCTGCCACTTAGGGCCATGCAGTGCAATCCAGTAGATCGACAGCTGAGAGGAACCGAGGCAAGCGTCGCGGTCGTACGGCATCTTGGCCGGGATCATGGGGAAGTTCTTGGGGCAGTTGTCATCCTGGAACACGCGGGTTTCGTCGCACCAAACCTCGCACGGACCTTCGTGCGACTGAGTGAATCCTTCGCCGTCGCCGTGGCTCCACTCGACGTACGTCTTGGGAACAGGCTGCGCAGCTTCCTTCGGGTTGGTGTAGCCACATTCCTTGGTGAAGTCCTTGTTCACGAGCACCATCTTGTCGTTCATGAATTCCTTAAGCGACGAGTACTTGCTGGCAGCGAACGCCTTGTTAAAGTTGGCGGTGTTATCCGAAGGTGAACCGGCGAATTGGCCACTGAAACCCGAAGTGCTGGAGTCGATGGTCGCCATGTACTGCGTCGTATCACCGTTCAAGGTGAACTCCACCTTAGGAACCGACATGTAGCCGTGGCCCTTTACGGTAGAAGCGAGCATGGCCAAAGCGGCAAGAGCTGTGATCGATGTCTTTCCGAGAACCATTTCGAAGAACCTGATTGCTGTTCAAAAGCTGAGGAGGTGGTTGACTAGAGGCGAGCGAATTGCAAAGTGAGTGTGGCTGTTACTGAACTTGCTGTCCGAGCGTGCCGTATTCAGCCGCCCTCGACCAGCAGCCTCCCTACACATCCAGATTAGTCTGCGTTAAAATCGAGCCAAACTTACCGTTCTTGAAGCAAAATTCCGTCGTGTCAATCACAAGATCTGCCACATGGGAGCTTCACTTTCAGATTTGAAACTCACCAGCTGCCTACGGACGGAAGTCCAACAAACCGCAATTTCAGTTGTGCTTTGTACAGTAGTGGACTCAACTGAGTCAACTCCACATCGCATTACAGGTACCGGTAGGCTGTATTATAGGAAGAGAATTTTTATGCTTTTCGCATGGAGGTTGAATGAAAAGTACTTGTAAGTAGAGAGTTTTAAAACATCAACAAAACGACACTGGAAAATGCCACAAAACTACTGTAATTAATGGCGGCGACGACGAATGTTGCATTTGCCAGTGTCCACTGACGGCGCAGTAGTAGTGATCGGGGCTTCCGTAGTAACAGGGGCCGTAGTAGTCTGCGTAGTGGGGGCTTCTGTAGTCGTAAGAGCTTTCGTGACTGCGGGGGCATCCGTCGTAGTAGTGTCATCAGAACCTTCAGTGGTAGCAACCGAGCCTGCAGTGCTGCCTGCGGGCGTCGACGAGCTTCCACCCACCGCGTATTTGGACGTAGCGCCGGTTGACGTGGTCTTCTCCAGTGCGGCGCAGTTCGTATAGACCTGCCAGGTCGACGAGTGCAGCGCCAGCCAATAGAACGTCAATCTGCTCGCTCCTAGACATGCATCATGGTCGTACGGGACCTTCGCCGGCGCCGTTGGGTAGTTGGCAGCACAGTTATCGTCCTGAAACACGCGAACGTCGTCACACCAAACTTCACACGGACCTTCGTGCGAAGGGGTGAAGCCTTCGCCACTGCCGTGAGCCCATTCGACATACGTCTCTGGAAGTGGTTGCGGTGTTTCATCCGGATTGGTGTAGCCGCACTCCATCGTAAAATCCGACGAGGTCACCTTCCCCAAGTCGTTGATCATTTCCTTGAGCGACTTGTACTTGCTGGCCGCTAACCCCTTGGTAAAGGCAGCGGTGTTGTCTGACGGGGAGCCACTGAATGCCCCGCTGAAGCCCGAGGAGGATGCTTCGATTGTCGCCATGAACTGGGTTGTGTCTCCAATAAAGGTGTTCTCACACTTCGGAACCGACATGTACCCGTGACCGTGCACCGAAATGGCCAGCGTAGTGGCAACTACGAAGGAGGTGAAGGTCGTTCTCATAGCGAAGTTTATACAAAGCGGATTGAGGGTTGCAAGGCAAAATGAAATGTACGTGCTAGTGGCAATGGTGCGCTGTCGTCCATTGCCCAGTGGCAGAATAGCCACGCACGAACAGCAAAGTGGTCGTGGTGGTCTTTTGATTGCAAGGCGATGATTAACGCGAGCTACGGTTGCTGATGACCCTTAGTGGCACTCGACATTTTTCTTGTAAAACTTTGCTGCATTTTGTCTTTTTCGGTGCAAAGTGTACAGCGTTTGAATTGGCAGTCGAACCCGCCAGGTGGGCGGTAATGTAAAGATAGGGCCGTCGCGATGAATTGATAGCCACGGCTGGTAGAAGAGAACGATTAGATTCAAAGCCTGACAGATTGCATGGTGTCAATGTGACACGAATTGTGTCATGATAGAGGAAGCCAAGCGGACCAGATGAAGCCTACCCTGGTAGTCTGCTCATTTGGTGCTGTGCATGTACATGTACGTGTTGGTTTCCATCCCATGGCTTTGATACGGGACGTTTACGATCGTAGTTTGCGAGAGAACGCTGCAAAGATCTTCCGTTTTGACGGTCGCCTCTACATGCCTAGAGAAGGGGTGATGGATGGCCGGTGCTACGTCGTTGACGTCGGCTTCGGTGTGTGCACCTGAGGTAAGGCGCAAAACCAGCTGCACTGCGACCAGACTCAACGCGATGTGACCGTTTCTTTGCTGGAGCTCCGGTACGCCTGGATTCAAATTGGACTCATTACCATCTTGGACTCCATTGCCGTCATAATCATCGGCATGATGGAGGCCAACGTACAAGTACGTACATGTAGTAGCAAGGGTCGGGATATCTGGTCGCGCGGTGCACGCGCTCCTAAGCTGTGCCGACTCGGCACAGCTGTAGGCACTGCCGACTACATGTAACCTCAGCATCGATGATAGGAAGCGCACTAAAGCACGTGTTGCCTCGGAACGATCCGATCAGCGAGGTGGGCTCATTTAAAGGCAGGTTGCGAGTGTTGGACCAACGACTTGTTGTCAACGTTGACTGACAGACAGTTTGCCATCTACCTGCTGCTTTCCTTCGAGCCATCTGAAAGTCCACGACATCATCCCAAAGTGTAAACTCCACTCGATTACGCTCATCACATATCTCGTAGTTGAGCTCGAGACGTGTACCGGAGTGCATGTACAATAACTTGTTTTTTTTTTTCGTTTTTTTTCATCACTTACACAACCTAGTAAATACGCTAAACAACCAACACTGACCTTTTACAGAAACCACGCTCTAGTTTGTCCCCTGCGGGCTGCACTTTGCCACTGATGTAGCTACCACCAATGTCGTCAAAGTTCAACGATGACTCCGATACGGCGGCACCTTCATCACCTTCACCTCCAGCAACGTCAAGAGATCCACAGTCCTCTTCTTCGCTTCCGGCAACATCAAGCGATCCACAATCTTCATCATCCTCGCTGCCAGCCACGTCGAGTGACCCGCAGTCCTCGTCATTTGTGTCTGCGTCGCCACCGACTTGATCACTGCCAGCAACATCAAGAGAGCCGCAGTCTTCTTCAGCACTACCAGCGACAGAACTTTCAGTGCCAGGGGTTGCGCTAGTGGCAGTCGGTGTAGCTGTCGTAGGAGTAGCCGTCGTAGCCGTGGGGGTGACAGTCGGAGTATCCGATTGAGATCCGCTGGTGGTGGAGTTATTCTGCGAAGGGGAGTTCGAACCACTGCCACCTTCAAGAGCAGCGCAGTTCACATACACTTGCCACGTAGACGAGTGCAGAGCCAACCAGTAGAACGTTAGACGACTAGAACCGGAGCATCCAGCCCTGTCGTAGGGCATCTTGGCCGGAGCAGTAGTATAGTGTGCCGCACAATCCGTATCTTGAAAAACCTGGGTATCATCACACCAAGCCTCGCACGGACCTTCATGGGATGAAGTGAAGCCTTCCGTGTCGGAATGCGTCCACTCCAGTTCGGCAGGTAGTGGCTGTGAGGTCTCGTTCGGATCGGTAAGGCCGCACTCAATCGTGGCGCCATTTGCCACAATCTGCCCCTTATCCGTCACGAAGTCCTTGATGGACGAGTATTTGCTCGAGTTGAAAGCTGCCCAGAAAGCCTCAGTGTTAGCTGCGGGCGAACCACTGAACGATCCTGAAAACCCCGAAGCACTCGACTCGATCGTCGCGACGAATTGCGTCTTGTCAACGTCATTTGGGAACGTGACTGCTGGTTGACCCAGGTAACCGTGAGCTTGCACACCACTGAAAAGCAAGGCAGCAGCTCCTAATAACGCGGTGTTGTAGAACTTGGAGGTCATCGAAACTTGTGAATTCGACGAAGTAAATTACTTTGTGAGGATAACTTTCTTCAGGCAGACTGGAGCATCAGGACGCACGAAGATGGTGTATCCGATATCGGAAAGTCTAGTCTCCCATGCGCATGACGCTTCATCGACAGCAGGCGCCTACGTTTTCGCGGCATGTGGCTGACCAAGCAAGGAATAATTCTGATTTAAGTGACAAAAACTGTTTGGCAGCTCCGGCTGCAAGTAAATCCTCCATTCGAACCGCTCCTTCCTTCTGAACGGAATAGTATTCCTTGGCTTGAAAACGCTCGGTCCAGTACTGAAGCCAAGATTTTCGGAACGCCCCCGACTACTTGTGCTTTCGAACATGGGATGCTGCTAGCCTTGAGCACACCAGCACCAAAATCTTGGAGTGAACGGCCGTTCATGCGGGTTCGAAGAACTCGGTGCGAGTTCTGCAGACGGTTTGCAATTGGTGCTTGTCAGCTTACTTGATCCACTAGTTCAGTCAAAACAGCGGTTGAAACCTGCACCTTCATTCGCGGGTCAAGTTGGCCACTTGCCCTCAAGTCCAAGACAGACACGGACGGCGGTGGAGCGGCAGCTATAACAAGTCATTCGAAAAGGAAACTGCTCAGGAATGACAAACGGCTTCCACAGCAGTGGATGCGAGCCCCGACTCACTACTAACCAACGTCAAATCTCAATTTGACTTCAACCTGCAACACCGAAGGTCACCGATACATCCTTCAACCAGTCCGTCATGAAGTTCACTTCAATCTCTTCACTTACTGCAGCTTCCATGGCTCTGCTCTTCACTACGGCCAACGCACACGGCCAAATGACCAAGCCAACGCCACGACCTATCTCAGAGCAGTACCGTGCTGATTGTGGAGCCCTCAGCGGGGCTGGAGATCAAGAACTTCAGTACGCACCGGTGGAACTACTCAGTAGTCGAGCACAATCTGATCGGCCAGCAGCAGCCACCTTCAACATCATGAACGGGTGCAGAGGCACTGTCTACGAGGCCAACAACACCGTCACCGAGCTCACCGCCGGCACACCTTTCAGTGTTGAGTGGGTCATCCAGGCCCCTCACCCCGGCACGATGGTGCTCAGCATCGTCAAGCCTTCCACCGACAATAGCGGCACTATTACGTATACGCCTGTGGCTGAGCTGCTCACTATTGACCCGTTCGCTGAGAACTCGAGCGATAACACCAGTACCACGGCAACGATCCCCACCAGCGTGACTGGATGTGGATCTGCAGGAGACTGTGCACTGCAGTTCTATTGGCACTCGGATCTGGCAAGTCAAACGTACCCGACGTGTGCAGACATCGTTGTGACCGGCAGTGGCGAATCAAGCAGTCAATCGCCGACTATGTCAGTCTCGACGTCAGCTCCAACGTCTACTACGGCTGCACCAGCATCTACAACGGACGCTCCTATATCTACATCATCTGCGCCAGCAGCAACGTCTCCCGGGAACAACGAGGCGTCTTCGGGCTCTTCCTCAGAAAAATGCACACGTCGGCAGCGGCGACTGAAGCTGCACGAGGTCAAAGGTTTCTGATTGTTTTGAGTGATAGAGAAAGTAGTAACGAGCACAAATGAAAGTGTACATGTAACCTGTTGACGTTAGGTTACATTGGTAGGTTTGGCCACCAGGGTTGTCTTCACCAGGATTGATATCCGTCGTGAAGGCTAGCAATCGCATGCTTCAGTCGCGGCTGGCAGCTTCAGCTCGTAGGTAGACTGTATGATTCATGCACGCACACTACAGTTGGTCTGCAAGGCACGAAATCTGCGCTGCACCGACGGCACGTGGGGTTTTGAGCCGACGGGTTCTGGAGACTTCCCGGAGAAGAACTTTCGCCTGTGTCAGGTTCCGTCACGGTTGAGTGACAGGAAGGCCAGTGACCATCTTGATCGATGGGTCTAGCCTAAAGGAGGTTTTGTGCCCGAGGCTTTCCTCCTAATAACAATCAATATTACTTTGGAATTTACCTTCTACACAACAAGTCTATTCCTTTCTTACCTCTTTCTGGAGAACGAGAACACTCGACGCACCAAGGAGACGCTGGAGTACCTGCACAACAACAAGGATCAGGAAGACAAGACAAAGGACAAGCGTGCTAAAAGCTGCTAGGGGTCTGTTCGTCTCTCAGAATCTAACTGTATGAGGTAGTAGTGAAGCAAGTGCGGTTGCAGAGTTGCTGTGCCGGGCAGCCTTGAGTCAACTTGACTCCCTTGAATAATTTATCTACGAGCTTTAAACAAATACCGTTATGTTGCAATTCATACTAAACCCTACATAATTTGACGTAATATTTGATAACATATGTTTTGACAGAAGACAATGAATATCACGCAAAGCTTGTCGTCTCCGCACTGCAGTCCTCATTCATTTCCCATTTTGCTGTCATTGGCAATCGATCTTCCGACGACGTAGCATGAAACCTGCAGCATTTTGCTCCCTGGCCGGTGTGGCCATCTTGCTGGCCAACACTGTGGACGCCCACGGTCAAATGCTAGTGCCGTCCTACCGTCCGATCACGGCTAAATACCGTGCAGACTGCCTGTTCGGTCTCAAAGGCGCAGGGAACAACGAGCTCCAATGGGCCCCCATTGAGAACCTGAGCCAGCGCGGACAAGCCGACCAACCTGCAGCCGCCACTTTCAACATGTACAACGGTTGCCGCGGTCTCGTCTACGAATCGGAGAACAACGTGACGGAGATCGAAGCCGGCAAGGAATTTAACGTTGAGTACTACATCCAAGCACCGCACCCGGGCTACATGTACTTGAGCATCGTCAAGCCTAGTGCTGACTCGGACGGTAAGATCACGTACAACCGCGACACGCAGATCGAGTACTTCAGTGACTTCGCCAACTCCGCCGGTACTTTCACGGTCACAGCTACGATCCCGACAAATGTGACGGGATGCGAGAACGCTGGTGATTGCGCCTTGCAGTTCTATTGGCACTCGGACATTGCCAACCAGACGTACCCTACGTGCGCCGACATTACCATCCCTGGTAGCGGTGCTGGCAGTTCGTCAACGATAACAACCACCATCTCGTCGTCTTCGTCATCGTCTGCGTCGACTACCAAAACGACAACAGCACCTACCGCTACGACGGCAGCCCCGAAAGCTACTACCACTGCTCCGTCGACAGCCACTACGGATGATTCAGAGGCTGCAGGAGAGGCGAGCTACACTGCTGACAGCACTGAAGCCTCGGCGGATAGCGCCACGACTGATTCCTCAGCCGAGACGACGACCGAGTCGCCCAGTGTTGACACCGCTGCTTCTGCCACAACGGACGGATCGAGTCCTGATACTACTGCTACTACCGATGCGCCAGAAACCACTTCGACACCTGCAACTGACAAGTGCTCGGTTCGTCGTCGTCGTCAATAGATGTGTAAGACAGTAGAGAGTAGAGAGTGTTCGTGCGTACTGTCGTATATCCGGTTAAGGGTCGAGTAGTTGCGGACTGTTGGCAAGTAGGTCTGGGCGGGGAGCTTAAGGAATACGTAAAATTCAAACTTCTTTCTTCTTGTTTTTGGGTTGTTCTTAACTTGGTAGATACACGACTGACTAGATTTCTGGGCGGTCTGGACCAGCACTTGTAGGGATGACACCTCACCGGAGTAGAAGAGCATTGAGACTAGGCATGACATCCGTCCTCTCACGACAGTATGATGGTAGACGAGGCAGTAGTAGATGAGAGGTACCTCCAAACTGGGCCTCAGACACGGACAGTAGGCGACGTTGGACAAGGCCCCGGGACATAGTGCGCGCCCGACGCTGGTTCACACACTATATTCCCGGGTACGGGACAAACTCCCCGACCTAACGTTGTGCGTCCTCGCACAACGCGGTCGCGCTCCATGTCCCGGAGGCACTTGACCACGCGGAGCTCTTCGTCAGTCAATTTGATGTAGTCGGCGTCCAGTAGAGTAAAAGCAGCACGAGTCGCAGTAGACGAAGTAGTAGCAGGACGAGAGGTCGTAGTCGATCTTGAAGTTGAAGTAGTCGGAGAGGCATCAGGGTAGGGAGTCGCAGGGGTTATCGAAGCAGGATACGGGATAGTTGTAGCCGCATGCCTCGTAGTAGATGACGGATCCATTGGCAGGGTAGTCGCGGCAACGTCGTCAGCAGGGCAACCACGGAGGGGACGTAGGTGTCTTCTAGAAGTAGGCTCGGCAAAGAGAGAGTTCGTAAGGTAGACGGTCGGCAAGTAACTCGGTCGGTCGGAACAGAGTAGCCGTAGGTAGTAGCAGGATAATCAATGGGCCGGCAGTTGAGAAGTAACTCGGTTGATCAGGACGGAGAAGTCGTAGGTGGTTGCAGGGTATAGGGATTAGCCGGAGAGTAGACTGGGCGGACGACGGTAGATAGCGGAATGAGCTGTCCTCTTCGTAGCCGAAAGCAGTTCGACCCGTGGGAAGCACCGTTAGAAGGAAATTCGCCCCTACCCGTAGGGACGTTGCACCCCACCCAAATAGACACTCTCTTGGCCAACGGTCGATAGTCTCACTCCAGAATTTGCACTGCGCTTGCTTCTCGATATCCAGTTTAATCGATCAGGTGTACTTCTTTTCAACTTGCATCGCTTCTCGTAGTCATAGTAGTCACCAAGTCTCACGTTATAGTCAAAGTCCACTTCAATCAGTCGGGTCTACGTCTCTTCAACATACTCCACTCCTCATCGTCACAATAATCATCAAGCCATACGTCATAGTCAAACTCCACTTCAATCGCGTAGGTAGGGTCACACCTCGAAGGTGGACCCATAGCACTTCCAGTAGTCAACTCTTGTGTCTCGTCATCGTCCTAGCAGGGTAGTTACAGTAAACCTCTCTTGTGTCTCATCATCGTTCTAAAGGGTACGCCAAGTCATCATCTTCACATAGGGGCATCTGGTTCAGTTCAGCTAAGGCAGACTCGAGTACTTCCAGTGGTCATCTCTAGCATCTTGCCATCGTTCTCGCAGGGTCCATCAGATTCAGTTCATCACATCATCGACTAGTCGCAAAGCTAGATGGTCGCGGGGTCAGGAATATATGTAGTCGTAAAGGTTCATCGATCGGAGTCATCGTTCAGGCAGGCAAGTCTTCGTCTCGTAGGGTAGGTGACAGTCAACCTCCGATCGGCTCAGGATATTCAGGAAATGTAATATGCAAAACAAAAGAGGGGAAGTACTCCTTAGAGTACTCGGTGAGACAAAGGTCAGCAGGGCATTAGCCCCACAGCCAGTCCGACCATCCATCCTCTAGAAAAGTAGCTCGTCCTCGTCGATAGCAGCGTTCGCGTCGGCGAGTCGAGCACTCCGTCGCAACTCCGGGAGCCCTTGCTCCTTGCGACGAGTGTTCTCAAAAGCAGTGATAAGTACATCGAACGTCGGTTTCAGCGAAGTAGACGGGCACCATCTAGTCTCGTAAGTAGCTAGTAGAACCAGATACTGCAGCTCTCCAGCCTTCCGTCTTCGAGCTAGTATGTCGACGACAGGAAGAGCACCACCAGTGAATGCCGTCTCCTCTGAGCCGATCACCAGTCGTTCCACGTAACTAGTCCTAGGTAGATCTTCTTCAACTAGTGGACCATCGTCATCTTCTCCGGGGTTCATATCAACGCCAGGTGGGATCTCGGTAGGGTAGGGTCGACTCCATCGGCCCTGGAAAGGTTTCAGTCGGTTCACGTTGATGGTTACCACTCGGTTGGGGTGAGAGGGGATAGCAATCCTATAGGCATTCTCGCCCACAGTTCCGACCACTCGGTAAGGTCCATGCCACGAGAACGCCAATTTCCGGGAGGTCTTCTCTCCTCGTCTTGCTCGGAAGTACTGGTACACCCAGACAGCATCTCCTTCGGAGAACTTGACGGACCTCTGACCCTGTAGTCGATCCTCATGTCGACCTTGAGCCTTCAACAGTTGACGCTCCACCAGTCGACGGGTGTCTCTGAGGGACAAGTACAGTCGACGTCGATAGGCCGCTACTTCATTGCTCTTCCACTGAGCAGTCGTATTCAGAAATGCCAGGTCGAGGGGTAGTACGGGGTCACGTCCATACAGACTGAAAAAGGGTGAGTCGCCGAGAGCTTCATGGTACGACGTCCGGTAGGCAAAGAGCACTCGAGGCAGGTACCGGTCCCAATCATCTTGAGACTCACTCACGTACATCCTCAGCATACCCAGTAGTGTCCCATTGAAGCGTTCTACCAGTCCCTGTGTTTGGGGGTGGTAGGCAGCCCCGAATAACTTCTTGATGCCAAGAGTCTCATACAGCGAACGGGCGAGTTCAGAGATGAAGTTAGATCCCTGGTCGCTCAGTAGCTTCTCAGGTACTCCATGCCGAGAGATCACTTCATCCACCATAGTCTCCACGAAAGTCACTGAGTCTAGTCGTTCGACCGCGAAAGCTTCTACCCATCGGGTGAAGTAGTCGGCAAACACCAGGATAAACTTGTTACCTCGAGGTGTTGTCACCAGTCGGCCGACGGCATCTACTACCAATAGTGAGAAGGGTCCAGACAACTCTTGGATCGGCATCTTCTGCATGAGACCGTTCCTCCATGGTCGGTAACCCTTACCACTCCCACACACAGTACACTCCCGGACGTACTCAGCTACATCCTTCTTCCATCCATGCCAGTAGGCATGTTTGCGCACACGGTCCATTGTTTTAGTCACACCCACATGGGCGGAGAAGACGTCGGCATGGCAGTGATGTAGGACGGTCGAGATGTACTGGATGGGTATCACAGGTACTTCCAACGAACTAGCTGGTCCAGCTCGAGCCTTCAAGTGTACTTTCCGCATGAGTACTCCGTTCTTCACAGTGTAGTTGGGGGCGAGCGACAGCACCTTGGCCCTAAGTTGAGCATCTAGAGCCAAAGCTCCGCTCTCCAGGAAGGCGATCATGGCGAGGATCCAGGGGGTTCTCTTCTGTTCCTCCAAAAAAGCGAGCCTGGTCTAGTCCAAACACGTCGACGGGAGACACGAGTAGTTGGTCGTCGTCGGGTGGAGTAGGTCCTCGTCGACCAACTCTCCTAGTAGTCGCCTCAGTCGGCCTCTCCCCGACCTGGATTCGACCACTCCCCTCGAACATCAGCCCGTCGTCTACTCCCTCGGCTAGAGTAGGTTCACTCTAAGCTTCGACCGGAGAGTGCTCCCCGACCTCGACTCGAACACCAGTCTCGACTGCTTCAGTAACTGGATCCGTCGCGGGGTTTTCTCTCCGAAGAGTCGTCGACTCCCCGACCTGGACTGGCTCCACCTCTCCATCGTTCGCTTCGTTGAGTAGATCTGTCATGGTAACCGCACTGACAGTGGACGCATGCAACCTCGACAGACCATCTACATGCCCCATCGAAGTACCTGGTCGATGGTACACCTTGAAGCGTAGTTGCGACAACTCCATCGCCCACCTAGCCAACTTGGCATTACTCGTCCGGTTGGTGTCGTTGAACACCCATAGCAGCGCCTTGTGATCTGTATAGAGGTCGAACTCGCTTCGGTCGAGGTAGCACCGAAACTTACGAGTCGCCCATACTATTCCCCAGCACTCGATTTCCGAAGTACCATCTTGTTTGTTGATCCAGTTCTTCTCGGAACCAACTAGCAGCTTACTTGCGTAGGCTACTACCCTATCCCGTCCAGCCACTTCCTGCATGAGGCAAGCTCCTACCGCCAACTTAGATGAGTCGACGAACAGTTTGAACCTCTTGCCGAAGTCGGGGTAGACTAGAATAGGTGGTTCAACCAGCTTGCGCTTCAACTGTACGAACGCGGACTCGCAGTCAGAGCTCCATATGAAAGGTGCACCCTTCATCTTCAACCTCTCGATCGGGGCCGAGATGGCAGCATACCCAGGGATGTACCTACGGAAGTAGCTGGTTAACCCCAAGAATGCACGTACTCCTCGAAGGTCGGTCGGTCGTTCGACCGTCATGACCGCCTTTACCTTCTCAGGATTGGGAAGTATACCCGAGGGGGTGACGATGTGACCTAAGAAAGCCACTTGGTCTCGACCCCACTTGCACTTCTTCATCTTGAGCTTGAACCCGGCAGTCCTGAACCGTTCGAGTACTTGCCTCAGGCGAACTAGATGAGTAGGGAAGTCTTCACTGAATACCACACAGTCATCCAAGTAGACCAGACAGGTACGCCACTTCAAGTCGACCAGTACACTCTCCATAAGTCTCTCGAAGGCAGGTACTGCGTTACACAGTCCGAAGGGCATCACCAGCCACTCGTACAGTCCGAACTTGCAAGTGAACGCAGTCTTCCCCACACTACCTCGGGCCATCGGCACATTCCAGTAGCCCGAAGCAATATCCATAGTAGAGAATAGTTTGGCGTTCCCGAGCACGTCCAAGATGTCGTCGATGAGCGGCATCGGGTAGCAGTCCTTGATGGTCACCGCATTGAGTCGACGGTAGTCGATGCAGAATCGGATACCTCCGTCCGGTTTCCGGATCATCAACACCGGACTGGCCCAGGGGCTAGTCGATGGCTGAATCAACCCCAAGTCAAGGTACTGTTGCACTTCAGCCTCCATAACGTCGCCTTCGGCCTTGGACACTCGGTAAGGTCTCTGCTTGATGGGTGGATGGTCCCCCGTATCGATCTCGAACTCCAACAAGTGGGTTCGTCCCGGCTTCATAGAGGTCTCCACGAACAAGTCGCCGAACGACTCCAGAGTCCGTCGGAACAGTTCCTTTTGCTCAGGGTCCAACTTCGAGCCGGAGAAGTCTACCGTGAACTCCTCTCGCAACTCCTTGTCGAGTCCCGGCATGGAATGACGAGTCGGTTCATCGGTCACAGTAGTACTACTCACTACAGAGTGCACCCAGTCTAGTTCAGTTGAGAGTCGCCGTTCGGACGGAGTAGCCGAGGGGTTAGTAGAACGACTCGACGTCGACTCACTCCTAAACGCAGAGTCGGGCACTACAGTCGCCACGGCTAGATGCGCCCCCTTCTTGATAATAAGTTCTTCCGTAGACGCGTTGCACACTTCGACAAGCAACTTCCCTTGGTTCACAGTGCAAAGGGTCCGCGCCACCCGAACGGTACCATCAAGTCCCGGTACTCCCTCAACGAGCACGGTGTCTCCATCGCGGGCTCGTCCACTCACTTCAGAGGCTACTAGCGCCTGACCACCAGGACAGAGCCTGACGGTCGAACTGATGCGGGCGGAGTACACTTCTTCCACGCGCGGTGATCCGAGCGAGAACACTTCGTCCGTGTCCTTCAGAGTAACAGTGTTCGAGTCCAGATCAATCACTGCTCTGAACGTCTTGAGTGAGTCGGTCCCGAGTATCACATCCACATGCATTCGCTCAACTACTACGAACGGTCGAGTTACTTCCACTGACCCAAGTCTCAGGGGTAAGTCGATGATACCACCTATTTTCAGAGCGTGGCCGAACACACCGTTCAAGTTCCCGGAGTAGGTCCTTAAAGGGGCGTCGGCTCGGCCGATGCGTCGTAGTACCTTACGATCGATCAGGCTGACGACTGCTCCCGAGTCGATCAGTATCTCGACGGGCACGCAGTCGACGGATCCAGCCGAGACAGCTTCCACTCCACAGACTGACCCGATTACTCGTTTCCCTTCCGGGACGACACTCTCCTCATCCGCTTCGTCAGGCTTCTCAGTCTCGACTAGTCCGGGTTTCGGTCGGTCTCTCTCAGGTGGGGGCTCGGGAGGTACGGGTTCGGCTACCACGTACGCGTAATCATACACGCTGTTCGAGCACTCCCTCGGACAGTTGGGTCCGAGCTCTTCGGCACTTTCACTGGAGAGTGATGTACCGTCGAACCGAACTCGCTTGGGAGAACGAACCTTCCGTTTGGGGAGAGCCGTCCGCAAGCACTCCTTGCAGCGCCCTTCACGCTCTTGCAGCTTGGCTCGAATGAGTGGACCATCACCATGGTACTTCTTCACAACTGTCTTCAAGATCTGTTTCATCACCGATCCACTCATCACCCGATAGTAGGGAGCCACTTTGGCCAGTGCTCTCTCATCGAGGTCGGTCCTTTCGAAGTCGACCTCTGGCAGGACGTAGTCGGGTAGGAGCAGTGATCCACAGTCTACACATACCGCATTCGCTTTTTCTTCTTCTTTGACTAGGTAGTACACTGTCCGGTTAGCCAACGCACGCCACTTAGGATCTAGACGTCGGCTGCGACGCGCAGAGACCGATATAGTGCTCACGGCACTAGACGGAGACCCATTCAGGTCTATCGCCACATTAGCGATTACAGCCTCCTCAGTAGACGGGGTAGGAGGTAACTCGTAGGTTACTCCACCATCGTCTATTTTTGGAGTAGACGCCGTCTCCCCACCCCCAACGTCTCGTTCGTCGGAGTCTTCAGCTACTACCCTGTGTCCAGTGCGACCACTCGTCGTCGACTTACCCAGGTCGCTGAAGTCCCGGTTGGCACGCTTGGCCGCACCAGTTGTGGCCAAGGTTTTTCGGTACCAGTCCAGCCAGTACTCTGGGGATGAGAGTACACCCGGTGACGACTCACGGGTACGTGCCAACACTTCCTCCTCAATCCCCAACACAGTGCTCAAGTCCTCGAGTGACATCTCGCCCAGTTGCGCCGAATTCTCCTTTACTCGCTTCTTAAGTTCTACTTCATCCAAAGGAAAGAGTCGCTCCTCTAGTTCCTTGTCATATTCTTCTTTCTCAGTCTCCACGCCTAAGTCCAGTCCTTCAGTCAGCTCATCCAATTCTCCAGTTGAAAATACTCTCTCACGTTCCTTCGTCTCCTCTTGAGTAGCTTCGTTGATGCTCGCCTCACCCCCACCAGTTCCATCGGTGGTAGACGTCACATCCGCAGTTCGGTCCGGTAATATACACCCGCTCTCATCAGGAGACACTTCTAAAGCGTCTGTTGTAGTACTCGCCTTGCCCCCACCAGTCCCGTCGGTGGTAGGCGTCACATCTTCTTCGTCATCTAGTTCTTCATCTGGTTCGTCGGAAGCCACTTCAGGATTGGCTTCGGTAGTGGTCGACTCACTATCTCTCGTCGGGATTGTCGTCCGCTTTTCATTTCTCGTAGGGTTTGTCTTCGACTTATCTTTTCTCGTAGGGGTTGTCTTCGACTTATCTTTTCTCGTAGAGGTTGTCTTCGTTTCATCATTTCTCGTAGGGGTTGTCTTCGTTTCATCATTTCTCGTAGGGGTTACTTTTTCTTCAATTCTCGTAGGGGTATTCATCGACTCACTTATTTCATCCGGCTGCTCCTCCATAGGAGCTACTTCTTCTTCGACACTGTTTGTTTCTTCGTCCACACTCTCGCTCATTTCATCAATCACATCCACATTAGGCTCGAAAATACTGTCATCAAAACCCAGGCGGTCACTTCCATTTTCAGTCTCGTTCACTCTCGTTGTTCCGTTCACTTTAGTCGTCCAGTCACATTCAACCACCTTAGGTTTCCGAAGGGGAGATCTCCTATAACTAGGATCGAACCTCCCAGTACTCCCTCTAGTCGGACGGTCATCCGGGTGTAGCTCAGAGTAGGGGTCCTTCATCAGGTCTCCCACATAAGCTGTCACCGTACACTTCTCTTCATCATCAGCTCTCTCAGCCATTCCATTCACAGTCTCATTCACAGTCTCATTCACTTCAATTTCCATCCGTTCACTCTTCACAGTTCCCGGAGAGGCCACCGAGGCCGCACTCTTAGTAGTAGTACGACGTTCAGTGTCTCTCGTCAAGTCGTCCAGCTGGCAGGAGGAAGGCGCGACTCCTTCCTTCCCTTCCTCCAGCCCCCATCATTGCCTACCAGCGCTCGCAGTCGACGACCCAGGGTTCGACTTCTGAGCCAGCTGACTAAGCATCTCACGCGTAGGACAGTTCGCAACAACGTGACCATCACCTCCACACAAGAAGCACGTCCGAGGATCCCGACGGTACTGATCGTTCGAGCGAGGGTTTGAGCCATAGTTAGTCGACGGCGGCTGGTTAGGCTGCTGAGGACGTTGGTAGACTCGAGGTAACTCGCACTCGACGTTGATGTGACCAGTCGTCTGGCAGTTCGTACAGACTGAGTTGTTCCGGCGACAGTTCAAACGGCTACACCCTAAGGTGTGACAGCGACCACACACTATGTGACCCTCTTGAGTATACAGATCAGGACCCTGACGGATACCTCTCATCGGAGTAGCAGGCAAAGCTGAAGTAGACGGTTGGGACGGTACGGCATACACTCCTTGAGTCGTGTTAGGGGTCAACTGGTACTGGATGGCGGCTACTGGAGGAGTAGCCTGAGACGCTTGAGTCTGTTGCTGAACCAGCAAGTTCTGAGTCTGTTGCATCATAGCGAGCATCTGCTTCATCATGTCGTCGTTGGCGGTCTTCTTAGGCGGCTCATCAGCAAAGTCAGTGTCGTCTTCCACGGGCAAGTGTTGGTTCTTGTACAGCAACACTGCCACAGCCTGAGGGATCGAGTTCACCAGTGAGGTGTCCAGAGTGTTCCTCCACTGCTTGTTCCGTAGTCCAGACAGAAAGTACTGGTACCTCATCTCCGGGTCGAAGTACTGCGCAGCGTCACACAGGCTCGAGATCAAGTCACCCCACACTTCAGCAGACATACCACGAGAGCGCTTCGTCTTCTTCAGTCGCTCGATCATCTGCAGAGGGGTCTGACAGATGAACTGGTTGTGGAATCGCGTACGAAGAGTCTTGAAGTCGTTGATCTGCGAGTACGTCCACCACTCTTCACCAGTCTTACCCTTCAGACACTCCCTGAAGGCACTCAAACGGAGCGAACCGTCAAGTCCCTGAGTAGCTCTCTCGAAGTCGTTCCAAAACGTCCGGGCCTTGTCGACCGAAGCACTGTCAGAGTAGAACGGTTGAATCATCCGGATAGCGTTCTTGATGTTCGAAGGCATTCCGACGGGTTGAGGTCTCGTCACCTGACCCACCGGTTGGGAGTAGACAGAAGGTAGTTGGTTAGGGTAGTAACCCGTACCAGCTACAGACGACTGACCCAACGTAGTCATCGGAAAACTTGGGGTAGCAGTCAGGGGTACCGGCAACGAAGGTCGCTGAGTCGACGGATTTGAAGTCACAGGATGCATCCGGTAGGCAGCAGGCAGTTGTTGGCTCGGGTACACGGGATGAGACGGCGGAAGCTCAGTAGTCGCAGGAGCATCTTGAACTCCTTGAGTCATCTGAGGGTACGGATTCGCCATCGGATGTTGCACAGCAGTAGCCGTCTGGACGACGGGGGTTGGATTTCCGTACGAGAAACCCGCCACAGTAGACCATCCAGCGGGCTGGATGAAAGGGCTCGTCACCCCAGTTCCAGGTACACCAGGAGTAGTTCCGATCGTAACGTTCTGGTAACTTGCAATAGCTGACCGGTTCGACTGAGGGACACTAGCGGCAGGAGTCACGACGGGAGCAAGAGTAGATGGCCAACCGGTGTTCACACTTGGTTGAGTCGCTGGTAGTTGACTGCCCCATCCAGTAGGGAGTACACCGGTCGGGTTCGAGGCTGCTCCCAGGTTACCTACAACATTCAAAGAGTAACCTGTATGTCCAACCACACTAGCAGGGATCGCACTAGCCTGAACAGAGGTAGCTAAAGACTGCGGGGAAGGGTCAATCGCCAAAGAGTAACGGGATTGCGCTGGCTGTTGAGTCGTCATGAGATCAGGATTCATAGTAGTCGTAGGTGCCGGTGGTTGCCAGGTTAGACCCGTAGAGGGGTCTACTTCGTAACGCGGGGTCGCTCCGGGAGGGGCGCTTGGAATCGCCGCAAATCCAGTCTCGGGATGGTTCAGGGTGAAGGTAGGTTCCGCGGTAGCTGGGGAGCTACTCTCGCCGGGTCTCAGGCCTCCAGTCTGAGGTTCAGAGGAACTTCGAACTAGTCTTGGTCGGGGTGGTTCAGGTCGGTTCGATCCTTGAGCTGCTCTGCGGACAATGGACTGGACGGAGCTAAGGCCACCAACCGAAGTCAGGTCAGGCCGTCCCGTGTTAGGAGTGTGGAGAGTACTCCCTCCACTCAACCACGCATCAGTTGACCATCCAGTACTTCCTCCCAAGTCGACGGGGACTGAAGTAGCTGCCGACTGCTCTCCTCCAGCTTCAAACCATGTCGTAGTCGGGTGACCGGCGCTTCTTCCTTCACTTGATATGGGACTGCCGTTGCCTTCGTCGAGCACGCCGTGGGGACCGAACGAGGACATCTCAATCTCGGGTTCTTCTTCTTCTTCTTCTTCTTCTTCTTCTTCTTCTGTAGTCTTGGGTTCCTGTTGTCGGTCTCGGAAATGAGTACTGATCTACGAGCTCTGGTTCGCATTGGGCTACTGCTTCTGACACTGGTATCTTCTCGGTCAGTCGTTGGGTAGGGTGCGGCTCTGATCTTCGATCTCGTGCGTCCAGCGACACTGTCTCTGGTATCCGTGGCTGTAGAATCACGAAGACGTTTACTGCTGGGTTGCCATTCGTCGACTTCTTCGTCATCAATGCGACTTCGGACTGCTGCTCTCCGAGTATTCTGCTGGGAAGGAGGCTCTGCTGCGACGATGGTCGAGTGACTACCCTCATTCGCTTCGCGGGTTCTCGGCTGCTGGTTCAGCTCTTGTTCCGCTTGCTGCTGATTATCAGGTCCTTCGCCGGCATCTGCAATTGATATCGCTGTTTCTGGCTGCTCTTCCCTCTCGTCTTCAGGGTCAATGTCTGCTGCCACCACTGCTTCTTCGCGTAAGTCCGTTGCAATATCCTTCGCCATTGCTTCCAGTAAAAGTGTCGGGTAGTAGTAGCTAATCATAAATGAGCAGTGTGTCACCAGTTCTTCTCCAGTCTCTAACATTCGCACTATGTAATTGTCATATCCAGACGCTTCGATCACTTGCGCGGGACCACGCCATCGATGCCCAAATTTGGTAATTCCAGGTCCTCGAGCTGGTCTATAAAGCCACACAAGCTGTGTAGGTCGGAAGACACTCTTCTGTCGCACATTCCTTTGGTTGTAGTAGATTGCTTGTCTTGCTTGCTCTTTTTTGTAGTGCTACTTCAGCCAATTCTTTTGCATGTTGCAGGTCCTTCAACAAGATCGCATGATACTTGTCCAGCGTTTGATGCGGGTACTCTAATCTGCTGCGTCTTAACAATTCTGACGGCATCCGAAGATTCCTGCCCATCATTAACTCGTTTGGTTGATATCCGTGAGTCGCGTGCTTTGCTGAATTGTATGCGTACAATGCGCATGGTAGGAAATCGTCCCAGTCGTCTTGGGTTTCGTCGACGTACAAGCTGATCATGTCCTTCCAAGTTCTATGAAAGCGTTCAACGAGGCCTAGGAGATTCGGTCGGTAGGGTACGGGAGTAGACTGCTTAGTCTGCATCAAAGCTAGCAATTCTGCCGTCATCTTGCTCCCGAACTCCCTAGCCCCATCCATCATCACTTCTCGCATTGGTCCGAATACTAATACCACTTTATCCATGAGAAATCGTGCAACGTCTTTTGCTGTATGGTCCTTCACCGCCGTAGCCACTGCGTAGCGAGTATTGTATTCTACTGCAGCAATTACATAGCGATTTCCATGTACCTGCTACGTCGATAGTCCAACGATCACCCACAGCTCCTGTCTTCACACTCCTCAAAGATCACCGTCTTCGGCCGCGCCTTCTTCGAGCCACAATCTTGACAAGCGGCTACCCATTGCATCACCGAATCACGCATTCGCGGTCACCAATAAAGCTCTTGTAGTCGTTCTAGTGTATGGCGTCCTCGTAAGTGTCCTGCCCAGATGCTGTCGTGCGCCTCTTTAAATACCAACACCCAGTACACCGTGGGTAGTACAATTTTGCTCTCTCCTTTTGCGACTTCGAGTCTCACTAGCCTATCGTCATCCACAAACACACGCTGTCCTTGATATGAGCCTTTGACTTTTAACTTCTGCACCATAATTGACTTCCGCTGCTCCTCTTTAATATCAGCGTCCGTAAACTGTACCACGCCTAACTCCGCTGCTTCCACTCGCAGTATCGATGCTCGAGTCAACTCTACAGCTTCCCTGTCCACCGCTATCTCCAGCTCGTCTGCGGATTCTTCATCTTTTTGTTCCGCTTCTGAAACTGCCGATGGTCCTCGGGATAGTGCATCTGCCACCGAATTTTCTCTTCCAGGGCGGTAGACAATGTCGAAGTCATATTCTTGTAGAGTGAGAGCCCACCGGTGCAATCTTCCTGCGGGTTCCTTGGTCGTCATGAGCCACTTGAGAGCAACATGGTCCGTAACAATAGTGAAGTGTCGTCCATAGAGATGAGGTCTAAAAAGACGTACTGCCCACACCACTGCCAAGCACTCAAGTTCGGAAATGCTGTACTTAGCCACTGTCTCGCTGTTGACTTTCGACGCGTAGGCAACCGGTTGATCGCCTTTTCCTTGGTCCTGCGAAAGCACTGCACCTAATCCAGTCCTCGACGCGTCCGTCGTTAGTTTGAACGGCAAACTGTAATCTGGGTAGATCAGGACAGGTTTTTGTGATAGCCACGCCTTAGCCCACACAAATGCTTCTTCTTGAGCTGGTCCCCATATCCAGTCTTGACTTCTGCGAAGCAAACATGTCAACGGCGCCATTTTGGTGCCAAATTCAGGTACAAATCTCCTGTAATACCCCGCCATAGCCACAAACCTCCTAACCTGCGAGTCATCCGTTGGCGTAGGGAAATCCACAAATCCACAATCGCCTTAATCAATCTCGGCGTCGGCTGGATCCCTTCGGGGGTCAGGTCATGCCCCAAGTACTCCATACGCGTCGTCGCGAATGAGCACTTCGAAACTTTCAAGCTTAACCCAGCTTCTGCTAGACGCTCCAAAACCACGGCCAACTCCACAACGTGCTGTGCTACCGACCCCTTCGTGAATATCACCACGTCATCCAGATAACCAAACAGCAGACTCATGTTAGGCCTCTCAGTACACAGTCCATGAGTCTCTGGAAAGTACTTGGTGCATTGCACAAGCCGAAAGGCATACGAGTGAACTGGAATAGCCCACGCCTTGTTGTGAACGCGGTCTTCGGCTTATCCGGCCCGAAAACACCAAGCTGCCAGTATCCGGCGTGCAAATCCAAACTCGAGAAACGCTGGGATCCGTGTAGTGCTTCTAGAGTCTCATCCACTAGTGGCAACAGGTACACGTCTTTGAGCGTCACTGAATTCAATGCCCGATAATCAATGCAAAAGCGAACACTGCCATCTTTCTTCCGCACAATGACCACTGGAAATCCCCAAGCTCCTTCACCTGGTTCAATCACTCCTTGTGCCAACATGTCGTCCACCTCCTTATCGATTAACTCATTCTATGCTACAGCGTGTCTACGCCTTCTCATCATGATTGGTGCCGCATCAACCGTGTTGATGTGGTGCTCAACTCCAATCTTCGTCGGCGGGCAACCAGGCTTCTTCTCGACAATTCCGGAGTACTGCCGAAGTAATGCAATGACCAGATCACGGTTCTTCTGCTCCATTTCACCAATGTCCAGCTTGTCTTCATCTTTTAGCGGTTTGGCATCCTCTTTTCGCAAAGTAGAAACCCACTGAGCCACTCGTTCCCGTTCCAACTCGCCATTTAGGGACAACAGCTTCATCTCGTCAGTCACAGGTATCCACCTCACGAGCAGGAAGTTTTTCTCGCCTGCCTTCCACGTTCATCACTTGGACTCGCACTTGACCATTCCTCACAATGTCTACTGTCGGCGCTATCAGCAAGTGTCTCTTGGTTGTCGGCTTCGGCAGGAATATTCCAGTCGTTCCTTCCTCAGCATCAACTCTCATAGTCTCTACATTGCACGTTCCCGTATTCAGCTTCCTGGCCCTGGCTAGGCGTACCGTTAACTTCCGCCTCTGCGATGGTTGCTGTAGGCTCGAAATGCCATGACAAGTGAACGGCAGTATGATCTTCTGTCCATGCTCGTCGTAATATTTGAGTTCTCGAGACGCAAAATCCATTTTCACGCCCTTGTCCACCATCCAGTCTTCACCGATCAGCAATTCATCGCCTTGCCCTTCGACCAGTAGAGCATCCACGATAATCCGCTGCTGGTACAATGTCGTTCCCACGAATCTCCAGACACCAAGAACGCGACTAGTACCTCCACCAAAGCCTTCAACAGCATCCACCGGAGCGTTTCTTGTCAAACATCGGCCGTACTTCTTCACGTCTTCACCGGCAACACTATACTGCGCACAACTATCCAGACGAACTTCGTGAGTGTGTCGCCTCGTCAGTGCTAACAGCGCGGTTGGAAGGCAACTTGGGGCTCCACTCCCAACTGCCCGTAGCTGTGCAACCCGTACTTCTCGTCCAGCATCATCGCTACGTAATTCGACGTCTCCATAGCATCCTTGCTGTTCGTACTGATACCGCTGCTTGTGTCGCTTCGACCGATGCAAAGTATGGTCCCGGGTAGCTTTTCCGTCTCGCACTCTCACTGGATCCTGCTTTTGCTTTTGCCGTCGCAGGCGTCGCACACGTTTCATCCATCGGAACCTCTTCGCTGCCTTCAGGGCCCTCCTTCATGCCGCTCAGATGTCTGCCAATGAACCTTCTTCCACTAATTCCTTCGGTGCTGCCTTTTCATACCGTTTCACTTCTTCCAGCCAGTCTTCTTCCGAAATACTCTGCTCACTTCGTTGTGGTTGACCTTCTGATGAGTTGGGTTCTCCGTTTGCTTTTTGTGCCAGCGGTTCTTACTTTCCTCAACGTCGTTGAAGCTTCGCATGTTCTTACAGCTGCGGCAGCAATCTGTGCTTCTCGTCGCCGTCTGCCCTGCTGGTGCACGTCCTCGACCTCTCTGAGCTCACTGATCAGCTGGCGAACAACTACCCGTAGAACTTTCGCTCTCTTCGCGTGTTCGGCCTTCAATTCAGTCTTCAGGATTCCCCGGACAGCCGCTACTTCTTCTTCTGCTCACCGTTGACGTCGTTTCGATGCCGATGTTCGTCCACCGCTCAGCTTCTCCACTTGGTTAACAACTCCTCTTGGCACGGTCGGCTTCTCCACCACCTTATTCATAAAGATGGCGCTCTGCGTCGCAACCGTCACCTCCGGTTCCACATCCATTGCGCTACCCACCGTTCCATCTTCGACTGCAGTCGTAGGTTTTTCCTCTAACACTTCTTTCACCTCACCATCAGCCGTACCATCCAATGCACCACTCTCCCCCTTGTTCAGATCACTCGTCCCATGGTCTTGGCCGGCACTCTTCCCCTTGGAGTGACCACATGCCGTTTCAGGAACCTCTTTCGCTCGCGACAACTGTACCCACCGTACATGCATTCGCACTCTTCTCTTCGCTGCTCGTGTAGTTCAGTCTGCTGCCTCGACTGGTCCCTGCTCGGCTTCTTCTTCCTCGGAGAATTCGTTCCGTGCGAACAGTAGAGCCCCCACCTCTACTGTCGCTGACCATTTCCCTGTGACTGTTCTGGAGTTGCTGTAGCGGCACCGTCCTTAGTCTGCTGCGTGGTCGCTGGCTTCGTTACCGTTCGCGGAGGTTGTTGCGCGGCATCAGCATCACCAAAGACTGCAATTCTCGCTGGACATTCACGCCACCAGTGGCCCACTTCATTACAATAGCTGCACCTCGAAGCTGCCTTCTGTTCCAGAATTGACGGTCGGTTGTCTGCAGGACCGTACCGGGCGAGTCCACCGCGACCATATCCTCTTCCCCCTTGTCCATAACCACGCCCACCACCAAATCTACCACCACTTCCACGATTTTGCCACTGGGGATTATGGTGCGGTTGCTCATGCTGCTGGTTTCCACCTGAGATTTCCGGTTTAACCTCCAACACATGAGCCTTCTGCTTCCCCGTTGATTTCTGCGGCGCGGACTCGTCTTTCGCTATTCCTGCCGCCAAAATCAGTGCTTGTAAAGCAGCGATAGATAATGGATCTCGCTTCGCAGTAGCTACCAACTGGTTAATCGTATTGCCGGCATTATCGTATCGAGGTGGAGAGTCTCCTCCTACGCCCAAGCCCAACTGCTTCCAGTTCAACTGCTCCAGTGCTGTCGTCGCTGACGTCTTCCTCTTGGATGCGGGTGGTTGATCGTCGTCTTCTCCTCCAAGCGTCCGATCATCTCGATGTCTCCGTTTCGCTTGCCTCCAGTCTGTCACGCGATAGCCTTCGCCATACTCCCCGCACTTGTCTTCGGCGAACTGCACCGCGTCTTCGAGCGTTTGGGGTTCGTATGCACGTACTTGAGTGGCCGCTGTTATGTTGTTAATTCCACTAATAAAAGCTTCCACGTATGTTTCTGCAGATACCTGCTTGCCAAACCCGATGTCCATCAACACTGCCGCATAGTCGCTCAGCCGTTCTCCGGGTTGTTGCTTTCTAGAGGCCAGTTTCTGCTGGATTTTGAACATATTGTCCCGCCGTCCATATTTCTTCCGTAGTTTCCTCACCAGGTAGCTGAGTGTTTTATCTTCTTCTCTCATCGTTTCTGCCAAGGTGATTAACCATTTGCCCGCTGCATCCTTCAGGTGTGCTGTCACCCCGTAGATAGCTCTTCTGCCGTCCACGTATCACCTCCCAAGCCAGCCTGACGTTCAACTTCCTGAGGAATCGTGGCCAACCACGCCTCAACGGACTCAGCAGCCGTGCCATGAAAGTCTTCGAGGTTCAAAAGCTTCATCTTGGTGCGCTGAATCGCTGCTGGAGCGTTCACTACGACTGGTTGTATGGCTGGTGCAGGAGCAAGTGCTGGAACCGGCGGCTGTATCACGAATCGTCGCATCATCGCTCTCTGCTGTCCTGCCGTCAGTTGTCCATGGATTCCAGATCATCGTGCGGTTGGTTGTTCGGGGCGGGCGCTGCTGCTGGTACCGCCGCTGCTGCTACTGGGTGGTTGTCTTGTGCTGGTGCGGGTTGGTTATCTTGGACTGGCTGCTGTTGTGGAGCGTGCTGTTGATTCTGCTGACCTCTTGGTGAACCTCCGTTTGCTGCTGCCTGCCTTTGACCATCGCTATCAATATCACTAGCGACTTGGGCTCGAGGCTGCCGTACACGCCTTGGGGCTGCTACTACCCTTCTTCTTCCCGGCGTCCGTGCTGTTGGGGTGGTGCTACGGTCTGAAGAGGACCGGGTACCCACCATTATCAATTTAAACTGATAAAGTCTCCCGTTCACAGTGCTTCTGCTTCAATAAAGTTTTCTTCTACCGCCGCCGTTCCTCGCTGTACGCCTCTTCGTCCGTCACTGCCTTATCTGTTCGGCTGCCTCACTCCACCTCTCTTTCTTGCCACCGCCTTCACCGTTCCTCTTCCTCACACCGTCTCTCTCTCTCTCTCTCTCTCTCTCTCTCTTACCACCGCCGTCTCTCTCTCTTACCACCGCCTTACACCGTCCCTCTTCACACTCCCTACAGCTAAGGTTCGAGCCTCAGGGCCTTGCCTCGTGAAGGATCTCAATGCTCGTAGGAACCAACCGTGTTGGAAGACCCCTGTATGACCACCAAGTAAGCAAATGTCTTTTACTAACAGCTCAGTTCCGTCACGACCGCGCCACCAATGGTCCTGTCCTTGATCAGAGGACGGTATCCACTTAGCTACGTGCCCTTCGCCCTATTAACACGCACTAATATCGATAGATCAATGGCTCCAGGTACGAAATCTACGGTCTGGCTACAGTAGTGGGTTTCCACCGGGATCTTTGCCTAATTCTAACGCTCCAGAGGGCTGCTGATACCTCGGCGGGCTGCTAATACCGCGAGCGCTCGAATCCTACGGGGCTGCTGATACCCGTTTCCAGTCACACCCAGTGTACACCACCTTTCCTTTGCTGCTAGTACTAGAGTCTTTGTTGGCTTCTTTTAACCTCTGTCGCTACACCAAACCGGCGTAACAACTCTTGACCGTGCGTCCTCGCGGCTACACGGCTAATCTTCAACTGGACTACTAGCTACCTCTAACTCCTGGGTGTGCAACAGCTACTGGCCTTCTCCGTCGTTCTTCACCCGAAACCTCCAACGTCTCTTTGCGATCTTCCGTCAACGGTCACAGGTCTGCATACGGGTTGTATACCCGGTCCCTGCTCCAGCCCACGGGTGTCATCTTGTCCTCCTTCTCATCTTCGTCATCTGCTCTCGGTCTCTGCTATCATCATCTTGGTCATCCGTCTTTCTGCAAGTCTTGCGAAAAACCACTCTGCTTACTATAGCAATCCATTTTTCACATCGTCAATATCCGGGATTTGCACAAAGCATCATCGAGATCTCGTCGGAAAAAGGTGTGATGCAATCACAGTAGCTCGGTAGACGAATACTACTTCCTCTGTCCGAAAATATAAGCGGTCTCCCAGTATAAAGCATGTCCGAAAATATAAGCGTTAGGTACCGTTTTTCTGAGTTTCAGTTTATTAAACGAACTTAGTAGCTGTCGCATAGCGTAGACGCGCTCACCACAGGGAAAACTCAGTCCCAACTGAACACTAACGATCTCGATGAGCAGCAAGAACTCTTTCAGGATGCTCAACAGCCAATGCGCACCGCACCAACGGTCGCAGGTGTCTCATCAACTAGTCCTTTTATTATAGGGACACTGGTTGTATGAGTCCCATATTTAGTGGACTACTTGGTTCTTGTATAGAACCGAAGGCTAGTGCCTTGCAAGCAGGACTCTACGAGTCGACTAAACTTCCTCTGTGCCGTGCACACCTACGCAGCCCCGCTGCATCTGGTAGCACTCGTAGTCAATCCAAATCCTGAGTTGAAGACTGTTTCTCTGTGAGAATGGAGCCAGAAGCATACGCTCACTTGACTCCGAGTCAGCGGGACACGCTTAACAAGCTTACGTCCTTGCTGGTCCCTGAAAGTATGGCGCACCTTGCGTCTCAAGGGCCGGAGGCCGTCTGTGACGGGGGTCACACAGCACTTCACACAGAGGAAGGCTTGGAGTATACAAACTCCTAGTGAACGGCAGTTCACTCGGTCCCCAAAGACTTAGGGAGACTAACTAAAGATTAGGTAGATTTAAGACTGAATATATTATAGATACTTGTTAGCTTGGCCTGCAATACAAACTAAAAGATATCTATAGTGTAACCTATATAGAAGGTGATTGGTGGCTGCGGAGCCACCCGCCACGTGTCACCATGATGTGTGACACACCAAATGTATCCACTTCGGAAGAGTGACAAATGTCACTCTTCAATTGAACCCGTTACATCCTCCCCCACTTAGATTCGACTCTCGTCCAATCAGAGAAGAGAGAAAATCCCTTTCACATTTCTCTCTTCAATGTCGAAATCGATTGACCTGCCGCCAGCTCTTATCGCTGCGGCTTCTGCTCTCACAGAGCACAGGGCGCACTACCAACGCGTACCAGGCTTCCTTGGAAGCCCAGCAACATGTCTACAAAGGGTGCAAACCCAGACGCGCAAGCGTCTTCACGGAAGAAGGCTGCAAATCCAACTTCCAAGGCTTCGGCACTTCATGAGGCCACCGATGTGGCCTCCAGGGCTCTTAGCTCGCCCAGTAGCACTGCTGCGACGGCTAGCCCTAGCCAAAGGCACAGTAGGTCTCCATCCCTACCGCCTGATACTCGACCGAATTATCGGTTCGAGTATAGGGACCATAGTCCCGGTTCCTGGAGTCCTTCCCAACAGGAAGCGACTCTTGTCAGCTACTCGGGCGATGAGAGCGACAACGATGACGCCGAGGACAAGCCTGCGGCTGGTGCTCCGACCACGAAGGAGCACCATGGAGACGAGGACACCGCGTCCAAGTTTCCCAACAACACCAGTGGTGGCGACACTACGCCACCACCTGTCAGACATCTGACACTTGCTGAAGGGCGCGAACGCGCCCGGGCCATTCTGGCAGAGGAGAAGGTGCCCAGCACCAACTCCAAGAAGAGTTATGCTTCACAGGGAGCTCGAAGAGATCTTCGGCCCCGACGACGTCGACGATGAGGAGGAAGGGCACGCCCGTGAGCACGATGAGGACTCTGCCCACCAGCGGGGATACTACCCGCCCGATCAAAGCTCGGGAGCTGCTGCGTATCTCGAGCAGCTCCAGGACCCACGTCCTCTCATAGGGGGCCATACCTCCAAAGGCGCCTATGAGCGTGCCTTGGTTCAGAAAGAACCTCTCTTCCAAGGCAACCTCTCTGTTGCCAGGCGCGTGCTTCTAGCTCAAGGAATTCACCTCGCTTCGTAAGAAGCCTGAGACTAAGGGTGGTCTCAAGCCCGCATGGGGCTACCCATGGGTTCTCCCCGAGAACACTGCGTCGTGGAACGACGCTGAGGGCCTCTTTTGGCGATGGGTCCGGTTGACAGTCAAGTCAACCCAGGAGTACAACAAACTCCGTGACGAAGATCACCTGGAGGACATTCTCCTCCTCCGGGACCTTCGTGTCCAGTTTGCCCACCTTGTAGGCAAACGTCAGCTCCATCATCAGATGGAGCGACTGAGAACTGAGTCTCAGTCCAGCGCTCACAGTGAGCGCGGGTATGGAACACATACACCTGTGTCCAAACCCCGTTCAGCGGCTAAGAAGCCGCGGACTACTTACGAGGCTGTCGCCGTGCCTCCTCCCAGCACGCGACAGCCTTCGGTCAGTCAACCTGGAGCCGCTCAATCGGCTCCCAGGTACTCTGCGACGCAGGGTACCCGCGCCACTTCACACGGAGCTGGCGCTTCCCACCGCGACGCCGCTCCTGGAGAACCCGCTCCACATGGTAGTGGCGTTCTCCATTCCGGTCAAGCAAGGCCGGAGGAGGCCTCGCTCGACTGCTCTTTCGAGCCGTCCCGACATTGGGGACTCAGAGGCCTTTGACTGGGCCTCTTGACCAACTTGTTGCTCAGCAACAGGAGGAGATCCGTCTCCTCCGAGCGCGTGTCCTTGCGCTTGAGGTTGCTCTTGGTCTTGGAGTTGGCGGCCAGGCTGCCACTGCCGCCGGCCAGCCTGGTGTTGTGCGCCAGTTGGAAGACCTGTGTCTCGGGATGCAGGGTCTTCATGGTCGTGTAGACCGTAGTGCCTCTTCGTGGGCACTTGACTCTCTTCGTCAAGAGGTCTACGACCTTCAGGCGACGATGTCTCGCCGGGAGTCGCAACCGTACGCGTACTCCTCGTCGTCGTACGACTCGCGCCTAGGGGCCTACTCACTTGGCCCCTCGGTGTATCCACACCGCTCGTACCTTCCACCAAGGTACGGCTTCGCCCCTGGGAGTCACCAAACTTCCTATTACCTGGGGCGCTCTGCGCCTGACGCTCAACCTCGCGTCGAGGAGGTTCACTCTCCTCCTCGCGGCCGCCTTCAACCTCTTGAGGGGCCGCATGACCCTGAGGGTCATGGTACCGCTTCAGACGACCCACATAAAACGTCGGGTGGGTCGTCATCGACTTAGGCAAGTCGATCGTGTAGGCAGCGCCGTGCCTACTCAGGACCTTGAAGGGTCCAATGAAGCGATGCTTCAACTTGTTGCTCACCGTGGAGCTAACAGTGTTAAGAGGTAGGTTCCTAGTGTCGAGTAGCACTAAGTCACCCACATTAAATACACTCAAGTTTCCTCTTCCATGTTGGTCTGAGTACTCCTTTTGTTTATCCTGTGCGAGTGCCATCGCATCTTGCACCCGGCTGATCACATTCAGCCTGTTGCCGACAAATGTCGACAACCCCTTCCGCAATGCGGCTGGTTCCACACCGGAAACCTGGGAGGAAAGCTCTTTCCGAGCCTCTCCCCCACTTACTCTCGAAGCCGCGGTGCCCCCACCCAGTGGGAGCGGCACCTGGGGGTTCCGAAGCCCGTTCAAGTAGAACGGCGTGAACCCCGTTGACGCGTGTACCACGTTGCTGAGTACAAACTCAACCATAGGCAGCTGCGCTGACCAAGAGCGGCTCCGCTACAGAGCCTGCCAGTCCCGCTGGACTGCTGGAAGTCGATGAGTCTCGACTTTGTCTTCGGCCTTCCGGCCGATGACCAGAAGAACACCGGCATTGTGGTGTTTGTATGCCGGTTGAGCAAGATGGTACATCTTGCTCCGGTCTCAGAGACCATTACCGGGGAACAGACTGCGAAGTTGTTCCTTGATAGCGTGTTTCGCTATCACGGGTTACCTGAGACTGTTGTCTCCGACCGTGACCCGCGGTTTACCGCTGCGTTTTGGAAAACGCTGTTCCAGTTGCTTGGAACACGGTTGACGATGTCAACGGCGGACCATCCGCAGACCGATGGTCAGACTGAGCGCGTCAACCGAGTGGTTGAGAACGTGCTGCGCAGTGTTTGCGCTGAGGCACCGCGACGCGTGCCCCGCAGGCTTTACGCGCTGACATGTTTCGCATGTCTTGATGTACTTGGTCACCCACTTGTACATGTGGGCCCACCAAAACATCTGAGAGACCCCGTGATAGGTCTTCTCTCGGCCCAAGTGGCCACTCGAAGGCACATCGTGTGCCTCATGAAGTATATCATACTTCAGATCCTCGTCGTTGGGAACAACGACTCGCGGAGGATCCCCGGGCTCCACCCGATAATGGAGCAGTCCATCAGCCCACTCATAGCGGTGGAGCCGTGCCCGCTGTCGAGGCGTAAGCCACTCGACCTTGGCATCCGTGCCAGCGGACAAATACCGCACAATAAGGGCGAGGGTGTCATCGTCCCGATACGCCAAGCGTATTCGATCGTAAAGATCCGTCGTGGCCCGACTAATATGAGCTAACTCATAGTCGGGCCTGCGCGACAAAGCGTCGGCAAGCGTGTTGAGCTTGCCAGGCTTGTATTCAACGCGGAAGTTGTACTCCGCGAAGAATGACAGCCAACGCGCCATCCGCTGCGATAGATGCGGCGAATGGATGGCTGTCCGCAAGGACGCGTGGTCTGTATAGACCACAAAGGGACTTGTGCCCAGAAGATGCACCCTGAACTTCACAAGGGCGTACTTCATCGACAAGAGTTCCTTGTCGTGAACGGGATAGTTCCGTTCGGCAGCCTTCAGCTGCCTGGACTGGAACGAGATCACCCGGTCTCGTCCCTCATCGTCCTGTTGCAATAGCGCACAGCCAATTGCATAGTCGGAAGCGTCACAAACGACTTGTCATCGTCCGGCAACGCCAGGACGGGCGCGCATTGCAAGCTCGCCTTGATACTGTCAAACGCATCCTCTGGCGCTCCCAGCATCACTCGGCTTCCTTCTTCAGAAGGTCCGACAAAGGCTTTGCGAGTCCCGCGTAGCCAGCACTGTACTTGTGCAAGTAGTTGGCTAAGCTTAACCACTTCCTCAGGTCCTTCTGTGACCGAGGAACAGGCCATGCCGCAATGGCTTTGACCTTATCGGGATCCGCCCGGACCCCGACGCTGCTGACGAAGCGACCGAGGACCTTGATCTCCTCAGCTACGAAGACGCACTTGTCGATGTTGGAATAGAGCTTGTTAGCTCTCATGACCTCAAACACTCGACGGAGGTGCTCCCGATGCACCTCTATAGCCGTCTTGCCTCCCTCGGCACGGCTATGGACGAATATATCGTCAAAGTACGTTGCGTGAACGCACGCAAAGGTCTAAACAACTGTGTGACCAAGCGATTGAAGGTCGCTGGCGCGTTGGATAGACCTTGTGGCATTACCAGCCACTCCCAGAGCATACCGCTCGGCGTGCTCACGGCCGTGAGCGGGATATCACACTCCCACATCAGGATCTGGTAGTATCCATCCACCAGATCCAGCGTGCAGCCGGCCATGTTGTTCAACAACACATCCTTGCGAGGGATCGGCGTCTGTGCTGACAGTCGCGCTGTTCAGCTTGTTATAAGCATGAACCAGATGCCACTTCCCGTTCGGCGAACGCGGCGTCGAGTGCGGGGACTTCGATTCCCGCACCATTCCCGCTTTCGCCTTAGCGGCAAAGAACGCGTCAATGACGTCGCTCTGCTCTCGGGGCAGGGGCCATTGACGCGTGACACAATACTTTGTGCCTGGCACGAGATCAATCTCGTGCCTGATCCCTCGGTCTGGTGGGAGCTTTGAGGGTGGGTCCTTGGACACCACGTCCTCAAAATCCTTCACTAAAGGATACAAAGGATCCTTTGGATTCTTCAGAATCTCGGAGCCCGTGCGCGACGCACGCTGCTTCCGGAACTCCTCCAGGACGTTTTCGTCCATAACAGAGGAGGGGTTCAACTCCTCTGGAGTGGGCTCCGGCCTAAGGAGAACCATCTCCGATATCTCCCCGGCCTTCAACTCGGCCAGGAAGTCCTCCATCGCGACTTCCTCGAGGTTCAATAGCTCTAAAACCTCAGGCAGGGGTGCCAACTCGATGGCCCCCGCCTTCACGCGATGCCCGGTCACGCCGTCGAAGATGTGATAGCACTCTTCGACCGGCTGTGACCTAGGAGCCTTTAGCTCCTGTCCTAAGTCCTCGTGGACTTCTTCGGGATGGTATTCCACCAACCCCGGCTTACGACCATGGCGTGGGGTTAACTTTCCCACGCCCGGTGATGCCACTACAATGGCATCACGAGCCCTCATGGCTCCATGCGGAACTGCGTTACCCGCATCGGAAACACCCTTGGTGTCTTTCTGATCAGTTATGGTCGGCTCCGCAGCCACCAACCACCTTCTATATAGGTTACACTATAGACATCTTTTAGTTTGTATTGCAGGCCAAGCTAACAAGTATCTATAATATATTCAGTCTTAAATCTACCTAATTTTTAGTTAGTCTCCCCAAGTCTTTGGGGACCGAGTGAACTGCCGTTCACTAGGAGTTTGTATACTCCAAGCCTTCCTCTGTGTGAAGTGCTGTGTGACCCCCGTCACACTTGGTAGCACTTGTAGTAAATCCTACGCCTACGCGGGTAGATTGATTACCTGAATCCTCTCTGGCCAGAAGTGGTTGGCCAAGATGGATAGAAGTGAGTTTCCTCACTTGACCGACTCTCAGTTTGAGTCGGTCCGGAAGATGGCGGGCATCTTTGGAATGGATGCCTTCCGAAGCTTGGCGGCGGCGACGCCGGCCGAGCAGGTCGAGCGCGTGGCGGCGTTCGACATGTACGAACGTGGGCTCATCGAGCACGTTCGAGGAACCTTTGAGGCTCCTGTGGTTGAACCGAGGTCGGCTCAACCCAAGCCTTTAAGACTCAAGGTTCTTCCCTATGAAGGGAAAGAAGGTGAAAACCTTCACTTCTGGATCCGAGAAGTTGAGATCGCCATGGAGGCGGCTCTCATCTCGGTGGAGCGACTCCGAGTCGCTTTCGCGTTGTCTAACCTCGGAGGTCGAGCGAAGACATGGGCATACACGCGCGAAGCGACGTCGCCTCGATGTTTTACATCCTGGGCCCAGCTGTGCGAACAGCTCCGGGCCGCATTCCTCCCGGCGAACTATGAGTATCGCCAGCAGTCACGCTTCCTAGCCTGCAAGCAAGGGAAACGTGACCTGCACGAGTACATCCAGGAGATGCGCGTTCTCGCGGCATCTCTGGTGGGGAATCCCCTACCTGAACACATCCAAGTAACTGTGTTCATGGACGGCTTAAGAGTAAGCCCGGCCCGCACGCAACTTTTCCGCGTGCAGGCCAATACGATGGAGGAGGCGATACAAGTCGCGCTCCAGGAGGAGTACAGCCATACACAGGCTCAGACTCCTGCCTCTGCGTGGCATGGCCACAGCGGGCCGACGACGGCGTCGGCCAGTGCTCCTGGGAATGGAGCAGGCTCTGGACCAGCCCCTATGGACTTGGGGCTCGCCGAGCAGAAACGCATCCGCGGTTCCGAGTGCGGGCGTTTCGGACACTTCGCACGTGTCTGCCCCTCTGGGGGGCAATGGAAGAGGTCTTCCAAGCCTCAGGGCTCTAAGGGCCGCTGGAAGAAGCCGGCGCCCAAGAGCCAGGGGAACTCCAGGGACCAGTAGGGGCGGGGCGCCCTACTGGGGAAACACTAAGTCCCCATGCGGGTGGTGCGGGAGGCACGCGCAGTGGAGACTTAGCCCCAGAGAGTCTTGGGACTCTCAAAGCGGAGAAGGGCAGCGGTGGGCTGCTGGTGGTACACGCGAGTGTACGGGGGTTAACAACCCCTTTAGAGTCTTGATAGACTCGCGGCGAGCAAGAACTTTGCTCGCCGACAAACTGTCGCGAGGAACCGCGGCAAGTTTGAGGACGCTCTACGAGAGAGCGACGGAAGTGGGCTAGTCACCGTTCGACTAGCCGATGGTACGGTGGTAGAAGTACCAAAGGTCCAAGTGGACCTGGCTGTGAAGTTTGAGGACTTCGACACCGTGGAGTCGTTTATTGTCCTCGAGATGGACAAGTACGACTTGTTCCTAGGGATGCCGTGGCTTGAGAAGCACGAGCCCTGGATCGATTGGCGCGGCAAAGCCATTTGGGCTAGCCGGCCTGCAGTCTCTGACAGAGCCTTGGTGAGTCATGTTCCCACCTCTGTCAGGACTAAGGGCGGTCGCTGGAACCGCCAGGACGCGGCAGCGTCCGAGGAGTATTTGGGGGCTGGTGTAGTCGGTGCTACATCGCCCCACACGAGAAGTGATCGTGGGCCATGGATGGCCGGGGCAACGGGCGGAGGTCCTTGCCCTACGTGTGGGTCTGCAACGACAGCAGGGCCCCATGCACGAAGTCGCAGCGACGTACAGGCTGCGACTGTGGTAGTGCCCGAGGGCACTAACCAGGTGGGTAACTTAGGTCCACAAGCGGATGAAAGAGTTCCGCGGGGAGCCAAGATGGCTCGCGATGCCGAAGTAGTGGCATCACCAGGCGTGAGAGAAGCAGTTCCACGAAAGGTCGCTCAGTCACCATGATGTGTGACACACCAAATGTATCCACCGGAAGAGTGACAAATGTCACTCTTCAATGTAACCCCGTCAACGTGCGCCTCGAGGCATTTGCCTCGTATGAGAACGCTCTCGTTGAGCACATTCAGCGGAATGTAAAAGGAGCTACCCCTGCTCCGAGAGCTAAGCCCGTCACGCTCAGCGTGAAGACCTTCCACGGGAAGGAGGGGGAGAACCTCCTGTTGTGGACCCGAGAGGTCGAAATGGCCATGGGGGCCGCCATGGTCCAGTTGGTGAGACAACGCATGGCGTTTGCCATCTCTAAGAAGAACATCCTTCCTGAATCGGCGTTTGTGCCGGAATCGTGGCAGCGTTGAGCTTATTGAAAGCGTGAACGATACGCCACTTGCCGTTCGGCTTTCTGACACAGAACGTGGGTGCGGAGTGCGGAGACTTGCTCCCGCGCACAAGACCCGCAGCGTGCTTCGCACGGAAGAAGGCGTCAATGACGTCGCATTGCTCTTTGGGAAGAGGCCACTGTCGAGTTACGCAGTATTTAGTTCCGGGAACTAGGTCGATCTCATGACGCACGCCTCGGTCTGGAGGCAGGCCACTTGGTGGTTCTTTCGTGACGACGTCTCCATATTCCTTTAGCAAGGAGTAGAAGGGGTCCGAGGGGTTCTTGAGGATCTCCGATCCACTCCTGGCGTTCAACGCCTTCTTGACCCTGGCCAAGACGGACTCGTCCACGACGGACGATGAGTTTAACTCTTCTTCAGGTCGAACGATGACCACCTCGGCGAGTTCGCCAGCCTTCAAGGCATCGCCAAGTCGGCGAACGACATCTCCTCTAACTCAAGGAGTTTGTCGACGCTCGGCAGTCTGTCCAGCCGGACGCTGCCTTCGGCACCGCCGTCCACTCCATCGACCAGAGTGTATAGCTGCCCACAACCCTCCCGTGCGTTGGCACTTGGCGTCACGGACGACTCAGACGCAGAGCGTCTCGCCCATAGGGCCTTACGACGTCGTCGCCTAGCCGACGAACGTCCAATCGACGGAGTACGTGCCGCCGCAATGTTCACGGCCTGGTAAGGCCCGTTGCCATCGGCATCCAGTGACGGTCCATGACCGGCGTCACTCGGCGGAGTACGTGCTGCCCCACAGGGGTTACGTGAGCTCTGCCCACACGTTGACTCACTGTCAACCAGCGCTACGCGCTCAACAGGACCGCGGTCCTCGCACACGGTACTGTCCTCTAACTCGGACACACCGACTTCCAGCATCATAGCCGACTCGGCTCGATGCTCGCGCCAATAGCGCTTCCTAGTAGAGGTGGGTTCATGACTCGCCAAAGCTCCACTAGGAGAGAAGCGCGTAGCTCCTAAGGTCTTCGACCTCCAATCAATCCATGGCTCGTGGCGCTCCAGCCACGCCATGCCAAGGATGAGGTCGTACCTCGAATCCAGGTCAAGGACCAAGCAGCGCTCCACGCTGTCGAAGTCCAAGAACTTCAGCCGCAGGTCCATGGGGACCTTGGCCACCGTGACACGAACGCCCGTCGCTAGACGGACAGTGACTGTGTCACCTCTTCGCGTTCGAAGCACCTCAGCATATTGCTGGCTACCTACAACGGTAGAGCGTCTGACATAGTTGCCAGACGCTCCCGAATCGATCAACACGATCCACGGCTTATCGAAGCCCTTCACGTCCACCTGGACGACCAGCAAGCCGTGCTTGCCCACACTTTCCGTGTTCAAGAGCACGGAGCTCTTCGGGGCTGAGCCCCAGTGCCTCTCACGCACTGCAAAACTCAGTTCTTCCCCAGTAGACCGCCCCGCGTCTACTGGGAGCCGGCGTTTCCAGCCCAAAGCGGGACCCGCGACAGGGTTGCGGCCATTCTGGCCGACGCGCTCTTTGCGCAGAGGACAGTTGGGCCTCAGATGCGTGGGACTACCACACGTGTAGCACCGGTGGGTGCTCATACGCTGCACCGCAGCTCGTAGCTCAGCTACCTCATCTTCAGCATAGCTGAGGTCCATGGGCTCAGGTCCACCGGACCCTGTGCTGCTAGCACCGACCCTCGACAACTTAAAGTTGTGTTCGGCATTCAATGCCACGCTGACAGCGTCCTCGAAATTACGAGGGTTCTGACGGAATGCCTCCGTCCTGGCCACGCCAGCTCGCAGCCCTTGCATGAAGACGGTCACAGCGACCACCTCGGGTAGAGGGTCAGCAGCCATGCCGGCAATGAGCGTGCGCAGCTCTTGGACGTAGTCCACCAGATCCTTCTTGCCTTGACGGCAGGCAAGGAAGCGTGACCGCACGCGATACGCCTGGTTAGGCGGAGCAAACACTTGCGTGAGCTTGGCCTTTAACTCACCCCACGTGGGGAAGGCCGCTTCCACCGACGTCCCAGACGTCAAAACCCATTCTCGTGCTGGTGGGCTGCACCATGTACAGTGCGCTCGACTTAGTCGACGGCTACTATCAGCTGCTCATGCGAGCAAGTGATATCCCACATACAGCGGTGAGCACCCCGAGCGGTATGCTCTGGGAGTGGCTCGTAATTCCCCAAGGGCTCTCGAACGCACCTGCCACGTTCAATCGTCTAGTGACGCAACTGTTCAGGCCCCTGCGGGCATTCGCACAGACGTACTTTGACGACGTGTTCGTCCACAGTCAGGCCGAACACGGCAAGACTGATGTCGAGGTGCACGTGGAACGCGTGAGAGCTGTGCTCGAGTGTATGCGCACGAACAAGTTGTACGTCAACGCGGACAAGTGCGTCTTTGGCGCGGAAGAAATCCCTTTCCTAGGGTGCTTCATTGGGAAGCATGGCCTTCGTGCTGATCCAGCAAAGGTCAAGGCCATTGTGGACTGGCCGGTTCCTTTGAACCAGAAGGACTTGCGTAAGTGGCTTGGCTTGGCCAACTACTTGCACAAGTACAGCGAGAACTACGCTGAGTTGGCTCGGCCACTGTCGGATCTCCTTAAGAAGGATACCGGTTGGGTATGGCGTGCTGAGCACGAGAGTGCGTTCTCTCGCATCAAGGATAGCCTGCTTCAGGCACCGATACTGGCGTTGCCAGACCCCAATCGTCCGTTTATCGTCGTCTGTGACGCCTCGGACTTTGCCATCGGCAGTGCTTTGCTACAAGCGGACGCCGAAGGGCGTGAACGCGTTATCGCGTTTGAGTCTCGACAGCTCAAGGCTGCTGAGAAGAACTATCCAGTTCATGACAAGGAGCTACTTGCGATGAAGTACGCTCTCGTCAAATTCGGGGTTCACCTGCTCGGCTTCAAGCCGTTCGTGATCTACACGGATCATGCATTACTACGCACAGCGACGCAGTCGCCTCACCTCTCGCAGAGGATGGCCCGATGACTCTCCTTCTTTGCGGAGTATAACTTCGAGGTGAAGTGCAAGCCTGGCAGGCAGAACGTCCTCGCTGACGCGCTATCGCGTCGCTCGGACTATGAGTTATCTCATGTCACCTCGGTGACGTCGTCTGTGACGGACATGGTTCGAGCAGCGTACGCTCAGGACGACTCTTGCGTCGCGCTGCTTCAAGCTCTAGGGAGCGATGAGTTTAAGGACTCAAAGGTGACTCTGTCACGACGCCTGAAGGCGAGACTCCAGCGCTATAGCCTGGAAGGAGGTCTGCTGTACTACAGCACGGGTCAGGATGACCCAACACGTGCGGTGGTTCCTCACGATGAGGACCTGAAGTACCGTATCGTCTATGAGGCCCACGACACGCCAACAAGCGGCCACCTCGGTCACGAGAAGACCATGTACTGGTGGCCGGAACTGTATAAGTGGGTCAGCACATATGTGCACACGTGTAACGGGGTTACACGTACAAGTGGCTACACCACTTGTAACTCTAACAGTTGCGATAACTGTCAGAGGTTGGAAAGGGACCTCAAACCTTGGTGTGCTGTACACACCAATGGCTACATGGGCGAACCACATTATTGGGTGGTTCGTGTGCATTTGTGCATGTTATTGGTAGAAAGCAATGGATTTCTACCAATCACGGAGTAGAGTTTCTGCCAACCACACGTTGGCAGACCCTTTAGAAATAGATAACAAACAGTTTTAGGAGGTCCATAATTGGCTTGTGCCAAATTCAATAACAGTTCTCATTTTACGGTATTTTGCAGTTAATTTAGTTATATTTGATTTAATTATACTTATTTAAATAAGTATACTTAAATTAAGTCTATTCTATTTGCACGCTTCCTCATACACGTAAGCGCACGTGTACGCCACCTAATAGGTCTAAGCAGACCTATTACATCTGGTAGCACTTTGTAGTCCGTCCCACGACCGACTGCAGTTCGTTCGTATGGAGTCATACGAACGCGGGGTCGAGAACTCCCCAATGGATCAGGGATCCACTGGGACCCCAAACATGTCCGTGACGCGCACGGACTGTGCCCACCTGTCGGAGCCAGAGTGGGAAGCTCTCCAGAGACTTTCACAAGTCATTGGAGAGGCGGCGGTAGCGACGATGCTTCGTACGCTATCGCCGACAGAGCAACATGGTGTTGCTCTGGGGTACATTGTTAAGGAGCAACGAGACGTTGCTGCCTCGGTGGCTTCCCCGAAGCCACGCGTGGAGTCGTTGAAACTCCACGTGAGTACCTACACGGGGAAGAAGGACGAGACCCTCCTTCGTTGGCTTGTCGAACTCGACACAGCCGTTGCGGCTCGACGTATCGTCGATCCGATGTCTATGGTCGCGTTCGCCATGTCATGTCTTGGCGGACGTGCGAGGAGTTGGGCCTATGGGCGCCGACTCTCGGATTCTACGTGCTTCAGCACGTACGAGGAGTTCAAGGAGGAACTCAAGCTTGCGTTTGAGCCTCCGAAGAACGAGTTCAGATCGAGAGCGGAGTTTCTCGATCTGCAGCAGGGCAAGGATGATGTTCACACCTTTGCCCAGCGTGCTCGATACTTGGTATCGAACATAGTGGCCAACCCGGTCGACGAGGCGACCAAGGTCGTCACGTTCATGAAGGGACTGAGAGATGGTCCCGTCAAGACGTATCTCTTCCGAGAGTACCCAAATACTCTCGAGCAGGCGATCAGCCTTGCGATGCAAGAGGAGTTTAGCCGGCGTCAGGCTAAACTCCATGCGAACGCGCCGAAGCCGGCGCGTCCTGTTGCAAAGACGGGAGGTCCTGAGCCTATGGACCTCTCGAGTGCTACGACTGCTGGTCAACAGCAGCGCAAGAACGTCAAGGTTCGATGTTACCTGTGTGGTAACATCGGTCACTATGCACGCAAGTGCACAGCGGGCGGGCGTTCAAAAAACGCCAAGGACCAGTAGGCGCGGGGCGTCCTACTGGTAATGCAGTCTCGCGTGTCGAACTCGGACACGCGACGTTGAAGGCTGCTGCCCCCAGCGAGAAGATTTCTCGCTGCGAGATGCAAGATGACAAGCCAGGCCTTGTCATCCTGAACGTGATGTCGAAGAGAGTGAACTCTCTTCGTGCCCTAGTGGACTCGGGCGCGTCGAACAACTTTGTTCGACAGGGAAGTCTTCGAAGCCTTGACTTCGAAGAGACCGACACGCCTCGCGGCGTGTTGGAGGTGCGGTTGGCAACAGGTGCCACCGTGAGGAGTGAGAAGCGCGTGGTCCGTGTGCGCTTCTCTTACAAACGAAGGACGTTTGTAGAAGACCTTATCGTCTTGGATCTAGACGATAAGTTCGACTTGGTATTAGGCATGCCGTGGCTTGCACGGCATGACCCGGTGATCAACTGAGAGAAGCGTACGCTCGTACGCTTCAACAACACATGCGCGACAGAGAGCGATGGCCCTGTCAGTGCTGCACATGCACCGGGCGGTGCATGTGAATCCCAGGTTGAGGCAGCAGCGTGCGCCGCTGCCTCCGATCGCCGCCGGCGACCGCCAACGACTCAGGGAGTCGTTGGGAGAAAATGTGTGTCGACTCAGAAATCTGAGCCGAAGGGTCGCTGTCATGAGTGATGGTCAGGTGAATATGAATCACCTGAAGCATAAACATCTGAATGATGTTTGTCACATGAGTGATGGTCAGGTGAATGCGATTCACCTGAGAGAAGGTATTATACCGGTATTACCGGTATCCTTGGAGGTACTTCAAGCCTCCAAGGGTCGCGCCGACGACGTCGCGTCAACTCTGGGAGTTGACGAAGAAAATAAAATTCGGGGAACCGAAAGACGTGCGTCAGCTCTGGGAGCTGACGCCACTGGCGCGTCGCTGCTAGTTCCGGGAACTAGCGATCGTTCATCAGCCCCGGGAGCTGATGATACGTGTATAAGCGAACACTCGCTAGCGCTGGAAGCTAGCGAGAGCACGTCGACTCCGGGAGTCGACGATGCGGTCACTTCATCCGTAGGAGCGGATGGAGTTGCTTCATCCGTTGTAGCGGGTGAAGCTCAATCCGTAGGAGCGGATAAAGCTCCATCCATTGTAGCGGATGGAGACGCAGCGGTTCTGAGAACCGACTGCGCGGCAGGAGGTGCTGGCGGTTGCAAACGTCCAGCACCAGAAAACCCTGCGTGCTCACGTGCAGCGGTGCTGCACGCGATGAGCGGCACACAAGCAGTGCTTGGATGTGCGAGTCAGCGGATGGAATCCGCTGACGATTGCGATAAAGTCCAGTCCAAGGTGAGATTCCTTGGACGTGGAGCGCCTGGAGCTGAGCTCCATGGCAGACCTTCGCGGCGCAAGCTCAGAGAGCTTTGCGAGTCCCAGTCCGTGACTGTGGAGGGTGTGTCTGCAGTGCAGACACCGAGTGTCAAGGCGAGGAACGTCTTGACACGAACTGATACTGCGTTACAGTATCAGAGCGCGCGGCACCAGCTCAGTGAGCTGTGTGAGTCTCAGTCCGTGACTGAGGAGGGTGTATCTGCAGGGCAGACACCGAGTGTCGAGACGTTGAACGTCTTGACACGTACTGGTACTGGGTTACAGTACCAGAGGATGCGGTTGGAGAATCCGCCGACGTGTGCGTCGGCGTTGACCGCACTTCCAACGATGAGTTGGAAGCGCTTCACGCGGGACTTGTACGATGGACGCATCGAACAAATTTGCATTCTCTCGGATGTCGAGAGAGTGGATCGTGAAGCCGAAGAGCTGAAGCAGCTCGTCGTCGATGGGATCACTGAGGGTGATGACTCCCTCAGTGCGAAGACTAAGAAGCAGCGCTTCGAAGAGCAGAGTTGGGACTCGTTGAGGTCGAGTCCCTACTACGAAGTTCTGCGGGAGTACAAGGATGTACTCCCGGACGAGATTCCTTCGGAGCTTCCGAAGGACAAGGGCGTACAGCACGAGATTGATCTCGTGCCGGGCACAAAGTACTGTGTTACACGGCAGTGGCCACTGCCGCGTGAACAAGTACAAGCAATCGACGACTTCTTTGAAAGTCGTCGCCGTGCAGGTCAAGTGCGGGAATCGAAGTCCCCGCACAGTGCCCCGACGTTCTGTGTCAAGAAGCCACAGGGCGGCTGGCGCATCGTTCATGCGTACAACAAGTTGAACGATGCGACGATACCGGCGCAGACGCCGATACCGCGAAAAGATGTTATCATCGATTCGATGACCTTGAGCACTATCTTCAGTGCTCTAGATCTGCGTGATGGATTCTATCAAATCCTCATGCGTGAGAGGGACATCCCTCGCACTGCGGTAAGCACTCCAAGCGGAATGCTTTGGGAGTGGCTCGTCGTGCCACAGGGGCTTAAGAACGCCCCTGCGACGTTCAATAGATGCGTGACGCATCTATTCCGCTCGGTGCGCGACTTCGCACCGAGTTACTTCGACGACGTGTTCGTCCACAGCAGGGCTGTGAACGGGAAGACGGACATTGGGATGCACAAGGTGCATCTCCGGAAGCTGCTAGAGCTTATGAGGAAACATAAGCTCTATGCGAACCTGAAGAAGTGTATCTTCGGGGCGAGCGAGATACCCGTGCTGGGGTGTCTCGTAGGGAACGACGGCGTGCGCCCTGACCCAGAGAAGGTCAGAGTGATCAATGAGTGGCCCACGCCATCCAATGTGGAGGAACTGAGGCAGTTCCTTGGGCTTGCCACGTACTTGTGCAAGTACGTGGACAACTATGCGGGCAAGATTCGCCCGTTGTCACAGCTTCTTAAGAAAGAAGCTGAGTGGATTTGGACGACCGAGTGCGAGGTTGCATTCGGTGCAGTCAAGCAGGGCTTGACTGAGGCACCGATCTTGGCCGTGGCGGACCAAGATCGTCCATTCCACGTAGTGTGCGATGCATCCGACTTTGCAATCGGATGTGCATTGATGCAACACGATCACGAAGGGCGTGATCGTGTAGTCTACTATCAATCGCGTCAGCTGAAGCCAGCTGAGCGTAACTATCCCGTACATGACAAGGAGCTCCTTGCCATGAAGTATGCACTCGCAAAGTTCCGAGTGTACTTGGGAGTAGACTTGGGAGTAGAACGTTCGTGGTCTATACAGACCACGCATCATTGCGTACGGCGATTAAGTCGCCGCACATCTCGCAACGTATGGCGAGATGGTTGTCCTTCTTCGCGGAGTACAACTTCCGGGTGGAGTACAAACCCGGAAGACTCAATGTAGTGGCCGACGCGTTATCGCGTCGACCTGACTACGCGGAGACGGTCGACGCCAACGCAGTTGGCGTCGTGAGGACAAGTGTGCCGTCGTCAACGTTGATTGACGACGTGAAGAACGCGTATGCAAGGGATGCAGACGCGAAGGGGCTGCTGGAGTTCCTTGCAGCACCTTCCGACGTGGCACGTCGGAAGCTAACCCCTCATCTTCGAGCTCGTGTACACCGCTATCGTGTACACGAAGGCCTACTGTTGTACAGTGCAGTAGACGACAATGCGGATCGCATTGTCGTTCCGAATGATCATGACCTTCGGTTGAGGATCATGTTCGAGTATCACGATGCCCCTACGGCAGGGCATCCGGGTCGTGAGAAGACATACACTCTTCTCACGCGTGACTTCTACTGGCACCACCAGTACAAGTGGGTGCGCAAGTACGTACGTGCTTGCGAGGTTTGTCAACGCGTGAAGCCTGCGCGGTTCTCGCAGGCTCCTCTTCAGTCACTTCCGACTCCGTCGGAGTGTTGGCAGTCCATGTCCATGGACTTTGTCTTCGGTCTTCCGCCTGACAGCAAGCGGAGGACGGGCATCGTTGTCTTTGTGGACCGATTCAGCAAGATGGTCCATCTTGCTGCCGTCCCGGCTTCTGTTACAGCCGCGCAGACTGCGCGACTGTTTGTTGACATGGTGTTCAAACACCATGGCATGCCGCTCGACATTGTGTCGGACCGTGATCCACGCTTCACAGCGCGGTTCTGGCAAGAAGTGTTTACACTTCTTGGTTCACAATTGTCGATGTCGACTGCGGATCATCCGCAGACGGACGGACAGACCGAACGTGTCAACCGTGTACTGGGTGACACGTTGAAGAGCTACGCTCACTCGTTCCCGCACTGGAGCGAGTGCTTGCCGATGGCAGAGTTTGCCATCAACAACTCGGTGCATGCCTCGACAGGGCATACACCGTTCTACGTGAATGCCATGAGGCATCCACGATTGCCGAGCATGCTCGGTGGAGTAGCTTCCTCCTTAAGAGGGGGAGGATCTACGGTTGCGTCCGAACAACCGCAGAATGCAACTGATAGCAGCACACTATCAGCTGCGGTGACGCGTGCGACGTCTCGTTCTAGCAGGAACGAGCGCGCTATGTCTGTGCCGGGCACAGACATGAGAGAAGATAGCGAGCAGGCAGGGCCTGCTGCTGACAAAGGCGACAAGCTGATAGGAGTCAGCTCGAGTGCGCTAGACTTTGTCCAGCGAAGACAAGCCGTGATACGGTTTGTCCAGGATGCTATCGCAGCTTCTGTCGATCGACAGAAGCTGAACGCTGATAATGTTGGTAGAGGCAACATTAATGAATTCAAAGTGGGTTCATTAGTTTTGTTATCTAGTCAAAACCTACCTGAACATGCAGTGTCAGACTTTGGAGCAAGCAAGCTTGCTCTAAGATTCATTGGGCCGTTCAAGGTACTTGAACGGCATGGGAACGCCTACCGGCTGGACATACCGTCCAGCATGAGGCTGCACCCGACCTTCTACGTCGGGCGGTTGAAGCCGTACGTGCAGCACGGACTACCTAGGGTTGGTAGTCCGATTGAGGAGTGCGAGAGGCCTGGAAGGCCTTCTCGAGACCGTCGACACGGTCGACAAGTTGGTTCACTCTCGTCCCGAGTCCGGACGAGAGGTTCGAGGCAGTCTGAGCTGCCTGGCCAACTTCAGCACGGAGGACACGAACCTCCTGCTTCAGAGCCGCTATCTCAGCGCTCTGTGTCTGCTCCAGCGCAGCAACTCGATCGTGCAGGGCACGATCGTCATGGTCATAGCGTTGACCATGCGGAGGGAGTGTTCCCACCCCCTCCGCCGCCGTTGCGCGACGCGCGTGGAGCGATCCGCTGGATTGTGGAGCGGATCGTGGCTCATAAGAGAACGAACTCTCAAGGGGTTCGTTTTCGTATTCGTTGGAGAGGATTTCCTCCCCATCGAGATACGTGGGAGCCGCGGAACGTCCTGATGGAGGACGTTCCGGAAATGGTGAGGGCGTACGAAGCCCACCATAACTTACAGGGTTAAGCCCTGTACGAGGAGTGCTGCGGTCAGCCACAGCACTCGGAGCTTCGCGTGGCTCAAGACGAGCACGGAGCTCCTTGATGTGATCGGGTACACGGACGACCGTGTACCCCAGGATATCACTTTCGGAGAGGCGTGTTGCCGAGGGCTGGCAACACGGGCAGAATGTGCCAAAGGGAACGGCACATGGGATCTTCGCTTCCATGCACTGTTCATGGAGGCGTTCACACTTACCACGAGTGGTGTAAGTGTGGTAGCGATCGCGAGTCGCGACGACGCGCTCGCGATACGCCTTCGGGTCTTTGTTGAAGTTATCAACAAAGGCATTCCACGACTGACAAAGTGCCTGCCACTCTGGCACTTTGCTCTTGCGCGAAGTCTTCTTCGCTGCATAGTATCGGAGCTCGTGGAAGAGCCCGATATAATAGTCGCGTCTTTGAGTCTTGGACTCAAAGACAACCTTAGCGGCGACGTCGTCGTCGTTGATACTGTTGCATGAGTACAACAGTATCGGGTTCGGTGGTGAACTTGCACCGAACCTGTCATGGATCTCTGCCTCACTAGGCATCCATGGAGCGCGCACTGGCGGATCAGTGCGCGGAGCAGTGAGCGCCCTCGACATGGGGGACGCTTCGTCATCACTGCGCGGACGCTTCGAGCTGGAAGCGTCCGAGACCTCATCACGAGGTCGTCGAGACCCCAAGGGCGGGTTGGGCGTGTCTTCGGACGAAGACACGGGAGCGAGAGCCTTGTCTTCAAGCTCTCCCTCCTCGACATCGTCGTAGTCGACGATGTCTTCGTAGTTCTCTCCGAAGAGTTCTTCGAGAGGAACAGCAGGGTGTTTGATCCCTGCTAGCGAAGAAGACTTCTTCTTCGCGTGCTTCTCCTTGTGGAGAGCATGGTAGTCGGCGACAGAGAGCTTCTCTGTCGAACCGCTGGGAACAGCAGTGCTAGTGGGCACTGCTGAAGTGATTGTTCCTGCTGCAGCAGCAGCAGGTGAGGCTTGCGCGTCCGCAGCAGCGGACGGAGACGTGGGCGTTGGCGAGTTCATTGCAGAATGAACTCGGGTTTCTCTCGGAAACTTGACGGTCTTGTCAAGTTCTGTTGATTGACGTGTCGAGATCGATACGTCGAATCTTAACGGGGGGATGGTGTAACGGGGTTACACGTACAAGTGGCTACACCACTTGTAACTCTAACAGTTGCGATAACTGTTAGAGGTTGGAAAGGGACCTCAAACATTGGTGTGCTGTACACACCAATGGCTACATGGGCGAACCACATTATTGGGTGGTTCGTGTGCATTTGTGCATGTTATTGGTAGAAAGCAATAGATTTCTACCAATCACGGAGTAGAGTTTCTGCCAACCACACGTTGGCAGACCCTTTAGAAATAGATAACAAACAGTTTTAGGAGGTCCATAATTGGCTTGTGCCAAATTCAATAACAGTTCTCATTTTACGGTATTTTGCAGTTAATTTAGTTATATTTGATTTAATTATACTTATTTAAATAAGTATACTTAAATTAAGTCTATTCTATTTGCACGCTTCCTCATACACGTAAGCGCACGTGTACGCCACCTAATAGGTCTAAGCAGACCTATTACAACACGTGCGAGACGTGTCAGCGGGTTAAACCCTCGCCGCATGCGGCGGCGCCTTTGGCGAGCATGCCTGTACCCTCTGGGTGTTGGCAGTCCATCAGTATGGACTTTGTGTTTGGCCTGCCAAAGGATACGGCAGGCAACACGGGCGTTGTGGTCTTTGTTGACCGTCCGAGCAAGATGGTTCATCTTGCGGCTGTGCCGGACACCGTCGATGTCGCTGGTACAGCAACGATCTTTATCGATCGGGACTTCCGCCAGCATGGTCTCGGATCGAGACCCCCGTTTCACGGCTCACTTCTGGACGTCCGTCTTTGAGGTGCTTGGCACTCGACCGGACATGTCCACGGCGGATCATCCGCAGACCGATGGTCAGACTGAGCGCGTGAATCGCGTCCTGGTGGACATCCTCCGCAGCGTATGCGCTGAAACGCCGAAGCGTTGGAGCGCTATGCTCCCTCTCGTCGAGTTCTCAATGAACAATGCGGTGCATGCCTCGACAGGCTTCACCCCGTTCTACGTGAACGGCCTTGCGCATCCGCGTGTCCCGCTCACTCCGCCACGTGGTGGCCTCGGGCTTAGTGGGGGAGGGACTGTGCTGTCGCTCGATTCCGAGCTTGCTGATATCAGCCCTCTTGCCGTGCGTAAACATGTCGATGACTTCCTCTCGGTGAGGTTGAGCGTTTTACGACGTGTGCGTGACGCGATGGCTGAAAGCCAAGATGTTCAAAAGGAACAGGCTGATGCTAAAGGCAGGGGCAATGTGTGGGAATTTGAGGTCGGTGACCAAGTTTTATTAAACGCTAAGAACCTTCCTACACACGCAGTGTCAGCCGTCTTCAAGACGAAGTTGCGGCCGCGCTTCATCGGACCGTTCACGGTCGTGGCCAAGAAGGGCCTGGCATACACTCTTGATTTGCCAAAGCGGATGCGAACGCATCCTGTGTTCTTCGTCGGCTTGCTTAAGCCATATCGGGACCCTGCTCTTGTGAGCTCTGAGGCGCTGGCGCCGAGTTGGACGAAGGCTGCACGGCAGCACGGTGTGGATGCAAAGGAGGCTACAAGGCAGCAGGTGGCAGAGCCACAGGTGGTTGCATCTGAACCAACAGGTCTAGTCGATCCCTCAAATGAGCAACGTGATGCTCGAGGTCATAGACCCGCTGATGCAGCACCAGAGGCGACTCCGACCGGTCCCCGCTACTCTAGGTCTCCTCGAGACCAGTCGGTAAGCGATGGGTCGGATGACCAACGTTGTGGTCGTGCTCCTTCACCGAGCAGACGCGGGTCTGCACGCAATGCAGCGCGTCTACACTCGCAGCACGAGAATCCTTGGACCGCTCGTCCTCCTCCTGCTCTGCTCAATGAGCAAGGTGAGCTTCACTATCATGTGGATCGCCTGATGGCGCGGCGTCGTCGCCAAGGTCACAACCAGTATCTAGTGAAGTGGCGAGGTTACCCTCACTCACAGAACTCGTGGGAGTTTGAGGTGCCACTTGACATGCTGTTAATTACGATTTTCGATTGGAATGTGGCCGTTACGCTGTGATGTGATTGGACGTACACTGGATATTGGAAGAAAGGGGGACACGGGACGAGGTTATGTCCGTGTGACAATGATGGATTTGTGGAAGAAAACTATTTATATTTAACCTTCACCTGTACTGCAAAGGGGCCCAAGAGATCAGAAGTGTTCCTCGGAAAGTGCACAAACTCCAAGAGACGTAAAACACTCAGTCTGATCACCGGACTTTCCCCGACGATGAGTGTCTAAAGGTTGGCAGAAAGTCTCTCAGACGAACGTATCTCTGAGAGACCTCATTCCGTTGCCGTCCTGTGTGACGATGATGGTTCAAGGATTATAATTATACCCACAAGATACCAAGTATCGCGCACCGGACGTAGCGCACCCGCGCATACCCCAATTGGACTTCGTGCGTTGTAGCATACGTGCTCCGCACCCCGAAAACACTCATGGATTTCTGGTATCACGCATGGAAACTCGGATATCACACCATAAAGTCTGACGAACATGAGTCCGACGAACATAATTATGGTATCACAAGTCTGATGTATCCGGCTTATATAAGCAATATTCCAGACATTACCAGATTCCGATGAAGTGACTCCGACGTACACGACTCCGATGAACAGGCCCAAGTGTTACGATTCTGGTATTACAACTCTGATGTACATGATTCCGGAGTACATGGTTCCGATGAACATGTCTCCGATGCACATGATTCCAGACCCTGACGAACAGGATACCAAGGCTCTGACACTCTGAAGTCCACCCCATACTGAAACCAAGTGTACCCAACACGACCTCACGCAATCAAGTGACACGCAACCCACTCATCCTGTAATGACATCATTAGGTGTCGACTCAACAAGATCTGCTGCATCGACTACCATAGTGAACCCAAGTGAAAATTCCTGAGTTATACTAAGACCAAGTGTTCATGAGAATATGGAAGACAAAGAAGACAGAGAGATACGAGATAGATAACCAGAGTTCGATTTGCCGTATTGTAACGAGTTCGATTTGCTTTGTTATAACAAGGTCGTCTACCTGCTGCTTCTGGTAAGTACTAGGCCACGACAAAGCTTTGAGTCGTGTGATCTCTCACCTATCAAGTCCCTTTAGGTGGAGATCAGCGTAACGTAGAGACCTGAGAGGACCCACCTATTCCATTTACTAGTTGGGTCGTTTGTCTTGTCTCTAGCAGTAGCCCATTTCATATTGTACGTTTGGACAGGTTTTGGGAGCTAGACAGTCGCTCTCAAGACGCTCGGTAGACTGTTATATAACTGATAGTGTATTGGTTTATTTTCCCTCTATATATTAGAGGGTGGTGCGCGAAAGTTACGGGAATACCAGACAGACCAGGTGTCTGGTGAACATTTCCCTAGTTGACCTGGAGTACTAGCCCACTGCTCAAGGGCCAGGAAAGAATAAGAGCAGCTACATATTTGTATATCAGGACTCTATATTGCGGTTATCTCGGAAGTCTAACAACAAGGCTTCCCTTTGTATTAATCTCTCTTTTGCCTTCAGAAATCTCCGGCGTAAACAAGTGTTCACCGGAGAACGTTCGACTCTTAAGCGCTCCTGTGAGGACCAGAAGGACATCCGACGGCCCACACCAGGAACCCTCTCTCTCACCACAAACTCTCACGGCCCCGGCGAGGGTCTCATTACCAAGACAACGAACCTACGAGGACAGCACAAGGTAACACACGCCTCCTTGCTGTGCGACTCTGGTATTATATCAGTAGTCGCATTTCCAGGTTCACTGTACGCCCCTGCACCGCGGTAAAAGTTTCACCGACTTCGCGACAACTGGTGCGCGTGCCCGGATCTTGGTATCGTGATATCACCGGATCAAAGAGAGTTTGAGATGAGGGTTTCCTGTCAAGCGTCTATATTCAAGATGGCTTCACATGGAACTACGAGAGGAGGACGTCGGGGACGCGGTGGTCGCAGTGTGGCGACGCGTCAGTCGAAGCGTCTTCAAGGTCTTCCGCCTGACGAACTACCCGACTTGGATGCTGTTCAGAAGGCGGCACGCGAGAGGAGGAAGGCTGCACGTGAAAAGGAAGCAGCCGAAGAGGTGAACGTCCCGGAACCGGCGGTCGAAGACCAGCCTGCTGAGGAGCCCGAAGCCCAAGAGACACCCGATGTGTCTGGCGAACAAGGTTCCCAGGAAGGTCCGTCCGAAGCTGAAGCTTCTGGTGACGAGGTGGCCACTACCTGTGAGGGTGGTGATGAGGCGTCTGAGGGAGGCGCCGACGTGGTTGAGTCCCCGGAGGTCATTGACTTATGTTCTGAGTCGACGACTTCTGGGAAGTCCGTGGGAGAAGTGAAAACGGAACCCGGACTGGTTGATGAACGTGTCTCTAAGGCTTCAATGTCCGAAGACACTCCGATGTCCGATGACATGCCGATGAAGTGCGAAGATTCTCTGAAGACACCGTCTGATGAGTCTGGGAGGGCTGATTCGCTGGATAGAGAACGCGCCCTAAAGTACGTACGCCGTGAGTTCCGCCGCTGGAGGGACATGGACGTTGGAAGAATTGTTCCGCCGAAGGTTGAATACGCCTGGCGAACAGCGAAGCCTGACGCAAATGTCTTTCAGAAGGCTGCGGCAGCGACGGGCGACTTCATCAAGTGGCGGCGTTCTTCAGTATTTCCAGAAGACATGTGGATATCGGAAATCTGCTTGAGGCGCCATAGTTTTGGCCGAATCCAAGACTTGTCGTACGTTGAGATCTCGATGAATACTCTGGCGGCACCCGAGTGCGTCGCTGTCCTTCAGACGATGCTATACGAGGCAGGATTTGAGTTCCAGAACCTGCTACCAAGGTGGTCGCAGACCCAAGCGTCTGCTATCTTCGAACCTCAAGTGCGTAGTGTGGCGACGGAGCTACAGAGCAGACTTTCTGAAGAACTGGTTGAGTGGGCCACTGTGACCGCCAGGTCACAAGTTAATCGACTCCCAGAAGACAAGAAGGCAGGCAACGAAGCACGTCAAGGCGAAGATGATGGTGTATTGCATGACGAGAACGCTGACCTACAAGGACGACAGCTGATCATGAGACTCCGGGTAACCGGGCTCAGAGTGACGCATAGCTCTGATGGGTCTAGCAGTGGAGAACCGCCGCAGTCCAAGCGCTTGCAGCATGGCCCCCCGCGACCACAAGTCTCGTCAACACCATCCGCACTGTCGACGCCGTCGCTGAGTTCACTGCCAATATACGAGAGTCACTTGGATAGCACCCACTTGGAGTCCGGAGTACCAATGTCTGAAGATCGAGGCAGTTTGCAGACCCTGATGACCGATGCACCTGTGCCAAGTGTTATTGGGACTTCGCGTACGTCTGACGACCACTCGTCGGGACTCCAGACCTCTCGTGGAAGCTCTACAGACTCGTCGCTGATGTCTATGAGTCGTTCGCATATGCCATTGTCTGTCGGAGGTCTTGCGATGATCGCCCAAGGTGCTGATGCTGGAGGAATGATCGCCGGAGAGTCTATGGGGATCCAGGTGACACGAACGCTGATGCCGGTGAAGTCGGAGCCTGAAGACTTTGACATGTCGGAAGAGAAGCCCGAGTTTCCAGAAGTGAAGTCCGAGAGACAGTTGTCTACCAGAGATTCTGTGCAAGACTTTGTTTACCGGACGCCAGAAGCTCCGCCATCTTCCGCCTCGAGTCACAGGACAAGTCACCGGAGCAGACATCAGAGTCTGAAGAGCGAGGATCGCCAGAGAGTGTCTTCCAGACGCTTGAGTTCTGTTGCATCAAGCCACACTTGAAGTTCTCAGAGATCAGGCCCAGCGCAGATCGAATTGAACGCTATGCGGCAGCAGCAGGAGTGGCAGCGTCGAATGGAACAAGAGCAGAAGGAGTTTCTGGCCAGAGAACGTCTGGAATCCATGGAACATGAACGTCGACGTGAACAATGTGAAATCGATACGCGTCAGCAGATCCAGACCCTCACCGACCGTTTACCTGAGTCTGAGAGCGCCAGACTGGAAGCCCAGAGGCGCGTGGATGACTTGGAAGAACGTCGGAGTCAAGCGTCAGAGTCCAAGCTCAAGTATCATTCGATGTCGTCTGAGAAACAAGCGTCTGAGAGACAGGTGTCCGACGAACAAGCTTCCGGTAAACAGTTTTCCGACAGACAGCGTCTGGAGACCGAGTTTACAGACCGCTGGAAACAACGGGAAGCCGAGGCCGAAGCCGAACGTGCGCGTTGGGCAGACGAGCTGAAACGTGACTGGATTTCGCAAATGGAGACCTTACGACAGCGGGTGCACGACGTGGAGGCGGAGCGCGACAGGGACCGAGAAAGTTCCCAGAACATGCAACGCTTCCAAGCCGGAGAGTTGAGGAACCTTCGTGCAACACTGTCCTAAGTTCAAGGGGTCGCCCACCCTGAAGTAGCAACTTCAACCCAGATCTCCGGTGAACATGACCCTAAACCGGCAACCGTGAACAGTGGGGATCCGGGAGACCGTACACCTGGGGTTAGGGGATCGGAAGGAGTTGCCAGTAAGGGTAGGGTTACACCCATTAAAACGACGGAGGCCTTCCATCCGCCTCTTCCCCTACGGAGATCGGCCGACACCAAGCGCGCAAAGGCTGGAAGGCATGGCGCGGCCACCGCGGCCACTACGACGACCCAGACGGCTCAAGCGGCTCCCCTGACCGAGGTCAAGACAGAAGGAAGGCGCCCAGCGACTCCCAGGCGCGATGGACACCGGAAACCAAGCGAACGACGCTCTGAAGACGGCCGGGACGCTCCTCGGAGGTCTGGAAGACGCGGGAATGACCCAGACCCTGGTGGAAGCTCCAGCGACTCAAGCTCGGACTCCGGAAATTCGTCATCCGATGACCTGGACCCTCCGGAGGTCGTCAACCTGACTGCGTCCCATGGACAAGATGGAACGACCCTGTTGACCATGAGGTCCTTCATAAATTCAAGTATCATCGGAGAATTCGATCCCCGGGCGACATTACGAGAGCGTGTTCACTGGTGGGAGCGTTTCGTGAACATGGCATCCCAGGGAGCATGGACGAACAAGACCCGCATACAAGAACTCAAGCTGAAGCTCCCGGTGTCTGCCAGAGATTGGTTTAACCAGCTTCCGAAGAGCGTTTCCCACGACTGGAAGGAATTATCGTCGGAGTTTCGCAGGCGCTATTGCAAGGCCCGGTCGTCATACTCCGAGAGATATTTCACGATGGAAATGAAGAGCTCAGATACTCCGTTGGACTTCTTTTATCGCCTGAACTGGGCCGCCGGAAAAGCTGAGGTTGACTTCAGGAAGTCTTCCCGACGTCTGGAGAAACACGTCCTGAGGTACATTACCAAGCTGAAGGACGAACGTCTGAAGATCGCGTTGCAAGGTCGGAAGTTCAGGAGTAGTTCGGACTTGAAATATGCTCTGCAACAAGACGAAGACGTCTGGAGAACTGGTGATCAGGAAACGACTACAAGAAACCGAGACTTCCGAGCAGACAATCTCCCACGTGGACAGTTTAAGCCGAAGTGCATGGGGAAGACGTACCTCGCCAAGGAAGCAGACTCGGATGCCTCTGATGATGCCGATGTGGATGCCAGAACCCAGGAGAAGGATGCCAGAGCCTCGTCGTCAGAACATGATCGCGAGATGTCCGGCGTACAATCTTCGTCTGGTGCACAAGCTGCTTCTCAGGCACCTGGTGGTACTGATTGGACTCAGACTCTGACAAACGAAGTCTATCGGGTCATGGACAACATGGGATGGCGACCGCCGCCCCAGTCTCCCTGAGGATCATCAGGTCGAGACTTCCAGCAGACACGTCGTGATAACCCTGACTACTGGAACAAGTTCTGCGAGAAGTGTCGTCGCTCAGGTCATTCGGAAGAGAACTGCTGGAGAGACATTGTCTGTGACCGGTGTCAGGAGAAAGGTCATCCGAGCAGGTTGTGTCGAGTACCGCCGTGTGAAGTTTGCGGAAAGGTGCACCCCGGGAGACCGTGTGAATACATCAAAACTCTGGAATCCCTCAAGAAACTAGCCCGTCAAGGTGCACTGAAGGACCTGCCGGATCACCTGCTGGAGAAACTCCTGGGTGACGAGGCTGACTCTGGGAAACAGTTAAACTAGCAAGCCCGTCAGATGGGGATCCGAAACGCGCCGGGCAAGGCACACCCCAGAGTTATGTGTTCTAGTGTACGTAGGACCGGAGCTCAAAACGACCCAACCTAAAAATCAACATTGCATGACCGCTTTAGCTCAAGCATCAGCCATGTCTTCAGAAATTCCGCGTCTGAGAGACAGTCCATCGGACCTTCCGAGAGACTGTTCACCAGACTTTCCGAAGGACAATGAATCGCCCCTGGACGACACGATCCAGTTTCGTCTGAAGGACGGGGAATGTTATGGCTGGTGGGAGGATCACTACCCTGATCCTGCAAAGCGTGATGTGGTTATGGTACATGGTGCTGTCAATGATCATCGGACCAAGATTCTCCTGGACACTTAACATCTTGAGTTACGACTTTGCGCGTAAGCTCGGACTCAAGCTGAAGTCACACAAACAAACAAGGGTGTCTGGGATGGGAGGATTTCCAACGTACATTGGTGCCGGTGCTGAAATTAAGCTGACTCTCGGACCGAGAGTGATTTACATTGTTGATGTCTGGGTCGCGAATATCGGCGAAGGTATAAACGTGCTATTGGGAATGGGATTCATGTTTGTGGCTGGTCTGAGGATCAGTGTTCGTGAGGGACTGGTATCTATGCCAGATGAAGTCGTAGTGATGATGTGCAGCTGGGAACGTGGTGATCATATCGGTCGAAACAGGTCCATCAGACCAAGTGAGGCTGTACTTCTGGGGCCTGGTGAAGAGTTTGTTGTTCGGTTTGACTATGGCCCGACGAACCCACAACGAGAGGTCGTGTGGGCAGGACGTGGAGACCGTTGGGTGACGCAGTTGATTTATGCATCTCGGTCTTGGCCTGTGGCGGCGCGCGTGGTGAACATTTCGGACAAGAATACGTGGGTGAATGAATTTTCTGATGTCGCAAGGATTGTGGAGTATGGGTTTTTCCCACGACATGGTCGCTTCGTACGGCCAGGCTCTGCAGCCTACCGCGACTGGGAAGTTTTGATTCTGGAGAACACTCCGTCACCAGAAACCAAGAAACGTCTGAAGGCAGAAGCGGACCTGGAGGCTCTGATACCTCAATCTCCGTGTGTGGGTCATCCAGTATACCCTTGGCCGGCCAAGATTTTGCAACGTCCAAGGCTGGATAATGCTCGAGTACAGTTCGTGAGGCCCACATCGGCCCCGCGAACAAAACGAGTTCGTTTCGCTTTGGACGTGGCCACGCAGATAGATGATCGTGTGGATGCTGAAGAAGGAGAGACCCGAGAAGTCGCTGTGGATACCAGGGATTTGGAAGTGTCGTCAGAAGGAACAGCTCTGAGAGACTCTGGAAACATACCTGTAATGTCAAGTACCAGTGAGGATGAACCTGTTCTGAGTGACCCTGATGTTTCTGGTGAACTGTCTTTGGGAGATGATGATCCGACAGACAGTTCGGGGGACATCCCTATCCAGTGTATGCCAGGCACCCCTGTGGAAAAGCTTCGTGTGGAGTACGAGCGGTGCATGCGAGTCACGAATGAGGAACTAGATCTGGAACCTGGTGTTTACATACGGGAAGGAACGGAGCTACTCTCTCAGCTGCGTGATCAATTGGTTATGTTACCTGAGTTGGAAGAATTGACTCCTGAGTGTGACATTGACAAGGCTGATGTCGGAGTACCTGGGAAAACGACACCGGAGATGGAGCAGAAACTCAGAGACATCTTGAAGTATCACCGGAAAATCTTTCTAGGAGACGGCAATGCCGCATCTGACCCGGCAAGGGGCGTGTTCTGCGACTTGGATGTGGGAGATGCAAAACCTGTTCAACGTGCAAGGTCCGTTGCCCCTCACCTGATGATCAAGGTGTATGAACTCCTGAAAAAAGCTCCTGGAGACCGGACTCATCGAGTATTCAACTTCGCCCTGGGCTTCACCGATTGTGATTGTTCTCAAGAAGAATGGTGTGGATAGACGCATGTGCATTGATTATCCAGTGGTGAATGGTTTTATCCAGTTGTCGCGTTATCCGTTGCCCCTGATAGACGATCTGCTGATTGGATTTGAGGCAGCGTTGTGGTTTATGAGTCTGGATATGGCTAGTGGCTTTTGGGCCGTCCGGATGACGGAGCGTGCAAGGCTGATTTCGGCGTTCATTTGCCCATTCGGACATTTCCAGTGGGTAAGAATGCTCTTCGGTCTGAAGAACGCACCTCTGGTATACCAGGCTATGCTGGATAACTGTCTGTGGGGGTTCGTGAGGTTGTCGCCTGAAGCAGAAGCTGAAGTTGACCCGGATGTGCTGGAATTTCTGAAGTTGGAACCCCAGAACTCTGACGAACATAGTACGGTTTCTGGTGAACAACCTCAGAACTCTGATGAACATTTGTCAGAGTTTCCGGTGCTCACTGACCAAATGACAGGACAGTCTTTCAGAGGAACATCCCTGTCCCGTCCTTCATCGGACCAGTACTAGGTCGAAGTTCCTATATCGACGACATTGCTCATGGGGCACCTACCTGGGATCAACTCTGTGAAGATCTGAACGCTTTGCTCTTCAGACTCAGATACTGGAATATTTCCGTGAGTCTGCCCAAGAGTGAGTTCGGGAAGCTGACGATCCCTTATCTGCCACATGAAATTAGTGCCGAAGGACTGAGGGCTACGCCGAAGATTGCCAAAGGAGTGGAGGAACTGCCGTTCCCATCGACACTCAAGGGGGTACAAAGTTTCATGGGAAGTCTGAACTATTACAATAAGTTTATCGGAGACTTGCCGGTGATCGCTGCAGTACTCTACGAGTTGTCTGATGAACAGATTCGGGCTGGTCGAGATTTGGCTCGTGCCAAAGAAGCCTTCGAGATTCTGAAGCGCAAGATCGTCTCGACACCGCTCCTCAGACATCCAGATCGTACCAGACCTTTCGTCATCATACCTCACGCGAACCCGTGGGTTGCTTCGGCTGTCCTAGGACAAGAGTACGATGGAGTGATACACCCCGTACGGTTCACCGGACGCGTTCTAAACGAGGCAGAACTCCGGTATCACATCGCAGAAAAGGACGTCATCGCGATCCTCAGAGTTCTGGAGAACTTCCGAGCTCTGGTGGACACGAGTCCGGTGATCACGGTGTACACTAGGTACTCGGTGTTGAAATGGCTGTTGACGTCGAGCTCTAGCGATGGTCGGAACGTGAAGTGGGGGATGAAGTTATCTCACTGGAACCTGGAGATCCGTAGAATCCAGCGTGACGAAGATGGCCTCCCAGCCATTCTTGGAGCGGGTATCACACCCCGTGAACACCTCGATGAGGTCTCCGAAAATCTCATCCCCGTCAAGGGGCGAGTCAAACCCCCAGCGCCCATCAGTGTGGAGATGCTGGAGTCTGACTACCGAGGATGTGTCCTGAGTTTTGATGGTGCTTGCCAAGACGTCTACCCGTCTAGGAAGCTGCGGCTGTGTACTTTGGGAACTCCCCGGATGGAGTGTCTTGGAGGCCCAAGGTTTTGCTCTGAAAGACGTCACTGTGAACGCCTCAGAATACTGTGGTTTGATCAACGGATTGAGGTTAGCCCTGGAACGTGGTATTCGGGACTTAGTGGTTGTCGGAGACTCTCGTATTGCTATTCAACAAGCTCAAGGTCTGATCAACTGTAATCAGCCGAATCTACAGCGGAAGTTAGCCAAGTTCGAGTCTCTGAAGCCCAAGTTCCAGTCCCTGAAGTTAGTACACGTGAAACGTGTGTTTAATCAGGCGGCCGATTAGCTGACGTCCAAGACCCTGGCGCTCGGCGAATCCTGGCGGGTTCAGGACTCCGATGAACTGACTCATCTGCAACTGGTGTCCAAGATTCACGAGAAGTTGATGAAGTCTCCCGAGGTGGTGTCTTCTGATGCTCCGGACGATGTTCACCAGACCTCTGGTAAACAAGATGGTACACTGGAGGTGGATGAACCAGGACCAGAGTCTGCACCACTGCCTCACGCGGCCAAGATCTTTGCTGCCATTACCCGTGCTCAGAATCAGGCGGATACAAACCTACCAGACGATGTGGAAGCACGTGAACCTATGGGCCCACTGGAGTTCCAAGAGGAACGTTGGCGGCGGATTAAAGTTCACCAGACTCAAGATGTTCATCTGGCGGAACTTATCAAGTTTCTCAAGGGTGACGTGGGAAATTTGCCACGACCTCGAGTAAGGAAGCTTGCCAGGATTGCCGATGACTTCTTCTTGGATTCCAGAGATGTTCTGTACCGCCTCAGACGTGCTACCAGAGAACGTCCGCGGGACATGGTTGATGAACTCAGACTTGTGGTTCCCAGAGACTTGCATGCCGACATGCTGCATTATGCTCATGGGGATTACCAAGGTGCTCACCAGGGAATCAAGCGCACGTTTGAGAAGCTAAGCTCCGAGTTCTACTGGATTGGTATGTACGCTGACGTGGAAAGATTTGTCAAGGAGTGTACGGACTGTGCTAGCGGCAAGGGGCGTCCCCCAAATCCTGGCCCGTCGCCCGGCAACATCGAGCCCAGTCGACCTTTTGAAGTGGTGTCCATGGATTTCGTGACGCACATGCCAAAGTCTGCCAGAGCCAACACGTTCTTATTATTGTTCCAAGACATGTTCTCCGGGTACGTGATGGGTAAGTCTATGAGTATTACTACGGCTCAAGACGTCGCTGAAGCTTACGAGGAACGTGTCTTCCGGAACTTCGGAGCTAGTTCTCTGATACGCCATGATCAGGATCCTCGGTTCATGAGTGAAGTGTTCAAGTGTTTCCGGGACCTTCTGGGAAGTAGACAACGAGCGACTCTGGCGTACCGTCCCCAGGCAAACGGCCAACAAGAGCAGTCTGTTCAGACAGTCGTGCGTGCTATCAAGGCATACATCGTCGAAGCTGACCAGAGTGACTGGGACGACCACGCCGAACGTCTGATGTTCGCCTTGAACACTTCCTTTGATGCGACCCCTTTGGAAACACCTTTCTTTCTGGTGCACGGGTGGGATGCTCATGGGACTGTGTCCGCGATGCTTGGTCCAAAGCCTTCTGGTGTACAAGAGCGCACTGCTTATGAGTGGCGTCGGAAGATGCAGCGAGATTACAGTTACGCTCAAGCATGTGCCGAAGAACTTCAGAAGAAGGCCAAGCGGGAACGTTCTGAAAAACAAACCCGAAAGTGGAAGGAGTTGTCAGAACGCCTGAAGTCCGGATTTGCCGTCGGAGATGCCGTGTGGTTATACATCCCCAAGGTACAGACGGGGCTGAGTCGAAAACTCGCACACATGTGACATGGTCCTTTCCGTATTGAAGAAATGTTGGATGACTTCCGTGTGAAACTCAAGGTCGAGGACACCGGGTATCGGGTGAACCCTTGGGTTCATGTGAGTCGCCTGAAACCGAGAGCCTTGTTTCCCAGAAGACCTACTGTGGAACTCGATGTCCATAGAGACGACGACTTGATGCGGCGCTGTTGCCAGAAGACAGTTGGGAACCTGACACCGAGAATGATGAATACGAAGTGGAAAAGATACTGGATACTCGGTGGAGCAAGCGTACCAGGACCTCTAAAAGACTTCGGGAATACCTGGTCAAGTGGAAGGGGTACGATGAAGCAGAGTGGTTACCCTTGTCAAAGCTGAACTGTGGCGCCTTGCTGTATGAGTTCAATCAGAGCGCACGAGCGCGAGCTCGTTTCCAAGCAATGCAATCTGGAGACGATCACCCCAGAGTATAAACTCCAGAACCTACTCTGAAGACTCTGGTGAGCACCACTGTTCACCAGACGGATGTACTTCAGAGATGAGGCGTCTGAGAGACATGTCTTTCAGAGATGTGATTTCGGGAATACGTGTTTTCTAGAGATGGTGGTTGATATGTGAATTTGTATGGAGATGATTTTGTGATTGTGTATTTACGATGGAATGTTTACGAGTGGATTATGACGATGCTACGAGAAGAAGATGAATGAATGACACGAGGATGTTAAAGGAGAAGGTGGCTGGGGAACTATATTTGGAATTGTTACTACGCTACGATATGCAGACGACTAAGTTGTTCTGAAAGAAGAAGTGTAGTTCCCCGGAAATGCCACGAAGTGTATACCAGACTTCTGGCGTACTTACTTCAGAGAGACAGGGTTCTTGGCACGTTCTGCAGGCGTCAGAGCTTTCTTCCGGAGGTCGGATGGCACGAATTGCATCCAGTCCCTGTCGGAAGATGCTGCGGCCCACTGTGTGCGCGCCGGTTCAGCTGAGTCGATAGCCTCAAGCTGCTTGCGCAAGCTCAGGCACTTGGGACCTCCGATCTTACGTGCACGCGGGTCTTGCCAGATCCACGGGCAATATTTGTCCGGGACCTTCCAGATGCCGGGCTCAAACATTAGTGTCTACGGAAAATCCTTGTGCTTCAGAACCTTGGACACTACCGCTTGATATTGACGCAACAGAGACACCCGGCGAAGCCCACGTTCATTGTGCTGTTCGCCGGACAGCAGGTCAGCGTCAGGGTCCATTATCACCCAGTGGGTGCGTTCCCATAGCGCTTGTGCGTTCTTGTTCATCAGGAACGCGAGTTCTTCGATGTCCGCCTGAACCAAGGGACAGAGGTCTTCAGATGAAAGTAAAGCTCGGTCCGGCGGTTCTGGTACATGACTTCCCACGGAGCCGGCACCTCGTCCAGTAGAGCTTGGTACTTCTTGGAATTCCAGCGTTTCTTCAGGGGCACCAGACTGTGTCTGTGGGGATCAAAGTCTGGGAACCCGGGAGTCTGCCCGATAGCCGCCTTGGTATCACTCGTCGGCTGAACCGGGATGCCGTAGTACAGCCACGACGAGCAGTGGGTGTCCGGAGCCTCGATAGTCAGCAACTCCTTCGGCGTCAACGACGTGTACGGCTTGGACACCAGGCTTGATTTTCGGAGTTTGCCGGAAGGCTGCTTGCCCGAAGAACTCTTGTGGGACTTGGAGTCACCAGATTTCTTGCCCTTGGAGCTAGGCTTGGGAGAACCCCCAGATTTCTTGTTCTTGGGACTTGACGTGGAGGTGCCACCGGACTTCTGACTGCTCGTCTTGGACCTGGCCGCCTCGTGCACACTGCCCCGCTTGGACTTCTTGGTGGGGATTATTGGACTAGAGTCGTCAGTATCACTGGACTCATAGTCCCGTGGACGTTTGGTGCCAGAACGCGAGTGATCGTTGGACCCCTGGTCATCGGACTCACTGCTGTTGCTACCGGCATCGTTGTCACTGGACTCTTCATCGCTTGAGGAAGACTCCTGTTCACCAGACTCCTTGAAGTTCGGGTCCTTCTGAGGATCGTCCTCAGTAGACTCAGGCTCGCTGATAGGATACGGGACGTGAGCACCCAGAGCTTCCCAGACCGGCGGTTCCTTATCGTCATTCTGGAGACGGCGTAATTCCACTTCGGCCATCTTGTAATACGTCTCAGGCACGTACGAAGCCCACGGAGTCTGGTTCAACTTGCGCCAGTACATCATGCTAACCAGCATTTGTACCAAGGGGCGTCCCGTGAACAGGCTGTGGGCAGGCTTGTCCGTGCGAAGCCACTTCATCGCGGTCTCATACTTGAGCCCAGCGAGCAAGGCTAAGCGCAGGTCCGGGCGAACTTCCTCCGAGACAACTCCATCTGGCAGCACGGTCTGGACCACGTCCTTGGACACCGGAGACTTAGCGCTCGCCGGACGGACCGAGTCAATGCCAGGCGTATAGTTGTTGGGATGATCCTGGGGGACTTAAACACGACGTTTACCAGGAGACTTGTTCGACTTGGTAGGAGACGCTGGCTTGGTCACCAGGCGAGCCTTACCGGATTTCTTGGAAGCGCTCGTCGGGTCACCAGAAACCACCACTCCACCCCCGGTGGACGTCAAGTCTAGCACACGGGTCGTTTTCTGGGCCCCAGCAGCCTGAGCAGAGCGAGCCTTAGCCAAGTGCTCGGCGAAGTCTGGAATCGCAGCCTTGCGCTGATCCACAGCCGTCACGTTAACGATTGTGTCCCAGTCCTCCGGCGGTGCCTTGCCCTCCTGGAAGTTCACCAGAAGCTTTTGGAGACGAACCCAACTGCCGTTCAGCTCCCCGTGTTCGAACAAGTATTCCAGAAAACCCCAGGAGTCCATGGCAGTGGTCGTGGGGCGTGCCTTCAGCAGCTGAATCTCCGCCTGGGAGTCCTTCAGACGCTCTTCCAACGTTGACTTCTCGGTCTCCAGAGCGTCGGTCTGGTCTTGGTAGTGAGATGCGAGGTCACTGGACTCAACGCCCAGACGATCCTCGACCTGACCGGCAGTACGTCGGGCGTCCAATACTTCGTGACGCCAATATTGGCAGTTGAAGACCCACTGACGCTAGAGATCTTCAGACTCGTTCTGAATAGCAGCCGTGTCCACCAGAGACGCGTTGACCTGGGACTCTGCTTGAAGCCGAAGTCGACGATGAGCACCTGCCATTTGCTTCAGGGAACCAGACGTCTTGTACACTCGCTCGGCGAGACGCTGATGAGGGAGGTGCGAGAGGATTGCAGCCAACTCCCGATGAACATCGACGGACCCCATGTGCGCTTCAAGGTTCTGGCGATCACGGCTGTCCACGTGAGGAACGAGCATCTGACTTTCGGTAAAGTCAGGAATCACACGCTCAAGTTCCGAAATGTCTGCCGCCGTGAAACCCTCAAGGCCCACCAGAGCGCCGGGCCCACCGTAGATGTTCGCTATGTGGTTGCCCACACGAAAGTCCTCGGCAAGCGCCGGGACACCAACTAAGAACGGATGTCCTTCGGGCGTTGGCTCGGGGTCCACCCAGTTGGAGGGGTCATGTCTCCCAGTAGTTGCTGCCCAGGAGCGAACAAACTGTCGACCTCAGCAGTGGAGAGAATGTGGGGGCCTCTGGGGAACGAAGAGATGACACTGGAGGTCGAACCCATGGAAGTAGAGGCCGCAGACGTGTTTGGCATGTCCGTGTGATCATCGCCGTCAGCAGCATCAACGCCCTGCTTCGGAGCGGCGGACGCGCTCGACTGTGAGGCTGGGGCGATTAAGCTGCGTCCAGATGACACGGTATTACCGCCGTCACCACCTTGCGATGCTACGGATGCCGAAGCGGGCCCAATGCCCGAGGCGTCGCCTGTAGTAGGAGCCAATGGAGAGCCCCTGGTTGCAGGATTTTCTTCTGACATGCTCGTCAGAAAAGAAATCGGAATGTGACCGTTTATTGGATACGACAGTTGGCTATTTCTGAGTCTGATGGAATCAGACTGAGCGACAGGACGCCAGAGATTCTGAAACCCCGGAAGTTCGGAGAGCGGCACAGCTACACTATGTTCACGGGACCTCTGACGTACTGGCCTGGCCATGATACTCAGTTTGGAGACAGTTCCGCACTGATGAATTATGACCAGGAGGGGCGGTTGACATGCTGTTAAATACGATTTTCGATTGGAATGTGGCCGTTACGCTGTGATGTGATTGGATGAATGATGGATAACTGGGAGAAAGGGGGACACGGGACGAGGGTATGTCCCGTGTGACTATATGATGGATTTGTGGGAGAAAATTGATATATTTAACCTTCACCAGTACTGCAAAGGGGCCCAAGAGATCAGAAGTGTTCCTCGGAAAGTGCACAAACTCCGAGAGACGTAAAACACTCAGTCTGATCACCGGACTTTCCCCGACGATGAGTGCCTAAAGATTGGCAGAAAGTCTCTCAGAAGAACGTATCTCTGAGAGACCTCATCCCGTTGCCGTCCTGTGTGACGATGATGGTTCAAGGAATACTATTATACCCACAAGATACCAAGTATCGCGCACCGGACGTAGCGCACCCCGCGCATATCCCAACTGGACTTCGTGCGTTGTAGCATACGTGCTCCGCACCCTAAAAACACTCATGGATTTCTGGTATCACGCATGGAAACTCTGATATCACACCATGAAGTCTGACGTACATGAGTCTGACGTACATGAGTCCGACGTACATGAGTCCGACGTACATGAAGTCCGACGTACATGATTCTGGTGAACAAGTCTGATGTGTCCGGCTTATACAAGCAATATTCCAGACATCACCAGTTTCCGATGAACAGACTCCGACGTACAAGACTCCGATGATCAGACATAAGTGTCACGACTCTGGTATCACGACTCTGATGTACATGATTCCGGAGTACATGGTTCCGATGAACATGTCTCCGATGAACATGATTCCAGACTCCTGATGAACAGGATACCAGTCTCCTCTGACACTCTGAAGTCCACCCCATACTGAAACCAAGTGTACCCAACACGACCTCACGCAATCAAGTGGCACGCAACCCACTCTAAGTGTCGACTCGACAAGATCCGCTGTACCGACTACCATAGTGAGCCCAAGTGAAGATTCCTGAGTATACTGAGACCAAGTTTACCTGAGAATGTAGAAGACAGAAGACAGAGAGATACGAGATAGATAACCAGAGTTCAATTTGCCGTATTGTAACGAGTTCGATTTGCTTTGTTATAACAAGGTCGTCTACCTGCTGCTTCTGGTAAGTACTAGGCCACGACAAAGCTTTGAGTCGTGTGATCTCTCACCTATCAAGTCCCTTTAGGTGGAGATCAGCGTAACGTAGAGACCTGAGAGGACCCACCTATTCCATTTACTAGTTGGGTCGTTTGTCTTGTCTCTAGCAGTAGCCCATTTCATATTGTACGTTTGGACAGGTTTTGGGAGCTAGACAGTCGCTCTCAAGACGCTCGGTAGACTGTTATATAACTGATAGTGTATTGGTTTATTTTCCCTCTATATATTAGAGGGTGGTGCGCGAAAGTTACGGGAATACCAGACAGACCAGGTGTCTGGTGAACATTTCCCTAGTTGACCTGGAGAACTAGCCCACTGCTCAAGGGCCAGGAAAGAATATGAGCAGCTACATATTTGTATATCAGGACTCTATATTGCGGCTATCTCGGAAGTCTAACAACAAGGCTTCCCTTTGTATTAATCTCTCTTTTGCCTTCAGAAATCTCCGGCGTAAACAAGTGTTCACCGGAGAACGTTCGACTCTCAAGCGCTCCTGTGAGGACGAGAAGGACATCCGACGGCCCACACCAGGAACCCTCTCTCTCACCACAAACTCTCACGGCCCCGGCGAGGGTCTCATTACCAAGACAACGAACCTATGAGGACAGTACAAGGTAACACACGCCCACCTTGCTGTGCGACTCTGGTATTATATCAGTAGTCGCATTTCCAGGTTCACTGTACGCCCCTGCACCGCGGTAAAAGTTTCACCGACTTCGCGACACACTACGTCAGGATTGCTCCGACGTCGTTGACGCTTTATGATCGGGCACACCCGGTGTCAGGCCCGGTGGGCGTGCGACGGAGTCGCCGGGTGCCAAGTACCTCCCACTAAGGTGGGAGTCCACAGGGTCGTTGCTGAGCTCAGGCTCTGACCCGTAGCTGCAATACTTGCAGCGAGCACCTCGGTGCCCTCGACGTGGCATCGAATGCTCAAACGGCAAGCGCAGTAGAGCTACATGCGCCTCGAGCGCGTGTTTCAAGGGTCTATGACCCTTTAACAACACTGGCCTATGGCCCGGAGCTTCGCGATCATGAAGCGAAGATGGTTCGTGATGAACAACTGTCTAAAGACGTTCTGTCTAAGCGACACGTGGTGATGGAAGCGGATTCTATCCGATCACCTGACGCTGGAAGCGTTCAATGGGTATGACTATGTCATGAGGCAACTGGATGCCAGGGATGCCAATGCATTGGACCCCGCATGCTGCATAGCAGAAGGAGGTAGGTATGCTCCTCCTGAGCGACAGCTTAGCTGTCTGGTACTCGTTTTCGTGTCTACGACTGTGCTGAGCACGTGTATCCACAAGACACAGTGTCTGTGACACATAGTGGCGCTTGCGCCTGCTTCACGGACAACTTGGGCATCAAGACCTGCACACAGTGCTCATTAGAGTGTAACGGGGATGTTACACGAATGTTTCTCGTTGGTGTGTGACACACGTGGATACATTTATGTGGGTACACAATGGTGTGTGACACTCATGGATACTTTTATGTGGGTACATAATGGTGTGGCACACACGAGTAGATACGTAGATGGCCTCAGTGCCTCACGTTGCATTTTGATTAGGAGCCTTCGGTTCTATTCAAGAACCAAGTAGTCCACAAAATACGGGACTCACACAATCAGTGTCCCTATAATAAAAGGACTACCACTAATTATGTAAAATGCAAACTGAATTGTATTGACTTTATCGCCCTCATCCTAAATGTATTGACTTTATCGCCCTAATCCTAAATGTAACGGATTTAGTATCTAGCATACTAAATCCTAATCAAAATGCAACGTGAGGCACTGAGGCCATCTACGTATCTACTCGTGTGTGCCACACCATTATGTACCCACATAAAAGTATCCATGAGTGTCACACACCATTGTGTACCCACATAAATGTATCCACGTGTGTCACACACCAACGAGAAACATTCGTGTAACATCCCCGTTACACTCTGATGAGCACTGTGTGCAGGTCTTGATGCCCAAGTTGTCCGTGAAGCAGGCGCAAGCGCCACTATGTGTCACAGACACTGTGTCTTGTGGATACACGTGCTCAGCACAGTCGTAGACACGAAAACGAGTAAGACAGCTAAGCTGTCGCTCAGGAGGAGCATACCTACCTCCTTCTGCTATGCCGCATGCGGGGTACGACTAAACTTCCTCTGTGCCGTGCACACCTACACAGCCCCGCTGCACATTGGTATTCCTTCACCAATTGTTTCTTTAGCTTTTGAGTTTTTGAAGACGTTGTACTATAAGAATGTGTCGAAACAACGAAGTTATAGCTGCTGTCATTGGAGATACTGCAGCGGGGCTGCGTAAAAGTGCACGGCACAGAGGAAGTTAAGGTGACTCGTAGAGTCCTGCTTGCAAGGCACCAGCCTTCGGTTCTATACAAGAACCAAGTAATCCACTTAATACGGGGCTAACACTATTAATGTCCCTAAAACAAAAGGACTAACACTAATTATGTAAAATGCAAACTGAATTGTATTGTCTTTATTGCCCTAGTCCTTAATGTAACGGATTTAGTATCTACCATACTAAATCCTAGCCAAATGTAGTGTGTGGCTCTGAGCTAACTGCCAACAATTGGCTATATATGTGACGTGTGAGATACACGATGTGTCATACACAGATCTGTGACTTGTGCTTACGCCCGGTGTCTGCCACACCACTGAAGCCATAGCGCACAGCGCCGTGTAACCCCGTTACACCCTCCCCCACCAAACTGTGGATACGCAGTATCTACAACTGCCAGCATAACTGCCTAGTCAAGGACTGTCATCGGCAACTTTCCGATAAAGGAGATCTCTCAACCGAGAGTGAGTGTGCGCGCTGGCTCAACGAGCACATTCCCCCATTCGCCCCAGCGAGCCTACTACTCCTCGGGTGCATTGTGTCCCGGCGTTTCCGCTTCAGCGACCTCGCGCTTCCCCGCTCGAGCCTTCGGCTCTTCACACGCCTTTCATCGCGGAGTACTTCGCGGCATCTCGCCTTCGCTACGGAGCGAAACCCATGAGCAACCCGGCCGCAAGCGACAGCGGCGGTAGCGGTGGTTCGTCGTTTGACGAGTACAAGACAGCATCACCGATGCGCGACCCGCGTCGCTCTCCTACGGAGGAAGGGGAGATCGAAGTGGACTGTGAGGAGTCCGAACAGGGCGATGCCCCTCAGCCTCCTGCTCCTGAGAGCACTCGGACGACCCGGGGCTATGAGCGAAGCTCTCCACGCGACCCGCGTCGTTACGCTATTCCTCGGCAGCTGCACACTCCGAATCCATTCCCTGAGGGACCTTCGAGCCTCGTGCTCAACGCACTGCGCAACGCGCCACCACTTCCTGCTCGCGATGAGCCTGAGCCGCACGAGGGTGCCGAAGAAACGATCACCAACCCTTTGGATGAGGCGCATGAGGCCTCGATGAGCGGCGCTCAGGAGTCACGACGACCGGTCCCTCTGGACATCTTGGGTACTCCGTCGCGGCGCGACTACGGCTTTGAGCCTCGGGATCCTGCTGAACAGGTGAAGCAGCTAATGGCGCAGCCAAACCTTCGCGGGTACGCCATAGGCGCTGCTCCTCGCACAGTGGCTGAGACCCATCAACGACTAGGGCTCCATGAGCGTTTCCTGACCCCGCACGTGTGCACATTCGTCGAGTATCGACAGCGCTTGGATAAGCAACGGCGACGTGAGTCTGTGCCTCAGATGAGGACTTACCCACTTCTTCTCCAAACCGGTGAGACCACCAGGGACTACATGGTCCATGTGGCCACCTGGGCTGAGGCTTCTCGCAAGCTCGCGTCGTTTGATCGGCTCATGGAGAGCTGTTCCGAGGTGGACGTCCGCCTCGCTCGAGGTCTGCTCTTCCAGTACGCGAAGGTGCGCGTGCGGCCCGGCCGCTTTCCTCGTCACACGACGGCAGTGGCACCTGCCGCTCAGTCCACCACTCCTGCTTCGCAGGGCGCTCCTTCAGTCTCCGGAGGAGACTCACTGGCTGTACCAGCCACGGACCAGAGCTTGAGCTCAGCTGCTAGTCCGTCAGCTTCTCACACTAGTGGTGAGAAGCGGGAGTCGACCGAGTGGTTGACTTCGAGCCCTTCGGGCGCTCCCGATCGTCGCGAACAAAAGCGTCCACGACGTCAGGGCAGTCCTGCCTCAGGGGGCCCTGGAACTCCCATGAGTTTTGGGAATGAGGATACCCACGCCACTTCACCAGATACTGGTTTTGACCACGGTGGCGACGACGCGCTATCAGGCGCTCCACGTGGTAGTGGGGAGTCCCCTGCTCGTCGAGCAACGGCGGAGGAGGCTGACTCATTGCGCTACGTGATACTCGATGAGTGTGATGAGCGTTATCTGTCACGGAACGCCTGGTATCAGCTTGATCGCTCAGTCGTGACTCTCCAGAGTCAGACTCGGTCTCTTCAAGAGAACATGGAGAACGTTTGGCATTCGCATGCCCGTCTCGCTCAGGACATGGAGGAGATTGAAAGCCGGATGGCTTGGCTCGAAGGTCCTCAGTCCCTGACTGCTCGCCTGCACCAGCAGGAGCTTCAGCTCGCTGAGTTGCGGGGTCAGGTGACGTTGCTGCTGCAGATGCCGCAGCCTGGGCACGTGTCGTCGGTGCCAGCGCCTCCGCGCTCACCCCCGCGGGGTCCCGATATGGCTTAAGCAAGCCGGCGTAGAACACCGGGTGTGTTCGCATCCGCTTTGGCAAGTCAAGCGTGTATGCCAGGCCCTTCTTGGCCACGACCGTAAATGGTCCGATGAAACGCGGACGCAATTTCGTCTTAAAGACACTTGACACTGCATGTGTAGGTAGGTTCTTAGCGTTTAATAAAACCTGGTCACCGACCTTAAATTCCCATACATTGCCTCTGCCTTTTGCATCAGCCTGTTCTTTCTGAACGTCTTGGCTTTCGGCCATCGCGTCACGCACACGGCGTAATACGCTCAATCTCACTGAGAGGAAGTCATCGACTTGTTTACGCACAGCAGAAGGGCTGATATCAGCAAGCTCTGAGTCGAGCGACGGCACAGCCTCTCCCCCACTAAGCCTGAGGCCACCACGTGGCGGAGTGAGCTGGGCACGCGGATGCGCAAGGCCGTTCACGTAGAACGGGGTGAAGCCTGTCGAGGCATGCACCGCATTGTTCATTGAGAACTCGACGAGAGGGAGCATAGCGCTCCAACGCTTCGGCGTTTCAGCGCATACGCTGCGGAGGATGTCCACCAGGACGCGATTCACGCGCTCAGTCTGACCATCGGTCTGCGGATGATCCGCCGTGGACATGTCCGGTCGAGTGCCAAGCACCTCAAAGACGGACGTCCAGAAGTGAGCCGTGAAACGGGGGTCTCGATCCGAGACAATGGTCTCTGGCAGCCCATGCTGGCGGAAGTCCCGATCGATAAAGATCGTTGCTGTACCAGCGACATCGACGGTATCCGGCACAGCCGCAAGATGAACCATCTTGCTCAGACGGTCAACAAAGACCACAACGCCCGTGTTGCCTGCCGTATCCTTTGGCAGGCCAAACACAAAGTCCATACTGACGGACTGCCAACACCCAGAGGGTACAGGCATGCGGCGAGGGTTTAACCCGCTGACACGTCTCGCACGTGTGCACATATGTGCTGACCCACTTATACAGCTCCGGCCACCAGTACATGGTCTTCTCGTGACCGAGGTGGCCGCTTGTGGGCGTGTCGTGGGCCTCATAGACGATACGGTACTTCAGGTCCTCATCGTGAAGAACCACAGCAGACCTCCTTCCAGGCTATAGCGCTGGAGTCTCGCCTTCAGGCGTCGTGACAGAGTCACCTTTGAGTCCTTAAACTCATCGCTCCCTAGAGCTTGAAGCAGCGCGACGCAAGAGTCGTCCTGAGCGTACGCTGCTCGAACCATGTCCGTCGTCCGTCACGGACGACGTCACCGAGGTGACATGAGATAACTCATAGTCCGAGCGACGCGATAGCGCGTCAGCGAGGACGTTCTGCCTGCCAGGCTTGCACTTCACCTCGAAGTTATACTCCGCAAAGAAGGAGAGCCATCGGGCCATCCTCTGCGAGAGGTGAGGCGACTGCGTCGCTGTGCGTAGTGATGCATGATCCGTGTAGATCACGAACGGCTTGGAGCCGAGCAGGTGAACCCCGAATTTGACGAGAGCGTACTTCATCGCAAGTAGCTCCTTGTCATGAACTGGATAGTTCTTCTCAGCAGCCTTGAGCTGTCGAGACTCAAACGCGATAACGCGTTCACGCCCTTCGGCGTCCGCTTGTAGCAAAGCACTGCCGATGGCAAAGTCCGAGGCGTCACAGACGACGATAAACGGATGATTAGGGTCTGGCAACGCCAGTATCGGTGCCTGAAGCAGGCTATCCTTGATGCGAGAGAACGCACTCTCGTGCTCAGCACGCCATACCCAACCGGTATCCTTCTTAAGGAGATCCGACAGTGGCCGAGCCAACTCAGCGTAGTTCTCGCTGTACTTGTGCAAGTAGTTGGCCAAGCCAAGCCACTTACGCAAGTCCTTCTGGTTCAAAGGAACCGGCCAGTCCACAATGGCCTTGACCTTTGCTGGATCAGCACGAAGGCCATGCTTCCCAATGAAGCACCCTAGGAAAGGGATTTCTTCCGCGCCAAAGACGCACTTGTCCGCGTTGACGTACAACTTGTTCGTGCGCATACACTCGAGCACAGCTCTCACGCGTTCCACGTGCACCTCGACATCAGTCTTGCCGTGTTCGGCCTGACTGTGGACGAACACGTCGTCAAAATACGTCTGTGCGAATGGCCGCAGGGGCCTGAACAGTTGCGTCACTAGACGATTGAACGTGGCAGGTGCGTTCGAGAGCCCTTGGGGCATTACGAGCCACTCCCAGAGCATACCGCTCGGGGTGCTCCGTCTGCGCCGGAATCGTGGCAGCGTTGAGCTTATTAAAAGCGTGAACGATACGCCACTTGCCATTTGGCTTTCTGACACAGAACGTTGGTGCGGAGTGCGGAGACTTGCTCTCGCGCACAAGACCCGCAGCGTGCTTCGCACGGAAGAAGGCGTCAATGACGTCGCATTGCTCTTTGGGAAGAGGCCACTGTCGAGTTACGCAGTATTTAGTTCCGGGAACTAAGTCGATCTCATGACGCACGCCTCGGTCTGGATGCAGGCCACTCGGTGGTTCCTTCGTGACGACGTCTCCATATTCCTTCAACAAGGAGTAGAAGGGGTCCGAGGGGTTCTTGAGGATCTCCGATCCACTCCTGGCGTTCAACGCCTTCTTGACCCTGGCCAAGACGGACTCGTCCACGACGGACGATGAGTTTAACTCTTCTTCAGGTCGAACGATGACCATCTCGGCGAGTTCGCCAGCCTTCAAGGCATCGCCAAGTCGGCGAACGACATCTCCTCTAACTCAAGGAGTTTGTCGACGCTCGGCAGTCTGTCCAGCCGGACGCTGCCCACAACCCTCCCGTGCGTTGACACTTGACGTCACGGACGACTCAGACGCAGAGCGTCTCGCCCATAGGGCCTTACGACGTCGTCGCCTAGCCGACGAACGTCCAATCGACGGAGTACGTGCCGCCGCATTGTTCACGGCCTGGTAAGGCCCGTTGCCATCGGCATCCAGTGACGGTCCATGACCGGCGTCACTCGGCGGAGTACGTGCCGCCCCACAGGGGTTACGTGAGCTCTGCCCACACGTTGAATCACTGTCAACCAGCGCTACGCGCTCAACAGGACCGCGGTCCTCGCACACGGTACTGTCCTCTAACTCGGACACACCGACTTCCAGCATCATAGCCGACTCGGCTCGATGCTCGCGCCAATAGCGCTTCCTAGCAGAGGTGGGTTCATGACTCGCCAAGGCTCCACTAGGAGAGAAGCGCGTAGCTCCTAAGGTCTTCGACCTCCAATCAATCCAGGGCTCGTGGCGTTCCAGCGACGCCATGCCAAGGATGAGGTCGTACCTCGAATCCAGGTCAAGGACCAAGCAGCGCTCCACGCTGTCGAAGTCCAAGAACTTCAGCCGCAGGTCCATGGGGACCTTAGCCACCGTGACACGAACGCCCGTCGCTAGACGGACAGTGACTGTGTCACCTCTTCGCGTTCGAAGCGCCTCAGCATATTGCTGGCTACCTACAACGGTAGAGCGTCTGACATAGTTGCCAGACGCTCCCGAATCGATCAACACGATCCACGGCTTATCGAAGCCCTTCACGTCCACCTGGACGACCAGCAAGCCCTGCTTGCCCACACTTTCCGTGTTCAAGAGCACGAAGCTCTTCGGGGCTGAGCCCCAGTGCCTCTCACGCACTGCAGAACTCAGTTCTTCCCCAGTAGACCGCCCCGCGTCTACTGGGAGTCGGCGTTTCCCTGGGCAGAGCCCAAAGCGGGACCCACGACAGGGTTTCGACCATTCTGGCCGACGCGCTCTTTGCGCAGAGGACAGTTGGGCCTCAGATGCGTGGGACTACCACACGTGTAGCACCGGTGGGTGCTCATACGCTGCACCGCAGCTCGTAGCTCAGCTACCTCATCTTCAGCATAGCTGAGGTCCATGGGCTCAGGTCCACCGGACCCTGTGCTGCTAGCACCGACCCTCGACAACTTAAAGTTGTGTTCGGCATTCAATGCCACGCTGACAGCGTCCTCGAAATTACGAGGGTTCTGACGGAATGCCTCCGTCCTGGCCACGCCAGCTCGCAGCCCTTCCATAAAGACGGTCACGGTGACCACCTCAGGTAGAGGGTCAGCAGCCATGCCGGCAATGAGCGTGTGCAGCTCTTTGACGTAGTCCACCAGATCCTTCTTGCCTTGACGGCAGGCAAGGAAGCGTGATCGCACGCGATACGCCTGGTTAGGCGGAGCAAACACTTGCGTGAGCTTGGCCTATAGTTCACCCCAGGTGGGGAAGGCCGCTTCCACCGACGTCCCAGACGTCAAAGCCCATTCTCGTGCTCGACCTTCGAGCTTTGAAATGGCAAACGCCACGCGTTGTCCCTCCTACTGGAGCATAGCGGCCCCTATGGCCATTTCGACCTCTCGGGTCCACAATAGGAGGTTTTCTCCTTCCTGTCCTTGGAAGGTCTTCACGCTGAGCGTGACAGGCTTAGCTCTCGGAGCGGGATTAACTCCTTTTACATTACGTTGAATGTGCTCGACGAGAGCGTTCTCATACGAGGCAAATGCCTCGAGGCGCGCGTTGACGGCCTCTGGCCCCTGAGACGCAAGGTGCGCCATACCTTCAGGGCCCAGCAAGGACGTAAGCTTGATAAGCGTGTCCCGCTGACTCGGAGTCAAGTGAGCGTATGCTTCTGGCTCCATTCTCACAGAGAAACAGTCTTCAACTCAGGATTTGGATTGACTACGAGTGCTACCAGATGCAGCGGGGCTGCGTAGAGGTGCACGGTACAGAGGAAGTTAAGGTGACTCGTAGAGTCCTGCTTGCAAGGCACTAGCCTTCGGTTCTATACCAGAACCAAGTAATCCACTTAATACGGGACTAACACTTTTAGTGTTCCTAAAATAAAAGGACTAACACTAATTATGTAAAATGCAAACTGAATTGTATTGACTTTATCGCCCTAATCCTAAATGTAACGGATTTAGTATCTAGCATACTAAATCCTAATCAAAATGCAACGTGAGGCTCTGAGGCCATCTACGTATCTACTCGTGTGTGCCACACCATTATGTACCCACATAAATGTATCCATGAGTGTCACACACCATTGTGTACCCACATAAATGTATCCACGTGTGTCACACACCAACGAGAAACATTCGTGTAACATCCCCGTTGCACTCTGATGCAAACTGATTTTTATTGTCTTTATTGCCCTAGTCCTAAATGTAACGGATTCAGTATCTACCATACTAAATCCTAGTCAAATATAATATGTGGCTCTGAGCTAACTGCCAACAAGTGGCTACATATGTGACGTGTGAGATACACGATGTGTCATACACAGATCTGTGACTTGTGCTTACGCCGGGTGTCTGCCACACCACTGAAGCCATAGCGCACAGCGCCGTGTAACCCCGTTACAGATACTATCTTCTCTTCGGGTGGGGGAAGCACCACCAGCACGTGAATTTGCTGCGTTTGAGGCTGTGGCATTCCATTCTTCTCCAACACATCCTGAATCGAAAAGGTCGAGTACGCCACTTTCTTTGTATCCACCAGTGATACCCTTTCGAAATCCGGTACATCCTCTCCTTCTCGTATCGCACCAAGTTCCGCACTTGGTAGTCATCCTGCGCCCTTCTTCACCAAGAAGAGCTGCAGATCCTTGGCGTCACATGTGATCGTCTTCGAGTTGTTGTTTTTGATCGCCTACTTGCCTTTGCCGATGTCTACAGGGAACGCGCTTCTGGCATCACCAACAAGTAAGGCGCGTTCTTATTTAGCGCCTGCAGGCTACTGCAGATCCTGTTTGATGTATGATAGGACAAAATGAGAAGGGGGTAGGGAAATTTGCAGCGGCGACCTGTAGGTCCGTGTCTCAGCGCAGGACAGGTTCTTCGTCCAGGCGCGGGATGACCTCGAGAGCTGCAGCCTCACCGATCGGCACCTCCTGAACGGCAGTAGCGGAGCCCCTCGCTGTTTGCCAGCAGCTACTCGCCACATGTCGTGTGAAGCGCCGCGCACCAACAATTTTTCGCTTGCAGTGGACAAGCGTACGATCGTTTGAGGCTCTCGCGGCCATTAACCTACAGCCAGTATTTGTTGGAGCTCGACATTTGTAGAGCCATTTTCATTTGGGCGGGAATAGATGTCGCCCACCCTCAACCTACGCCCACCCTGCGGTTATTGCCAACCAGGAGCGTTTGCTAGGGGTAGGGCGGACCTGCGTACAGGTTCTAAATTGAGACCGTTCAAAACAAAATCGTCATTTCTAATTTTATTACACGTTTGAAAGTTTGGTGTGCGACTGACACTCAATTTCCTCGTTTCGAGAAAACGCATTTAGAACATTTTGTGGCTGTTTTTTTAGCTGACACGTGTTTAAATCTCCCTGTTCAGCTGAGCCACTCATTTCACCGGCCAGTTTGTTTTCGGCATCGTCGTTCAACCGGAGCACGCACACAACACGCGTATTATCTCCCTTTACCGGCGAGGTGTGTCGTATCGCCTTCCAGACTGCCTACAACGTCAGCGACGCCACTATCAAATTGGACCGCTTTTGATTTGAACGGCGTTATGACTGATTTGGTTTTGGACTTGAGGTTATGTGTCACACATAATGTTTTTTCCCGGCAGGATTTTGTAAAAAAAAAATTAGGTTCTAACGTTAGTACTAGCCGAGCGGCGCCCGCCTTTGCGGGCGGTTTGTATGTGTTTGGTTGAAACCCGTGGTGCTCACTGTTCCAGTTCGCCCCACTACTCACCGTCGGCGCCACACCTTCGGCGCGCGCCTGTTGGCCGAGGACCTTCGCTTCGCTCGTAAGCATGTATTTTAGCCAATCACGGCAGGGCAGCTCGATCTCTGCTAATAATTTCGTACTTACCCAGGCATTTTAATCGTACTTAGCTTTATTTCGTCCAATGAAAATTTTGTGGCCGGGTGTGCGGACTACGGACAGACACTTTGCGATTTTAAGGATACGTGGATGTGTTGAGAGCTAAGGATGCCAGAATCGGAATCTACGTCAAATTTTACGTCCCTTACGTCAAAAATCGAAAAAAAAAACATTTTTTGAAGCAACCACCCCGACTGCTCACGCCAACGGCCGTAGCTCGAGCACCAGTTGCCTTCTGGTGTCGTACAATAGCTCAAAATGAAGCTTAGGGCCGTTCTTAACCGGGATCGCGATCCCAAAGTAGCTCTGTGATTGGTCGGTGTGATGTAAATTTTCGCGATTGCATGACACACGCGATCCGACTTTCGGGTCGCGACCTATGTGGGATCGCGGGAACGCAAACAGCTCGAACGCGCTGCCAAAGCAGCTTCCAAACAAATACATTAGCTCTTCGACACCACTAGCAAGCAAGAGTTCATAAGCTACAAGTGTGTGCATCTGTTGTATTTTTAACGTTCCTTGTTGTGACGGGGGTCACACAGCACTTCACACAGAGGAAGGCTTGGAGTATACAAACTCCTAGTGAACGGCAGTTCACTTCGTCCCCAAAGCTCTGGGGACACTAACTAAAGATTAGGTAGAATTAAGACTGAATATATTATAGATACTTGTTAGCTTGGCCTGCAATACAAACTAAAAGATATCTATAGTGTAACCTATATAGAAGGTGATAGGTGGCTGCGGAGCCACCCACCATGATGTGTGACACACCAAATGTATCCACTTCGGAAGAGTGACTAAGGTCACTCTTCAATGTAACCCCGTTACACTTGTGCTGTTGTAAAGGGCGGAAATGTGATTATTAAGAAATAACATTGTTTTTATCTTACTATTATGTTTGTGTGGAGACCACTGCTACAGCATCGCGATCCGGTTAGGAACGGCCGGATCGCGATCTTACGGAAAACCTGAAATTTTCCAGGTCGCGATCCCGGTTAAGAACGGCCCTTCAATACGCCGAACTACGTAACTCAAAACGAGCTTTGGCGTTAAGACCGTTTTTGTCTTGAACGGTCTTATTTAATAAGAACGCACCTATTAATTATAAGAGTCACCATCTTGCCTGCAGATTCTGGAAAAGGGATAATTTTTGGCGTACTTTAGCGGGCACGAATGCGTGTGACAAAGATTTTCAACCAATGATGAGACGCCACGTCGTTGACGTCGCTTTCGCTCTCAGACCAAAATAAAGAAGCTTCTAGGAATGTTCTCGGCGGTAAGATACGGGTAGATCTTAAACTTCAATTAAGTGCGATTTTATGTATCTAACGTTAAATACCGAATAAAGCTCCGCGCTCTATTTTAGCGCTGTCTATTGAAGCGGGCTGTACATATTGTGGGTTCTACTCAAAATTTTCAGGGCCGATTGGTCGAGCTCAATCGCCCGCCAATCAATCCCCTGCTAAAACGCATACGATGTGCAACATGGGAGGGTTTCCGGCGGAAACTTTCCGCAGTCTTCAAGATGGCGTCGAGGTCACCAGTGCAAGCATCCCAAGAACGAGTCCGATTGTCGCCGTATCCAGAGCGACGACGCAGCCCAGTCGCAACTGAAGTCTATCGGCCGGTGACCTCCAACATCTATCGCCTGGTCGTGCAACCAATTGTCAAGGGCACTGTAGAAACCCCCGGGGACGACAAAAGAGATCCACTAGACACGATACGAGACCACTACACGCCACGAGATCACCACACACGCCACGAGACCACCACACACGTTACGAGAAATCTACCGCAGCGAGAGGCACGGTGCCGATTCTGACCAATGAGAGATCCCTGTTGATTGTTTGGTCGATTTTCACGAATCGCCCCTGTTGACAAAATATAGCCGGAATTCACAATACACTGCGCGACAGAATAAATCACCCACCCACGTGCAAGTGTGTGGGCTGGTCATTTTGCGCGCTGCTGCGTTAATATTATCTTTATATTGCCGATGCAAATCTGAGGTTTGTGCTAACAACTGCAATTTCGCAAGGCGATGGGGACCTTGTATACATTTTTCTGTAAATCGCACCGCGACAAGTTAGATCACCCACATCGAGCATACGAAAATCAAGATAGAATGAATGATGGGCAGTTCAGTAATGCGTTTTATTACCGTTCTTAGCTAAGACCTTAACGCATCTGCGAGGCATTGACTCCACCAGAGATACTAGGAGAGCGAGAGGGACCGCTTCCCACACCTCAAACAGCGCTGTCTTCAGTTCTTGCACACTTTCGAATTGTCTTCCGTTTGCATATACTTTTCTGCTCAAAATGGACCACAAATTCTCAATTGGATTGAGATCTGGAGACTTGGATGGCCAATCGAGTATAGAAATATCCTGCTCCGAAAAAAATTCCATGCTCCTCTTAGATACGTGAATGCTAGCATTATCCTGCTGATAAATGAAATCGGTGCCGTAGGTAAGATGTGCAAACGGTAGGAGGAATTCTGAAACCGTGTAAACGTAGTCATCAGAGTTTTGCCTTCCTGTTAGGACAACCAATGGCGTTTTTCCTCGGGCACTAAATGCAGCCCACACCATCACCGACCCACCACCAGCCTGCCGTCGCTTCGTGTGGCGAGGCTCTTTGCGCAGGTCGCGCCAATAGTGCTGAAAGCCGTCGGGTCCGTCAAGGTTCCACTTCTTTTCATCAGAAAAGATAATGGAGTCCCAGATGGGCCCTGCGTCTTTGCGCACAAGAATGGCACCGGCCCAATCCTTGCGTGTCTTCATGTCCTTGGCAGTGAGGGGGAGTGTGTTCACCATCTTAGTGTACACCAACCAGTCCACCTTTGCTAAGGTGCGCTGGATGGTGCGCACTGAGACGGAGAGCTGCAGCTCCGTCTTTAATTGCGAGGCCGAGGAGTTGCCTTGGGCAGCGGCGCGAACGAGACGGCGGGTCTGTCGGTCGGTGAGTTTTGGTGCTGGACCAGGTGGGGCTATTCGGGGAGGATGCGGGGCGGCCGACGTGACACGCCTGACCGTATGCGTGCAGCGTCCTGTCCTTCGAGCTACTGAGCGAGTGCTCAGGCCTCCTTCGCGCAGACCTTGAATCCTCCCTCTCTCATGCTGGGACAGCCGAGGTTTCTTCATCTCCGTGTGTTAGTCGTTTTCGATAATGCTTGTCTCTAATACTGTCAAAACGATGAACTTGCTTATTGCGGAAGGCTCCATACCATCCATTCTCCCAGATGACCCATGTTTCTATCTTGATTTTTGTATGCTCGATGTGGGTGATCTAACTTGTCGCGGTGCGATTTACAGAAAATTGTATACAAGGTCCCCATCGCCTTGCGAAATTGCAGTTGTTAGCACAAAGCTCAGATTTGCCTCGGCAATATAAAGATCATATCAACGCAGCAGCGCGCAAAATGACCAGCCCACACACTTGCACGTGGGTGGGTGATTTATTCTGTCGCGCAGTGTATTGTGAATTCCGGCTATATTTTGTCAACAGGGGCGATTCGTGAAAATCGACCAAACAATCAACAGGGATCTCTCATTGGTCAGAATCGGCACCGTGCCTCTCGCTGCGGTAGATTTCTCGTAACGTGTGTGGTGGTCTCGTGGCGTTTGTGGTGATCTCGTGGCGTGTAGTGGTCTCGTATCGAGTCTAGTGGATCTCTTTTGTCGTCCCCGGGGGTTTCTAGAAGTGGTTGTGAAGCTCCCAAGATGGAAATCGCAGCTACTCGGCAGCATGCCCACCCCAATACAGTGTTTCACTGCTTGTACGGCTACTATTACCTTGGATACTCAAGAAAAGACTTGGCAAAGGTTTACTCCAAGACAACACAAACTATTAGCAACTGGATTCACGTTTACGAGGAAACAGGGACGTACCAACGCGCTACAAGTAGGTCAGACAGGAAGTTCTCTCAGCAACAACGGGTGTGGCTACGATAAATTTTTGAGCAGAGACCTTTAGCTTATTTAGATGAGGCACAAGATGCATTTCACCAGCAATTTCAGCTCAGCATATCCAAGACATCAGTGTGGAGAATTATCCACGAGTTTGGTCTCACTTGGAAAGTCCTGGAACGCCGCGCCATCCATATAAAAGAACGCGATATTTTTCGATTTGCTGAAGAGCTCAGCCACATCAATTGGAACCACCATAACATTGTTTTTCTAGACGAGGTGTCCTTCGACAACAGGGGAATGTTGAGGAAGCGGGGATATGCTCTTCGGGGCAAAAAGGTGGCTATTCGCGGCGAGTTTCAACGAAAGCCCAGGGTTTCGCTTCTTGCTTTCATTGGAGTTAATAGCATTATTGACTACTACGACACTGTAGGAACATTCGATCGCATGGAATTTGTCAGATGCTGCCAAGATTTTGCGTACTCTAAGAGAGCGGGCGTTGGTCCTTACCCGAGTTCTAATTCGGTTTGGATATTAGACGGAGCGTCTATCCACCGCCACCCTGAAATCATACACTACCTTAGAAGCATCGGAATCGTACCGATCTTTCTTCCTGTATATTGCCCGTTCTTCAACCCCATTGAATTCCTATTTGGCTACGTAAAGAAAGCGTTCCAGCGTTATTACGTGGAGTCGAGTGATCGTGACTTGATACCGTTCATTGTCGAAACATTCCGGCGCTTTGAAAACTTCAACATGGCCCGTGTGTTTGAGCATTGCGGCTGGATGGTTGAAGGCGCGTTCAATCCTGCAGGACCATTGTCAACGGAGACACGACCAGTTCCAGACATATGGCAAAGCCCAACGGAGGAAAAGGAGGAGTCAACGAACGACGACTTTTTGGGATTTCATTTAGTTACTGGTCTTGATAGTGACGAGTAGCGCGAATTTCGTTGGTCAGGAACGTAAATTATCTTGGATCACTGATGCTCAACATCTTCAATGTTCTCCATGTTCTCCATCGGGTCTCGTATTTCACTAGGGTTTGGCAGGTCGATGTGGTGGAGGAAGGACTCCGCTTGGGCCTTGCGACCTTGAAGAAACTCTTCAAAAGTTTCGAAACGGCGTCCAAAAGACTCCCAGTCATGACGAAGCTTCCGAACCTCAGCAATCGTGGCGTTAACACAGTCGACCACCATACGAGTTGATCGGTTAAGGTCACTAATATGCTCCTGCATCTGGGAGTCACTTGCTCTTAAGAGCCGCAAGATGCGTGGAGGAGGTGGTGCTCGAATCGCGTCATCCCATGTGATGCGATCGAGACTGCGAGTCACTTCATTCGCCCACATACGCCAAACAACAGCTTCTCCGTCGTAGGTTGGGCCCCAGAACTCCTGTAGTCGGCATACAGTCTCGCGAAGCGTGACTTCAGCAGCTGCACCAGCCCGATCTGTGTCAGTAGGTCGGATGCAGTCCTTCAGGAAAGCTTGGCGGTCTTGCTTCCTCCCAAGCCCAACGCCATAATCATAGATGAGAAGCCTGACGGTCTTGTCCTGCATTGATTGAACCCAAATCTTCCAGTCTTGCTCCGATTTCTCGCTATCGATGATGTGCTTCTTTACTTTGAATGTCATGAACTTAGTCCAATCGAGAATAGTTGCAGGCTCAAGAGCCCAAGCACCATCAACTTTGACTGCCCGTCCTTTCAAATGAGGGCTGAATTGCTCCCAAAGCTTCTCCAGTATTTCCTGAAACGAAGCTCCACCAGCTACGAAAGGATCAAGATCGTTTCCGGAGGTGTCGCGCTCGCCTACAGTGCCCTTGACAATTGGTTGCACGACCAGGCGATAGATGTTGGAGGTCACCGGCCGATAGACTTCAGTTGCGACTGGGCTGCGTCGTCGCTCTGGATACGGCGACAATCGGACTCGTTCTTGGGATGCTTGCACTGGTGACCTCGACGCCATCTTGAAGACTGCGGAAAGTTTCCGCCGGAAACCCTCCCATGTTGCACATCGTATGCGTTTTAGCAGGGGATTGATTGGCGGGCGATTGAGCTCGACCAATCGGCCCTGAAAATTTTGAGTAGAACCCACAATATGTACAGCCCGCTTCAATAGACAGCGCTAAAATAGAGCGCGGAGCTTTATTCGGTATTTAACGTTAGATACATAAAATCGCACTTAATTGAAGTTTAAGATCTACCCGTATCTTACCGCCGAGAACATTCCTAGAAGCTTCTTTATTTTGGTCTGAGAGCTAAAGCGACGTCAACGACGTGGCGTCTCATCATTGGTTGAAAATCTTTGTCACACGCATTCGTGTCCGCTAAAGTACCGGTACCGGTAGGCCAAAAATTCTCCTCCTCTTTTCCAGAATCTGCCAGCTCGAGGAAAAATGGTGAAGTTCTTCTGTGCGATCGTTGGTGAGGCTGGAAGCGCGTTCCCCGTAGTCATCAATGACAGTGAGTCAGTTGGGGACCTGAAGGTGGAGATTGCGAACGTCCAGAAGTATGACTTTCCAGCGAGCAAGCTGCAGCTCTTCTCGGCGAAGACGAAGGACGGCACATGGTTTGAGTCCAACTCGGAAGATGTGAAAATGCTGAGGAAGGGCGAGAAGACTGTTACAGTTGAGGCTTTAACAACCGGAGAGGATGAGCTATGGGGGGAGTCTGGTCTTCGGAAGGTGTTGTTGGACGGAATGCCCACTCCATCGACGGACGAAATTCACGTGCTGGTGGTGCTTCCACCCAAAGAGAAGACAGTATCTCCAATGGCAGCAGCTATGACTTCGTTGTTTCGACACACATTCTTGAACATCCCTAGTACAACGTCTTCAAAGACTCAAAAGCTGAAGGAACAATTGGTGAAGGAATACCGATGTGATCGCGGAAAAAACGAGAACGGCGAGTCGATGTTGCTGTGTATGTTGATGAATATCGGTCTACCGAGCTCTACTGTGATTGCATCACACGTGTTCCGACGAGATCTCGATGATATCAAAGATTCCTTTGTGCAAATCCCGGATATTGACGATGTGAGAAATGGATTGCTATTGTTCAAACCAATCGAAGGCGCCTTCGATAAACTTCGCATTGCGTTTATTGTTGACGAACAAGATCAGTTCACACTAAAGATTTTTAAGCCAACGATCAAGGCGAAGCTGCTCGTGAAAACGTTGACCCAACAGCAACGGGATGCTCTTGGTATTGAACTCTTGCCAACAGATTGGGAGACACGTACGAGACCAGTATATGCTCCAAATGCACCGCAATTTGATGTTCTCACGACGTTTGGTGAGTTGGAAGGCAAGAAGCTTCAGTTTCCAAGCGGGTCAACACTTCGTCCCTTCAGGCGCTGTTTGTATCATCAAGCAATGGTGGCTAGAGCAATGGCGATTACTCGGGGATGGCTAACGAGTGATTATACCTTCGCTGACTTCTCAGCAGAAGGATTTACAGTGAAAGAGAAGATGAAATTGCTATATAGTAGCAGTAGAGCATCTCCGGAAGTCCGTCATAGCGATTTCAATCATTTGTGATGCATTCTGAACCTCATTAGTCGGTGAAGCTTGACTTCATCGTAGGTTTAGCTGCTGCAGAAGTCGTAAACCCAAATTCATATCACGTGTGATTGCATTCAAGTAGTATTTCTTGTCGAATGCCCTTCGATATGATCATCTTTTTTTTCTTTCTGATAAAGTTGGTGCGAACCGTTCACCACGAAATCGACGCTCTACTACGTACGTAGTATGACTTACACAGTCCATCGCTGGCAGACAACGTAGAGAGAAAGTCGACAGAGGCAAGTTAACACGTTGAAGTCGTGCTTGGAAGAATCTGACACAATTCTAAACGATATTCCAAATGCCGTAAGCCTTGGACCACGATGAAGATGAGAACGTACCAAGGTTGACGGATTCGGACCGCAACAGGCCGTTTGTGGAGACTGCCACTGTTGCAGTAGGAATCGGCCTTGATTGAGCTAAAAGCTGGTAAACATCTTCTAAACGGTGAAACGATGTTGAGCAGGTTCACGTTTGGGTATGGAAAGCAGAGTTGGGCGTATACGAAGTTTTTTTAAACAGAGATTGTTGTGAGCTTGCACTGGGCCGATGTGGGCTGGATCCATGAGATGCCTAAATGGCGCCCATACCTTGGCCCATTTGATGCGTAAACAACCACGAGCGCATCGTCACTTACACGCTCTCAGCAGAGTTTCGATTCGATCGACTCCTGGATCAATCAATTGTTATTGCAACGCAATTGTCAAACAACTCGTTGTCTTGAAGGTCGAATGTCCAGGTGCATCTGTGCAGTGGTGATACATGTACATACTTCAAAGAAGTAGATCTAATTCTTAATCGTAGACTCCTACTTGTACTACTAACGATAGCAGTTTTCTCTTTGTTATCGTTTAGTGGTTTTACTACGATCTGATCAACTAAATGAGAGTAAGGCGTGTGTCGTTGCTAGACAACTGCATAACTTCCAGTCCCTGGTAGTATTCGATACAGGCATAGAGCTGTTGGGAGGTGAAACCCTTACGCAATACAACCGGCTCCAAGTCGCTCATAGAGAGAACTTTTCCACGGTCGTTAGCGAACTCTAACAGCAGACGGAAGATCTTGGATGTGGCATCTGTAGATCCAGAGCTTCGGCCGTTGTTAGCAGCTCCCGCCTTCCCACCATTCCCAGCTCCATTGGCATCGTCCTGTTCCGTCAGTGAAGCCTTGGACACGTACACGAGTCGGATGGCTTCGTCCACGTCCTGGTGAATCACTTCCGTGGAGAATCGCAGTCGTGCCAGAGCCTGCGACAGTCGTAAAATACTCAAAAGTTGACGAGCAGTCATGGCCGTCTGGGCGTCGTTAGCCCCTCCATCACCGAATTGTTGCCGGAACTGCTGCTGCTGCCGCTCACGCGCGTGTTCGTTGACGTCTTGTTGGCGGAGAGTGACGTACGCTTCGACGATGTATCCACAGAGGTTCTCGGGGATGCTGGGCTGGTATTGCTTCGCGATAGCAATGAAATACCGCAGCACCTCCGGACGCACAGGCTCGAAACTCATGTCCGGGTTACGCGAGAAACGGTGCACGTACGTGACGTGGCGAGCAAGAGCCTCGTCTTTCTCGTAGTTGGCGACATCCAGCAGCAGGAAGAGCAGGTCGAAACGAGAGAGCAAAGCATTGGGCAGGTTGATGTTCTGGGAAGCGCTGAGTTTCTTGTTGTAGCGACCAAAAATGGGGTTGGCAGCTGCCAGAACGGATGTGCGGGCATTGAGTGTTGTTGTGATTCCTGCCTTAGCGATACTCACAGTCTGCTGCTCCATCACTTCGTGGATAGCTGTCCGGTCTCCTTCTTCCATCTTATCGAACTCATCGATACAGCAAATTCCCATATCCGCCAGCACAAGAGCACCACCTTCCAGCGTCATCTCCTTCGTAGTGGCATCACGAACTACTGCAGCCGTTAAACCAACACCAGAACTGCCTTTTCCTGTCGTGTAGACGCCTCGAGGAGCAACAGTAGCAATGTGCTTGAGTAGTTGAGATTTGGCCACTCCAGGGTCGCCCATCAGCAGGACGTTGAGGTCGCCACGCAGCTTCATACCCTCGTCCATGCGCTTTGTCACACCACCGATAAGCAACAGCAGTAGAGCCTTCTTCACGTCTTCATGACCGTAAATCTCCGGTGCCAGCGACTGGGACAGCACTTCATAGACGTTTTCCTCGCCTTCTTGTAACCTCAATACAGCGGTTTCCATCGCCTCAGACGATTCCATCGCTGAGTACCGCTTCTTGTGGTTCACCACATCTGTAGCCTCGAGATACGTCTCCGTTACAAGTCCCATTTGCATCTGTCGCTGCGCTGAGTACGGAAGAGGCAGAAACACGCCGCAGATCGTCACCAACGCGCCAGGCTCGCACGTCCGCGTAAGCTCACCACGCAAATACACAGTCAACGAGCGTGGGATGTGGCCCATTGGCACTTGATCAGGCAACTCCTGGAATTTGACCTCCTGGTACTTGTCGAACTTGGAAGCTTTTGTCTGCATGATCAATCGACCTTGAGCCTTGTTCGTTTCACAGCGCTCGCTTGGACACTGAGTCAATGGGTTGAACTGCCGCGCCTTCACTTCCTGGTACACCTCATAAGCACAGGCTTCACACGTGTACGTGGCTACTGTAAGCAACGGCTTCACAGTAGACACACGCGTCACCATTCCCTTGATACGTACAAGAGCTCCAACCTTGGCAGCTTTCACTTCTCGAATAGGAACAGCTTTCAACTTAACTCCAGGGATCAAATGCACCTCAAAGCGACGCATCAATGCTGGAGGGAAAATATTGGCAGTGTTGGCGTTAGCAGCCGGTTGGGTACCGTCTTCATTGTCTTCTGTTTGTCTCTGTTGCGCCACCTCTTGAGCTCTGGACATCCTTAGCACGTCCAGAACATCTTGAGAGTCGGAAATATCCCTCGTAGGAGGTGGAAGGTTCTCATCCACTGCGTCCGCAAAGAGGGAAATGTATCGACGAGCATTGCGCACAATGCGAGACACGAAATTGACATCTTCCTTCTCGAACTGTAAAGAATTTACACGATAAAAAAAAGTCAGCTTTACACTTAGAAAAAAATGTAGTAATAAGGAGTAAAGCAACGTACAATCTGCACGTCATCCAGAGAAATAGGGATAGACGTTCGTTCTCGGTTCGCCACCTCTTGCTGTGAAAATAACATCACGGTAAAATACAGTTAATAACCCATTGAATAGTGTAAATTCAATGCAATTCGTACCATCATCCGCGCATACTTGGGGCCTAGTGATGGGTCGTCTAGATTCGACGTGAAGTGCAGGAGGAACTCGACGCATTTGGCTGTTTTAAGTAAGGGTTAATAGCATACAGTTTAGAGACAACTACAGTGGATTCAAACGTGGTTAATCCGCGCTTTTACCTTTCTCTTCGGCGTAATTGGACATCCCTACGCCACCTGAAGTGCCAGCATCATCACCGCCAGCTCCAACGCCCCCGAAGGTCTGCGAGAACTGTGACGCCATAATTAACCCTTTGGCACTCGGTTAGTTTACCGCCAAAAAAAAATATAAACCAATCAGGAGTTTTATATTTTTCTGTATAAAAAGTCGCTAATATGGCAGAAGCGTTAAAGCGACTACGAGAGGAGATTGAAGCTGCTTTTCAAGCCCAACGACGGCCAAATACTAGTCAGAGAATAAATAATTGTGAATCGAAGACTTCGGCGACGAAATGGGGTCAAGTGACGGCGTTGCTGGCTTCTGTAGATCGACCTCCAGCTAAAAAATCAGCTTTTAATCTACAGGATTTGGGATTTTTTCGAGAAAAAAGTAAAGAACCAAAACTTCTTCAATTGACTACGGACGAGAAACAAGTACTACTGCATAAATTTATAGTTGAATGGCGACGTATTGCTCGCACTTCGGCATTTATTACAAGACTGTTCAATCGATCTCGAAGACGTCGAGAACAGCAACTTACAGCTACAGTTTTTATGGAATGGAGACGGAGATTATCTTACGTCCAACGTGTTATTAAGCAGAAACGAGCACTTGAGGCTGTGATTCACTCTCACTTGCGCCGAAATGCCTTCACGAATCTCATGATGAGTGCAAAATACGATCAAGAGCGAGAAAGATCCTTTTATCACTGGAAAATTCGTCGAGTAGTGTGGAAATGGCTTCATCGCTCACACAGAGACCGGATGTTACAGCTGCGTGCAGAGTTTTTGAAGGAGAATCATCAGCGTTTGGTTCTGCGTATCGCTGCATGGCATCCTTGGCGACACATTTACTTACGCTCCTCCGCTCTACGACGGTTCTCCGCAAAGCAACGAGCCAAACGACTGCGAAAATGCTGGAATATGTTAGTTTTTGCTGTTAACCAGCAAGAGCAGCAGCGACTGATGGTTGAAAGCCTCGCGGATATGCATGAAGTTCGTGAACTACGTCGTGCCATCAGTGTATGGCGTGTTCAAGCAAACGTTTTACGTGAATGTAAACACTTAGTCTCGAAAAGTGAACTGTTCTATCGACATGGACTATTCAAGAAGGTAATATCTCGTTGGAAAGCAGTTTACCTCGTTGCGTGCAAGGACAAATTTCTTGATGCCATCGCGGTCAGACACTTAGTGGCTAAAATGATTCAACACTGGGCCAAATGGGCTTATTGGAGCAAGCGGGAGCTGGGGACAAGAATTTCGATCGTCAAAGGGCAACAGCAACGGAGACAGCTACAACGGAGTGTTGATTACTGGAGGAATAGGATTCACGCTCGACATCAACTACTTTGTGGCAAGATCTTTCGTATGTGGAAACTCGGAATTGACATGCAGCATCGGCATATACAGTTACGAGAGTTGCAACGTTTGATACGACTCCGTTGGCGATGGAAGAGGTGGAAAATGTTTGTCTCTCGGTGGCAAAACTTACGCTCAAAAGCAGATCAAGTTCGGATACAATGTGTAAATCGTTTGCTGAGAAGTTACTTCGTCACTGTGTGGCTGCACAAAACTCGTAGATACCAATTGGTGTCCAACATACTGGCGAAAGTCGCGAAAGAGCACGTTTTAAGTTACGCGCTATCACGATGGAGACAAAAGCAGCAACAAATGAGAGCAATGAGGCTTGCATCTGGATTCTATCACAAGAAACTATCCGCACACTGTCTGCGGTTGTTATTTGCGCAGACTGTGGGTCTCAAACGCTCTGCTACTGTGTGCTACAGACGGCATCACCTGGTGCGAGGATGGGATCGCTGGCTTCAATACTTTACACTGATGCGGCGTCGATCCGAAGCTGCAGTGTATTTCGACCGTTGTTCAAAGCGCAAAGCCATTCACTTGCTCCACTTTACAGCAGTAAACTCGATCGTGAGGAGGAACCAACGTCTTGATGCTGAAGCGTGGCACGAAGCGGTTGTGCTTCAACGTATTCTGGTTAAATGGTTAGCAGCCGCACAACATTCTCGTCATTGTCGGTCTCTTGAGAAACGTCTGGCTTGGAATGTCGTTGGACGACGCGTTTTTCGTGTATGGAGGGATGAATTGACAGAGAAGCAGAAACTGTTGAAAGCTGCGGAATTCTACTCCTCCGTCCTAGTTACACGGACTTGGAATGCACTTTTACGCGTTACTAAGCGTCGTCAACTAGCACTGGTCATGTGGAGCCACAGTATGACTCAATTCCGCTTGAAGACTGTTTTTACGATCTGGAAACACTTTCTACACTATCGATGTGGACAATACGCAGTCGCTGCCAGTATGTGCCGCATGCAGGAGCAACGACTACGACAAAGACTGTTCACAGCTTGGGTTCTCTTAATCACAGCTCACAGAATGGCAATACATCGTGAAGAGAGAGAAGTTTCACGGTGGAGACAAACGTGTTTTATTCACTGGAAGCTGTGGCGTATATCGTGTCGATGGCAGCGCACTCAGCAGTTAATTCTTACGCACAAAGTCTTCTCCAAAGGATTAAAACGCTACGCTATCCAGCAACAAGCACGTCGTGAAATTTGCATCCAGACAGCTCGGAATCTACTGCATCGCTCCCTGTCTCAGTGGCGTATCGAGTTGTGGGCCACAACTCGATACGCCACAACTTGTGGCTCGTCCTGAACCTCAAGAAGCTGATCGTAGAGACCAAGCGAAACGCTCTGAGGCTCTGGAAAACATTCGTATCGGCCTGTCGCCAGAAGAGGCAATGGGAATTCTACGTTCAGCAACTGCAAACACGCAGCAAAACTTTGACACGTCGAGTGGGTGGCACATTCCGAGATACCAGAGCTCTACAAGCGCAACTCAAACGCAATCGCGTCTTGATGACACATGTGCTCCAATGTTGGTACCTCGTTGTGCAAACTCGTCTCCGTCGTTGTATATCGAAGAAAGTGGGGAAACGTCAAAGGTTTAGCACTAGACAAGTTGCACTGCAGTTTTGGGCTCGTCAAGTGCTTGCAAAGTGCTTTTTTGCCTGGCAACTTGAAGTTGTCAAGCAGCGTTAGCCGAAACCTAATTGCCTTGGTGTATCTAACGGTTAACAAACGGTTCAACATACGGTTCGGACCGCATACCGTCATTGACAGTTGTTTTATTTAGTCCCTCACGGTATGACGCTCGTCAGCCAACCAAACCTTTGCCGCCTTCATTTGCACTCTTCCGTCATTTTTTGCCATGAGAGTGAATGTATTTTGCTACGAGAATGCATGTTAGTAGTTGTTGGAGATGATGAGCATGACGTTTTACCGCTTCCTGAGGCGCTCAGCGCGTGGAGGAGCAAAATTCTACATGAGATTGCTGATTCGACACGAATAATTCACGATAATAGACTTTATGTTGCAGTTTTTATTGTGTTAGTCTGGAAGAAATGTCATACCCCTTTGTTGTCTTCGGTTTCTCGCTGTAGACAGTCGAGCTGTCAAAAAGTGCTGCTGATTGATATTGCCTGGTTGCGCTCTTTTCGGGCGTCAGTTGCTGACCGTTGGGGTCCAGTTAAGCGACAGTAAGCTGATTTCAATCTCCCAGGTTGATAAACTATTAGCCACGAAACGCTGGGTTACATTGATCGAGTGTGGCAAAGCGGTCGAACTTTTGCAATCGCCTTCGGTGATCCGCAAGGAGTATCCATTCCGACTCCAAGCGCTATGAAACGCATCGTCCGGCTAGTTGGATACTTTCGGCACGTTCTGGAGAGAAGAAAAACTTCCAAGAAAGAAGAAAAAACTATACTTGCTCAAGACAATGCCGAACTTGACAGCCCCGATCGTTGACCAGTGATAAAATGCAGTGGGGACCTCGTTGCCATCTCCTGAGTGACAACAGTATTCAAGTTTGACTTTGCGCAAGTCTTTGGGGCCAGACCTCACCGAAACTGGAAGAGCTACTATATCGGTGAGATGAAGTGGTCTGCGGTGCTTTTAACTGAGTTACGTCGCGTCGGCTTGGGTTTGTCTACATTTTTCGCAGACGATAAAAATGTACCGGTGCTTTCAATTCTTCTTCATGAAGAAGTATCTGCCAGCCAAATCAAGTTCGTACGCAGCTACAGCTCTAAGTTTTCCAAGTTGCCAAGATGCACGGAACAAAAGTGCTCGATACCTCAGATTCGGTCGCTTTTCAGCACGAATTCCAAAGAAGAAGAAGACTGTCGACGGGACGAACACCCCATGGAAAACTCTCACACCCGTCGTTTAACACCGTTAGCAACTCCAGTCGAAACGCTTGCAAGAAGCCAAGAAGCAAGAGCGGAGACCCATACTGAACTGATGTTGTGTAGTGGTGGTCTGTTCGCCATGGCCCGTTACGCGTGGGTTCTTCGTCTTAGCAGAATTCTCCAAGCAACTAAAGCTCATTCCTCAATTCACCTTCCAGTAACCAGCTTCACTCGCTGAAACAACCTCACTCAAGGACCAAGAACGACCATGACGCGTCTCGGACTCGCGTTATTCGTAGCCACTTTGCTAGTGGTGACAGTATCGGGAGCTCCTCAATTAGGGAACCTGCTGGGTACGGTGCTGGGTACGGTGACTACGGTGGTCACGACTCTAGACTCACTGGTGACGAAAGTGGTCGGGTACCTGTTCGATCCTCGTAAGATTCTCATCATCATGGACGACGACGTCAAGGCGGTCATCGACTCGGTAGCCGACTACAGCACCGACGTTTGGACGCCTGAATATCGGACCCAGAATCTCGTGAACATCATGACCGCACTCCAGCAGCACCGAGACGCGACTCAAGGCCCGATACTGCAGATTCTTCAAGCGGCGGGCATCACGTTTAAGAGCCACTGGATCACTAACACGATCGAGATCTTGGACTGCCCCGTGGATATCTTGAAGCAGATCCTCCAAGGTGTCGCCACTGGCAAACTCGTGAAGGAGGTCATCTTTGACCTCATCATCGAATTGGGCCCGACTCAAATAGCAGCCGATTCCACCAACAACACTGCTACTGCCGGTTGGGGTGCCTCGAAGATTCAGGCCACGAACGTTTGGGCTACGGGCAACACTGGCCAGAATGTCATCGTTGGAACGATTGACACTGGAGTTCGCAGCACACACGAAGCTCTTGTGGACAACTGGATGGGTGCGTACGGCTGGTACGACCCGAGTCAGAAGACCGCGACGCCGTACGATGACAATGGACATGGAACGCACACGACGGCCACGATCGCTGGGAAGAAGGGCGTGGGGATCGCGCCTGGTGCCAAGTGGATGGCCTGCAAGGGATGTGGCCCCACGTCGTGCTCGTTGTCTCTCTTGACGGCTTGTGCGCAGTTCATGATGTGCCCGACGGACACGAACGGCAACAACTGTAACCCTGCGAAGGCCCCCGACGTCGTGAGCAACAGTTGGGGCGGTGGTCAAGGACTTACGTATTTCCAGTCCAGTCTTGACGCGTGGGCCGCCGCTCGTATCATCCCAGTGTTCTCGGCGGGCAATTCAGGCGCCAATGGCTGTGGCAGCGTCGTTTCTCCCGGTGACTCTGCCAAGGCTTTTTCAGTCGGAGCTTCCGACAGCAGCGACAATCTCGGTTCGTTCAGTAGCCTTGGTCCTGCGGCAAATGGCCTGGTGAAGCCCGATTTCACGGCGCCGGGCGTGAGCGTCCGTTCTGCCTGGAACGGCAACAACACCGACTATTTGTCGGTCTCGGGAACGAGTATGGCCGCGCCACACCTGGCAGGTACCATCGCGCTCGCACTGAGTGCACGCCCTGGCCTCTGCTTCGATGCGTTGAAGACTGTTCTTTCGGGATCCACCACGAAGTCGCTGCCGAGCACGAGCAAGACGTGCGGTGGAACGTCGAGCTCCACGTACCCGAACAACCAGTACGGCTACGGCCGCCTCAACGCGTTGAACACCGTCAACGCAGCTGCCGCGTACTAAGGACCAGACCGGTGACCTAGGCTCTTCATTTTGTGAGTTCATGTAGCATCATCGATGTGTTTGGTTACATTCCACTTCAACTACAGATCTTCAATACATCCTGTACGCTTACTTGGTTGTAGCCACACTCTGACGTGAACTTACTGATAGTTTTTCATCCACAATGCCAGGGATCTCGTTCCCCATCGTGTCGAGGACCGGAGAAGACGACATCCCCATGTTCATCCTCTTCATGACTACCACAAAGCAGACGAAGTTGATAGCACTGACGGCTCCCATAGTGAAGAACATGTTCTCAAGATGATCCTCGTTCAGGTTGTCCGACGGGAGTGACTTGGAGAACATAATAGTGAAGACCGACGTCAGGATGGAGCCCATGGAGCTCATGAACAGAATCACAGCTTGGGCCATGGACTTGAGTGACATTGGCACCGACGAGTACACGAGGTCGTACGAGGTAACGTTGATCAAACACTCGGCAAGTCCGATGAAGACGTAGTTCGGGACAGCAGCTCCCCACGTGATGTCATTCATGGGCTGTGAGCTTCCACCGTCCAGAATCGGATCACCGTTTGCGTCCTGCAGAGCACCAGCGTTACGTCGAATGACCTCGAAGATGCCAGTCCAAAAGAGCCCAACAATAGCGATTGCAAGCCCAGTTGCCGCTTTCCCGAATTGGCTGGCAGGTTTGCCAGTCCATTTGTGATACGCTGGGTAAATGATGGAGTCGAGAATGGGAATGCAAATGACGATGACAATGGGGTCAAAGACACCAAGCATAGCGCCAGGGATCTGAGAGCTGTCTGGGTCGCTGGTATCGAGACGCAAGTCGCACTGTTGCGTGATAGACTGGAAGTTGGCGTCGGTCTGGTCGTACGCGCAGTTCCAGATGATCGTGAAGGCGGCGTACGGGAGAACTCGCACCAGTTTCTTGTATCCTTCGATGCGTTCGTCGTCGAAATCTCCGCCCATACTGACCTTAGAGGCGTCCAGGAAGGATTGATCTTGGCCGATGTAAACCCACGACACAACTCCAGCCAGCACTAACACAGCAGCGATGTAGGACAAGACGTTACCGATATCCCCGTGTGACGCGGAGAACGCAGCAGCCACGTTGACGACCAAAGCACCCAAGAAGAAGCACATGCTGAGAAGAAGGAGTAAGCCCTTGCGAGTCTGCTTGGAGTTGACCCAGACAAGACGACACAGCATGGAGATGGAGCGGTCGTTAGGTGGCTGGAACACGTAGCGAGGGTAACCCACACACAGCATCAGGACAGCAAATGCCATCACACAGGCGCAGATCATGTACGTGACGAAATAGCCGTACTCAGCCGGAATCTGAGGCGAGCCTTCCACACACAAGATGGACAGGTAGCCATAAGACACACCTGAGCCCACGTTGATACAGAAGTAGAAGTACGAGAAGTACGTCTCCTTCTGGTGAACTTCACTTGGATCATACGGGTTGAACTGATCAGCGCCAAGAGTAATAACACTCGACTTGATACAACCAGTACCAATACCGATACCCACAAACAAACCGATGATGAAGATCGGATTCACAGCAGCAGAGTTCGTCATGATCGTCGGGTATGCAGCGATAGCCACGAGGAAGTCACCAACGCAGTACCATATACCGAACGTCAAGATGGTACGGAACCGACCCCACCGTTCGTCAGCTAAATAGGCACCGAACAAGGGCGTAAGGTAGCAGATGGACGTCCAGGTACTCTTCAATGCACTTGCCGATACCAAACTCCATCCGATCTTTTGCATGAAGTTCTTGAGACCTTGATTGATCCCGAAGTAGCTCAGACGTTCAGCCAATTCCATCGTGAGGATGAAGATGCAGACCTCGAACAGGATACTCTTATACTTGCGCGGACGAGCTTCCCACATAGTTTGAACGGGTTCGTAGGGCACTGCAGGTGAGCCCATGGGGGACTTGAGAGGAGCAGTAGTGACTCCCATGCTCTTCTTGAAGTCGAAGTAGGCGCTGGAAGTCCAATTGGAAAGTGAGAGCTGCTCTCGAGTGCGAAACGCGGCAGTGGAGTGCCTTTATCCCCGTCGTGGCGCAGAGGGATGAGGAGATCACGAAGCAGAGCGAGTGGTCAGGCGTTGAACTTGTCATGCAAAAGTGGCCCATCTCCTATGTAGACGAACTCAAAGACGGGATGTAGACGAATCAGAGACGGGGCGCCAACTTCAGGTGATGGAAGAAAAACATCAGCGTTTGTGCAAGCTTCTAGCGTTGGAATCACGTGCGAATGTCTCCTCCGTCGCTGTTGAGAGACGTTCTACAGTAGTTCGAGTGAGTTTGTCAGCGAAACGGTGTTTGATGTGGACAAGACCAGCCACAAATGTACACACTGGAATGTAGTCCAAGTGAGTTCTTCGAAGTATACTACCCTTTGTACTTCGATATGGCCTAGGAAATAGAGTTCGAGATTGATGAGCAGCGAAAATGAAGATCACTGAAATCACGACGTGCGGGTGCACGCATGGCCCCGTTGCTTGTCTTCCTGCACGGTGCTGGTGCACACGGATTTTAATTCCGAGGGCGAGGACCACGCGGGGAATCTTAACCCCTTGGTTCCCAAGAAATATACACCATAACACGCTAATGAACGTCATAAGTACACCATACGCACATTACTTCGAGTTTGTATGATGCATAGCCACGACATGAAGATCGGTGTATTAATTTTCAAAAGGTTTTATTTTCAATGTCGTCTAATATACACCTTTGTCGATCACATTGAGTCCTCAATGTCGTAACTTACCGCCACTACTTCAGATCAGACAAGAAGATAACTGCAGTCATGGCAACAAAAGGTACACCAATTCAAGGAAGTGTGTGTTACAACTCGACACTTCCTAACACTCATCAATTGACACGCAGGCCTCTTATTGCTTTGAGCGTATACAGTATGTATTCCACTACACAATACTGTACTGCACCCTGGCCTACAAAACCCCCCATCAGGCTCCATTCCCGAGTTAAGGACCAACCCACAGGCTTTAGTTGACGCCTGAAATGTATAAAATCAATGTCACGTGCCACCTCGACAGCGGATTCCTTTGTTCTGCGGCTTGTCAGATGTGCGCCATTGAGCTAATGAATGGTTTGTGTGACTGTCGGCACCTGGATTCTTTCCCGCTTTCAAATCATCAAGATAGATCGTCCTGGTTCTGAAGGTGGTCCAAATCACCTCTAGCATCTTATGCTCCAATTTAGACTTGATTAAAGTATTGCCCGATCCATTTTCTATTGTTAATTGCCGTATGTCGTAACTTACGACATAGTGATTTTGCTATGGCGTAAGATACAACGTTGGGAGTAGAGGGGTTAATCTAAGGACGACCCCCATCACGCCAGCACTGCCTTGTCACGAATACGCTTGTACATCGGACTCGGAATACAGGATGGCAGCAAGAATTGCGATTGCAAGGCTGTATTGTAATAGCTGGTTCTGTGTGGGGTGGCATTGAGGCTGTACTGAAGTCTTCAATACACGGCATGATCGCCCTGCAGCTGCTGAGGATCTATCATAATCGTCGCTCGACTACATAACGTCAAGCACTGGGCGCTTCAAGACTTGACGTTCGAGCGGAAGACACGAAGAAATTTCCGATATGTTTATGTATTCGCCCATATAAACAACAGCTACACTTACTTAATGGCCGCGACACTGTGACGGGAGCTCACAGAGATTTTTTCATCCATGAGGTCCTGGATCTCGTTGCCGAGGTGATCAAGTTCGGGTGACGAAGACATCCCCATGTTCATCTTCCTCATGGTAATAACGAAGAAGACAAAGTTGATGACGCTCACAGCGCCCACCGTGAAGAACATGTTCTCGAGATGGTCCTCGTTCAGGTTGTCCGACGGGAGCGACTTGGAGAACATAATAGTGAAGACCGACGTCAGGATGGAGCCCATGGAGCTCGGCGTGAACAGGATCACAGCTTGGGCCATGGACTTGAGTGACATTGGCACTGACGAGTACACGAGATCGTAAGCAGTCACGTTGATCAGACACTCGGCCAGTCCGATAAAGATGTAATTAGGGGACGGCAGCTCCCCACGTGATGTCGTTCATGGGCTGCGAGCTACCACCGTCCAGAATCGGATTTCCGTTCGCATCTCTCAATTCGCCAGCGTTGCGTCGAATGACCTCAAAGATTCCAGCCCAGAAGATACCGACAATGGCGACAAGAAGACCAATGGCGGACTTGCCAAACTGACTGGGGAGACTTGCCCGCCCACTTGGTGTATGCCGGGTACACGATGGAGTCGAGAATGGGGATGCAAATGACGATGACAATGGGGTCAAAGACACCAAGCATAGCGCCAGGGATCTGAGAGCTGTCTGGGTCGCTGGTATCGAGACGCAAGTCACACTGTTGCGTGATGGACTGGAAGTTGGCGTCGGTCTGGTCGTACGCGCAGTTCCAGATGATCGTGAAAGCGGCGTACGGGAGAACACGCACCAGTTTCTTGTATCCCTCGACGCGCACATCGTCGAAATCTCCACCTTGACTGACCTTAGACGCGTCCAGGAAGGACTGGTCCTGGCCAACGTAGACCCAGCCGACAATACCGGCAAGCACCAGTACAGCAGCGATGTATGACAAGACGTTGCCAACGTTGCCGGATGAGGTGGTGAACGCAGCGATAACGTTGACAATAAGCGCACCCAAGAAGCTGAACGAGCTGGCCACGAGGATGAGACCCTTGCGAGTTTGCTTAGCGTTAGCCCAGCCAAGTTGGCACATCATGGAGATGGAGCGGTCGTTGGGTGGCTGGAACACGTAGCGAGGGTAACCCACACACAGCAGAATGATAGCAACCAGCATCACGACGGCGCAGATCATGTACGTGGCGAAGTATCCGTATTCAGCAGGGATCTGAGCGGAGCCGTCCACACACAGGATAGACAGGTAGCCGTACGAGAAACCGGAGCCGATATTGATGCAGAAGTAGAAGTACGAGAAGTACGTCTCCTTCTGGTGAACTTCACTTGGGTCGTGCGGGTTGAACTGGTCTGCACCGAGGGTGATCACGTTGGACTTGATAGCACCAGTACCAATTCCGATACCCACAAACAAACCGATGATGAAGATCGGATTCACAGCAGCCGAGTTGGTCATGATCGTCGGGTACGCAGCGATAGCCACGAGGAAGTCACCAACGCAGTACCATATACCGAACGTCAAGATGGTACGGAACCGACCCCACCGTTCGTCAGCTAAATAGGCACCGAACAAGGGCGTAAGGTAGCAGATGGATGTCCAGGTACTCTTCAATGCACTTGCGGAGACCAAACTCCATCCGATCTTCTGCATGAAGTTCTTGAGACCTTGGTTGATGCCGTAGTAGCTCAGACGTTCAGCCAATTCCATCATGAGGATGAAGGAGCAGACTTGGAACAAAACGCTCTTGTACTTGCGTGGACGAGCTTCCCACATAGTTTGAACGGGCTCGTAGGGCACTGCAGGTGAGCCCATGGGGGACTTGAGAGGAGCAGTAGTGACTCCCATGACGGTCTCGAAGTTCTTGGCGATGTGAGCAGCGGAGATCCGATTGAGAAATGAACGACCCTCCTAGACTGGGAGCCTTGCCTCTCCGTCAGCGCTGCGAAAACACGTTACATAGCCACTGGAAGGTGAGGATTGAGAAGGGACAAGACAACCAAAGACTTGCAAAAACCGGTCGTGACCTATCAGTGATAGGCTATCACGAAAGCAAACGTTTATGATACGCGCCACAAGTAAAATTCCTGTACATGTACATCCCTCGAGTTGGAGCTGCTAGAAGCTTGCAATATGCAGCCACAGCAGCAGCAATCTCTAGCAGACGAGCTAGAGAGATGCCGTCGATAGCCAAAGCTCGCTACATGTATTGATATTCGTCTACATTTTCGTCTACAATTCTTTGCATCACGTGGGGATGGGCATTTCGTGCCAAAAAAGATCTGGAGTGACTGAGCAAAATTGAGGACGGAACGATCTTATATAAGTGGGTGGTGTATGCAGCATATCGTCTTCTGCTCAAGTGACGCCTCTATCGCTCTATTTCTTCACGTAGAACTGCTTGAGCATCTGCATCAATATGAAAAATACAACGTCAGAACAACCCTTGCAACACATTTAACAACAACAGTCACGCACCTCCTCCTCGAGCGGGTGCACTTCTCCAGTGATCGCAAGACAGTGCAGCGGAGCACCGAAGTCGGCGGTCAACAGCTCCTCCATGGTGCCAGCAATAATGGTCTGGTCCTTTTGACCGAGACGCGCCATGCCGACGCAGATTGTGTCCTTGCTATAAGCTCCTTCCTGACGCTTCTCTTCGATCTCGATAAGCTGTTCGATGGCCTGGTTCACCGTCATGAAACGCGGAGGCAGGAAGACAGTGCGACCGCGGCACATGGCCTCGAAGTCGGGCTCCTTCACCTTAATGTCCAACAAACAGAGCGTGTGCATTCCACCACGGCGGTTGTACTGAATCTTCTCGTAGAAGCTGTCAGGACGCCACTCGTCCCTGAAGAACGGGATGGACACGGTCTGACCGAAGGAGTAGAGCTGCAGACCGCAAGCTCCGGCGGCGCCCATAACCGAAGCATTGTGGATCACCTCCACCTTGATATCAAGCTCCTTGGCACGCAGAATCAGATCTGAGTGCGTCGTAGCACACAAAGGGTCTCCCACCACAAGGAAAGCGACGTCATCGTCCTTGGCATCAGCGAAGATCTGGTCCGCACCCGTTTCGACACAGTCGCGGTCAGCCAGAATGACTTCGCGACCGTAGAACTCGCCCAGTTTGTCCAGTTCCACGCCCAGAACGGACGTGTAATTCTCCAGGAAGACCTTCTTCGACTTCTTGATGGCGTTGAGGCCGCGCAGCGTCACGTCCTGCTCGTCACCGAGCCCGAGTCCAACCACGTAGAGAACCATGAGGGTCTTCTCTTCCTTGCCAATCACTGCAAGAAAATATGATGTACAAACACACCAAATTGTGTACGGAATGAGTGTGGGGGTTACGCGTGACAAGCGACGCGTCGACGTAACCCTCGGGCTCAGGTTAAATGTACCCCTCCCTCCAGCGAAAAATGCTACATTGAAGAGAGCTTTGAGTGGCAAGACTTTTAACACCGCCTTGAGCGGACTCCGCTGCGGAGGACCTCAGCCATGACTCCAGGGAACTCTTCCTTTGAATCAAAGACGTGCAAGTTTGATGTGGACTCCACGCACTGCGCTCTGTGTCCGTCGATGACTGCCGGCGAGATAGACCAAGCGCCGAGGACTGGCATGCACCCATCCCCATTGTGCTGACACGGTGGCACAAAGCTCGGGCTGGTAGGTCCGTATCTCTTGATGTAATCCACGCGAGAACTTTTTGGAGAAGCTCAACAAGAAGAGAACTGCGTGACCCACGACAGATAAAGCCTCTGCTCCTCACTTGGTATGATACATGTGGACGAGCTTTGCCCCAAGCAGAACGCTGGTCCTACCGAGCACGATGCGTCAGTTCCACCGGAATACACAATCGCTACATCTTGGTACAGTACAGCCTTGTGACACTAGGTTCTAGTTTCTCTGCAATCGGAGATGGCGAAAATCTGACTTCGAACTACCTTTTAAAAATGCAATACACGTTCACTTAATGAACAATGTCCATTAGACACCGAAACTAGTGGAAGGCGCTACCGGCTCAGCGAATGCCACCGGCTCAGCCTGAGCCGGTGGCGAAAATGGAGACGAACATCGCCTTCAAGGGAGAAAATATTAAAAACACACAAAAATCCGTGAAAACCACCACAGAGGCGTGAAAAGCACATGCACATGGGACATGCGATGAACCAAACTACTAGTACATAATCAGGTACTTGGACATGCATTTTGGTCACAGCTAGGTTTTATTATTTAAACCTTATAACGATTCGGATCGACGATCTACAATCCAGTTTGCATTAGGCATGCCACACGTCGACCCCAAACCTGCAAATACAATCTTGGATTGGTTAAAACGGTTGTAGCGCTTACTTCATCGATCCGCATTTTATCATCGATCTGCATGGCTTCATCATCGATCCGCATGGTTTTATCATCGATCCACATGGTTTAATCATCGATCCACATGATATAATCATCGATCTGCATGGTTTTATCATCGATCTGCATGGCTTCATCATCGATCCGCATGGTTTTATCATCGATCCGCATGGTTTAATCATCGATCTGCATGGTTTAATCATCGATCTGCATGGCGTACTAAATTGTAGTGCTGAAACAGTTTTGAACATTGTATTGCGTGGCGGAAGAACTAAGCGTTTATTCGCGCGCTAAACAATGTCCAGGGCGTGGTGGACGCCCAACAGTAGCAGGAGCAGCACGAACCACAGCCGCTTTCGCTTCGTTCCCCGACGGTTAACTAGCACGTCGTCGCCGTTGACATCAATACTGTTTCGGCATTGAAGAGCGAAGAATCGGTGCACACAAGCCCCATACTTAAAGTGAAACGCGCACGGGGATGTCTGGTTAGTCATATCTGGCCATCCCGCTTCCGGTTGGTCTTCGCTTTGTATCCGGGCAGTACGAATTCCAAGCTGAGCTGATACTTGTACTGCTTCTTGGAGTGTGTTCGTAACGGCGTTGTACGATCTTGTCGGCCGCACGTGGACGATGTCGGTGTCCGCGTCTAGATGAAGGAAGTGGATGCTGATGCGGGGGATGATACTTTCCTAAAGCAGATGGTGCCTGCAAAGAGCTCTCACTCGTTACAGGAGTTGTTTGAAGGAACTGCTGAGCTACAGAAGGGGCGAATCTCAATAGATAATTGACGGCGGTATGCAGCAAGTTGTTGGAGAAGCACTCCAACCTTTAGTAGGCGATGGGCTGTGTAGTCTCGCTTCAACACCTTGTTAAACTGCTCAACGGGGTTGTTTGTGGTAGCAAATCCAGGAGCAGTGTGGAAGCATTGCCACCGGTAGAAGCGCTCATTAAACCATACACGCGCGAAATACGTGTGGAATGTCCGTAGTAGCGGGTTAGCCTGCCAGCAAATTTCAGCTAATAGTATAGAAATCGCCCGTGCTTCTAGCGCGATGCATGTAGTAAACGTCTCGGAGTACTTCACCACTTAATGTCTTCGGCATCCCTCTTGTTTTCTCAACCATCTTCGCGATCAAGTGGTAGAAGCACATCAAATGCGTATAGTTGTTGTCACCACCAAATACCGAATCCACGATTTAGCATCAGATCCATTAGCAACCACCAAGTTTCCGTCGTTGTCTAGATCCCAGCCGAAGGTAAACGCTACGTGCTCTTGTTTGCCTCCAATGAATATGCTCGTGAGCGAACGACATCAGTGATATGCGCGGTCTTATCGCTGCCACCAAGTTTTGTGCGTCGGACGTAGCACACGTTTTGCACTTTTGGCAGAGACGGGAGTTCATCAGGGCGTAGTTCAAAGTGTTGTGACATTGCTGAACGAATCCGACCTGGCTGCATGCCCGCACGAGCCATCTTTTTCGCAAAGACTTTCTGGGGGCCGGTAAGGTTGTTAGCTTGGGGTGGCAGTGCACGTGTCAAATGCTCACCACTCTCGAATATCGATACGACACTTCGGATCTCGCACGCATGCATCTTTCCCCTCCATGGGCAGTTCGCGTAGGGGGATGCATCTTTGCATTGCTTGCAGCGGCAATTGAGCAGCTTATACCGCATTAGATGCGGAGTCGGCGATGCACAAAGCGTGCAAGGTCTAGCTTGGCTTTTGAACGACTTCATGAACTGAATGAGGACAACTGCGTCACTTTCTTTCATTTCGTTACACATGCTACGCCAGGCGATAGGTTGAGACATCGTGAAGTTTGTGCGTGAGGAAGCTACTTGGTGGTCTTGCGTTGGAGGGAGGGGTTTGTAGAATGAGATGGTTGGTAGCTTTTTAACATCCGTAGATATGACAGGCTTAAAATGCTCTTGATAGCGACTGTGATTCGTCAATATTCCTTGTGAGGATGGTTGTGATTGGGTGTGTGTTTTTATAGTTCGATGGTTGTGGTCTTCACCTAATTTAATGTACTTCTTCTGTCTTGTCGTGTGTGCTTCACATCGCTGTTGTGCTATTTTATGTCTTGATTGTGGTATTCATCTATATTTGTGAAATTCACATCTTATTGGTGTTTTTAATGTGCTCTCCCTTCAAGGCGCCATTTCGCCATGAGGCGAAGATTTCGAGGCGACGTAATGATCCCATGCCCTTTCTTTCTTGCTCAAGTTGACATGCTTGTCAAATCCGAATAGAGCGGGACCACCAAACTCGCCAATGAAGTCTCCGACACGCAGGTTGTCATCGACGTTGCTCTCCACTGCTCGCGAAGACTGTCCTCGGTAGAAACGCAACTCCGACTCGCCGACAATATCGGACCGACATGCTGCTGCATACGTATCCATGTCGCGGTTTCAAGGGACAAGAGTATTTAACAGCATGGCTGCCTTACCTAGCGTCCTTAACGCTCAGCGCTTTGCCTAGACTCCATCGCGTTGATCAGTCTACAAACTAATGCTGTCGCCATAAAATTTATGGTCACTGACAACAGCATTTAATGCATGCATTTAAAACTCCACCCAAAGACCTGCCTTCAAGATGAAGATGGCGTGACAATTCTGATTAACGCATTGCATATAAGTTTTGAAATGCATGTAGCTTCGGTCTCCGCTAATAGCTGCCCGCTAATCGATCGACGCACTTCTAGCTGCCGTCTCAGGTAACGTAAGATGCGCATGAAGCTGTAGCCGGACTGACTGCAAGTGGCACCATGAAGACTCGCTCGTCGACAATTCCTAACTAACTCCCATCCCCCTTCTAAGGTGATGCTCTACATGTACATGCGCCTAGCTCACGCTCACGCCTCGCTCCCTGTAGATCGGTAGCACTGCATGAGTCCTGCCCTGCTCCTTCATGCACTTCATTTCCCGATTCCCTCTCTGGAGCGCAGTCCGTCAATCGCCATGGGAGTCACTGTCAAGTCGCCTGCGGGTTCGCCTGCTGTCCCCTATGAGCCCGTGCAGACTGTGTGGGAAGCTCGTCCACGCAAGTACAAGAGCGTCCTATTCGAGGTCTGTCTCTTCATCCTCATGATGGAGCTGGCTGAACGTCTCAGCTACTATGGTATCAACCAAGGGCTCAAAAACTTCATGCAGGAGATCGGATGGAGTTTGGTCTCCGCAAGTGCATTGAAGAGTACCTGGACGTCCATCTGCTACCTTACGCCCTTGTTCGGTGCCTATTTAGCTGACGAACGGTGGGGTCGGTTCCGTACCATCTTGACGTTCGGTATCTGGTACTGCGTTGGTGACTTCCTCGTGGCTATCGCTGCGTACCCGACAATCATGACCAACTCGGCTGCTGTGAATCCGATCTTCATCATCGGTTTGTTTGTGGGTATCGGAATTGGTACTGGTGCTATCAAGTCCAACGTGATCACCCTCGGTGCAGACCAGTTCAACCCGCACGACCCAAGTGAAGTTCACCAGAAGGAGACGTACTTCTCGTACTTCTACTTCTGTATCAATATTGGCGCCGGTTTCTCGTACGGCTACCTGTCTATCCTGTGTGTGGACGGCTCCGCTCAGATCCCTGCTGAATACGGATACTTCGCCACGTACATGATCTGCGCCGTCGTGATGCTCTTTGCCATCATTATGCTTTGCGTCGGCTACCCTCGCTACGTCTTCATGCCGCCCAACGACCGCTCCATCTCCATGATGTGCCAACTTGGCTGGGCCAACGCTAAGCAGACTCGCAAGGGCCTCATTCTCGTCTCAGCTACTTTCTCTCTCCTGGGAGCCTTGATTGTCAATGTCATTGCTGCATTCACGGTCGACTCGGGCAACGTCGGTAATGCTCTGTCGTACGTAGCTGCTGTGTTGGTGCTTGCCGGTATTGTCGGCTGGGTTTACGCTGGCCAGGACCAGTCCTTCCTGGACGTTTCCAAGAGCAGCATGGGCGGAACTTTCGACGACGAGCGCGTCGAGGGATACAAGAAACTGGTGCGTGTGCTTCCGTACGCCGCTTTCACGATCATCTGGAACTGCGCGTACGACCAGACCGACGCCAACTTCCAGTCCATCACGCAACAGTGTGACTTGCGTCTTGATACCAGCGACCCAGACAGCTCTCAGATCCCTGGCGCTATGTTGGGTGTCTTTGACCCCATTGTCATCGTCATTTGCATTCCCATTCTCGACTCCATCGTGTACCCGGCATACACCAAGTGGGCGGGCAAGTCTCCCAGTCAGTTTGGCAAGTCCGCCATTGGTCTTCTTGTCGCCATTGTCGGTATCTTCTGGGCTGGAATCTTCGAGGTCATTCGACGCAACGCTGGTGCTCTGCAGGATGCCAATGGTGACCCGATCCTGGACGGTGGCAGTGAGCAGCCCATGAACGACATATCGTGGGCTGCTGCTATTCCAAACTACGTCTTCATTGCGCTGGCTGAGTGTCTGATCAACGTCACTTCGTACGACCTCGTGTACTCGTCAGTGCCAATGTCACTCAAGTCCATGGCCCAAGCTGTGATCCTGTTCATGAGCTCCATGGGCTCCATCCTGACGTCGGTCTTCACTATTATGTTCTCCAAGTCACTCCCGTCGGACAACCTGAACGAAGACCACCTCGAGAACATGTTCTTTACGGTGGGCGCTGTGAGCGTCATCAACTTTGTCTTCTTCGTTATTATCATGAGGAAGATGAACATGGGGATGTCTTCGTCACCTGAACTTGACCACCTCGGCAACGAGATCGTCAACGAGAAGCTCTCGGTGGGGTCACGCCAGAGCATTTCCAACGTCAAGTAAAACCATAGTGGTAGTGTTAGTCTTCTTGATCATCCAAGCTAGCTGTAAGCTTATATAAACATTTGCCATGATAGCTAGTGGCACTGATCTAACACGCCTTCACGAACGTGCTTGAAGCCGGTCGCATAGCGGCTAGGAAAGAAGTTCATTCACAACGCACGTACAGAGATCAACCGCTCAGTTTCGTTGTCGAGGTGAACGTGAAGGAACTACGTGTCATCGCTACCGGTAGCCTGTCCGGTACGTACCGGTAGACTGTCTGGTTTAAGATGTCGCTCACTGTTCAGAAAATTGCCGTCAGGCCGCTTGTGCCGTAGCGCTCCACACACACCACTGGCGCGGCCAAAACCTGGTACGAGCATAGAGAACCATTCGCTACATCTTGTGACGACCTTCTAAGGCGCTACCTGCCCTGTACGACATACACGGCCAGGCAATCCTCTATAAGAACAGCTGCCATCTGGCCGCGAGTTAGGTAGTACCGTGAGCGACAGTATACTTCGCGCGGTAGTATTGCCCCCCCCCCTCGAAGTGTTAGCCTCGTACCTCTGTTGAACCGTAGCTGGCGAGGAAGCCCCTGCTCGTACAAAAACTCTTTGTGTTTGAACGAAACCATGCATTATTCATTGTTATAGCTGGCTTAACCGCGCCCACAACCAGCCACTCCATTGCTTTGGATATGCAAAGAGGGAAACCCCATGCGAACAATTTTTCCACACCTAAGTACAACTGCTAGACCATCTTGATCAGCTCACCTTCAGCGCAACAACTTCACTGCTTCTTGGAACTGGCCACACAACCGTACACGCCGGTGTCGAGAAGCGAGCAGTACGCACCCGCCGGACAGTCACCGTTGCTCACCTGCGCCACGCACACGTTGTCGGAATCAATGCACCCGTCTTGATCCCAGCCGACCACGCCGATCGTGTCCTCATTGTCGGAACAGCCTTCCCACGGCATCGACTCCTCCGCGCCGTCCTTGCATCCGTACACACCCGTGTCGAGCCACGCGCAGTGTGCGCCACTCGGGCAGGACCCGTACGTGTTCGCAACGCAGACATTGCCCGACGCGACACAACCGTCCGAGCTCCATCCTTCCACGCCGATGCTCTGTTGGCCACTGGGGCAGCTCACCTTCTGGTTCTCCTTGTGGTGGTGGTGGTGGTGCTTCTTCGCGCTGGCCACGCAACCGTACACGCCGGTGTCGAGAAGCGAGCAGTACGCACCCGCCGGACAGTCACCGTTGCTCACCTGCGCCACGCACACGTTGTCGGAATCAATGCACCCGTCTTGATCCCAGCCGACCACGCCGATCGTGTCCTCATTGTCGGAACAGCCTTCCCACGGCGTCGACTCCTCCGCGCCGTCCTTGCATCCGTACACACCCGTGTCGAGCCACGCGCAGTGTGCGCCACTCGGGCAGGACCCGTACGTGTTCGCAACGCAGACATTGCCCGACGCGACACAACCGTCCGAGCTCCATCCTTCCACGCCGATGCTCTGTTGGCCACTGGGGCAGCTCACCTTCTGGTTCTCCTTGTGGTGGTGGTGGTGGTGCTTCTTCGCGCTGGCCACGCAACCGTACACGCCGGTGTCGAGAAGCGAGCAGTACGCACCCGCCGGACAGTCACCGTTGCTCACCTGCGCCACGCACACGTTGTCGGAATCAATGCACCCGTCTTGATCCCAGCCGACCACGCCGATCGTGTCCTCATTGTCGGAACAGCCTTCCCACGGCATCGACTCCTCCGCGCCGTCCTTGCATCCGTACACACCCGTGTCGAGCCACGCGCAGTGTGCGCCACTCGGGCAGGACCCGTACGTGTTCGCAACGCAGACATTGCCCGACGCGACACAACCGTCCGAGCTCCATCCTTCCACGCCGATGCTCTGTTGGCCACTGGGGCAGCTCACCTTCTGGTTCTCCTTGTGGTGGTGGTGGTGGTGCTTCTTCGCGCTGGCCACGCAACCGTACACGCCGGTGTCGAGAAGCGAGCAGTACGCACCCGCCGGACAGTCACCGTTGCTCACCTGCGCCACGCACACGTTGTCGGAATCAATGCACCCGTCTTGATCCCAGCCGACCACGCCGATCGTGTCCTCATTGTCGGAACAGCCTTCCCACGGCATCGACTCCTCCGCGCCGTCCTTGCATCCGTACACACCCGTGTCGAGCCACGCGCAGTGTGCGCCACTCGGGCAGGACCCGTACGTGTTCGCAACGCAGACATTGCCCGACGCGACACAACCGTCCGAGCTCCATCCTTCCACGCCGATGCTCTGTTGGCCACTGGGGCAGCTCACCTTTGTGTGAACGCGGACTCGGAGCCTTGACGCGTATACGTTCGAGGTCGTGACCGCCAGTCCCACCGAGAGGGCGACCAATAGTTTCGCCTGCAGCATCTTCTTTTGACCCGGCGCTGGACTTGACTTGAGATCGCCGAGGCGAATTGGAGAATGGAGGATCGTGCAGCGGCGGCAAGCGCGCGTACGGCGCCTGATTCACGACCCTCAAGAGTGGATCCTGGGGCGACTCCTTGGGAAAGATATGGTCACGGGTCGGTGGCTGCATTTTGGCTGGTTCCTTGGTTCCAGAGAGAACACCTATACAACGCATACCTGCCGGACTCCTCTTGGCTTTCGCCTGAGTTGAACCCAAGCCCATCGGCGTGAATGCCACGCGCTGAGTCACTACTAGTAGTACATTATTAATACGATATGATCCCCAAAGGGCTGTTAGCTTCAATCCATGTGGGTCACTACCACAGCGCTACAGTTACGAAAATCTTGTTTCTTTTAGCAGAAGTCTTTAGCAGAAGCTAACGATGGATACAGTACTTTGAATCGCAGATACTGGTAGTAATTCTAGTGAGCTGGTCCCCACTGGTGAACAGCTCAGTAGAATTGTATCGACCGTATTATCATCGTGCAACAGCAATTTCGAGAAAATATAGAACTCGACATTCTAACCCCCCCGCTCTCAAGCCTATTTTGACCCCCCGGCAAGTCTTTAACATGTTGTATAATACTACATGTTAAGGACAGTCTAATCTTGATTTTTGTATTACCTGTGATAAGTACGAGTGTAAAGTCTGTACTGCGGGAAGGCAACCTGATTGCTTGCACATCGTGCGCAGCGCTATGTACCAGCGAAGTTGTCATATACACCTTCTCCAGTCTCGCAGGTGGGCGTATGTTGTATATACTGCGACTGGTTTGGGCCTTTTTATTTGAAGTTGACACAGAGCAAACATTTTTGCCTAGCTATGCCATGCTTCAGTTCCAGAGGGATTGAACATCATGTTGCAAGCAATCTTTTCTTTGCGATTGTAATCATCAGTGTTCCTACTTGTCTTGTTCGCTACCATCGTCCTAACGCTTCTTACGACTCCTCCTCGCCCACCTCCTCCTCTTCCGCTTCCTCCTGCTCGTCTTTTTTCGCTTCTTCTTCTCCCTCCTGCTCGTCCTCTTTCTCTTCTTCATCTCCCTCCTGCGGCTCCTCCTTCTCTTCTTCCTGCCCCCTGTTCTCAGCATCTTGGTGGCCACGCGGCCACCAAGATCCAGAGTCTTGTCACAAATCAGTGAATCTATCTGTGTCTTGGCCTTAGCACTTTTCTGGCTTTTCTTGTTACAATATTCACCTACCCGCGTGCATTTCACGGTTTTTAACATGTTGTATTATACAACATGTTAAGAATAAGCCAATTCTGGTGTGGACCACTAATGTAGTCATATACAACGGTTGAGAGCGGGGGGGCTAACATTCTAAATGCGAGAACATATTAACTATAGATGGCAGCGCTCGGTGGACGAGCGTTGGCATTCGAGTCACATGGGGCTCGTGCGGTCACCGACACTCCTGGGCGACCACTTGGTGTCGCAGTTGCGGGAGCTCGCGAGGACGACGGATGACGATATGGCGCTGGCTCGTACAGGTCAATATCTGCACAAGAAACTGAGAGGCTTTGAGCTGGAGAACCGCCTGCTTCTTCGACTGGCGGACTCCGGTCGAGTCATTTTGCTACTGCACCGCACGATCGAGTCGGTGTTGGGGATGAACGACTTGCTGGAAGATGAAATTCGAGAAATTTGGGATCAGAAGTTGGAATCGGAACGGTTCGAGTGGATCCGAGAAATCGAAAATATTTTAAAAGATGAGGATAAAATGACGTTAGAAATGGGGGACAGTCATCAGCAAGTGCAGATTTTGACGCTGTTGAAGCATCAGTTGGCCCAGTACAGTGAAATACTGACGTCGAGGGAGCTGGACGTCATTTCCGAGATTTTTGACTGGGTGACTCGACGTGGAAACGTGGTGGTGGGGAAGCTGCCCCATTGGTTTGCTGCTTCGGAGCTGACGACGCACTCCTCTACAAAGAAAAGGTAGGCAAGCAGTGATGTGACTCCTCGTTCGCCAAGGCTGCACATAAGCAGAAACAGCTTTGACCACCCTTGATCAAGGCTCTGGAAAATGTTGCTGATATCCGTGTAGTGGGCTGCGGCCTCTACAGACCTTACCCTGTTAGTATCAAGCTTCGCAAGCTTCCATCCTCTTCCTGGACTGCCTGGGCTAGGGCAGGTAAGACGCGAATGGAATCCACAACGTGTGGTCTAGTTGACTACAAGGACTGGCTCGAGACAATAGGCCAAGGACAGTTTGAGATTTACTCTCACTTCTGAACTTGCTCTCAGTAGAGCAAGAGCTTCGGAACGTGTTCTGAGTAGAGCACAAGGACTGCAAGGATTAAAGCACCATCATAGTACATGTTGGTAGACTTGGGGAGTTCCAGCTCCCAAGTACTGTGTGTGTTGTTTCCTTGTGTGTCCCCGACCTACTACAAAGTTAACTTTAGTGCCCGGGGAGGAGGCGCACAAGTTGAGTACAAGTTGACTACACAGTTAACTTTAGTGCCCGGGGAGGCGCACATTGAGATGAGCAACGATTATCTATACATGTTGGGATAACGATTATTGTTCTTACCTATCACTGCCTGTAGGAGTGCTGGGAGTGCTGTGCGAAGACAATGAATGTGTCTAAGGCAGCTAGCGGCGCGTGGCCTGCTCGAGGAAGTGAAGGCATGTGCGGCAACGTCGAGAAGGCGTATGCCAAGGAACTGACGGCGTGTGCGGGAACGTCGTGGTGGCGTTGGAGTTGGAGCCTGTCCGAGTGGATGGAGTAAACGCCGGAACACGAGTGTGTCCGATGATCCAGCTCTTTCTCTTACCTGAATACGTGGCGTCATGGAGCTGTGCTCCGACTGGATGGGGGGTAGCACCTCTGGTAAAGCAACGTGTGCGTACATGAGTACGTGACGCAACGTCAAGTGACGTGAGCGAGTGCGAGCAGCATCGTCGAGTGGCGAGTGCAGAACAAGATGAAGTGCAGATCTTGAGGCAACGCCGTGTGGCGTGTGTGAGAGCAACGTCGAGTGACGTGTGCAGTACAAGTGAGGCACGCAGTGACGTCGGGTGACGTATGCAGTGCAAGGTGAAGTGCACGAAGCAACGTCGAGTGACGTGTGTGAGTGCATGCGCTTGGAGAAACGTCGAGTGACGTAAGCAAGTGTAGTACAAGTGCGTCCAGTGACGTGTACAAGTAGAAGAACAATGGCAGCGTCGTGTGACGCGGGCAAGACTACCAGTAGTACGTGGAGTAACGTCATGGAAACGAGTACAAGTGAAGACGCAGCGGTAGATGACGTGTGCAAGCTCAAGTTGCAGCATCATGGAGATGTGTGTAAAGAGAACCATGGAATTGAAACCGTGTGAAGCGTCAAGATGTCGTACAAGAATAAGTTACGGCGTGTGTGGAAAAGTCTGGAGCTCACCCGTGTGTGGTGGAGTGAATGCCAGTGCACGAGTGTGTATGGTGTTCCTGCTCCTACTTGGCGAGTGCGCGTCGTGGAGCTCTGCTGTGCTCCGGCTGGAGGCAGCAACTCAGTTTGAAGGCAAATATGGCTAGAGTGTAGCGCTGTGTGCAGTGATCACGCTGAGGTTCGAAGGGCTGGATAAGTTTGGCCGTGTGAGTGTGTCTGGTAACTCCCCGATGGTGTTTGATGAGGATCACGACAGCTCCTGGAGAGCGGTGAGCCACGACACTGGGAGGACAAGGCGACTTCGCTAGGCGAACAGCATCCCGGCAGGACAAGACGGTTCACAAGGGCACCAAGATCGCGGCAGCTTAAGAATGGCCATGATATCGCTATGCGAAGCTTTGGGAGGCAATGTAGTGGGCTGCGGCCTCTACAGACCTTACCCTGTTAGTATCAAGCTTCGCAAGCTTCCATCCTCTTCCTGGACTGCCTGGGCTAGGGCAGGTAAGACGCGAATGGAATCCACAACGTGTGGTCTAGTTGACTACAAGGACTGGCTCGAGACAATAGGCCAAGGACAGTTTGAGATTTACTCTCACTTCTGAACTTGCTCTCAGTAGAGCAAGAGCTTCGGAACGTGTTCTGAGTAGAGCACAAGGACTGCAAGGATTAAAGCACCATCATAGTACATGTTGGTAGACTTGGGGAGTTCCAGCTCCCAAGTACTGTGTGTGTTGTTTCCTTGTGTGTCCCCGACCTACTACAATCCGTTGCGGCGAAGCGTTCAACCTTGTGCGCACGAATGATTTTGGGAGAAACGGGCCAGCTAGGTCGCAAGGTGAACGCCGAGATGAAGGACTCTAAGGGAGATTATAAGGTCGACATGGTGTACATACAGCCAACGCTTGCAGCCGAAGCCTGTGATGCTCGGAAAAGACCCGCTCCCGGTGATGAAGAGTATCGGTTGTGGCTCCTTCCAGAGCCTGTTCGCCTTGACTGCGAGTGGATACCTATACACCTGCGGTCTCAACAACTACGGTCGCAGAAGGTGACGATTCCTACGCTTAAGGATGGCGGTTCCAGTTCGGTTCGCACCAACTTTATCAGGAAGAAAAATTGATGACCATATCGAAGGGCATTCGATTGAAGAATTTCTTCAATTAAATGCAATTACACGTGATATGAATTTGGGTTTACGACTTCTGTAGCTGCTAAACCTACGATGAAGTCAAGCTTCATCCGACTAATGAGGTTTAGGATGCATCACAAATGATTGAAATCGCTATGACGGACTTCCGGAGATGTTCTAACTGCTACTATATAGCAATTTCATCTTCTCTTCCACTGTAAATCCTTCTGATGAGAAGTCGTCGAAGGTAAAATCACCCGTTGGCCATCCCTGAGTAATCGCCTTTGTTCTAGCCAATATTGCTTGATGATACAAACAGCACCTGAACGGACGAAGTGTTGACCCGCTTGGAAACTGAAGCGTCTTGCCTTCCAACTCACCAAACGTCGTGAGAACATCAAATTGCGGTGCATTTGGAGCATATACTGGTCTCGTACTTGTCTTCCAATCTGTTGGCAAGAGTTCAATACCAAGAGCATCCTGTTGCTGTTGGTCCAACGTTTTCACGAGCAGCTTCGCCTTGATCGTTGGATTAAAAATCTTCAGTGTGAACTGATCTTGCTCGTCAACAATAAACACAATGTCAAGATCATCGAAGGCACTTTCGATTGGTTTGAACAATAGCAATCCATTTCTCACATCGTCAATATCCGGGATTTGCACAAAGGAATCTTTGATATCATCGAGATCTCGTCGGAACAGGTGTGATGCAATCACAGTAGAGCTCGGTAGACCAATATTCATCAACATGCACAGCAACATCGACTCGCCGTTCTCGTTTTTTCCGCAATCACATCGGTATTCCTTCACCAATTGTTTCTTCAGCTTTTGAGTTTTTGAAGACGTTGTACTAGGGATCAGGGTTTGGTAATTTTCCGTAACTATTGCCGATATTGGCAATATCATATTGCCATAATTTATTGCTCCTCAACCCCAATAACATGCAATTTTTTACACAGGTCAATCTTGGCTATAGCCAAATGTCGTTGACATGTGTGGTTGTTTTGGCAATGGATGGTAGCGAGAACTATCGCCGAACGGGTGGTGTGGCCACGTTTGCGCACAGGGCACACGGGTTATTACAGTTGCTTGTCATTTCCTAACTGAAATACTACTGTAGTATATTAAATCAGTTTGTGTGTTGTATGTATGATGTCGAGGAAATCGGACTATGACTTGTGTGTGTTGGTCGGAGAGGTTGGACGCGGTGGGAGGGTTCTCGAGGTAACCCCCCCCCTTCCTGAATCCACGCGCTTCGACAGCAACCAACTCGTTTAAAACTACTCATGAGAAAAGACGACATAGTGTCACAATTCATGTGACCTACTGACTTGGTTGATATTGTCGAAAAATGTGGCAATAACTCAATTATTTATTGGCTAGGATGAAGGCCTCCAATCCGTATGATATTGTATTTTTCCTATCCCTGCTAGGGATGTTCAAGAATGTGTGTCGAAACAACGAAGTCATAGCTGCTGCGATTGGAGATAATGTCTTCTCTTCGGGTGGAAGCACCACCAGCACGTGAATTTCGTCCGTCGATGGAGTGGGCATTCCGTTCAACAACACTTTCTGGAGACCAGACTCCCCCCATAGCTCTTCCTCTCCGGTTGTTAAAGCCTCAACTGTAACAGTCTTCTCGCCCTTTCTCAGCATTTTCACATCTTCCGAGTTGGACTCAAATCATGTGCCGTCCTTCGTCTTCGCCGAGAAGAGCTGCAGCTTGCTCGCTGGGAAGTCATACTTCTGGTCGCCCGCAATCGCGTTTTTCAGGTCCCCCACTGACTCACCGTCACCGATGACTACGGGGAACGCGCTTCCAGCCTCACCAACGATCGCACAGAAGAACTTCACCATCTTTCCTCGAGCCGGCGGATTCTGGAATGAGGAAGAAGGGAGAGCGTATTTAAGCGGAGATGAAGAGACGAGATTGAAAGACTCATCCACACTTATCTGCGAAGTTCTCGAGCGGAATTACCCAAACATACATTGTGGAGCAGCACCTCTTTCATTGTTGAACGAGGACGGCGCCGAAGAGGCCAGCTCCAGTGGATATACTGACAACGAGCAGTCCATTAGGCCTGAGATCACGACGGCTTTCCTGGAAAATGGTGGGAGCGTTTGTCGAAATACTACTTTCTGGAAAATATAGATCGGGGGGGGGGGGGCTCAAGTACTATCGATGCTGGTACCACGTACCGGCCCGGTACCGAAAACTACGACTCGGTATAAAAGTTCTATGAGAAAGCTATTCGTTTTGGATGAGTCTGTGGCAGCGCTGGGTGGATCCGCGCGTGGCGGTGGACGAGCGTTGGCATTCGAGTCACATGGGGCTCGTGCGGTCACCGACGCTCCTGGGTGACCACTTGGTGTCGCAGCTGCGGGAGCTCGCAAGAACGACGGATGACGATATGGCGCTGGCTCGTACAGGTCAATATCTGCACAAGAAACTGAGAGGCTTTGAGCTGGAGAACCGCCTGCTTCTTCGACTGGCGGACTCCGGTCGAGTCATTTTGCTACTGCACCGCACGATCGAGTCGGTGTTATGGATGAACGACTTGCTGGAAGATGAAATTCGAGAAATTTGGGATCAGAAGTTGGAATCGGAACGGTTCGAGTGGATCCGAGAAATCGAAAATATTTTAAAAGATGAGGATAAAATGACGTTAGAAATGGGGGACGATCATCAGCAAGTGCAGATTTTGACGCTGTTGAAGCATCAGTTGGCCCAGTACAGTGAAATACTGACGCCGAGGGAGCTGGACGTCGTTTCCGAGATTTTTGACTGGGTGACTCGACGTGGAAACGTGGTGGTGGGGAAGCTGCCCCATTGGTTTGCTGCTTCGGAGCTGGAGTGGTTTCGAGCGAAGAAGACTACCGTGGAAGAAGGGGAAGAATCTTGCGAGCGACAGGCCACGCTGTGGGCGAAACTTCACCATCCAAATGTCCGAAAGTTCTTTGGCGCGTGTCATGTCGGAAAACCATTCGTAATTCATGAAGCGAGCAGCGAGTTGCCATTTCAAATGCAAAAAGCTTGGAGGAGAAGAAGGCATCGAAAAACAAGAAGCGAACGAGCTACTACCAAGAAATTACGCAGGACGGGAACTCGTGCACTCGGGAAAGCGACTCAAACGTGGAGACACATACTAGGTTGCGCTCTTGGCCTTCAGTACGTGCACGACCGTGGACTGGTACATCAGCACTTGACTACTGGGCATTTACTCTACTCGCAAGTATCTGAAAAGGGAGTTTTGAGCGGAATGGGGTTAATATGTCGACGGGGAATCAATTCAAACGAGTTCAACGAAGAACCATCCGTGTCGGCGGATATCCTCGCACTTGGCCTTGCAATTTTTGAAATCACTGTGAAGAACCGATCACCTGACATGGAAATAAACTTTGAAGAACTCCCGGACTATCGACCTGAATGTATAAGAAACACGGAATGGAGCTTGCTGCTGGGCATGTGCACACCTGACCCATCGAAAAGAACGTGTATGTCGGACGTTGTGCATCAGTTAAGTGTGTTAGCACGACGCACTCCCCCTCCAACTAACACTCCTGCCACTATAGACGATGTTAGTGGGTACAACATTCAGAGTCTGGGGATGACTCTCCCCGAGACGTTGAAGGAGATTCATCAGCTTTGTATCGAAGTGGACAATGACAACAATCGTCCTGTGTACAACCGTTTAGAAGATGTTTACCAGCAGCTTGTAGCTCAATCAAGGCCGATTCCTACGGCTCTCGTTGAGAGCTTTAGTCTCGTTGTCCTTCGCTTCTTAGACGTTCTGGATCAACGTGTCTTGGGTGAAATTGCAAGTGTCTGCGCCTCAGCGACAGTCTCGGGCAAGAATTACAGTTTTCACCACGAAATCGACGCTCTACTACGTACGTATGACTTGCAGATTACAGCTTCAGTCCATCGCTGGCAGACAGCGTGGATAGAAAGTCGACAGAGGCAAGTTAGCACGTTGAAGTCGTGCTTGGAAGAATCTGACACAATTCTAAACGATATTCCAAATGCCGTGGACCGATCCGAAGCGCTAGTTTTAATGCAGTTCGCTGCGAAGAACCAGTATGGAGACTCTCTACTGGATGGAACCGATGACTATAATGACCTGCCTTTGTGGTTTATCCCTCCGTACCAAGTTCATCTAGGAAAACACATTGCAGATGGCTCTTTCGGCGCTGTGTACGAGGGGGAATGGCTCGATACCGATGTGGTGGTGAAGCAAGTTTTACTGGATCCAAGCGATAAGGAAAACTGGGAGCAGTTTCGGCGAGAAGCGGACTTGTGGTTCTCGTTGAATCATCCAAACTTGATTAAACTTTACGGCGCCTGCCACCAAGGAAGACCATTTTTTGTGTGTGAGCCAGCAAGTCATGGAACTCTTGCAAAGTACTTAAAAGACAAGAACCGACGCACCATTTGGTTTGCTATTGGAGATGCTGCGTTGGGCTTGCAGCATCTTCACGACCACGGGGTCATTCACGGGGATATCAAGGGGAACAACATTCTCGTTTGTGATGGTATCGATGGCTATCCTACAGCTAAACTGGCAGATTTCGGCTTGAGTATCGTTACAACACGTTCAACAGCTCCTTCCAGCGACGAAAGTGGCGATTTGGGCGCTTTTAGGTGGAAGGCACCGGAATGTTTGCTTGGAGCTCGTCCTACGTTCGAATCGGACATTTATTCGTTTGGTATGTGCATTCTCGAGGCGATAAGTGGTCAATATCCATGGGGAAATACACTTCCTGACGCAGTTGTAGCACGCAACGTGGTGGAAATGCAACTTCCAGCACGTCCTGAGTGCATGAACGACGACGAGTGGCAACTAGTTACTCGGATGTGTCGGTATCAGCCTCACCGTCGGATTCCTATCGGAGCTGTGATTAACTGTGCGTTCAATCTTGCAGGTTAAAGGAGATTACGAATGGAAAAAAAGGGGGGGGGGGGAGATTTGATCTAAAATGCCATCACATTGGATAATAGCAGCGACAATTAGTTGTCATGAGTCAAGCAGGCGTAGTCGGAAGCCTTGGCAACGCGTTTGTCGGACTAGTCGATACGATATAGCGTCGGAGGAGCAGTCTTGGTGGCGTCCGGCGTTCCACTTGAAGTAACCCATTCATCCACGGGCTTCCGGAGTTTTGGGTTGTTACCAGAAGGACCAACACGTAGAAACTTCGGGTCCATCGTAGGCAGCGAGTGAGGGTCGATGGTGTGGTAGTTGCCGTTGTTCGATCCGGCCAACTCGTTCTTCACGTTGGGGTTGTTACCAGCGGGGACGGCAAGGCTCGGACCTCTAATCGTGTCAGGGTCCACCCGCGTGAGCGTCTTGGGGTCGAGAGTCGACATGTTGGTCGATTCGGAGGCGGCACCAGCGACGGCGAAAGCAGCGAGAAAAAGTACAGCGGAGAAGTTCATCTTGGTACTCAGTCACTCTGCCGGTATCCGCTTGGCCTATCGTGACGATCAGCAGACGACGTTCAACATCACGTTGCAATGTGCTTTTGTTTTCGAACCGTTGGTAAACTCGTAAACTTTTGTTCGATGAGTCAGTCTAGCCGAATCCTTTGATACGTGCGAACGTCTCATGAGAGTGAGTACATGTATTATACTGTACTGTACTACAGTAGTACATCTCTACCCTCTAGGCTAGTGCCGTGTCTGTGTGTCTGTGTGTCTGTTCAACGTCGTAGCGCATAAACCTGCGTAGCTACCTGTCTCTCCATTTTGTACATGTACGTATTCTATACTGTATTTTCCCATGGTGTAGCCTATCCCTATGTTCTAGACTGCTCTCAGGAATGCCAAAATTACAAATATAGCCCACTAATGATAACCCTCTCAATGGCCTCTGATTGGTCCGCACACCCGGCCACAAAATAATTGATTGGACAAAATGAAGCTAAGTACGATTAAAATGCTGAGCTGCCCCGCTTTACAGACCGGTGATTGGCTAAAATACATCCTACCGAGCGAAGCGAAGGTAGCACCTCGGCCAACTGGCGCGCGCCGAAGGTGTGGCGCCGATGGTGAGTAGTGGAGCGAACTGGAACAGTTCACCACGGGTTTCAACCAAACACATACACACCGCCCGCAAAAGCGGGCGGCACTCGGCTAAAATACATCCTACCGAGCGAAGCGAAGGTAGCACCTCGGCCAACCGGCGCGCGCCGAAGGTGTGGCGCCGATGGTGAGTAGTGGGGCGAACTGGAACAGTTCACCACGGGTTTCAACCAAACACATACACACCGCCCGCAAAAGCGGGCGGCACTCGGCTAGTCTATACCCTCTAGGCTAGTGCCGTGTCTGTGTGTCTGTGTGTCTGTGTGTCTGTGTGTCCGTTGTGTGTGTGTTCAACGTCGTAGCGCATAAACCTGCGTAGCTACCTGTCTCTCCATTTCGTACATGTAGGTTTTCCATACTGTATTTTCCCATGGTGTAGCCTATCCCTATCTTCTAGACTGCTCTCAGGAATGCCAAAATTACAAATATAGCCCACTAATGATAACCCTCTCCATGGCCTCTGATTGGTCCGCACACCCGGCCACAAAATATTTAATTAGACAAAAGTAAGCTAAGTACGATTAAAATGCTGAGCTGCCCCGCTTTACAGACCGGTGATTGGCTAAAATGCATCCTACCGAGCGAAGCGAAGGTACCTCGGCCAACTGGCGCGCGCCGAAGGTGTGGCGCCGATGGTGAGTAGTGGGGCGAACTGGAACAGTGAGCCCCACGGGTTTCAACCAAACACATACAAACCGCCCGCAAAAGCGGGCGGCACTCGGCTAAAATACATCCTACCGAGCGAAGCGAAGGTAGCACCTCGGTCAACTGGCGCGCGCCGAAGGTGTGGCGCCGATGGTGAGTAGTGGGGCGAACTGGAACAGTGAGCACCACGGGCTTCACCCAAACACATACAAACCGCCCGCAAAAGCGGGCGGCACTCGGCTAAAATTGCTTCGATAAGTACGAAATAGTAGCTGCGAGCTCGCAGCCCCCACTGGTGATTGGCTAAAATATATCCTACCGAGCGAAGCGAAGGTGTGGCGCCGATGGAGAGTAGTGGGGCGAACTGGAACAGTGAGCCCCACGGGTTTCAACCAAACACATACAAACCGCCCGCAAAAGCGGGCGGCACTCGGCTAAAATACATCCTACCGAGCGAAGCGAAGGTTCCTCGGCCAACTGGCGCGCGCCGAAGGTGTGGCGCCGATGGAGAGTAGTGGGGCGAACTGGAACAGTGAGCCCCACGGGTTTCAACCAAACACATACAAACCGCCCGCAAAAGCGGGCGGCACTCGGCTAAAATACATCCTACCGAGCGAAGCGAAGGTAGCACCTCGGCCAACTGGCGCGCGCCGAAGGTGTGGCGCCGATGGTGAGTAGTGGGGCGAACTGGAACAGTGAGCACCACGGGCTTCAACCAAACACATACAAACCGCCCGCAAAAGCGGGCGGCACTCGGCTAGTCTCTGCCCTCTAGGCTAGTGCCGTGTCTGTGTGTCTGTGTGTCTGTGTGTCCGTTGTGTGTGTGTTCAACGTCGTAGCGCATAAACCTGCGTAGCAACCTGTCTCTCCATTTTGTACATGTACGTATTCTATACTGTATTTTCCCATGGTGTAGCCTATCCCTATCTTCTAGACTGCTCTCAGGAATGCCAAAATTACAAATATAGCCCACTAATGATAACCCTCTCAAGGGCCTCTGATTGGTCCGCACACCCGGCCACAAAATATTTGATTGGACAAAATTAAGCAAAGTACGATTAAAACCCGATGGAGAGTAGTGGGGCGAACTGGAACAGTGAGCCCCACGGGTTTCAACCAAACACATACAAACCGCCTGCAAAAGCGGGCGGCACTCGGCTAAAATTGCTTCGATAAGTACGAAATAGTAGCTGCGAGCTCGCGAGCTCGCAGCCCCCACTGGTGATTGGCTAAAATACATCCTACCGAGCGAAGCGAAGGTAGCACCTCGGCCAACTGGCGCGCGCCTAAGGTGTGGCGCCGATGGTGAGTAGTGGGGCGAACTGGAACAGTGAGCCCCACGTGTTTCAACCAAACACATACAAACCGCCCGCAAAAGCGGGCGGCACTCGGCTAGTCTCTACTCTCTAGGCTAGTGCGGCGTCTGTGTGTCCGTTGTGTGTGTGTTCAACGTCTTAGCGCATAAACCTGCGTAGCTACCTGTCTCTCCATTGTGTACATGTACGTATTCTATACTGTATTTTCCCATGGTGTAGCCTATCCCTATCTTCTAGACTGCTCTCAGGAATGCCAAAATTACAAATATAGCCCACTAATGATAACCCTCTCAATAGCCTCTGATTGGTCCGCACACTCGGCCACAAAATTTTCATTGGACAAAATGAAGCTAAGTACGATTAAAATGCTCGCTTTACAGACCGGAGATTGGCTAAAATGCATCCTACCGAGCGAAGCGAAGGTAGCACCTCGGCCAACCGGCGCGCGCCGAAGGTGTGGCGCCGATGGTGAGTAGTGGGGCGAACTGGAACAGTGAGCACCACGGGTTTTAACCAAACACATATAAACCGCCCGCAAAAGCGGGCGGCACTCGGCTAAAATACATCCTACCGAGCGAAGCGAAGGTAGCACCTCGGTCAACTGGCGCGCGCCGAAGGTGTGGCGCCGATGGTGAGTAGTGGGGCGAACTGGAACAGTGAGCCCCACGGGTTTCAACCAAACACATACAAACCGCCCGCAAAAGCGGGCGGCACTCGGCTAGTCTCTACTCTCTAGGCTAGTGCGGTGTCTGTGTGTCTGTGTGTCCGTTCAACGTCGTAGCGCATAAACCTGCGTAGCTACCTGTCTCTCCATTTCGTACATGTAGGTTTTCTATACTGTATTTTCCCATGGTGTAGCCTATCCCTATGTTCTAGACTGCTCTCAGGAATGCCAAAATTACAAATATAGCCCACTAATGATAACCCTCTCCATGGCCTCTGATTGGTCCGCACACCCGGCCACAAAATATTTAATTGGACAAAAGTAAGCTAAGTACGATTAAAATGCTCGCTTTACAGACCGGAGATTGGCTAAAATGCATCCTACCGAGCGAAGCGAAGGTAGCACCTCGGCCAACCGGCGCGCGCCGAAGGTGTGGCGCCGATGGTGAGTAGTGGGGCGAACTGGAACAGTGAGCCCCACGGGTTTCAACCAAACACATATAAACCGCCCGCAAAAGCGGGCGGCACTCGGCTAAAATACATCCTACCGAGCGAAGCGAAGGTAGCACCTCGGTCAACTGGCGCGCGCCGAAGGTGTGGCGCCGATGGTGAGTAGTGGGGCGAACTGGAACAGTGAGCCCCACGGGTTTCAACCAAACACATACAAACCGCCCGCAAAAGCGGGCGGCACTCGGCTAGTCTCTACTCTCTAGGCTAGTGCGGTGTCTGTGTGTCTGTGTGTCCGTTCAACGTCGTAGCGCATAAACCTGCGTAGCTACCTGTCTCTCCATTTCGTACATGTAGGTTTTCTATACTGTATTTTCCCATGGTGTAGCCTATCCCTATGTTCTAGACTGCTCTCAGGAATGCCAAAATTACAAATATAGCCCACTAATGATAACCCTCTCCATGGCCTCTGATTGGTCCGCACACCCGGCCACAAAATATTTAATTGGACAAAAGTAAGCTAAGTACGATTAAAATGCTGAGCTGCCCCGCTTTACAGACCGGTGATTGGCTAAAATGCATCCTACCGAGCGAAGCGAAGGTACCTCGGCCAACCGGCGCGCGCCGAAGGTGTGGCGCCGATGGTGAGTAGTGGGGCGAACTGGAACAGTGAGCCCCACGGGTTTCAACCAAACACATATAAACCGCCCGCAAAAGCGGGCGGCACTCGGCTAAAATACATCCTACCGAGCGAAGCGAAGGTAGCACCTCGGTCAACTGGCGCGCGCCGAAGGTGTGGCGCCGATGGTGAGTAGTGGGGCGAACTGGAACAGTGAGCCCCACGGGTTTCAACCAAACACATACAAACCGCCCGCAAAAGCGGGCGGCACTCGGCTAGTCAACTTCACAGTAAGATCATAACGTGTCTGTCCGTCGGTCACGCCCCTTTCCACCGGCCTGAGCCTTTCGAGTGGCATCTTTTTTGGTGCGCGTCTCGATACATTTCTATACACTTTTCTCCTATCAAAGTAGCTGAACCTACCTTATTGACTGGAACCTTCTTTCCAGAAATTACAAAACTAGCACTGTCCACGTAATTATTCGGACTTATCTGGATTCGAACCTAATCGGATTTTCGAACCTAATAGAACGAACTTAATCGAATCGAACCTAACAAACCGTGACGAGGAAGTCTGGCGCATAGCGGAGTATAAGTGCCTGACGTGGCTGGCGGAGTATCTGATTTCGAACGCAAAAACGCTACATACGTATGGACTTCCTGGTCTCGAAACGTACAGCGACGTTTCTGATGAAGTCGCACGCCAGTCTGCGGATCCTATGGATATCGTCGCACAGGAGGTTGCGGCGTACGAACCGGACGACCTCGAGAGAACTGCGACGCTTGCGGATCAGATGAACCAGAACCAGAAATACATTTTTGACCAAGTCATCGGAGCTGTACACCACCCAGTCGGTGGACAGAAACTGTTATTTGTGGACGGGCCGGGTGGAACTGGTAAATCGTTCTTGCTGGAGCAGATACTTGCTCCTGTCCGTCTACAGAGAACGGTGGTGATAGCAGTGGCTTCCAGTGGAATCGCAGCGACGTTGTTGACTGGAGGACACACGGCACATTCTACCTTTCGGATCCCGCTTAAACTGTCCGAGTTTTCAACATGTAGTCTGTCTTGGCAGAGCCAGAAGGCAGAACGGCTCCGCAAGGCAAGTTTAATCACCTGGGAAGAAGCTCCTATGATGAATCGAGCGTGCTTCGAAGCTGTGGATCGGTCGTTCCGGGATATTATGAGGAGCCATTCGCTCATGGTTTTCAGTGGAGACCATCGACAAATCTTGCCTGTGTTGAAGGATGCTACTCGGGCAGAAACGCTGGATGCTTGCTTCAAGTCTTCTTCACTGTGGACCCATCTACGACAAGTGCGTTTGACGAAAGAATATGCGTTTTCTGACGGCCCTGGACCCAGCAAGCGCCGCTGAATTGGCAGAGTTTTCCGACTTCTTGCTTCAGATTGGGGAGGGTCGATATCCAGTCAACTCCGATATCAGTGAGAACGACATATGTCTTCCGCCCGACATGTGCATTACCAGACACACGAGGGGATGATCGATGGGATGACGAAGAAACCAAAGAGAACGAAGACATGGAAGCACCTCCAAACTTCAATCTTCTACCGCCAGCGGAATCATCAGCTAATCGAGATGTTTATGATCCGGATGAGAACAGGCGGAAGCGCAACGTCAATGCGCTTATTGATGCAGTGTATCCTGACGTTGGAGACGACAATCTTCCGGATGACTACTTCGTTGAACGAGCTATTTTGGCACCAATGAACGCAAGTGTGAGGAGAATCAACGACATGGTCTCGGAACGTATATCAGGAGAAACAAAATAGTACCTCTCTGTTGACAGTCTGGAAGGTGTTGCGGATCCAAACATGTTTGAGCCAGAGTTCTTAAAGTCTCTGAATTTCTCTGGTATCCCGCCACACCGGATTGTATTGAAAGTTGGAACTCCGATCATTATGATTCGCAACCTGAACAGCGACGCAGGGTTATGTAACGGAACACGACTCCGAGTGGTGTCACTGCGTGAGCGAAGCATTGAAGCTACGATTATGACTGGGCCGCTCAAGGGAAAGCGAGTGTTCATTCCGCGTATCATCTTCTACAATGAAGACGACGACAAGGAATTCCCGTTCAAGCTTCGGCGAAAACAGTTTTCTGTGGTTCCGGCATTTGCGATGACGATCAACAAGGCCCAAGGACAGTCTATCCACCACGTAGGGATCTACCTCGAGTCCCCTGTGTTCGCGCATGGACAGCTGTATGTCGCGTTGTCGAGGGTGACTTCACGGAAGGCGATCAAGATAGCCGTGGACCCGGAAGCGATCGACGGAGACAGGAACGTACACACCAAGAACATTGTCTATCGGGAGATCTTCGATTTCTAAGTGCATATTTTTATGAATAAAATTTTACTTTCATGTGTAACATCCTTGAACCATGTAATATTTTCAACTTCACTGATTTTTTTACCATACCAAACTACTGGGACCAACCATGCCCACGCGCCCGCGTAGCGGGCGCCCAGAGCGCTAGTACCTAGAGACGAGAGAGCGAGAAGATCAAACGTTTCGTCCGTCCATCGTTGGCAGACACGACTCAAACCAGATTCCAAGCATCGGAGGATCCTCAGTGCCACTACCCATGACGTGATGGAAACGCTGCTTCCAGGACGTCCTGCATTTACTACACTGTCGCATTTCTTTCAAAAGAAGAACACGAAAGGAGAAGTGACAAAAATATTTGATCTAAACGCCATCACGTTGGGTTATTGCAGCGACAATTAGTTCTGCGTCGTCTGAGTCGAGCAGGCGCCGTCAGAAGCCTTAGCAATGTGCTTGTCGGGGTTGTTGCAGCTAGCAATGCCCAGCTCGCACGAGTTGCCGTACGTGACACCATCCGTGCCACAAACAGGCTCGTACACATCAGGGCAAACCTGGGCGCACTTGGAAGGGCTGTTACCGCTGGAGCTGGTAGACGCACCTTCCTGGTTCTGGAATTCCTTCCAGGCCTTGTTGAACTGCGCATTTTGACCGTAACCGGGCATACCGGGGAGAATGGCAGGGCCCAGACCTTCGTACATCGCAGGGTTGAACGTTGGGGGAGCCGTCTTGGTGGTATCCAGCGTGTTGGTCTTAGTAGCCAGGTCGTCCATAGCCTTCTGAACCTTCGGGTTGTCACCAGCAGGCGTCATGGGGCCAAGACCTTCGAGGTACTTAGGGTCCTGGGTAGGCAGCGTATGCGGGTCGATGGTGTGGTAGTTGCTGTCGTGCGAACCCGCAAGAGAGTCCATGGCCTCCTTAAGCTTCGGGTTGGTAGCCGGCGTCATAGGACCAAGACCCGTAATCGTAGAAGGGTTTCCACTCGGAAGCGTCTTGGGGTCGACAGTCAAAGTGTTGGTGGATTCCAACTTACGCGGGTTGGTGGTTCCTCCTTCCTGTTTGGTGAACTCCTCCAAAGCCTTGTTAGCCGCCTCATTCTTGCCGTAACCGGGCATACCAGGGACCACCTGAGGACCCAAACCAATAATGTTCTTCGGGTCCACTGTAGGCAACGAGTGGGGATCGATGGTGTAGTAGTTGCCGCTGCCCGAGCCGGCCAGCTCGTCCATGGCCTTCTTGATCTTGGGGTTGTTTCCAGCGGGGACGGCAGGGCCCAGACCCGTAATCATGTCAGGGTCCATGTGCGTGAGCGTCTTGGGGTCGACAGTCAACGTGTTGGTTGACTCGGAGGCGGCACCAGCGACCGCGACGGCAACGAAAACAAGTCCAGCGGAAAACTTCATCTTGAAACAGCAAATTCGAGAATGAGCAAGGGAGTTCGTACGAACTGTTCGTCGCCAGCAGCGTCGTCCTATCCGCTATGCCTATCCTAGTGATCATGGCGATTGTGTGGCTCGAAGGTTGATGCAGCGCTGTAGGATAAACCTCTCGTGTGGTTGTTCCGTTCCTCCGCCTCAGATGCCGTTCGGCTGGTTTGCATGGGTTCGAACAGAAAAAAACAGCAACCTTGACACCTGTAGTGTTGGAGCAAATGGCACAACTTGTCTGCACGTACATGTATTGGTTTCATACAGATGGAGTTTGTCACATCCAACTTGGCAGAGGTGACAAAAGAAACCAGTTCATGTATTTCCGGAATGCACTATCAAATGTAAGTCTCCGGATACAAACGCCGCATGATCGTGGAAATCTTGTGATCCGTTTGAGCCGGGTCGGTGCCATTGCGTCCAAAACTTGAGCCTCTAACAGAAGAGTAAATAAGTGCTGAGGTGCATGCTCCTCCAAGGACTTGGGTGTCTCGAGACGCACTTGACAGGAAAAATGCCCTCGTTTCAATGATAACGCGACACTAGCTGTAAACGACCTGATCGTGTTTGTGTGTACCGTAAGCCTAGGCACACGACGTTGCGACTGTTTGTGCTGCGTTGGTAAACTCGTAAACTGTTACACAATCACCTGTGCAAATCTGAAAATAATGAGTGCGTTGATTCAACGGTTGAAGGCTTCAATGAAGCATGGATAAGTTCTGCTGAACCCTTTCATCATGAGCTGTAAGCTACAGTCACTGCCAGCGCACTGTGTCGGGTACATGCACGGGTGCACGTCTCATTTTCCCAATATCCTTGGAGGGCAAGCATCCAGGTCCTGAGTTCCAAGCGTTATGAAGATCTGTATCGCGCTTGTGTTCGCTGCAGTCGTGTTCCTCGGCTCCTCTGAGGCCGCAGATTACGTCACTGTTGATCGGGAAAATCTATGGAGCTCGAGGTTACGGAGCTCGAGGTACCAAAAAATCATATGTGTCGACCAAAATAAAAATAGTAAACACAAAATTTTATTTTATCGCAAATGAGATGGTGTGCTATTCGAAACCTACATTTGCCTGTGAGTTTTGCTCTTTTTGAGTCCATTCATTCTTCAATTATGGCTTCAACACCAGCATCGGCACCACCTGCAGCAACAACCTCGAGCTACCTCATTCCGCCACCTCCGGAACAAGTCTTTGAGTCTTATGAAGAGGCAGAGACTGCCCTTCACAGATGGAATCGGCGCCAAGTTATTGACGTGACCAAGACCCATAACAAGAAAAACAAGGCACATGAAATTCGACAACGTGATTTCCAATGTGATCACTACGGCAAAACCAAGAACACACGTCACCTCCGAGAGAAAGTCGAGTTCGAACACAACGGGGAACAACCAAAATTGGTACAAGATGGAGGTTCGCATTGAAGCGGTCGATGCGATCAATATTGACCTGCAGGAGAGTATTTTCCGTACCAAAAGATCACAGCCAGTAAAAGCAAACTGCCAGTTTATTGTGTGTATCGCTCACGATGAGCCCGCCAGTGTCCCAATAGATCAACTCACGTGTGACCATGCTAGGGGCTTCTACTGCTTAAGTTGCGAGATTGAGCTGTCTATTCGAAAGGGAGCATTGTCGCTCCACACATGAAAAAACCTCCACCCCGATGAATTACTCGCTTTCCAAGAAAAGGAACGGCTTCAAAAGGGAAATGATGCTCCATATCAGCTGACCAACGTTTCCGTGGAGCCTGGTGCGTCTGAGCAGACCGTTTTCAACTCAATTGTATCGCAGTGGGTTGGTACTTCTCTATGACCTTTGAGTATCGTCGAGACTGAGTGCGAATAACGCAAAGACGCAGCTATCGATTCCTTTCTCCTCAAACCGTTGCTAAAACCTTTCCTTGTGTCTGTTATACATGTATGCGTAAGATTCCTCTCGTGGGAACGTTCCACGTCAAATGCCATAGGCATTTCTGCCTCCATAAACTATGTGACGTTGAAGATCTTGCCGTCGAACAGCATGATGGCAGTGTAGTAGGAGCCATTGTACGTGAGCTCACTCCCAAGGTGGTGCACCTGCACATACACCTTATCCGTCGCGTACTTGTACGAGATGTTCGCTGCATTTGAGTTCAGGTTTGCCTCTGTGATTGATAGACACTTGCTCCACAAGTCTTGGCAGACCATCAGCGTTCAGAGGGACTTGACGGTGACAACACCTAATGCTACAACTGTAGCCGAGACGATGAGCAGTACAGTGAATCTTCTCTTGGATGTGTTCTTTACCATCCGCCAACAATACAGCAACTGTCAGCGGAATCGACATTATCATTAATTAATAGCCAGCCACACACTACCTAGACAACCTTGTTGGATCATGTTGACACCGAGGTCCAAGTGTTTCAAGCAGAAGATCTACTTCTTGTTCTTAGCCGTCACAGCATACACAGCCGTCGTTGAGCAGATGGCAAATGCATCCACTTTCCTGTCACTGATCACAGCGACCGCATTCGTGGTGACGGTAACCGTAACCACAGCCTTCACCACGACGATTTCCAAGGCATTGAGGGCGTGAGTGGCTTATACGGGCCATCTTCGCTGTTGTATACCAACCAGATGACGACGCAGTTGAGTATTAGACTCTGCGCGTACATGTTGCCGTTGTGTGTGTTGCCTCCTCCCGCTCTAATGGGATCCGTGAACTCACTAGACCGTTGTGTAATCAAACTGCTTCCGCACGATTATTCTTTAAATCAAAATAGTGACAGAATGATGGCTGTCGACGGGTTGGCAGATCGACGTCGCTCGATGACTGTGGGACGTCAGGACGTCATCTGAGTCGACACCGCGAAGTCGACAGCTCTACACAATTTGCATGATATGCACAGTTCACAGTTCTTCGGCCCCTGCTCACCTATCCAAAGCAATCCGATACTTCAAAAGTATTCTTCGTGCTACAGCATTATACATATTAATTGAGTTCACTTACAGCAGCGAAATACTAACAGTAATTCCTCTGGTTGCCCATTTCGCCAAATTAAATAAACTCTTTGACAATTACTGTCGGAGTTAATTCATTTGAGATAAAATAAAATTTTGTGTTTACTATTTTTATTTTGGTCGACACATATGATTTTTTGGTACCTCGAGCTCCATAGATTTTCCCCTGTTGATCCCTCCACCCTCACGAAAGTAGACCCTAAGAACCAGCTTCCTGGACCCGAAACGTCGACGTCCACGCTCAAGCCGGACTTTATGGGCATCGGCCCCGAGCTGTTCCCTAGGATTCAAGTACCGACTTCCCTTTGTCTAAGGCGCACCCTATCTTCGGGTGATGAGCAGGTCTCCAAAAAGTTGATCTTCGGAGATGAGCAGTCAAAACCGTGGTATCGATTAGCAGAATGCCTACGCAAAGATTCACTCGTCGTTGCCAATACGGTATCGGTATCGGAGTCGATTTCGCCGATCTGTTCGTCCAGAACGTGCAAGCCAGCAAGCTCGGCAGCTCGTTCGCATTGCAGTCTCGGTCTTTGTGAGCTTGGACGTTGTAGCTTGTAGCAACTTCAGTGGCTTTTAGGCTAAGCATGAGCGCCGAAACTGGAACGCCTTCTTGCCTCAGGTCGTTGATCCAGTCGACGATCTCGCCTTGCGGGCTGAATCTTGAATGGCAGCACGCCACAAAAATAGAAGCGCCAAGTTCAATGTCGCCTTTGACAAAGGTAGTGATTCGTATCGCTATGATTGGTTGAAACCCTGTGTCGCCTGTATGCGGTGACGCCTTAGACAAAGGGAAGTCGGTACCCTCCTGGCTGGTTCAGCAGTGCTGAATCAGCACCAGCGGTAGCGCCAGCACCTCGGGCTCTATTGAAAGCAGCAGCAGCGGTGTCGCTACCACCTGCAACCAGGTTTGCCCGGACGAGTACGTCCCTGTGTGCGGAACTGACGGCGTGACCTACAGTAACTCGTGCGAACTGGGCATCGCCAGCTGCAAGAACCCGGACAAGGCCATTGCAAAGAAGTCGGACGGTGCCTGCTCGTCGTAAGCTGTAAGCGATGCTTTAGTCTTACCTCAAGAGTAAATGCTTAATCCCATTGGCAAGAGTGAATGTTTTGCTTCAACTTCAATAAGTGTGGCAGGAGTGAATGTTTTGCTTGACCAATGGACTGCCACATCCACTGGAGCTGGCCTGTCCTCGTAGCTGTACACATCAGTGTTCAACGATGAAAGAGGTGCTGCTCCACAATGTATGTTCGGGTAATTCCGCTCGAAAACTTCGGCAGATGATAGGGATGACAAATACGATGCTATTCGCGTGTGCGACGGGACCTTGGCGTTCGTAAACTCGTGCCGCATCAGCATTTACATGTCCGAGATTGCGATGGCCTTAGTGACGCCACCGTCGCACATCCGGAAACTAATGAGTGCTTTTAAGTGTGGATACGTCGACTGTGTACATGCGGCTCATATCCAATTTACTTGGAGAGCAAGCATCCAGATCCTGAATTCCAAGTACCATGAAGATCAGCATCACGGCCTTCTTCGCTGCAGTCATATTTCTCGGCTCCTCTGCAGCCGCACCCAGCACCACCGGAAGCAGCAGCATCGCCGCCATCTGCAACCAGACTTGCCCTAGAACGCACGACCCCGTGTGCGGGACTGACGGCGTGACCTACAACAACAATTGCGACCTGCTCATTGCCAGTTGCAAGAACCCCAACAAGAACATTTTTTGGAAATCCAACTAAATGCTATATTTGACTGAAAGATAACTGCGCGATTGCTTTCTTGCGTTGCACCGGCTCGACAAAACATCAACCAAATCTAATCAACGACTTTCGTGTGGCGATCTTTCCGCCAAATCTGACGCACAAATAACTTTCGTCTAGTCAGAGCCAACTCGAGTCGACACCAGCTTCGCTGTACGTGCCCATGCCTGCTCGTGAGAAAACGGCACGGGGAAAGAACTATCATGCAGTGGAAGATGTCGAGTTGTCTCGCGCTTATGTTCAAGTGTCTACGGATGCATCGGTCGGGATCAACCAGACGGCAGAAACGCTTTGGAAGCGTGTGAAGGAGGTGATGGAGAGCTCGTCGCAAATCTCTGACGCTATTGCAAATGAAACCCTGGAGCCTCGCGCGTGGACTAGTCTGCAGGCGCATTTCAGTCAGATGCAAAAGTCCATCGCAAAGTACGTCGGCTGTGTGCATGCCGTCGAAAAGCTGCGCGAGTCAGGGACGACCGAGCGGGATATGATGAAAAAGGCCCTAAAAATGTACAAGGAGCGTCATCAGCACGACTTCTCATACATTGACTGCTATGACGTCCTATCGACATGCCCAAAGTTCCAGGCGTCGATTGACAAAGGTGAAAGCCGCAAGAAAAAAGCTCTTGCGAAGAAGCGCAATCACGCAGCCGAGCATCATGATGATCTGTCAGACCTGACGTCGACGGCAGAGCCCGGTAGCAGCATGGATGATGCGCGTCCTACACAAGGGGTGAAAGCTGCAAAGCGTGCAAAGATGGAGAAGTCCATTCAGTACCGCACGGTAGTCGCACAGGAAGCTCTATCAATGTCCATGAACTGCAAGGTTGATGTTTTAAAGGAACAACTCCGCATTAACCAAGCTCAGCAGCGTTTACAGGAGGAGCAGGCGCTTCATCAAATGCTAAACGAGATTTTTATGATCAATCCCAGCGGAGCTGCACACGCCGCCTATCTGGAAAAACGTCGAGCTTGCTTAATCCAGCGTCTGGACGCTCTAGTCGAAGGGCCAGCAACATCACCGGTTCTTCCTGTCTCGGACGAGAACCAACAGGAGCAAGTGCTTCCATCCCACAGCGATACGTCGCCGATAAGACAATGTGAAGAAGAGAGTGCTGGAACTGCAATTGCTGAAGAAATCGAATTCCCCATGTCTCCTGAGGAGCTGCGTCCAGCGCGTTCGGTCGTGCTTAGCGACATAATCTCGCCTTCGTTGTCCCCAACACCGTCTTCGCTTGTGGCGTCAAGCTTTCCACTAGCACAAACTTCACTGGCTGACAGTGCAACGTCAGCGTTACTGTAATTGGTACGCTTTAGGTGAAGCTTAGCTACGTATTTTCACGTTTTCTTTAAGAAAAGGCGTATATTCGGTGCCGGTCAGCTGCTCCTATCAACAAGTTTGTCTGTTACTCTTCCTCATTTCCAACAAAGTTCCAGACGTGCTCGATCATGTCGTGTTGAAGCTGATGGTAGCGGTCTCCATTCTCAATTGCACTAATACGGGATACCAGTGCACCGATTGATCGGGGTCTTAGGCCGGACGGACGTGACACGCGGAGTTGGTAAAGGTCACGGTTGCTGGTGTCGTTGAACAGGTAACCATGTTCATCTGTACAAGAGTTTCTGTTCTCTTCGCAAATCATGTTGTGTAGAATAATGCATGCTCGCATCACCTTATTCATATTCAGTCGAGAATGCAGCTTACAGGGGACGGCTAATATTCTCCATCGAGCTTGGAGTACTCCAAATGCTCGCTCGACATCCTTTCTAAGTTTCTCTTGCATCTCGGTAAATTTTTTCTGTTTGTTTCCACGAGGCTGCGACAACGCCTTCATGAATACTGGCCAGTCGGGGTATATCCCGTCTGCAAGACAGTAAGCCATGTCGTACGAGTTTCCGTTCACTTCAAACTCCTCACGAGGAGCAGTTCCATTCATCAAGTTGTCAAAAACAGGAGATCGATCTAAAATATTAAGATCATTCAACGACCCAGGCCACCCAAAATTCGCGTGCCATATCCACAGTTCCTGGTCGGCACATGCCTCTAAAACAACCGTAGGCTTTTTTTCTTTGCCCTTAAACTGCCCCGCCCATCCATACGGGCAGTTCTTCCACTCCCAGTGCATGCGGTCAATGCTGCACCACATACCAACAAACCCTCGTCGTGCATTGATCGCCAGTATCCTTTTCATATCCGACTCAGTAGGAGATCGCAAGTACTCAGCACCAAACTGCCTATCAACCGCTTCTACGAAGTGCATAATGCTGTCGTACACAACTGTGCTCGACATCTCTAGATTTTCGTCAAGACACACCGCGGGTAGAGCGTAGGCAAGCACGCGAAGAGCTGCGGTGACTTTCATGACTGGGTGAATTCCCATTTTGTTTGCTGCATCTGGTCGCTGCTCAAAGTAGTCGGGATCTGCTTGTAGAACGCCTTCCAACACCCGCTGAAACATCAACTTGCTCATGCGATTGCGCTCTCGAAACTCGTCGTCAGTGTAGACTGGATTGTCATCAAAATACTGCTTCATGAAGCGCAGATAGCGAATTTCAAATTCCCTCTCCTTGTTTTTTGCTTTCCCAGGGCGCGAACCTCCGCGACGGACGTCCGACGGCACAGCAGAAAGTGGGGGAAATAGAAGCTGACAAGCAAGTACATCGTCTTCGTCGCCGTCAACGTAGTCTTGGAGGTTCAGGAAGCCGCCACTACCAGCGCCAGCACGACCGCAAGAAAAAATTAGCTGGCTCTCCATCAACCTCAAGCCTCTTCTTGGGTTCCCGCGAGATCTTGTCCTGAAATGCTCTTGACCGGTGCGGATTTCCCGACCAACTAAATTTAGGCGTGATATTGTCAGAAAGATTCGAGTGCGTTATAGCTTCAGTTTAGTCGGAACCGGTGGGAATGCTCTAACTTTACCTACTAAAGTTAGTAGTGCAGCTTTCCGGAGTGAATGTTTTACTTCAACAAAATAACAGCGAATAAGAGAGAGTTGAGTCAGGCAGTTTTGAATCGCACTTTACTCGCGCCTTTCCGGGGGCGGTGACTTTTCTCGGTAGACTCAAGGTTCGCACCCAAATTGCAGTTCAAAATGGAAGCGCGATAAGAGCAAATTGAATTTTGAATTTGATGTCCTACAAACACTCTACATTAGCTTGAGCACTACAACGGATAAGGCGTGCGCGGGGCTTCCTGCAGTCCTATAGATACACATATCGTTCGTTCTGTAGCCCGCCAACAGCATCCGTACTGCAGACGCTGCCTTATCGGACGTATGTCGTTGATGCGCTCCGTGGACTTGACGGTGAGGACTAGGATAGCTTGTTGAGCGTGGACGCCTCACAAACATTCATTCCGCACTCACCCCGTGTGACGCGCCGCGGTGACGCGCCTTTTCCCGCCCTTTCCGGCTGAATTTTGCGTCAAATGAATCGAATCCGTACTTTGCACTGCAGCAATTTGGGATTTTGCAGTTCAAAATGTCCCAGACGCGCCTGGCGCCGCGGCGCTAAGTTCGCACGCACTTTTTATTGTACTTTTTGGCTTCAAATTCAAAATTCAAAGTCTCTCTTATTCGCTCTAATGAATGTTCACTTCAACTTCAACACAAAAAGATACAATTGCAAAAAGGTTTTGTATTGATCAAAGCCAAAACGAAGTCGCTACTGTAGATACAAAACGACTTGAAAGCACCATAAGGAGTGCTATCAGGCCCTTAGCGGCTCAAAAAAAGGATTAGTGCACCTAGTGCTTCGAACTGGCAACGCAGCCGTACACACCAGTGTCCAGAAGCGAGCAGTAAGCACCCTCCGGACAGTCACCGTTGCTCACTTGGGCAACACACACATTGTTCGACGAGATGCATCCATCGTGGTCCCAGCCCACAACGCCAATAGTCTGCTCGCTGCCGGTACATCCAGTAGAGGCAGCCTCCTCAGCGCCGTCCTTGCAGCCGTACACACCAGTGTCGAGCATCTCACAATGGGCGCCAGTGGGGCAGTCACCGTCGACCTGAGCGACACAGACGTTGCCCGAAGTGACACAACCGTCCTGCGACCAGCCAACGACCCCGATGCTCTCCTGGCCGCTGGGGCACGTGACGGACTTGTGGTGAGACTTGTGGTGGTGGTGGCGCTTGGAAGCACCAGTGCCGACACAGCCGTACACGCCAGTGCTCAACTTCTGGCACGAAGCACCCGACGGGCAGTCGCCGTTACTGACCTGGGCAACACACACGTTGCTCGAGGAGATGCAGCCATCGTGCTCCCATCCGACAACACCAATAGTCTGTTCGCTGCCGCTGCAACCGGCCCAGCCCGACGAGCCGGCACCGTCCTTGCAGCCGTAGACACCAGTGTCCAACCAGGCACAGTGAGCACCAGCGGGGCAAGCACCGTTCGTGTTAGCAACGCAGACGTTACCCGAGGCAACACAGCCATCCTGCGACCAGCCAGCAACAGCGATGCTCTCCTGGCCGCTCGGGCACGTAGCGGTGGCCTTGTGGTGCGACTTGTGGTGGCGGTGGCGCCTGGAGCTCGCAACGCAGCCGTAGACACCAGTGTCCAGCAGAGAGCAGTAAGCACCCTCCGGGCAGTCACCGTTGCTCACCTGGGCAACACACACATTGCTCGAGGCGATGCAACCGTCGTGGTCCCATCCGACAACGCCAATAGTCTGCTCACTGCCGCTGCATCCAGTTCCGCTCGAGGTCTCGTTGGTAGCAGCTCCGTCGGCACATCCATAGACGCCAGTGTCGAGCATCTCACAGTGGGCACCGGACGGGCAGTCACCGTTCACTTGGGCGACACACACATTGCCCGAAGCCACACAGCCATCCTGACTCCAGCCAACGACACCAATAGTCTCCTGGCCGCTAGGACACGTGACGGACTTGTGGTGGGATTTGTGGTGACGGTGCTTGGAAGTAGCCACGCAGCCGAACACACCAGTGTCCAATTTCTGGCACGAAGCTCCCGACGGACAGTCTCCATTGCTCACCTGAGCAACACAGACATTGCTCGAGTTGATGCAACCGTCGTGGTCCCAGCCCACAACGCCAATAGTCTGCTCACTGCCGGTACATCCAGTAGAGGCGGCCTCCTCCGCGCCGTCCTTGCAGCCGTACACACCAGTGTCGAGCATCTCACAGTGAGCGCCAGTGGGGCAGTCACCGTCGACTTGAGCGACACAAACGTTGCCCGAAGTGACACAACCGTCCTGACTCCAGCCGACGACGCCGATGCTCTCCTGGCCGCTAGGACACGTGACCTTGGCGTGTACACGCACGCGGATGTGGGCGGCATTCTCGGCCTGCGTCTGGACGAGGGCCAACGCAGCGGCGATGGCGAAAGTCTTCATCTTGACAGTCTCTTGCTGCTTTGAGGGCAAATTGACAAGTGATGAGGGATTTTCGGGCAATAACTGATGTACCCATGGGCGATTGGCGTGGTATGATTGGCTCGCGATCCCCTAGCCCGGATACGATCATTGGGTGAAACTGTCAACCGTTGATTTCACTTGGTGTTTGTATGGTGAAAGTCTGATTTATTTTTGGCCATGATTCACACCCGCTGTCAGTGCTCAACAGAGCACTGGACCAGTACACTGTACATGTAAGCACCACAATAATGTGCATGTATTGATCACATAGAGGCACTACTATTATTGTAGTGCTTACATGTGCAGTGTATTAAGTAGTCGTGAACTTGGTGGCATCGTCTTGATAATAGTTGACCTCATCCTCGAAGTGCGTTGATTTGCTGACTGCCAAGACGATGTAGGAAGCTCATACCGTTCAGAACGACTCGTTCTGCTTACACTTGTATCACTAGTAGTAGTCATTCACTATCTGATTCTTGTACGTGGTGCCCTCGGGAACAAACTGAACATGTTGCAGCAAGTGAATTGGATTTTTATCTCGAGGAATCCGACCATCGAATTTCTAAGTGTTCTGCACACCATCAATTGTGCTATGGAGCGGCCTCGACGCTCGCTTGCTGCTGCGCGCTTGAGCGTGACAGCTCCAGACGACGGCCCCAGTGTGGCTGTGGCTCGCGAATGGTTCCGCGACGTGATTCTGCCCCATCGCGTACGCGACAAAGAAGCTGGTGACGCCTTCCGCCTTGTGGACATGGGCGAAGATGCACCTGGTAGCGAATTGTTCCCGGTTTTCGACACTTGGTTGAGTGATCTCTCGGTCTTTGGCATCGGACTGGGACTATATTTCCGCATGTTATTGCAATTGAGTTTCTTGCTTTTCCTATTAGCGGCCGTGTCCACGCCCAGCATCGTCTACTTCCTCTCGTCCAGCTATTCCGGAAATCTGAGTTCCAGGAAACTTGATCTTCGGATACTGGGGACGGCCGCCTGCACTCGGGAAGTGAGTGCAATTGACACTAGTGCTGTTAACAATACTGTCCGCAATGTGACGATCAATGACTGTCCGTTGGTGATGACTCAACTCCATGTCGATATGATCGGACTGGGTATTCTGGCTGTCTATTGTCTCGTGGTTGCAGTCATGCAGACGAGAGATAAAGCCCATTTGGATGCATTAGAGCAGACTCCGTCGGACTATTCTGTCGTGGTGAAAGATCCTAATGCTAACGCATGGGATCCGAACGAGTGGGAAAGGTTTTTCGCTCAATTCGGACGCGTCAAATTCGTCACAGTTTGTGTGGATAACGACCGGTTACTGTCAGCTTTGGCCAAGAAGAGGTACATGGAAGATATGCTCAAGATGGAGAGTGCAGACCCGGAGATCGTGCGTTTGGCGTTGGAGAATGCAGCTGATCCGATGAAAAAAGCTCCAGAACAGCCATTTTTGCGGCGTTTGAGGCAGAAAAGTGGACTGGGGGGCTACGACTTGACCTACTGGAACGCAGAGCTAGATGCTCTTCGACGTCGCATTGCAACAATGTTGAAAGAAGACAGCTACCGTGTATGGTCGGTATTCGTAATGTTCGAGACGGAAGAAGCACAACGGCGCTGTCTACGTGAAACTCGAATCGGAGTGTGCTCTACCATTATGGACTGGACCAGTACGGGGTTATCCAACCGTCTTCGCTTCCGAGGGACCAATATTTTACATGTGGAACAAGCAACAGAACCTTCGTCAGTGCAGTGGAAGAGTGCAGGAGTTTTATGGCGACGACGGGTACTGCAACAAGCACTTACCATGACAATCGTGGGTGCGATGATGACTGGTATCTATTTCCTTGCGTTGTGGCTGAAAAATGACTACATTGGCGACGAAACGGAGTCGGATGAAAAGCGTCGTGGAAGGCTTTTTATCCTTGCAGCTACGTTGGCGGTGACAGATATTATCGGATGCCGCTTGCTGAGTTACGTGGACAGACTGGAACAGCATCAAACGAAGGAGCGGGAGCAATTGTCTACATTAAACAAACTGCTACTCTTCCGTGGCTTTAATGGTGCAGTTGTACTGTATCTGCTGATGGACTTTACGGATATTCTATCACAGGAAAATCTCCTACAGATTCAAGCTTTACTCATTGCCAACCTGATCACTGCGCCTGTAATTCAGCTATTGAGTCCGTTCGAGAAGTTCTATCGTTGGTACTATGGCCCGAAAGCGAAGACCCAACGAAAGCTGAATTCGTACTATTCCGGAGCCTATTGGAAACTGGCAGAGCGATACACTCAAATCACAAAATCTGTGGGGATTGCGCTCTTTTTCAAGTCGCTGCTTCCAACAGGTCTCATTATTACGGCTTTATCACTTCTTGTGAACTACTGGGTGGATAAATACTGTCTATTACGCAAGTGGAAAACGCCTCCAAGATATGACGGACTATTAGCACGAGCTTCTCGTTATCATTTGCTACTGATGGCGTTGGTATCGCTTATTATGATGGGTCGCTGGTACAATGGTTGGCCGTTCGATCATGCTACACAACGTGCTGTTGCAGCTGCGAGGGAACAGACCGAGTCAAAATACGACTCCCTTGTCAACACACTGCACATTGTTCTCCCGTTCCTTCGTGATGAATACCCGACCAAGGAGCAGCAGCATCTCATGGACATTCTGTACTGGATCATTCTCATTGTCACGTGTTTGGTGGTAGCTTTTGTCGTCCTCAAGTCACTTTTCCGCAGCTACATGCGGTATATTGTGGGCAATCTTGCCACTGGGTTTCTCGCTGGTCGTGCCAAGCAGTGTGATATTCCAGCGTCAGAAGTTTCGACGCTCAATGGTTACGTGCCGTCGTACGAGTCTTGGTACTCGGATTTCCCGTATCTTTCAGTACCATTGAATACTTTTGAAGCGCGTTATGTGAGCTGGAGCGGCAACCACGAAGCTTATTGCCTGGTGAATGACGTACTGGACGACCCTCAACTAGCTGAAAGCCTGGGAGACAAACCCCTTCACCAGCTTTTCGGTGCTTGCAAGCAGTACGATATGCCTGGAGCCAAGATGCGTCTTCCAGTGACGTCACTGGATTCCATCAGTCTGGTTTGATAAGTCAGGTACGGAGTGACAACAATTTGTGCGCATGTAAGTACTAATGCTTATATTATTGCTCTGTTATGAAAGAAATAAAGACTCCAAGGACCCGAGTTGCCTGTAGTGCCTTAGTCCTGTTGGAAGTTGCTGAGTTCACTGGCATCCGCACCCGCTACGGCACTTTTAGGCTCGGGAACTGTCGGATCTACTGCAATCTGCAGTGTTTCAGTCACCTCATCGTCTGTAGCTCCTGTTGACAGTCGATCTGCTGCTTGAGCGAAGGAATCCTGCTGTCGGTACTCGCCAATACGCTCTGTGCATTTCACCATCCAAGTGAACAACTTCTGTGCAGCTTCAGCCTCCAGTTTGTACATCATGGCGTAATTGAAGTGCGAGAGTGCCGTGACGAACATCTTGCTGGTGGAACTCAACGATGGCTGCGAGTTGTACACGTGTAGATCGTCCACCGTCAAGCGGTTGCTGCCTAGAGTCACTTCACTTGGGAACGGGGAGGAAGAAGCGTCCGAACAGTCTAAGAATGCGAGAGTGACGTCGTTGAGAGCGCAATTGGACACGCACAAGCCCGAGTCGGCTCTGTTCTCTGCGTTCAACATCTCATTGACGAACATACTCTGCATCTTGAGCTCATGTCCAAGCAACGCGCACTCCCATTCGTGATCAGCTTTACGTGCAACGTCCCAGAAGGACATACAGTGGGGGTCAACACCTTCACTACTGGTGAATACGAGGTGGGCTGGAGTGGTGTACATACCCACAGGCGTCTCGCAGTTGCTTCCGGTTGTTTGGGGCAAGAAGGAGTCGAACAGGCCGCGCTTGACGGGGTTCAAAGTCACTTGTTGCCGCATATCCCCCATGACGTCCATACGAAGTTGCAGTGGCTCGGTACAATCCCGAAGCTTTCCGTCGTGTTTCGTCAGTCCGAAAGCCATCGTCGTCGCAGCAATGATAGCTCCTTGAAGACTCACGTGTTCCTCCTTACAACGAGCCATCGCACTCCGCATACAACCTTCAGACCCCTGGGCGAACAAGGCAAAACTCGGATTGGGTGGAGTAGGCGGTGACCCAGAGAAATCACGTTGAGACTCGGACTGAATCGGCAGCAGAGGCACGAAAGCGTTCGTGTCGAAGTTCATCAGCGGCTGCATGACGTACTTGGACACAGCTTCATGGACGACATTCATCCACGCGTTGACGTAGTGCGTTCCTTCATATAGAGACTCACGCAGAGGGAGTTCCTTAGGGAGCTCCAAGGACGACAAACCACTGAGCTTCGACACAGTCTGAAGAATCTCACGGAGAATCACTGCGCCGGATGTGGCGTCCGTCATGTAGTGATCTGCGAAGAGGACGAGTCTGGCAAAGGTGTTGGTCGATTTATCCACCCGGACGACAAGGTAGAAGGGAAAATCCTTTTCACGGTCTAAAGGTTTCTCACATTCATTCCGAACGAACTCCATCCAGCGGAGACTTGGGGTATCCGTTGAATCGTCCAGAGCAGCGTTGAGTCGTTCTTCTTCTGCTCGCTCTTGTTCGTCTGCAGTACATTCGTGGATAGTGAGGAGGCCTTTGAGCTCGGAAACGTCAGCAATTGGAGCACAGATCATGACTTTCTGCGGGGAACTGCCAGGGAGAATCGATGCGCGCATCTTGGGGTGGCGATTGAAAGTTTCGAGAACAGCTTGAGGAAGATGTTGCAGGAGTGTGGGGATGTCACCTCTTAACGTCGCAATGTGCGCGAGCTTGACACTCGCATCGGGATCCATGGCAAAGAACCGTTCATAGCCGTAGAGCTGGTGGGTGGGGTGTGTCATGATGAAGGAAAAGGAGAAATGGGTGTGAATTTGAAGAGATTCCACCTCGGGTAGCTGTATTTTTAGGGGGAATGTGCCCTCAATGTCTGGGCAAACAACGGAATTGGCGTTGAGGAATTGCCATTTTTACTGTGGGAGCTTTCTGGCGATTGCCGTTGGGGCTGGAGGAGCTGTCTGTCGCGATAAATGTTTTTGTTCAGCTTCTAGCCGTCGTCGTTGATACTGGAGCATCAAAATTAGAGATCAGGAAAGGATTTACAAGAAAACAAAAAGCGACCAACCTTTAGAGCTTTGAGCTCTTCTTCAGTTAAAACGATCTGGAATTCAAAAACACCAGACGTCTCAGTTGTCGTCGATGCTTTATAGGATGAACGCGAATAATGTCCAGGTTCGGAGCACGGGTGGAGCTCTGTACCGGCTTCATCGACGCCATCTAGATCTGCTTTCAAACAAAACTGTCACTAAAAAAATGCAAAGAACAGAGCAAAGCATTAAGTTACTCACAGTCTTCAGCGAGCTTAGGTTTCCGGTCAGCAGTGGATTTCGAACAAGCTACGTTCGGCTGAGCGATGCTGCTTCCACGTAAAAGCCGACGCTTCTCCCACTTATACAATGGTTTGGTAGCTTTTCGCACACTGTTAGCACTCTGGTGTTTCGTAGCATTCACTCCTACTTTAGCTGCAGCTCTGGCTAATGCTGAGCCCATGAATGGAGTAACACGAACAGGAACTGGTCTCGTACGTGGCCTACAGCAGAGAAACTTTCAGCATTTTCCACCTCGTAATTCAACGAACACGCACTTTTCAACTCGAATACTCTCTGTATCCAGTCGACTGAAGGGTGAACGAAGATGCAGTGCAGCCTCTCGGAGTCGTGCAACATGCTTGGCAACGATCTCCTGCAAAGGTCCTGGCCTCAGACTCCCACAGAAAGTGTCAACTTCATCGGCTCGTTGTATCAACTCGTCGCTGGCTTCCAACGCCTGCAACGTCAGAGTTAAGTCATATCCTATTTAATCATTTTCATTCAGCTTACTTCTACCGATCCAGTTTGAAGTGGAGTCTGTACTAGTGTCTGCATCAAAGTGTCCACTTCAAATTTCTCATTAGGGTATAGCTACTATCATCCACTTCAACTTTACACCAAAACCTTCTCGAACTAACGCCGGAATCCGTTCCACCACTAGCTCCGTCGGTGCATATCGAGTCTTAATTGAATGTTGATCCACATCTTTGCTCTCCCCAGTGTGAGAGAACCTCGTTGGCATTTGTGTCATTTTTTCACCATTTGCGTCGCTTCAAGATTATTTTGTGTATAGTTTACGTACCATTTACGTATCATTAGTGTAAATTAATTCTATATCCAAACCTATTATAAAATTTCCAGCATAATGGACGAATTGACAGTAAAAGTGGTGAGCGGAACGTCCGAGAATCTGCTCGTGCGCGTGGACCTGGCGACCTCCACGGTGCTCGGACTTAAGCAGGTGATCGAGCAGCAGGATGCGCGGCGATTCCCCGTGTCGGCGCAGCGTTTGATCTTCCAGGGTCAAATCCTGCAGGACGACAAACTCTTAAAGGACTACAGCGTGGCTGCAGAATGCGCTTTGCATTTGACACTTACCCCCTCAGCGGTGGCTGCAGCCAATGCAGCAGCAACTCAAACGACAGGTCCGGCTCCTCCCACGCAATTGCGAGCTTTTTTGCAGCAGATGCGCGATCAGGAGCCTCACGAACAGTACGCGACGGCTGTGCGGACGTTGCAAAAGATCTGTAGCAACATTGTGGGTCACCCCAATGAGGAGAAGTACAGGAAGCTAAGAGTGGACAATGCTGCATTGAAGGCCAAGCTATTTGACAGGATTAGAGGGCAGGACAGTGTCAAGGTGGTGGGATTCCAGGACGGAGTAATGGCGGGGCATTTGGTGCTGGTCCCGACGCCCGAGAAATGGGAGAATTTAGTGGCATGTAAAGCTGTGGTGGACTCTGTAGCTACGTCTTTGGGGGCTGCTGCACCTGCTCCTACGACACCGTTCGGTGCACCGTCCATGGGAGGTTTTGGAGGAATGGGAGGAGACTTTGCGTCTCAGGCTCAGGCGCTGTTGCAGAACCCAGCGATGCTCCAGTCCATGGCGAGCAACCCCATGGTGCAGCAAATGGCTCAACAGAACCCCATGCTGGCTCAAGCGCTGCAGAATCCGGCGCTACTAGCGCAGTCCATGCAGGCACTTCAACAGAACCCTGCGATGATGCAGCAGATGAACCAAATGATGAGCGACCCGAACGCCATGGCGCGGATGCAGCAAATGATGGCTGGAGGTGGTATGGGTGGTCTTGGAGGCTTTGGAGGCTCCCCGTTTGGTGCAGCAGCTCCTTCGCCGGCCTCTGCTAACCCGTTCGCACCACCATCAGCTCCGGCTCCGGCTCCAACCTCAGCTCCAGTCCCGACACCTCCTGCTTCAACCCCTGCTCCTACTGGGGCTGCCACAGCTTCTGCTGCAGCAGCCACTTCAAGTTCGACTGAAAACGACGAAACGTACGAGGAGGACGAGATTGCCAAGGCCATCGCGCGATCGCTGCAGGACCAGTAGATGAACTCGTTAGCAGAACTCCTTACTAAGGTCTTAATGGATTTTAAGCAGACGTACAGCTGCCACAATTCCGTTGTTGTCTAAGTTTAAAAAACAAAGTGGATCAATATGGGCTCGAAGTCACTTTTCCTGAACTTTATTGGTGCCAACATCTCTCCATGAAGAATTTAACCAACGCCTGCTCTTTGTTGGGCGTTGACGTGGTGGATGGCGATGCTTTTCTCTGGCGTAACGAGTATGGGTGCGTGTTTAAAGTAACTACGCAGGATGGGAAGGCTTACGCGCTCAAAATTGCTGATCACACTCTTCATCTCACATTTACGATGAGGGGATGACTTTAGCAGAAGTCGATTACGTAAAATGCAGTGGAGGGAAAACTCATGCTTTATGACTAATATTTATTCAAACTTCAGTCACTTGTTTCACTAAATGACCGACAGTGTTTTGCGCTCTTCGGGAGGGGGTTCAAAATGACCCCACTGAGGTTTTCCATTGGCGGCTACCACATTCGGCACACACGGTTGCCATAATAATCGACAGAGACTCCTCGTATCTCAGAGGTTTATCAACAGGAGACAGCCGGAGTCTCGATGATGTTCTTAACAGGTTTTGCGGCTTCGAAGAGTTCAAATCAAAGCTACTCTGAAGAAAATTGTCCAGAATGACCACTACAAACGTTCACTTGACGGTAATATCATATATTAACCAGAGAATAATTTTTGATTCAGTCAGCTAGTTCTTTCGGCACTTATGTTGGTGCTCTTCTTCCATCATTCATCCTAACAAAGGGAGGTCTGTTACTCATGAAACAATCCCTCAATAAAGATGCTGCATTAGGCAACAAAATGAAAACAATCAACGTAGTTCATTCGAGGTGTATTGCTGGAGTAGGAAGTGTTATACCCGCTACACGTAATCGACTCTAGAGTTCTAGCTTGGGCAAGAGTTGCTCAGTATCTTGGCCAAGTACTACATTACTCACCCGAGACTTTGTCCTTGACCTTCTCCACGGATTCCTTGACCGTGTCTTTGACCTTCTCCTTAACCTCCTTGGCCTTCTCCTTAATCTTCTTCGATGTCCCCGAGACGAAGTCTACCTTCTTGAGTAAGTTAACAGCACCGTCAGAAACGCCAGGGTTGTTCTTGAGATTGACGATGAGCGCTTTCCAACCGCCCAACCTCCTCGCTTGTTCTTGTGGAATGTCGTCGTCTTGAATGCGGAGATTACGCGTTTGCTGCGAAGGTTCAGCGTTGACTTGGACCACGAGGACTGCGACCAAGACGAGGATCTTGAAGAAACTTGAGAAGACCATTCTGGCGTTGGTGCTGTGGTCTTGGGTTGGGTTGTTGCGGTGAAAGGTGAATTTTGGAATGAACTACGAAAGACAAAGGCGTGAAGGAACTCCACTTGTAGCACGATGAAAGATCGTTCAGCAGCGACACTCGAGAGTACATGTTTACAGTACAATTGACTGGCGTACACGAGGAAATACATATTCCGTATTATGCATAATATGCCCGACTTAGAATAATCTTGTCACATTGTAGTGCAGCCACTGCACACCACACAAGCTACTAGAACTGTTTACTAAAGTTGTGAAAAGCAAACTGTATGTTGACATCAAGATCACCCGTAAAAGTGTACCACGACTCTATGATATAAAGTCGATAGAGCTAAAGTTAAGTGACATCACTGTACCTAAATTGAAAACGAAATCGATACTTACGTTGTCGAACTAATAGACGCCTGCAGCAATGCTTCTGGCACCGTGAATAATAGTACCTAAGTCATATTTCACTTGTCAGTTCGCCAAAAAGACCCCCCTCCCCCCACCTGATCTCTGTATGTCCTTGTGGTAAATACGTTTGAGTTCAACTCGATTGCGTGACAAAAAATAAAAATCGGATTTGTTAGCTCTTAAGCGAATGTGTATGATACGGGAACGCTTTGAATGATCGTCATCCAAGATGACGATGAATCAGTCATGTTTACTGTGTATTACATGTACTAGCGAAGAAACACTAAGACCGGAGAGTGGGTGAACACGGGCAAGATCGTTGAATGAGTTCATTCGTCTGTGCGGTAGCATAAATTTATCAAAAATTGTTAGCAAAGGTGACGATATTCTTTATTAGGGAAAACGAATATGTACCTTGCAATCGTGGATATGATCTCAACCGAATCCCACTAATGGCGAAAGAATCTGTTAAAACAGCGGATCACAAGCTTAGAGGATTTAAGAGCTAACAAATCCGAAATGTTATTTTTGTCACGCGATCGAATTGACATCTACAGGGATGTCGCACGAGCATGGGCGGGCTCGTATTTGGAGAACTAACAAGTGAACTATGGCTTAGCATCGGACCTCTGGTTGCTGAGTTACTAAATGCTCCGTACGGAGCACGACGGAAGTGGCGGACAACTTGTCATTTACATGTACTTTATCGGTTTTAATTCAGGTACACTGATGGCCAGTAGCTTTAACTCTACTAGGTGCACTTTTTCGATGTATTGGGAGGAGGGGAGGGGGATTGTACAGATAAACCCACCCCTCCGATCTTAGAGTAAACTTGATACATACCCGAGTTCCTTCACGTCTTTGTCGTTCGTAGTTCATTCCAAAATTCACCTTTCACCGCAACAACCCAACGTAAGATCACAGCACCAACGCCAGAATGGTCTTCTCAAGTTTCTTCAAGATCCTCGTCATGGTCACATTCCTCGTGGTCCAAGTCAACGCTGAACCTTCGCAGCAGACGCGTAATCTCCGTATTCAAGACGATGACATTCCACACGAACAAGCGAGAAGGTTAAGCGGATACTTGCAAGCGCTCATTATCAATCTCAAGAACAACCCAGGGGTTCGTGACGGTGTTATTAACTTACTCAAGAAGGTAGACTACGCATCAGGGACATCGAAAAAGATTAAGGAGAAGGCCAAGGAGGTTAAGGATAAGGTCAAAGACACGGTCAAGGAATCCGTGGAGAAGGTCAAGAAGGTCAAAGTCTCGGACGAGTAGTATACTTGGCCGAGGTGCTGAACGACGCTTGTCGAAGCTAGAACACTAGTCGATTATAATACATGTAGCGGGCATAACACTTTCTACTCCAGCAGTATTACCTCGTACATGTACAAGCATGCACTGATATGTGGCGTATTTTTATTAGGTCTGCGCTTGTTCAAGGGGTTATGTCGTGAGAAATAGACCACGTCGCCTTCGTTTGGAAGGGAAAAAAAATTGGAAGGGTGGAGGAAGAGCATCAACAGAAGTGGTGGCAAGGATATTAACTAACATTGAGATTGGGCTGGTACCCTAAATCCTAATATGGAAGTCGACACCTCCTGCGAACCTGCAAACTCAAGGCAAAAAAATGATGGAATTAAATACTGTATTGTCGGGTATTGGAACCCGTTTAATCCGTAATCTAATTCCAGTTCCAAAATCTTTTATAAAGATATGGAAGCCTGGTTAGCACACAGGATCGACAGCAAACCTGTTGATGATACCACCTTCTTAAGCTACAATACTGCTGTTTCCTGTTGGCAAATTTCTACCTACTACGACATCTCTAAGCCCTTCAATGTCGATTATTATGGTAATTGCATGCCGACGATCGTGAGCTAAATGATTGGTGATGTGCCATTTTAACAATGCGTACCCGGGGTGAAACAAACCACGAAGGGTTAACAGCTTACAGAAGTGTACGAGTCAAATTACAATCGTAAATTAAAACGTTTTTTAGGCTTGCGGAAAATTATGCTTACTTCTTCGATTAATGAGTGAGATTCTCTCGTGTAAAACTATTATCATAATCGTCAATTAGCCATATTTCAGCAAACGTCCATTTGAGAAGAGAAGTTTACGCCGTTACTTGGCGAAAATCGTCTCAGTACCGCTTTCAGGGAATACTTGCTATCTCGGTCATTGTTTTTGTCATTTGTTGTTACTTCTTCGGGAACCCCCCACAAGTGCACCGGAATACTACTGTACAATACTACTGTAGTATAAAGATGCGCATGGTATCGTAAAGAAGCACAGAAGAAGAAGTTGATTAAGTACTTAGTGGACCTATCGTTTCGCTAGCGATGTAATATCTACTTACGACAAATTAGTTTAAATCCGGGAAGTCCGGATTCGGGTATGTTTCTTGGTTTGGGAGGATCGAAACCCATTCCCTGAAGAACTAAAACCACTGCTTCTCCATTCAGCTCCAGTTTTGAGTTCTCAATTTTTCTGTTTCCGTCTCCTTGAAGTGAATCTTGTTGCGTAGCCGCCAAGTAGTATGGAAAACAATTGCTGTATGGACTCTCCACAACAGCAACAGCAGTTTGTGGTGTTGTTTTCAGTCCGCATTGATATCTCGTGACTGCGGGAAAAGTAGCAATCTCCAACTTAAGTCGACTGTGAAAATTTTGCTCCATGGCGCCCATAGTGACTGCCACAATTCTTGTAATCCTGGGCACGAGAAGAAACAGTGTTCCAGCGTTTCAATCGCTACACACGACTCTCGAACGCACTGCTGAATCGTTGGGTTTAGTCTTTTCAGGAAATATAGCCGTGACCCAACAATAAGGTCTCCAAAGAACAATCGTAATAGGACATCATGCACCACTGGAACCAGACATCTTCGCAGGGATAGATATTGGGATAGTGTAGCATGAATGCGCATTGGAGGGCATCCGAGTTCACTTATAGAGTCGGTTGTAGTAGTACATTCCAGTCATTCCGCCGAAGATTTGGGAAGAAAATAACGCCTTTGTCTGTTTGTACTCCACATGAAGAAGGGAAGGGCCCCCGTGTCGAAGCTTTAGCCCCTCCTGCCTCCGGGTGAGGCAACACACATCGAAACACTTGAGTCAATTGGCGGTACAGCCTAAATATGTTGCTTACTTTGATCTGCGATCCAAACAACGGCATCACCAAGCTGCGAATCTTGCTAAATGTCTTGCAGGTTGAAATTCACGTAATGGTGGTCTTCCCAGCTCAAGTTGGGGACATTCTCCATTCCTTTGCGACATTTCGAGAGTCACGAGCTTGTCAAATGCAGGTTGAAATGCAGCTTGAGCAACTTCTCGCTCGTTTACCACACAACCGGTCAATGAATGATCCAGTACACTGCTGCGGAATTAGGAGAAGTTGAGACGAAACGACTGGAAAAGGTGATGTGATCATCAACATGGAACCAGTGAAGAGCGGAGAAGCGTTTTGGTCCAAGGAAATTCAGATTCAAGCCGATGCCATTACGAATAATGCGATTTTTGATGCGTTTATTACGCCGTTTATCGACAACATTATACGTAGCTATGGTTTGGGTATTCGTGAATGGTGTGAAACACTCTTTTGCAACCCACCCTGGAATTTATTGCAAAATTCTGATGCCAGATGATGGAGTGCAACGCTAAGTGATTTTCGATTTGGAGCAGCAGAGGGAGAACTGTTCGACTGTCTCATTCTCAGCTTACTATTACGGATGTAGCGTTTGGCCTACTGGTACAAGATCTAAAGACTTTTTATCCTAAGGGGTCATCACCAAGCGCAATTCTCTTTGTTTGTGGTTAATCAGCTGCCACAATTCCGTTGTTGTCAAAGTTAAAAAACAAAGTAGATCAATATGGGCTCGAAGTCACTTTTCCAGAACTTTATTGGTGCCAACATCTCTCCATGGGTGAAGAATTTAAACAACGTTGTTGGGCGTTGACGTGGTGGATCGCGATCTCTGGCGTAATGAGTATGGGTGTGCGTTTAAAGTAACTACGCAGGAGGGGAAGCGCTCAAAATTGCTGATCACTACGCTTCATCTCGCTTTTACGATGAAGGGATGGCTTTGGCAGAAGTCAATTACACAGGCGTGACGCCTAGTCCTGAGAAGTTTTCATAAACTCTCGATGGAGTGGCGTTGTTGCTGTCTCCTGTTGGTCATCGTATTCCTGAACCAACAACTCGAGAGGAAGTCCGAAATCTTTTTAATTTGTTGTGGCAGCTCCACGAGAACGAATTGGTCCATAATGACCGACGCGAGAAATCCCAAATGGAGAGAAAACACGCTTAACGTCTATCTTGAAACTACTCCCGACCATTTTGCTGGATCCAATACAGATCTGGCTGATAGACGACTATGGTATGATATTTTCACGTGTAGGACTCTTACTATGGTAAGAGTCCTACACGTGAAAATCTCAATCAAAGAAGCAAGTTTAATTTTGTGACGTTCACTTGACGGTAATATCATATATTAACCAGAGAATAATTTTTAGTTCAGTCACCATTGTTTAGTTCTTGCGGCACTTGTGTTGGTGCTCTTCTTCCACCATTTCATCCTAACAAAGGGAAGAAGAAGAAGAAATTAGTTGATTAACAGATATCGGACTTCTCGTTTTGCTAACTAAGACTTAAGATATCAAAACTGGAAATCACTAGACCTTACGTACGAGGAATCCAAATTCGATGTTCAGGAGGAGGTAAAATCCTAACAAAGGGAGTGGTCTATTACTCATGAAATAATCCCTTGACAAAAAAATGAAAACTAAGCGTAGTCATACGAGGTAAACAATGTACTGCTGGAGTAGGAAGTGTTATACCTGCTACACGTAATCGACTCTAGAGCTCTAGCTTGGGCAAGAGTTGCTCAGCATCTTAACCAAGTACTACATTACTCGCGCGAGACTTTGTCCTTGACCTTCTCCACGGTGTCTTTGACCTTGTCCTTAACCTCCTTGGCCTTCTCCTTAATCTTTTTCGATGTCCCTGATGCGTAGTCTACCTTCTTGAGTAAGTTAATAACACCGTCACGAACCCCTGGGTTGTTCTTGAGATTGATAATGAGCGCTTGCAAGTATCCGCTTAACCTTCTCGCTTGTTCGTGTGGAATGTCATCGTCTTGAATACGGAGATTACGCGTCTGCTGCGAAGGTTCAGCGTTGACTTGGACCACGAGGAATGTGACCATGACGAGGATCTTGAAGAAACTTGAGAAGACCATTCTGGCGTTGGTACTGTGGTCTTGGGTTGGGTTGTTGCGGTGAAAGGTGAATTTTGGAATGAACAACGAACGACAAAGGCGTGAAGGAACTCCACTTATAGCACGATGAAAGATCGTTCAGCAGCGACACTCGAGAGTACATGTTTACAGTACAATTGACTGGCGTACACGAGGAAATACAAATTCCGTATTATGCATAATATGCTCGAAGTAGAATAATCTTGTCACGTTGTAGTGCAGCCACTGCACACCACACAAGCTACTAGTAGAACTGTTTACTAAAGTGTGAAAAGCAAACTGTATGTTGACAGCAAGATCACGCGTAAAAGTGTACCACGACTCTATGATATAAAGTCGATAGAGCTAAAGTTAAGTGAACCTAAATTGAAAACGAAATCGATACTTACGTTGTCGAACTAATAGACGCCTGCAGCAATGCTTTTGGCACCGTGAATAATAGTACTAGGTCAGATTTCACTTATCAGTTCTCCAAAAAGACCCACCAGATCTCTGTATCTCCTTGTGGTAAATACGTTTGAGTTCAACTCGATTGCGTGACAAAAAATAAAATCGGATTTGTTACTAGTAGCTCATGTCTATGGTCGTCATGAACAAGCTAAGAGGATCTTAGTTTTTAAGAGCTAACAAATCCGAAATGTTGTCACGCGATCGAATTGACATCTACAGGGATGTCGCACGAGCATGGGTGGGCTCGTATTTGAAGAACTAACAAGTGAAATATGGCTTAGAGCTATTTTCCATCGGGCCTCTGGTTGCTGAGCTAGTAAATGCTCCGTACAGGAGCGCAACAGATCATTTACTTTATCGGTTTTAATTCAGGTACACTGATGGCCATTAGCTTTAACTCACTACATGTAGGTGCAGTTTTTCGATGAGGGGTATTATACATGTACAGGTAAACCCACCCCTCCGATCTTAAGAGAATTTTGGAATGAACTACGATCGGGTATGTATCAAGTTTACAGAAACTTGAGAAGACCATTCTGGCGTTGATACTGTGACCTTAGGTTGGTTCAAGATACTCGCTATGGCCACGCTCCTCTTGGTCCAAGTCAACGCTGAACCTTCGCAACAGACGAGTAATCTCCGCTTTCAAAATAACCCTATCGCGAACATGGATGCATTCTGCTGCCAACGACAGCATTTGCAAAAGTGGGTGATGTTTGGACCCACTCGAAGGTAGCAAAATGCTACCATCGAGTCGAAGGGTCGCGTAAACTCTACCGTGTTTTGGTACATGCATATCTTGTTTTGGCACTATAATATCATCCAATTAGATGGCAGAGGAAAATGAAGGGGTAGGCGTATTTTATATTTAAAGCGATCAATCCCTCCAGAATCTGTTGAAACTAACCAATAAATGACTGATTCGGGGGATGCTCAGGTTGAAGTTAGCAGCGACACGAGATCTCTCAAAAGCCAGTCCTTGAAGTGTGTTCGCTCGTAGTACGACTATGTACTGAATTCATTCAATGCACCCCTGGTGGTCAATCTATAACAGGATTGCCTTCCTGACGAAAGCTGCTGGGTCCGTCACGACAAGCTGGAGCACCTTTTCGACATGGTCGACAGCGTTCAAGTCTCGACTTCAGAACGTGGCTCTAAATAAACATGATCACGACGCTGTTATGTCATGTGAAGGAGCTGAACAAAAGATGAGAGAGACATGAGATGGCGGTCTGGGTCACTTTATGCAGTGCAGTTACCGCAGTATCGCGAGATTAATCCGAACCAATTCAATACCATTATGCTGTCAGTGCTGTCACTCAGGTGACAAGACGAAAGTTCACGTACATACATACATGTCAGTGCTGTCGTTGGTTACATTGTTATTGTTAAATCTTAGTGAACTCAAGATATTTGATCCAGTGCAAAAATACTATTTTTGTTTGATTTTGTTCGATTTAAAGATAGTGTCCGGCGGGTTGCTGGAGACGCCCCATGCTTCGTTGACACCTCGACCAAGGAGTTAATGACGTGTGCGCTCTATATGACGTACTTGCAGCAGCTAGGAAGCTGCTATGCTCGCGTAGACCGAGTCTTGAACGACTACAACATGCAGAGTATACCAGTAACGACATACAACTCGATTCGGCGGCGCCAATACGAGGGAGAAGTAGCTTTTTTCCTCCATCCGAACAAGGTAGCGCTATCCTACAGCTTTGACCTATCATGCGAGGCCTTGTGGGTTGTCAATCACAAGCAGGAAGAGCCTGCATTCAAAGGCTACGAGATAGCACCAGACGAAGACGTTTTCATCAAATCGCAAGTTCTTTGGTCGCTGAATGTCGGACAATTAGTGCAGAGAATTTTCTTTCGCTTCTACAAGGAGAAGGATCGGCTGATTCTCGTCTGGAAAATATGAGGGTGAAGGAGCTTTCAGTGGTCTGATTGCGGAGGAAACGGCATGGGTGATTTTGCGACCAACACCAACAGGTCATGAAGAATCTAAGCGTCAACACAATTCGACTGTACTCGATCGATCCCAGTGTATCTCGTGATAAATTCATGTGTGCTTGCTCGAATGCCGGTATCTACGTTCTTGTTGGTATTCCAGCTCCGTAAGTGTTCCACTTTAGGATAATATTGTGCTTGAAAAGTGTTTAACTGTGATGATCGTTGCTTTTTCAGATGCGAGAATTGTTCCATCCTGGACTATAAACCGCCCAAGTGCTACCCGGATGATCTTTTCACTCGAGGGCAAATGGTTTACAACGCTTTTGCAGTGTACGATAACACTTTGGGTTTCAGTTTTGGCAATGAAAACAATTTGCAGGTGAAAAACGGAGCTGACGGCACCACAACTGCTCCGTGTGTCAAGGCTTTTCTGCGAGATATGAGAAGTTACGCTGCGAGTTGTTCGGGATCAGTCCGCCAAGTTCCGATTGGACTGGATATCGCAGATATTCCACCTCGAGAGCAGTGGATCTCGTACTATGACTGTGCAGTGGACGATGATGAGAACTCTAGAGCCGAGTGGATGGGATTTAACCCTTACGTTGAGTGCGATCCTGCTACTCACCTGGAATACTCGCAGTCTGCAGGCTTGAAGAAACTCATGTCGGAGTACAAGGAAGTTGGTTACGCTCGTCCTTTGATGTTCGGAGAGTTTGGATGCAACAAGGGCAAGAATACTATTGAGGGTTACGAAAGCCAGCGTTCGTTCTACGACGTAAGTTAGAGTTTCTACTGTATTCTATCGGATAATTGACACGCTCTCTGTGTTCAGGCGAAGTGGATGAACGAAGAGAAGGACATGACGGACGAAATTGTGGGTGGAAATGTTTTTGAGTTTTCCACTGAGGTGGCGAATTTGCTGGATAGTGCAGGTATTCTGTTGCAAGTATTGTAGTGAACAATGATTTCCTGTGCTAACAATATTCTCAATAGCTCTAACGAAGACGGCGGATGCTGGCAAATATGGTGTTGGCTACTTCCTGCCGGACGACTGTGACAATATCAAGATTGAGTGCGTGTTCACGCCATATCCAGAGTTCGACAACCTCAAGAAAGCGTACTCGACTACCAAGAACTCAACTCTAGAGCACTCCAGCTACAGTCCATCGCGAGATGCGATCCTGAGCTGTCCTAAGAACATGTCGATCGAGCTGCCGACAACCCCCGAAGGTAAACTTACAAAACCATTATGAAATTGCTGGTATGAAATGCATCTAACCAATTGTCACAATACTATCGTGTGTAGTGCCTGTTTTGGAGTGCTCGGTGGCGCAACCAGTGTGCAAGGGCAAGAAAGCCAACGCGTACGATCATGTTGCTTCAAAGACGAAGGTTGGAGACAAAATTCGTCCAACTAACAGCGAAAGCAGCGCTGCTTCAGCCCTCAACTCTTCGGATAGCAGCACTTCAACTGCATAGACAGGCTCGACAGCGCTCCTTCCAGCTGAGGTTTGTGTACAACAAGTGCCTATGCAGTTCAACATTTCTTTCAACACGGATCCAACAGTCGCTAAATTTCACAACTTGCTGCAAGAATCTCTTGAACAAGACAAGAAGAACATGGTGACGTACTTTGATAAGTTGCTCCTTGACGACGTTTTGACTGGGATTGAATGCTAACAAATAACACTTTATCGACAAAGATAAGAAGATCATGGTGACATTCGTTGGAAGTTGCTATCATAAAACCGAAGGAGTGCGAAAGATGTTTTCATTATCAGCTACATGAACTACACATGTGAGACCTACGCCATGTCTGGGTGGTATTTTGAAATCCCTGAGGTACTGTAACTTCATAGTAACGGAGTTGTTCTACTTCCAGTTATTGTCGAGGAAACAGTCCAATGAACGCCATACTCAGGAACTGAAAAGCCCACGCAATGAGATACGTATAAGCTACTTGCAGCCATACGGGGTCGGAATCTTGATGTAAGTTTTCGTCTGAAACCGAGAAGTACGAGTTAATCGCCTTGTTCGCTGTCGTTCCCAGTGGAATTGCCATGTTTCGAAAAGTGATCACCAATCCGTACGTAGTGCCCTCAATTCCACGTGGAGCGATCTCTACAATCGGAAACAGCTAAACCAGGAAACGTAACGCAGTTGCTGCTGCTCTGTTTCGCGCCTTTATTGTATCTGGGAGCATCCGACATGCCGATTGCAGGACCGAATCAGCAGGAGTTATTTGTTGTTATGACGGTCGGAACGATCGGATACTTCTTGTCGACTGTCGCAGCGGATGCTTGAAATTGCTCAGAGGGATCCACTGACGACGAGAGGAGATACTCAAGTGTCCATTAACGCTGCGAGAATGACTGGGGCGATCATTATGGACTTATTCGTAGGTGGAACGTTGAACGGACCATCGTATGGAGGCAGCTTCTCTTGGTCGTTGGACTTGAACCAGGTACTATTGGTGCTAGCTGGTTGCTCCGTGATACCGCTACTGGGCTTCATTTGCTGTTACACGTAGATCCAACGGCCCAGACTGTCCCAGTGTTCGCCTTCTCCAACGTGGCCAGTAATCGACAACACCAGCCATATACAGCGCCTTTCGACCCACCACTGGACTTTGGAGAGCGCTTTCAGCTCATTTGAAGATTGATGCAGAGTCGAGCGATGTGGCAACTTCTCATGTTTGAGACTGATGGCGAGTTCCTGCTTGACAATGGACTCGAATGCTGTTCCAGCTATTGAGGCGAACTGGGTAGGCGTAGATTCGTGGCCGAAGACAATCGCTCTTGCTATATGGCGTCTGGCGTTCATCGGAGGTTTGTTGATGACTCGAAACCTTTTCTTGTGTGAATCCTGGGTGCATCTGGGTGCATCTGGATTGCATCTTTCTGGGGAACTGAGTCAATGTGATGACTGTAGCGTTCAACGTGTTGAGAACCCGGAGCTTCTGGTTATACATGCAAGTGTTTGCAGCTCATTATGTCATCACCATGTCATCGGAGTACTCACTACAGAACACTATCTTTACGAGCTCCACTTGTATCACCAAAGACTGCATCCGACTCGACGAAGTGCGAAAGACGTATCTACTTACCAGCAGGTATTTCTTCTCTTTCTCCACTCACCCACCATTTAACCATTGTCCAACGCACTGCACTTCTTCTTTCAACTTCCTCACCTACTTGCCAGCAGATATTTCTTCTCTTTCTCCACTCACCCACCATGTAATCATTGTCCAATGCTGTTAACGGTTCGGTTCTTCTTTCAACTTCCTCACTTCAAAACCTGCGTGGTCGGACGCAGCCCAATGTTGCTGACCCCAAGGCCTTCAGCTTCGGGGCTCACATGCGCCCTCCGCAACGTTTCGGGGTCAGTGAAGCGGCTGCGGGATGGCAATGTAAAGCATGGTAATGTCAATGTGGGTATAGTTTACAGGATGAAAAACCACAACGGCAAAAATCAAGCACTATCCAGTCTCGACATTCGTTCTTGAATATCCGAAGCAATACAAATCCGGCCATAGACCTCGTGAACACGGCGGGACTGGAGTCAGAAGAAACCACCGAAGAGCAGGAGATTGCAAGCTGTGGTCTTTCAATCGACGTAGTTCGTAGTACTGGACGGATTGATGCAGTTGAAGACGATGATGCACCTTTTCACCCCGCCGGCGTTTACAGGTGGACGAGGCCGACAGTGAGTCAGAAGATAGTGAGCCCGATACATGCCGTAGAACTCCACAAGCAAAGCCAAACCCACTTCCAAAGCCACCGCGCTTCCACCCAGTTACGAAGGCTCAAAACATTGCGAAGGCTGGTGTCGTTTGGGACCTCAATAAGGCTTGGGAGGTTTATGCTATACTCGACCGGACTAACTACGGTAGGCCTAACGAAGCTTATCTAGTTCAGTGGTGTGATGATAGACATCGATATTGTGCAACATGGGTTTGGGCCAGATCGTTGTTGGAAGACGGCTTTGGAAAGGAAATGCTAAGGATCGACAAGTGGAAAGACCACTTCGCGGAGTTGACTTATACTCAGTTTAACCAGCGTTTCCCTTCAACGTACACAGCTTCGGAAGACAATCAGTGTTTCTTCCGTGCAATTCGAATTGCATGTCACGTGAAAGGTGAGCTGGATCTTGTCACTTTGGAGCAAATAAAAACGTTTCAAGACCATAATGATGATGGGGACAATGGTAAAGAAGGCATTTCAAGTGAGGGTATAAAGAAGTTTTTGGAGTTCTTACGGGAAAATCGGGCCTCGTTAGCGTGCAATGTTTTCAGACAAAACAAAGTCAAGCACTCACTCAATAGCATCGAAGATGTCGCCAAGTATCCGCTTCTCCCTGGTGTCTACGTGGTAGGTGCTACATGCAGGAAAGGACTGAAACATTGCTTTGTGTTGCAAGTGGGCAAAGCCACTGAGGAGCGGCGCATCTTTGATCGATGGTACGAAGGCGGAGAAGATGATGAGTTTTACGAAGAACCACTATCCAACTTGGTGTGGCTACGGCGTTGCAACTTCATCCGTCGTGTGGAACGCGTAACCAAGGTCCCGCGCAAAAGGTCCAAGAAAAAGGAACTTGACACGAGCAATGGCAGTAGCGTATTGAAGCGCGCAGAGTGATCGTAGGTAGCAAACGATTTAGTAGTGCATTCCGTCATATCCTCTGGACAAAAAAGACCACCACCATGTCATCGTTGAACTACGAGATAAATCGTCTAGATCAAATTCGTGCCCGGTTTTCTCTCGCTGTTTTCTGGCAAAGGAAACCTACGATTAGTTTCAACCTTGTACAAGCTCAAAGAACCTCTGATAGTTGCGGAGAGAAAGCTGCGGAAAGAAAAGTCTTGTGCGGCCAGGTCCCTGGATCGTTGTTTCGGAAGTATTGGCGAACAGAGCTGAAGTGCACCCATTATTAGTGCTGTGTTTACATTGTATACTTAATTCAAGACTATTGGTCCAGAAGCAATCATTTGTTTTTATTTTGTCGTGGCACAATTATTATCCCACTAAAATGTATACTGACAAAATTTATAGTGGGTTGACTGGGAAATAGTTGGCCATCATTGATGTGTTTGTTTAGATGTCAAGTGGGTCAAGTTTGCTCCAGTATCAAGATTTTCGTCATCTCACCTACGAGTTACGCCATCTAGCGGCCACCATTACGGATGCTTTTCATCATCAATGTAGTCGTGCACAGTACTTCTGGTTATATCCAGTATAAATGGTAAGAAGAATCAGAAGTATCACAATGTTTTAGCCACCTTAGTGACATTACGGTGGCTAAGAACAACAAAAAATTTACCGCTCGGTGCATTGATTACACCCATCACCACGCAACCCTTTGCCGTCCCGTAGCCACTTCACCAACCCCAACACGGTGCATGGGGCGCATTCGAGCCCCTAAGCTGAGTGCGTTGTGGTCCGTGACATTGGGCTATGTCTGGCAGCGCGGGTAAGCAAATGAGCCTACAGGTGAGCGGGACATCTAAACCTAAGCACTGTTCGACAATTCAGTCTTACTCTTCTGATGGATTTTGTAAATACGATAAAAAAACTGCGTTGATGACCCGTGAAAAAAATAATCATGTTGAATGCACATGAATTGATAATTAACGCTACTGCATCTCGACCACCCTAACTAACAGCAATACCGTACTCTCAGTGCGACACAAGCAGGCTCACACCACGATCGATCTCGGCTGCAACGTTTAACACTCAATTTAAAGACGACCAACCCGGTACGGTCTTGTACAACATCCTGGCAAGTAGAGGCTCACATCGTCGTGGTGGTGGTGTTTGAGGTGTGGGTGGAGGAGAGGGACGGGGGGCGAGGAGTCACCAGCTCACCGGTCAACACATTTGGTACGAATCCTTCAGCGAAATCAACAACACGAATAGCCATTGTTGCAGCACGTGGTTGATATGGCACAACATGGCAAACAGTGCTTACCAGAGCAACTGGAGGAAAGCGTGCTGATAGCACGAAAACAGTATAAGCCTTGTAGTCATCATCGAGATCTCGCCCTTGTTGCGTTTGAGGTTGCCCACAGACTCATTCTAGATCAAGCAGCTCGTTTTCCGTGAGGAAGTACCCGCAGCATCGCCGAAGAAATGCTCGATGGTTTGTTGCAAGCAGCGAGCATCATTCCACGAAGGTGGTACCGGCAGGTGGCTGCAGCCAATCGGCAGAACCATTGCGCATGGCGATCGATGGCGAGTCGTGATCGTTGCCGCGGACAGCATGGCAGATAGCATGGTTCACTTTGGTGTATAGCGTCTCGTCCGTTGTGGATGCCAATAGGTGGATAATTCTTCAGCAGTGTTGCGAGCATCATGTCGAAGAGCGTGGATCGACGTGGTGTACGGAGAGCAGGATCATAGCTCGACTGTGATCAGTTAGCTGGAGGAGGCGGGTGTTTTACGGCGGCTGGCAGTACTGCGACTCGTGTCGTGGGGAGGGTCCGTGCAGATCCAGGAAAATTTGGAAATGAACTGGGTTTGCATTTTGGCGCGTTTGAGATCGCTATCGCTGCATCTCACTTGACTGGGCCAAGATGAATGTGGGGTTGAAGCTACGAGCCAATCAGCGTGTCAGGATTTCGGAATGCATTCTGATTGGCTGACTCATTCAAAAGCGAAGACACTGGGCGAAAGCTTGGACGTTGAAGTCCACATTTCGCGCGCGAAGATCGTTTGGATTCTATGTTGAAGTCCAAGATCTCCCAGCCAATCCGAGTGCATTCCGAGATCCTGACACGCTGATTGGTGTAGTCAAGCGACGGTTCAGGATTTGTCTTGAGAACCTTTTCTGGTGACCTTTTCTTTATTTTACTCAAAAGTGACTATTTATTGTGATTTGATAATCGCTATATCAGTCAGCAGAGACAAAGCTTGTGTCTATTACAATGGCATGGTAATGCTGGTAAAGCTTTGGTAATCTCTGGATTGACCACCAGGGTTATCGTTGTGGATCATAGACCGTCGCCACATACATTCTACATATGAGAAGTTTTGCAGATCCAGTTATTACAAGCGTGTGCTGTTCAAAGGACCAAATAGCATTGATTTAGTATACCCGAAAACCTTGTCGGAACGAGATACTCGCGGAGATCGGTTCGAGCTAAACACCGTTGAGGTATTCATTTGGATACATTCGACGATCTCCTTGATATCGATTAGTTCACCAGAATAGGTTTCTACTTTCGACATCGCTCTAGTTTTTTTTTCTGCATGGCCCAATAAATCTTGTCAAACCCCGGACAGGAAAGTTGCTTCAGGCTCCCCTTTCACCAAAGGAATCACTCATTACTCGTAGATAGCTTATTGTTGATCTGTTGGGTAACAATGTCGGCTTGTAACAAAAGGCTGACCAAGTTTCAGTTGCTACTGGTTTCGTGTACGGAGAAGGTTTTTAATTGCATCTAAGGATGCAATATTCTAAATCACTGGTCGTGGAATGCAGGGGACACACATGAGCGTTTAACCAGGAACATACCGGAGATATCAATAACGGCGCAGGGCTAAGCAACGTAAGCCGAAATAGGTAGTCGTCACTTTGACAGACAACTTTCAGCGTAATCGCGATTCTTTACCTTGTTCATGGTTGTTTATGTATGTTTCAAGTTGTGATCGTCTGAAGTCTTTTGGGCTGTAGTTGAAGCATCCTCAACGTAAACGGACAATCCAAGAAGTGGTCTCGTTAACATGGCTTTTGTGAAACTTACGAATTCTGCTTCCGAAGGAACTATTCTGTAAATAACAGACCTCCAGTCTGCAAGTACACTGCCCTGGTGTGCGTTGGACTTCATATCGCCTGAAATGTTGCCACTTTAAGTTTTCAATCAGTTTTGCTCGTTATTTCAACTACTACGTTTTGTTTTCATTTGAACTGCAAGAGTTTGGCGCTAACAGCATGAGTACCTCGTCGGACTCTCATAACGCAGCAACGCTGCAACCAAAACAAAACCACTAACTACATGTATGATGGACGTCAACGTGGACATTCTCCGCTCCATCTCCATCGGAGGATCCGTGGGACCAAGTGATAAACTGCAGTGGTTGTCATTCCTTGCGATCGTACTCACGTTTAAACCTCCAATAGCGTACGCTCAAGGGACAAAAAAACTTGTTGAGAACCGATTTAACATAATACTTTTCTAAGAATTTAAACCGAGTTGATGGATTTTGTTTGAGCGCTGCGATGCTGTACTTGAGTGACCTGGCAAACTATTCAATGAAACGAGGTAACCAGGTCGGCTTCAACAGATGTATGCAATACCAGCGAACTTGGATTTAATATTTATCACAGTGATCTCGTTGTTGACGGCCTACACGATGAAGGGATAAACCACAACAACACAATATTTTTTTTATCTACCTGGCTCGTTCCTTGGATCATCCCATGGCCATGGCCCGTTACCTATGTAGGTTACGGTGCCTACCAGGATGATACAAAAGCCAAAATTGATAAACTCGTCTGATGTAGCGGCGATATAGTCATTCACCGCAAGTGGCCACTAAGTCGTCAGCATTATTTAAACTACCAACGCCTGTAACAATTGTAGAACATATCATCACTTCCGATAAAACGAAAGCCATAAAGCTCAAAGATCATAACTGCTAGCCACGACCAGTGATTTAGAATATTGCATCCTTAGATGCAATTAAAACCTTCTCCGTACACGAAACCAGTAGCAACTGAAACTTGGTCAGCCTTTTGTTACAAGCCGACATTGTTACCCAACAGAGCAACAATAAGCTATCTACGAGTAATGAGTGATTCCTTTGGTGAAAGGGGAGCCTGAAGCAACTTTCCTGTCCGGGGTTTGACAAGATTTATTGGGCCATGAGAAAAAAACTAGAGCGATGTCGAAAGTAGAAACCTATTCTGGTGAACTAATCGATATCAAGGAGATCGTCGAATGTATCCAAATGAATACCTCAACGGTGTTTAGCTCGAACCGATCTCCGCGAGTATCTCGTTCCGACAAGGTTTTTCGGGTATACTAAATCAATGCTATTTGGTCCTTTGAACAGCACACGCTTGTAATAACTGGATCTGCAAAACTTCTCATATGTAGAATGTATGTGGCGACGGTCTATGATCCACAACGATAACCCTGGTGGTCAATCCAGAGATTACCAAAGCTTTACCAGCATTACCATGCCATGGTAATAGACACAAGCTTTGTCTCTGCTGACTGATATAGCGATTATCAAATCACAATAAATAGTCACTTTTGAGTAAAATAAAGAAAAAGGTCACCAGAAAAGGTTCTCAAGACAAATCCTGAACCGTCGCTTGACTACACCAATCAGCGTGTCAGGATCTCGGAATGCACTCGGATTGGCTGGGAGATCTTGGACTTCAACATAGAATCCAAACGATCTTCGCGCGCGAAATGTGGACTTCAACGTCCAAGCTTTCGCCCAGTGTCTTCGCTTTTGAATGAGTCAGCCAATCAGAATGCATTCCGAAATCCTGACACGCTGATTGGCTCGTAGCTTCAACCCCACATTCATCTTGGCCCAGTCAAGTGAGATGCAGCGATAGCGATCTCAAACGCGCCAAAATGCAAACCCAGTTCATTTCCAAATTTTCCTGGATCTGCACGAACCCTCCCACGACACGAGTCGCAGTACTGCCAGCCGCCGTAAAACACCCGCCTCCTCCAGCTAACTGATCACAGTCGAGCTATGATCCTGCTCTCCGTACACCACGTCGATCCACGCTCTTCGACATGATGCTCGCAACACTGCTGAAGAATTATCCACCTATTGGCATCCACAACGGACGAGACGCTATACATTAAAGTGAACCATGCTATCTGCCATGCTGTCCGCGGCAACGATCACGACTCGCCATCGATCACCATGCGCAATGGTTCTGCCGATTGGCTGCAGCCACCTGCCGGTACCACCTTCGTGGAATGATGCTCGCTGCTTGCAACAAACCATCGAGCATTTCTTCGGCGATGCTGCGGGTACTTCCTCACGGAAAACGAGCTGCTTGATCTAGAATGAGTCTGTGGCAACCTCAAACGCAACAAGGGCGAGATCTCGATGATGACTACAAGGCTTATACTGTTTTCGTGCTATCAGCACGCTTTCCTCCAGTTGCTCTGGTAAGCACTGTTTGCCATGTTGTGCCATATCAACCACGTGCTGCAACAATGGCTATTCGTGTTGTTGATTTCGCTGAAGGATTCGTACCAAATGTGTTGACCGGTGAGCTGGTGACTCCTCGCCCCCCGTCCCTCTCCTCCACCCACACCTCAAACACCACCACGACGACGATGTGAGCCTCTACTTGCCAGGATGTTGTACAAGACCGTACCGGGTTGGTCGTCTTTAAATTGAGTGTTAAACGTTGCAGCCGAGATCGATCGTGGTGTGAGCCTGCTTGTGTCGCACTGAGAGTACGGTATTGCTGTTAGTTAGGGTGGTCGAGATGCAGTAGCGTTAATTATCAATTCATGTGCATTCAACATGATTATTTTTTTCACGGGTCATCAACGCAGTTTTTTTATCGTATTTACAAAATCCATCAGAAGAGTAAGACTGAATTGTCGAACAGTGCTTAGGTTTAGATGTCCCGCTCACCTGTAGGCTCATTTGCTTACCCGCGCTGCCAGACATAGCCCAATGTCACGGACCACAACGCACTCAGCTTAGGGGCTCGAATGCGCCCCATGCACCGTGTTGGGGTTGGTGAAGTGGCTACGGGACGGCAAAGGGTTGCGTGGTGATGGGTGTAATCAATGCACCGAGCGGTAAATTTTTTGTTGTTCTTAGCCACCGTAATGGCGCGACGCTTTACGGCATTGATTCCTAAGGTAGGCGCCAGGAAACATCTTAGTTGGGCAATGTATAAATAGTGATCGAATGTCGATTTGTTGATGGCTATAGGTTAGGATGCTCAGACAATCGACTGTGCAAAGATTTTGTTGGTTTAACTTATCCTCAACATTCAAGTATACGTTGTTAAATTTAATTCGAGTGAATCAATGTATTGAAGCGCAAACGTAGCTTGTAATATCAAAGTAAATGATAACACCATCACTTTATATATCGGTAGGTGTTTTGTTAAATGAAGATATCAATGCATGTATTGATAGCTCTATCACACATAACATCCATTAAAGCGGTTGAGATTATGTTTGTTTGTGGTGCTGTAGCTCTAGGTTGGGTCATCCACCCTGTGGTAGAACAGAATATGTAGGACCGAAGTTCAGCATTATTGGGGTATTTCCCGAGCAAAAAGCTGTAGAGATGATACAGCAACTCAATGCCAACCTATGTGGATACATGTTGCATTTCACGATTTCCTGTTTTTAGCCAAAAAAAATGCATTCGCTTCTCCACTCAGGTACAACGCATCTAGATGGCGACATCGTTTTCATTTTATATAATAACTCTGTCAGAGTTCCTGAGTCTTTCAAGCAATCAAATTGCTGATGCTGTGTACTGTTCTAAGGTGGTAGTTGCCGTGGTGCTTTACCACGATGCTGATGTTGTGTACTGTTCTAAGTGTGGTAGCTGCTGTGGCGCTTTACCATGGTACGGAGTTCATTCAAAACCGCAAAGAAGCAACAGGAGAACTGCGTTACGAAGCCAGCTATGCTCGCTGGGCGTTACCCTCGCGCGAGCAGATCGCAGCGACATTAGCTCAACGCAACACCGGCACTAGCGGCGCGTTCAGCGCTGAAAAATAGAAGCACACTTGGGGTTAAGTTTTCTTCTTTACAGTAAAATATAAACGGCCGCCTATACACGACGTCCTTCTCAACATGACAGCTCGTCCTTATAGTGAAGCGTCCGGATTCGAGTCCCCCATCGGCTGGGAACCATAGGGCGAATTCTGGATCCGGTCATCAACGCCGTCGTTCGCCATTAGCGTTAGATCTGAGAGACAGTGAGCCAAATCTCCGTTTGTCGGGATGTAATCTTCCTAAATTACCAGCCCAAGCGAAGTCGTAGGAGCCTCCAGCTTCTGGAAAGCGCCGTTACTGGTGGCTTCCGAGATAGGACTCATTGTTGCTAAAGGTGATTCGCCACATCGTAAACTATACATGTCCATATCACAGATGAAATTTCGTACCGTAAAAGACACAATATGGCTATTGAATTTAGGAATTTGAACTCACAATCCAATATTTACGATGGCAAAAAGAAAGGGTAAACCCATGTCCATTTGACAAATACATGTTTGACATTTAGGCGAATTGAGTTCTATTAGCCTGACGTTCTCCCGCCGTGTCCATTTGTTTGGTCAGTCAGCATTACATTAATTTTACCAGTCAATCTCAAGTTACAGGAGTCGTCTGGGAACCGAATTCAAAGCTCTGCCTTACATAATTTGAATCGATGTGCCGGGCCCTGGGACCAAGTGCAAGCGGTCACGATAAATGGCAGCAGGTGCAGGGGCACGAACCCTTAGTATCACATCAGCCTGGTAGTTAAAAACAAGCATAACCTACATATAATTACTCTACTGCTAACGATTTGGTGTACGTAATATCGATGTCACGTTTTAATAGTTTTCAAAGATGAATAATGATTTGTCGAACACGTCCGATAGAACATTTGGAGGTGGAGCTACGTTTTACGGCGACTGATACCTGCAAGTTTTTCTTTATGCGGTTCGCTTAATTTTATCAGTAGAAACCATACTGGTTCTGCCTTCTGCGCGCAACCCGGTAGCTTAAAGCGCGTCTTATCAGCGGGTTTTTACGTAGGTTTACGCTTCGAGTACCAGTACACGCAACATTTTTTTGATGACCATGAGACGGAGACTTTAATGGGGTCGTGATATTTCCACAGAGAGCAAAATAGGCGTTTACATCCCGGACGATGGCGAACGCAAACCCTTTCCGTAACAACAATTACCACCAAGTTTGGCAACGAAGTCGCAATTCCTTCCACGGCGGTGTTACTTGTCGGATCGAACACAAGATTATTTGCATACAAGATGGTTGCACGCTCCACCTCAGTATAGATTTTTCTGTCCAGCGATCTTATATCAGCATGATGTACCTTGACATTCCTGAGCCTCGGGTATCGAGACGTGTTACTACAAAGCAAAGTGGTTGCAATTTGAGCCAAATTTTGCTGCAGCTCAATCCCAATACACGACCCAACTTCAGTTTCGAGAGCAACTTGAGCCACAATATTCCCAACCCCAGATCCGAAATCCACGAAGACATCCGTAGATTGTAGATCAGGAATTGTGGTGAGAATATCGGAAACACCAGTAGGAGTCACTTCACCAGTGTGGTGGTCAGGTGAATTAATCGCGAGTCGTGGCACAAAGAAAATATCTTCGAGATCATGAGGTGTAGACCCATTCGTGCGTTTACGTTGGCGCTCGCAATGACTCGGTCGGTTGCTTGAACACCAGTGAAGCGTCTGGGAAATCCATTTAAGTTCGTGCCGTACGTTCGTTTGAGCGTCTTTAGCCTGATCTGGAGTTGACGCTGGGTTTTACTGCTAAATGGCATTCCCAGCCACACGTGCCGCCAGGATATTCTTCGTCTTGCATCTAGTTCAGCCTTGGCTAGTCGGTATAGTAGCAAATCTTCTTCGTCGGAAAAATCAGCCATCGCTTGATCAAGTAAAATAGCAACTGACATAGTCTACTAAAGATATTTGGTCTTTTGAGAAAAAAGAACCGCCACAATAAAAATGTGGAGCTAAACATTTATTTAAATAGTACATATTTACTTTTGTTTTTGGCAAAGCGATTATCAAAGCACAATAAATAGTCACTTTTGAGTAAAATAAAGAAAAGGTCACCAGAAAAGGTTCTCAAGACAAATTCTGAACCGTCGCTTGACTACACCAATCAGCGTGTCAGGATCTCGGAATGCACTCGGATTGGCTGGGAGATCTTGGACTTCAACATAGAATCCAAACGATCTTCGCGCGCGAAATGTGGACTTCAACGTCCAAGCTTTCGCCCAGTGTCTTCGCTTTTGAATGAGTCAGCCAATCAGAATGCATTCCGAAATCCTGACACGCTGATTGGCTCGTAGCTTCAACCCCACATTCATCTTGGCCCAGTCAAGTGAGATGCAGCGATAGCGATCTCAAACGCGCCAAAAATGCAAACCCAGTTCATTTCCAAATTTTCCTGGATCTGCACGGACCCTCCCACGACACGAGTCGCAGTACTGCCAGCCGCCGTAAAACACCCGCCTCCTCCAGCTAACTGATCACAGTCGAGCTATGATCCTGCTCTCCGTACACCACGTCGATCCACGCTCTTCGACATGATGCTCGCAACACTGCTGAAGAATTATCCACCTATTGGCATCCACAACGGACGAGACGCTATACATTAAAGTGAACCATGCTATCTGCCATGCTGTCCGCGGCAACGATCACGACTCGCCATCGATCACCATGCGCAATGGTTCTGCCGATTGGCTGCAGCCACCTGCCGGTACCACCTTCGTGGAATGATGCTCGCTGCTTGCAACAAACCATCGAGCATTTCTTCGGCGATGCTGCGGGTACTTCCTCACGGAAAACGAGCTGCTTGATCTAGAATGAGTCTGTGGCAACCTCAAACGCAACAAGGGCGAGATCTCGATGATGACTACAAGGCTTATACTGTTTTCGTGCTATCAGCACGCTTTCCTCCAGTTGCTCTGGTAAGCACTGTTTGCCATGTTGTGCCATATCAACCACGTGCTGCAACAATGGCTATTCGTGTTGTTGATTTCGCTGAAGGATTCGTACCAAATGTGTTGACCGGTGAGCTGGTGACTCCTCGCCCCCCGTCCCTCTCCTCCACCCACACCTCAAACACCACCACCACGACGATGTGAGCCTCTACTTGCCAGGATGTTGTACAAGACCGTACCGGGTTGGTCGTCTTTAAATTGAGTGTTAAACGTTGCAGCCGAGATCGATCGTGGTGTGAGCCTGCTTGTGTCGCACTGAGAGTACGGTATTGCTGTTAGTTAGGGTGGTCGAGATGCAGTAGCGTTAATTATCAATTCATGTGCATTCAACATGATTATTTTTTTCACGGGTCATCAACGCAGTTTTTTTATCGTATTTACAAAATCCATCAGAAGAGTAAGACTGAATTGTCGAACAGTGCTTAGGTTTAGATGTCCCGCTCACCTGTAGGCTCATTTGCTTACCCGCGGTGCCAGACATAGCCCAATGTCACGGACCACAACGCACTCAGCTTAGGGGCTCGAATGCGCCCCATGCACCGTGTTGGGGTTGGTGAAGTGGCTACGGGACGGCAAAGGGTTGCGTGGTGATGGGTGTAATCAATGCACCGAGCGGTAAATTTTTTGTTGTTCTTAGCCACCGTAATGTCACTAAGGTGGCTAAAACATTGTGATACTTCTGATTCTTCTTACCATTTATACTGGATATAACCAGAAGTACTGTGCACGACTACATTGATGATGAAAAGCATCCGTAATGGTGGCCGCTAGATGGCGTAACTCGTAGGTGAGATGACGAAAATCTTGATACTGGAGCAAACTTGACCCACTTGACATCTAAACAAACACATCAATGATGGCCAACTATTTCCCAGTCAACCCACTATAAATTTTGTCAGTATACATTTTGGTGGGATAATAATTGTGCCACGACAAAATAAAAACAAATGATTGCTTCTGGACCAATAGTCTTGAATTAAGTATACAATGTAAACACAGCACTAATAATGGGTGCACTTCAGCTCTGTTCGCCAATACTTCCGAAACAACGATCCAGGGACCTGGCCGCACAAGACTTTTCTTTCCGCAGCTTTCTCTCCGCAACTATCAGAGGTTCTTTGAGCTTGTACAAGGTTGAAACTAATCGTAGGTTTCCTTTGCCAGAAAACAACTCGCTGGGCAAATAGAAACGATGGAATTTTTCCCAGCACGTAAGATCAGCATCAGGACACATGTAAGCCTTTGGTTTGTTGCTGAACACTCCACGACACAAACACACGTTGTGATTTCCGCAATAATCTGTTTTCTCAGTCGGCCATCGGTCCTCCCATCGACAAACAACACATCCTCTGCGCTTTCGGCCACAATCCTTGAAAACCTGCCTCGATGCAACTGCTGTACAGTTCTTACGGGGACTTTCGTCACATTTCACCGACACGAATAGCTCTCGGGGACTAGTGTGAGTGTCAAATGCTTCCACTTGGTCCTCCAAACGCGTAGCCTCAAACGCCATTCTGCTATCGCTTGGAGCATCTACCCACCTCCCCGATATTAATTCTGAAGCAAGTTCAATGACAAATGTCCTGTGCGAATCGCGTTGTTTTGCCATATCAACCACACAACGGCGGGTGAGATAAGCATTTGATCTTGCAATATCGATCAGGGCCAACGCTAACTTCTTATGCCATTTTTGTAGGAATGTCCATCAGCGAGAGAAACCGGGCACGAATTTGATCTAGACGATCCACCCCTTGCATGAACTGGTTGTATTGCTTCACGGCCACGGGTGCTACGAACGTTTGCGAAGTAGCTCCAACTTGGCGCTCGACATTAGTCACTCCAGATCCATCGGAATTAGACACAATTTGAACAACGCTACCGTCGCACCAAGATGCTGCCACTATTCCATGCTCGGCAGAAACTCCTTGGCGAAAATCGCCACGAGATGACTGTTGTTTATCCAGCATAGTGTGGCGCGGAAAATGTTTACTTGTTCCTCGAACCGTTCCACGTCCATATAACCCTCGCAGACGCAATGCTGGAAGTAATTGAATAGAGGTGTAGTAGTTGTCGGTATTGAGGACGCGATTTGAACCATAGATAGGTCGAGCCACCTCCAGTACTAGGCTCCGAATCGCAGAAACCTTCTCCGTGACCCATTCCTGTTGCAATCGCAATGCTTCATCCGTTGGTACTACCCCATCGAGTCGGTCGGTGACGTCACTATTGCAATGCAATCTGTAGTTGATTGCTATCCATGATGTTGCGCAGCACAGCATATATAGTCGAAAGTGATATTTGCCAGTCGGCTTCGTCGGATTGTAAACGATCATATGACGGCCGAACTTGGAACGACATGCTATACTGCTCTCGTCGAGAGCCACGTTACGACCAACTTCTATATACCGACCACCAGTACATTTCAACAAATTAAGTAGCGGCCGGATTCGAGCAGCTGGATCGCGGTTTGTTGATGGAGGTACGGCAAGGAAGCAAAAACACTTTCGAACCAGTTTGAATCGTCGTAGGGGCATGATTTGTTCCAGTCCAGACGAAGTGCCATTTCCGATAATAATGTCTTCTGGTTGAACGCCCCAATAGTTGGCATACTCACCCTTGTTGTTGATGCTCATGTAAAACAAAATCCCGATGAATTTCATCAGTTCAGCCAGAGTAACAGGCGGCTGCAGTTTTACACCCTTTACAACTGCATAGGCGTTGGTTTCATTCACGACCTGGCGCCAGAAGTATAATGGGATATAGGCAAGAAAACTCGACGAAGCCGAATGGGTGAAGAGTCGCAGAGATTCTGATCTCACTCGAGTCTTAGTTGATCCATCACTATGTGTGTAGAGATCGTCTGGAGCTTCCAATTCAAGTCTCGGATCAAACTTCATGCTCTTTATTGCTTCTACCTCACCAAGGCTAGTGGGAAGCGGACGGTCTGGGTCGAACTCGCCAAAAGTTTCCATCTCCACAAGGTCCTCGATTGGAGCATCCGATGGGAGTGATTCTTCTTCTGGGACGGAAATTAATGCGCTCCAAGTTGGTTTTGCTGTCGTTCGTGTCAGCAGCCTGTAGTTTTCAATACCGCGTTGGACAACGCCGATTTCCAGTGAGTGGACTTGGTTCTGGAACAAGCTATCCAGCCACCGAATCTCGTACTTTACGGTCTTTTTGTTTGGATCGCCGACAAACTCGTCCAACCATGTATGAATTCCCCACTTGTGCTAAGATCGGCTTCAACGTCTTGGTTATCATCCATGATTCTTTTGCTGGCGAAAATGCGATCAAACTGTTCAGGTATAATTCGGAATTAGCGTCCAAGTCATCGTGATGTCCAGTATTGTCTCCATTTCTCGCTTCCCCACGCGATCTACCATCTGGTTCGACTTCATGTTCAACACCGCCTTGATTACCATCTAAAACGCCTTGTTCTATGCCCAGTACGCCATCACTGCCATCTCCGGGTTCGCCATCAGCTCGATTGTCGCCAAACTGGGATTGTTCTTCCATCTGCACGATACTATCTTCGTAATCATTGGGGACTTCCTGGTCTTGACGATATTCATCCACGTCAAGAACGTCTTCTTGTCCTAGAACGCAATCAACAGAATTCTCATGATGATGCTCTTCGTGAGATCTGGACTTATGTTTGTCAATGCTGATACCACGAGCTCCAGGTGTGGGATTTACATTAACGTGTATGGCTTCATCTTGACAAGACGAGGGTTTATCACCACACCTACGCTCGGTTAAACAACTTTCACGAACGTCCAGAATAGATCCAGTCGAAACATTGTCGTGAGCAGGGAAAAACACGGTCACGGTGTCTCCATCAACACGAATCATTTGATCATTGAGGCTTCGATAGTAAAGCACTAGTGAGTCTTCCCCAAGAAAATAGTCTTCCCCCTCGATACCGGCTGGGTTTTTACCTGGTTTGACGTAGCGATAACGAGAATCAAGACTACTCCTGCGCGGCGGTTTAGATGTCCATCCGTCTTGCCGAAGAACTCTCCATATCTCTTTGAACAAGGCAGTACCCTCTGCACATTTAACGAGGTTAGCAAATATTTCTTCTATGCTGGTGAAAAACACATAGTATACCTCGCAACACCGCTTGCTTACTGTTTGCTCCAGTGCGGGATGGCAAATGTCGACGTTTTGCTAATTTACCCGAATTAGCATCCAGATGCCGCTTTCTTGGTGGCATCACTCTTCCAAGTTGTTTTCCGAAGTGAGGGAGGAATATATCTGAAGAAGCCTGGCAACTGCTCGCTGGCCTGGCAGCTGCTCGCTAGAACATTAGTCATGTACCTACTTCGTAAGATATGCCGAAGATATCGCTGATACCACTCATGTTAGTAGCTGCGTTCAGCCAATCCGCTGGGGCGAGTGTCCTTTCGAATCGAATTCTCAGATGAAAATATTTTTTTTGGCCAATAGCAGAGCTTATTTGAAAGGCATCGATGGGGGCGTTTTGCTCCCATCTGTTTTGTAGCCATCTTATCGGTTGCCGACCCTTCGAAATGGCTACACGTCGAAGGGAGCGTTTTGCTACCTTCCGTTTTCGATTGTCTTGAGTTTGTATAGTATACAAAGTCACTGTGTTCGCGAACGGGATAATATTCCACAAGAACAAGCGAGGAGGTTGGGCGGAAACTGGCAAGCGCTCATCGTCAATCTCAAGAACAACCCTGGGGTTCGTGGCGGTACTATTAACTTACATAAGAAGATATCAGGGACATCGAAAAAAATTAAGGAGAAGGTCAAGCAGGTAAAGGATATGGTCAAGGAGACGGTCAAGGAATCCGTGGAGAAGGTCAAGAAGGTCAAAGTCTCGGACAAGTAATGTACTTGGCCAAGGTGCTGAACGACACTTGTCCAAGCTAGAACGCTAGTCGATTACAATACACGGGTATAGCACTCTCTACTCCGGCAGTACAACCTCGTATAAATCAATCAGCCCTACTGTCCAGCGCTGTGGGGGGTAGACACCCCTAGTGTGCTCGGTCTCTCTGTTGACCATGTATATCTCGCCACAGAATGAGAAGTGCCTTGTGCCTCTGTCTTCATTCCAACTTGAACGATATAAGAAGCAGTGTTCAACTGTCGTGCTTGATTATCGACCCCCCCCCCCCCACACACACACACACAGAGAGACTTGCACTTCTAGCCAACTTGCGACTCGATAGTTATCAGTGATCTTGTACTCCACTCCGACGATCATGACCATTGCACGGCAGTCATTGAATATTTGGTTAGGAAACCTCCGAGTTGATCACGATGGCGACGAGGAACTTGCATAACTTTCTTCTTAAAGTCTTCGCTGCTCACGGGTAAGGTGAACGTGTCCCGCCTAGCCACTGGGGCAACAAAACACAATTCAACCATAGCAACTTTCTCCAGATCGCCAACGACGAGGCTGTCCAAGAGCTCGATGAAGTGTCTTGGATCGAACGCACCAAACCAGTCCATTATGGATCAGATAAGCAAAAAAACAAGCTTCAAGGAGAAAACCATTCATGGATGGATTAACATTGCACGCCCTCGCGAAACTCTCGATTAGATGCGGATCCATGACATTGCAAAATGACGCGCTCACCAATCGAACATCGTAACCACTGGGACCATCATACCATGCAACAGTACCAGCTGACGAAATCGTCAACAAACCTTTAAGGTGAAGTTCGATGTTTGGTGCTGCCTTGATTGCTATGTCGAGTGCTCTATTCGCCTGCTCTGTCGAATCGTCAAACATGATTCTCTGCGCTTCCACCGGCATTCTCTGCAACAACTTGATTCGATCCGTCGCTTTCTTTTCTGGGGGGGGGTTCATACGTTATTCTGGGGCTTGACCCGCAACCGGTCGGCACCACTTCCGACCGGACGGTACCGGTTTTCACCGCTTTTGTCCCGGTTCATTCCCCAGTATTTGGGCTCAGACACGACGGTGATATCACACATCATACAGCAATGCAGAAGGACGCAGCTATGGGCTGCTACAGCAGAGTGTTCCCGTCCAAGGTGTGGTGTCATACAACAATAACCTTTGTATCTTGTTGTTAATGGCCGCCCAGCTTTACACAATACTGATTGACTGTTTGCACGTTCGTGTAGGCACTGTACTCAATTCGCGAGGTCATTTACACATTGTCGACTGGGAGAATACACTATCTCGAGGCCATTGAGCGAAGGAAAGCAAGACGTGCGACCAGGTACTTATATGCAGTACGATTAGTGAGATATATCGCGAACCAGATATTCATCTAATCTGCTTCTCTTTACGCTGTTGTTGTCCGTATTGACTGCCTGTGTACAATAGGGATTTCGTGTGAGATCACCGCATCTCGTTTTGCGCTGACGACAGCTACTGCATGAAGTCGTTCGTCGCTTTTGTAGCGGCATTACTGGTGCTGCAGATGAGCAGGCTGGTGCTGTGGTGCAGACGTTTGGTCCTGGCTTCTTCTCTTTCAAACGGCAGCGTAAGGCATTGTTTGAGAGTGGCAAATGTGGATAATGCTTCTGGTGCACAGTCTGAATGTACTCCCACTTCCCATTTGAATTAGGAATTGACTTTGAGAGTGCACGTAACATTGACACATGCTCTGGTGTTATTGTTGCAGGCGCTTGGAACATTGCTGTTCCCGTGAAAGATGCCGCTGGGGCGACTTGGGAATCGACGACACGAAATTCGTTGGAATTCGCTGGGGGAGATGGAGTCTCCAATACTGGCAATCCTTCCTCCGCTGCCTCGCCGTTATTGTTTGTTCCCGTTGAAGTATGAACAACTGACAATGCATTAGCTTTTGAAGCTTGGGGCTGAAAGGCTACTGCTTGGGCGACTGGCAGGTTGTTGAGTATCTTGTCCGATCTAGTTTTGTGGATATCTGTGCAGCGTAAGTTGGCAATTTGTTCGGGGCTCAGCTTCAGTTTTATCTTGAGTTTTGTGCTTTGGTTAGCCTTGTGCTTCAAGTTATCCCATATCTTCAGAAGTACAAACTGCGACTTGAGGTAAATTCCAGTACATATACAGCATGCAAAGTCGTACACCATGGAAAACACTTGCCGGCGCTTACGAATTCCTGCCATTTTTCGCAGTGCATTGAACAATTGGATCTGAAACTCCTGTTCACGTGGGGAATTGTCATCACGGGGTTCTGCTCGTGTAAGGCAGAACAGATTTCGACCTCGGGATGGCTGCATGTCCTGTGAAGTGTGAGATGATAGACCGTCTATCTTAGATGCTAACGTGGCAAAGCTTCGTCGCCGGAGGTTTAAACAAGTGTTCGTGTTCGAAGATACCACGATGTTGTACATGATAGTGGTTACCATCACGCAGTCTGCCCAGCTCTGCCCCGAAGCTTGCTGCTCAGATCGAACTTGCCGAAGCAGTGAGTACTCTTGTCCAGAGAATCCAATGGCGGCCTCGTAGTCTAGTTCATTGATGCACAAGGAGTTGAAGAACTCGGCTCGGGGTAGTCTGCGTGTTTCGATAAATGCCAATTGCTTGGAAAGAAGTTCACGAATACTTGCGCTGTGTTGATGAGCGCGTTGTAGACTATTCTCCAGTGCCTGACTATTGATACGGACAGTTTCGAACATTTGATTCCATTGTTCGAAGCCGAAGTCCAGGTCTGTAGCGGATCGATAAGTTGGCTGTCGAAGTGGTTCGGAGATGAGCTCGGCTGCAAACTCAAGCTGTGGAGATTCAACGGCAGCTCCTCGACATAGTGTTGCAGTTTGTATTAGTGTGAGAATGTCAGCATCATGCAGAGGCGGGTTGCGTCCGTATTGCGACCCGATCTTCAAATTATGCTTCAAAATGAACAAATCGAGAATGCGAAGCCCAATTTCAACAGAGACCGAACGAGCAAGCATCTTCTTTAGTGCAGAGTGGAAACCTTCCAGTTGACTTGTGGAGACAACACGGACATGGCTGCCTCCTCCTTCGCTGAACACGTTGCAATCCACATATAAATCTCCACGGCGAATCTGCTTCAAATTACTATCAACGCTTCCTGTCCACTCCTGTATGGTGCAACTAATATCGGCAAGATTCACGTTATGAAGAACAGTTTCGAAGCGAAATGCCATCTCTTCTGGAGGGCGAAGTTCTCCGTCTATGCTGTACAGCGCTTCATGCAATTGCTGTGCCACAATTTTGCGCTCCATTTTGCTCTTGATCTTCTCAGTAAAGCGCTGGACAACGTGAAAAGGGTCCTGTCGAACGCCTACAGAATCTCCAAACACGCTATTCACAAGGCTTCGAATCGCATTAGCGTTGTCACTAACGACAACCCGCTCATCATCATCTTCTGTTGAGTGTAATGCACCCTTTATATGCTCAAGTAGCTCACGAGTCTCGCTGTGATTTTCTGACCGGGTCAAGCGCCTTCCGACAATCTGGCCAATCTCATTTTGGAGAAGCAGCAACATCTTGGCGTCAGTCATGCTCTCTCGGTTTCCAGTACCTCCTGGCCATACTTTTAGCATCTTACAGAACTTAACGGAGTGGTCGACTCGAAGCACTTTCTTCACCTTCGCGCGGCTCATTACTTGTTCACAAAGACTGCTGTAAATGCTGGTTGACTGTAGCCAGGCCGCTGTGAGAGTCTCAGTTCCAAGCGGTTTCTGGAGGCACATATACTGCCCGACAGAAGGTGGTGTAGGTGGTAAATAAAGTGGGTTGGTCAATTGTCGATGCCGAACAGCGTTAGCAAACAGACACAGCAACTTGTAGTAGCGTTTCTCACGACGGCGCCGAATGCTTGCTACTGTACTTGAAATCCCATGGGGCGACGTCATTCCGTCGTGTACTAGCTCCATCAAATCCTTCGACAGCCCGGACTTCTTTGTCATGACGAAGGGAAAGTGCATGAGTAGACGGGCATCGCGCTGAACGAAAGCAGCATTCACAGTAGAAAAACACCCTTTATCGTCTCCAGTGCACTGGTACTTGATGTATAGCAAATGGTATTTGGTGTCTACGTCCTCCACCGTGCGCTGTCGGTACTCTTTCACACGTGGTGAGCACGAGCATCCCGTTTTAAGACAGTATGGCTTCTGAAGCCGGTTCTCGCACTCAGAGACCCATACGACGACCGGCCACGAGAAAAGTGATGATAGCAGACCATCTCCGCGAGTTGCCTCGGATATTGCACCACTGGGGGGAACCGCCGCCCGCTTAGCGCTTCACGAATGAGTCTCGTAACTTCTTGTTGCTCTAAACGCTCCTCTGTCTGAGGGTTTTCTTCATCGTCTGCCATCTCTGTTGTAGTTCACTGCGCCTGATCAAAACTATTTTTTACTGAATCTTAAAATTGATAGCAATCGGAATATCGGAGTTCGGAGTTCGGAATCGGATATGTCGGGGCCTGTCGGCCCCAACATATCGCATGAACCGGGGGGGGTTCATACGTTATTCTGGGGCTTGACCCGCAACCGGTCGGCACCACTTCCGACCGGACGGTACCGGTTTTCACCGCTTTTGTCCTGGTTCATTCCCAGTATTTGGGCTCAGACACGACGGTGATATCACACATCATACAGCAATGCAGAAGGACGCAGCTATGGGCTGCTACAGCAGAGTGTTCCCGTCCAAGGTGTGGTGTCATACAACAATAACCTTTGTATCTTGTTGTTAATGGCCGCCCAGCTTTACACAATACTGATTGACTGTTTGCACGTTCGTGTAGGCACTGTACTCAATTCGCGAGGTCATTTACACATTGTCGACTGGGAGAATACACTATCTCGAGGCCATTGAGCGAAGGAAAGCAAGACGTGCGACCAGGTACTTATATGCAGTACGATTAGTGAGATATATCGCGAACCAGATATTCATCTAATCTGCTTCTCTTTACGCTGTTGTTGTCCGTATTGACTGCCTGTGTACAATAGGGATTTCGTGTGAGATCACCGCATCTCGTTTTGCGCTGACGACAGCTACTGCATGAAGTCGTTCGTCGCTTTTGTAGCGGCATTACTGGTGCTGCAGATGAGCAGGCTGGTGCTGTGGTGCAGACGTTTGGTCCTGGCTTCTTCTCTTTCAAACGGCAGCGTAAGGCATTGTTTGAGAGTGGCAAATGTGGATAATGCTTCTGGTACACAGTCTGAATGTACTCCCACTTCCCATTTGAATTAGGAATTGACTTTGAGAGTGCACGTAACATTGACACATGCTCTGGTGTTATTGTTGCAGGCGCTTGGAACATTGCTGTTCCCGTGAAAGATGCCGCTGGGGCGACTTGGGAATCGACGACACGAAATTCGTTGGAATTCGCTGGGGGAGATGGAGTCTCCAATACTGGCAATCCTTCCTCCGCTGCCTCGCCGTTATTGTTTGTTCCCGTTGAAGTATGAACAACTGACAATGCATTAGCTTTTGAAGCTTGGGGCTGAAAGGCTACTGCTTGGGCGACTGGCAGGTTGTTGAGTATCTTTTCCGATCTAGTTTTGTGGATATCTGTGCAGCGTAAGTTGGCAATTTGTTCGGGGCTCAGCTTCAGTTTTATCTTGAGTTTTGTGCTTTGGTTAGCCTTGTGCTTCAAGTTATCCCATATCTTCAGAAGTACAAACTGCGACTTGAGGTAAATTCCAGTACATATACAGCATGCAAAGTCGTACACCATGGAAAACACTTGCCGGCGCTTACGAATTCCTGCCATTATTCGCAGTGCATTGAACAATTGGATCTGAAACTCCTGTTCACGTGGGAATTGTCATCACGGGGTTCTGCTCGTGTAAGGCAGAACAGATTTCGACCTCAGGATGGCTGCATGTCCTGTGAAGTGTGAGATGATAGACCGTCTATCTTAGATGCTAACGTGGCAAAGCTTCGTCGCCGGAGGTTTAAACAAGTGTTCGTGTTCGAAGATACCACGATGTTGTACATGATAGTGGTTACCATCACGCAGTCTGCCCAGCTCTGCCCCGAAGCTTGCTGCTCAGATCGAACTTGCCGAAGCAGTGAGTACTCTTGTCCAGAGAATCCAATGGCGGCCTCGTAGTCTAGTTCATTGATGCACAAGGAGTTGAAGAACTCGGCTCGGGGTAGTCTGCGTGTTTCGATAAATGCCAATTGCTTGGAAAGAAGTTCACGAATACTTGCGCTGTGTTGATGAGCGCGTTGTAGACTATTCTCCAGTGCCTGACTATTGATACGGACAGTTTCGAACATTTGATTCCATTGTTCGAAGCCGAAGTCCAGGTCTGTAGCGGATCGATAAGTTGGCTGTCGAAGTGGTTCGGAGATGAGCTCGGCTGCAAACTCAAGCTGTGGAGATTCAACGGCAGCTCCTCGACATAGTGTTGCAGTTTGTATTAGTGTGAGAATGTCAGCATCATGCAGAGGCGGGTTGCGTCCGTATTGCGACCCGATCTTCAAATTATGCTTCAAAATGAACAAATCGAGAATGCGAAGCCCAATTTCAACAGAGACCGAACGAGCAAGCATCTTCTTTAGTGCAGAGTGGAAACCTTCCAGTTGACTTGTGGAGACAACACGGACATGGCTGCCTCCTCCTTCGCTGAACACGTTGCAATCCACATATAAATCTCCACGGCGAATCTGCTTCAAATTACTATCAACGCTTCCTGTCCACTCCTGTATGGTGCAACTAATATCGGCAAGATTCACGTTATGAAGAACAGTTTCGAAGCGAAATGCCATCTCTTCTGGAGGGCGAAGTTCTCCGTCTATGCTGTACAGCGCTTCATGCAATTGCTGTGCCACAATTTTGCGCTCCATTTTGCTCTTGATCTTCTCAGTAAAGCGCTGGACAACGTGAAAAGGGTCCTGTCGAACGCCTACAGAATCTCCAAACACGCTATTCACAAGGCTTCGAATCGCATTAGCGTTGTCACTAACGACAACCCGCTCATCATCATCTTCTGTTGAGTGTAATGCACCCTTTATATGCTCAAGTAGCTCACGAGTCTCGCTGTGATTTTCTGACCGGGTCAAGCGCCTTCCGACAATCTGGCCAATCTCATTTTGGAGAAGCAGCAACATCTTGGCGTCAGTCATGCTCTCTCGGTTTCCAGTACCTCCTGGCCATACTTTTAGCATCTTACAGAACTTAACGGAGTGGTCGACTCGAAGCACTTTCTTCACCTTCGCGCGGCTCATTACTTGTTCACAAAGACTGCTGTAAATGCTGGTTGACTGTAGCCAGGCCGCTGTGAGAGTCTCAGTTCCAAGCGGTTTCTGGAGGCACATATACTGCCCGACAGAAGGTGGTGTAGGTGGTAAATAAAGTGGGTTGGTCAATTGTCGATGCCGAACAGCGTTAGCAAACAGACACAGCAACTTGTAGTAGCGTTTCTCACGACGGCGCCGAATGCTTGCTACTGTACTTGAAATCCCATGGGGCGACGTCATTCCGTCGTGTACTAGCTCCATCAAATCCTTCGACAGCCCGGACTTCTTTGTCATGACGAAGGGAAAGTGCATGAGTAGACGGGCATCGCGCTGAACGAAAGCAGCATTCACAGTAGAAAAACACCCTTTATCGTCTCCAGTGCACTGGTACTTGATGTATAGCAAATGGTATTTGGTGTCTACGTCCTCCACCGTGCGCTGTCGGTACTCTTTCACACGTGGTGAGCACGAGCATCCCGTTTTAAGACAGTATGAAGCTTCTGAAGCCGGTTCTCGCACTCAGAGACCCATACGACGACCGGCCACGAGAAAAGTGATGATAGCAGACCATCTCCGCGAGTTGCCTCGGGATATTGCACCACTGGGGGGAACCGCCGCCCGCTTAGCGCTTCACGAATGAGTCTCGTAACTTCTTGTTGCTCTAAACGCTCCTCTGTCTGAGGGTTTTCTTCATCGTCTGCCATCTCTGTTGTAGTTCACTGCGCCTGATCAAAACTATTTTTTACTGAATCTTAAAATTGATAGCAATCGGAATATCGGAGTTCGGAGTTCGGAATCGGATATGTCGGGGCCTGTCGGCCCCAACATATCGCATGAACCGGGGGGGGTTCATACGTTATTCTGGGGCTTGACCCGCAACCGGTCGGCACCACTTCCGACCGGACGGTACCGGTTTTCACCGCTTTTGTCCCGGTTCATTCCCCAGTATTTGGGCTCAGACACGACGGTGATATCACACATCATACAGCAATGCAGAAGGACGCAGCTATGGGCTGCTACAGCAGAGTGTTCCCGTCCAAGGTGTGGTGTCATACAACAATAACCTTTGTATCTTGTTGTTAATGGCCGCCCAGCTTTACACAATACTGATTGACTGTTTGCACGTTCGTGTAGGCACTGTACTCAATTCGCGAGGTCATTTACACATTGTCGACTGGGAGAATACACTATCTCGAGGCCATTGAGCGAAGGAAAGCAAGACGTGCGACCAGGTACTTATATGCAGTACGATTAGTGAGATATATCGCGAACCAGATATTCATCTAATCTGCTTCTCTTTACGCTGTTGTTGTCCGTATTGACTGCCTGTGTACAATAGGGATTTCGTGTGAGATCACCGCATCTCGTTTTGCGCTGACGACAGCTACTGCATGAAGTCGTTCGTCGCTTTTGTAGCGGCATTACTGGTGCTGCAGATGAGCAGGCTGGTGCTGTGGTGCAGACGTTTGGTCCTGGCTTCTTCTCTTTCAAACGGCAGCGTAAGGCATTGTTTGAGAGTGGCAAATGTGGATAATGCTTCTGGTGCACAGTCTGAATGTACTCCCACTTCCCATTTGAATTAGGAATTGACTTTGAGAGTGCACGTAACATTGACACATGCTCTGGTGTTATTGTTGCAGGCGCTTGGAACATTGCTGTTCCGTGAAAGATGCCGCTGGGGCGACTTGGGAATCGACGACACGAAATTCGTTGGAATTCGCTGGGGGAGATGGAGTCTCCAATACTGGCAATCCTTCCTCCGCTGCCTCGCCGTTATTGTTTGTTCCCGTTGAAGTATGAACAACTGACAATGCATTAGCTTTTGAAGCTTGGGGCTGAAAGGCTACTGCTTGGGCGACTGGCAGGTTGTTGAGTATCTTTTCCGATCTAGTTTTGTGGATATCTGTGCAGCGTAAGTTGGCAATTTGTTCGGGGCTCAGCTTCAGTTTTATCTTGAGTTTTGTGCTTTGGTTAGCCTTGTGCTTCAAGTTATCCCATATCTTCAGAAGTACAAACTGCGACTTGAGGTAAATTCCAGTACATATACAGCATGCAAAGTCGTACACCATGGAAAACACTTGCCGGCGCTTACGAATTCCTGCCATTTTTCGCAGTGCATTGAACAATTGGATCTGAAACTCCTGTTCACGTGGGGAATTGTCATCACGGGGTTCTGCTCGTGTAAGGCAGAACAGATTTCGACCTCGGGATGGCTGCATGTCCTGTGAAGTGTGAGATGATAGACCGTCTATCTTAGATGCTAACGTGGCAAAGCTTCGTCGCCGGAGGTTTAAACAAGTGTTCGTGTTCGAAGATACCACGATGTTGTACATGATAGTGGTTACCATCACGCAGTCTGCCCAGCTCTGCCCCGAAGCTTGCTGCTCAGATCGAACTTGCCGAAGCAGTGAGTACTCTTGTCCAGAGAATCCAATGGCGGCCTCGTAGTCTAGTTCATTGATGCACAAGGAGTTGAAGAACTCGGCTCGGGGTAGTCTGCGTGTTTCGATAAATGCCAATTGCTTGGAAAGAAGTTCACGAATACTTGCGCTGTGTTGATGAGCGCGTTGTAGACTATTCTCCAGTGCCTGACTATTGATACGGACAGTTTCGAACATTTGATTCCATTGTTCGAAGCCGAAGTCCAGGTCTGTAGCGGATCGATAAGTTGGCTGTCGAAGTGGTTCGGAGATGAGCTCGGCTGCAAACTCAAGCTGTGGAGATTCAACGGCAGCTCCTCGACATAGTGTTGCAGTTTGTATTAGTGTGAGAATGTCAGCATCATGCAGAGGCGGGTTGCGTCCGTATTGCGACCCGATCTTCAAATTATGCTTCAAAATGAACAAATCGAGAATGCGAAGCCCAATTTCAACAGAGACCGAACGAGCAAGCATCTTCTTTAGTGCAGAGTGGAAACCTTCCAGTTGACTTGTGGAGACAACACGGACATGGCTGCCTCCTCCTTCGCTGAACACGTTGCAATCCACATATAAATCTCCACGGCGAATCTGCTTCAAATTACTATCAACGCTTCCTGTCCACTCCTGTATGGTGCAACTAATATCGGCAAGATTCACGTTATGAAGAACAGTTTCGAAGCGAAATGCCATCTCTTCTGGAGGGCGAAGTTCTCCGTCTATGCTGTACAGCGCTTCATGCAATTGCTGTGCCACAATTTTGCGCTCCATTTTGCTCTTGATCTTCTCAGTAAAGCGCTGGACAACGTGAAAAGGGTCCTGTCGAACGCCTACAGAATCTCCAAACACGCTATTCACAAGGCTTCGAATCGCATTAGCGTTGTCACTAACGACAACCCGCTCATCATCATCTTCTGTTGAGTGTAATGCACCCTTTATATGCTCAAGTAGCTCACGAGTCTCGCTGTGATTTTCTGACCGGGTCAAGCGCCTTCCGACAATCTGGCCAATCTCATTTTGGAGAAGCAGCAACATCTTGGCGTCAGTCATGCTCTCTCGGTTTCCAGTACCTCCTGGCCATACTTTTAGCATCTTACAGAACTTAACGGAGTGGTCGACTCGAAGCACTTTCTTCACCTTCGCGCGGCTCATTACTTGTTCACAAAGACTGCTGTAAATGCTGGTTGACTGTAGCCAGGCCGCTGTGAGAGTCTCAGTTCCAAGCGGTTTCTGGAGGCACATATACTGCCCGACAGAAGGTGGTGTAGGTGGTAAATAAAGTGGGTTGGTCAATTGTCGATGCCGAACAGCGTTAGCAAACAGACACAGCAACTTGTAGTAGCGTTTCTCACGACGGCGCCGAATGCTTGCTACTGTACTTGAAATCCCATGGGGCGACGTCATTCCGTCGTGTACTAGCTCCATCAAATCCTTCGACAGCCCGGACTTCTTTGTCATGACGAAGGAAAGTGCATGAGTAGACGGGCATCGCGCTGAACGAAAGCAGCATTCACAGTAGAAAAACACCCTTTATCGTCTCCAGTGCACTGGTACTTGATGTATAGCAAATGGTATTTGGTGTCTACGTCCTCCACCGTGCGCTGTCGGTACTCTTTCACACGTGGTGAGCACGAGCATCCCGTTTTAAGACAGTATGGCTTCTGAAGCCGGTTCTCGCACTCAGAGACCCATACGACGACCGGCCACGAGAAAAGTGATGATAGCAGACCATCTCCGCGAGTTGCCTCGGGATATTGCACCACTGGGGGGAACCGCCGCCCGCTTAGCGCTTCACGAATGAGTCTCGTAACTTCTTGTTGCTCTAAACGCTCCTCTGTCTGAGGGTTTTCTTCATCGTCTGCCATCTCTGTTGTAGTTCACTGCGCCTGATCAAAACTATTTTTTTACTGAATCTTAAAATTGATAGCAATCGGAATATCGGAGTTCGGAGTTCGGAATCGGATATGTCGGGGCCTGTCGGCCCCAACATATCGCATGAACCATCTAAGGTTCATACGTTATTCTGGGGCTTGACCCGCAACCGGTCGGCACCACTTCCGACCGGACGGTACCGGTTTTCACCGCTTTTGTCCCGGTTCATTCCCCAGTATTTGGGCTCAGACACGACGGTGATATCACACATCATACAGCAATGCAGAAGGACGCAGCTATGGGCTGCTACAGCAGAGTGTTCCCGTCCAAGGTGTGGTGTCATACAACAATAACCTTTGTATCTTGTTGTTAATGGCCGCCCAGCTTTACACAATACTGATTGACTGTTTGCACGTTCGTGTAGGCACTGTACTCAATTCGCGAGGTCATTTACACATTGTCGACTGGGAGAATACACTATCTCGAGGCCATTGAGCGAAGGAAAGCAAGACGTGCGACCAGGTACTTATATGCAGTACGATTAGTGAGATATATCGCGAACCAGATATTCATCTAATCTGCTTCTCTTTACGCTGTTGTTGTCCGTATTGACTGCCTGTGTACAATAGGGATTTCGTGTGAGATCACCGCATCTCGTTTTGCGCTGACGACAGCTACTGCATGAAGTCGTTCGTCGCTTTTGTAGCGGCATTACTGGTGCTGCAGATGAGCAGGCTGGTGCTGTGGTGCAGACGTTTGGTCCTGGCTTCTTCTCTTTCAAACGGCAGCGTAAGGCATTGTTTGAGAGTGGCAAATGTGGATAATGCTTCTGGTACACAGTCTGAATGTACTCCCACTTCCCATTTGAATTAGGAATTGACTTTGAGAGTGCACGTAACATTGACACATGCTCTGGTGTTATTGTTGCAGGCGCTTGGAACATTGCTGTTCCCGTGAAAGATGCCGCTGGGGCGACTTGGGAATCGACGACACGAAATTCGTTGGAATTCGCTGGGGGAGATGGAGTCTCAATACTGGCAATCCTTCCTCCGCTGCCTCGCCGTTATTGTTTGTTCCCGTTGAAGTATGAACAACTGACAATGCATTAGCTTTTGAAGCTTGGGGCTGAAAGGCTACTGCTTGGGCGACTGGCAGGTTGTTGAGTATCTTTTCCGATCTAGTTTTGTGGATATCTGTGCAGCGTAAGTTGGCAATTTGTTCGGGGCTCAGCTTCAGTTTTATCTTGAGTTTTGTGCTTTGGTTAGCCTTGTGCTTCAAGTTATCCCATATCTTCAGAAGTACAAACTGCGACTTGAGGTAAATTCAGTACATATACAGCATGCAAAGTCGTACACCATGGAAAACACTTGCCGGCGCTTACGAATTCCTGCCATTTTTCGCAGTGCATTGAACAATTGGATCTGAAACTCCTGTTCACGTGGGAATTGTCATCACGGGGTTCTGCTCGTGTAAGGCAGAACAGATTTCGACCTCGGGATGGCTGCATGTCCTGTGAAGTGTGAGATGATAGACCGTCTATCTTAGATGCTAACGTGGCAAAGCTTCGTCGCCGGAGGTTTAAACAAGTGTTCGTGTTCGAAGATACCACGATGTTGTACATGATAGTGGTTACCATCACGCAGTCTGCCCAGCTCTGCCCCGAAGCTTGCTGCTCAGATCGAACTTGCCGAAGCAGTGAGTACTCTTGTCCAGAGAATCCAATGGCGGCCTCGTAGTCTAGTTCATTGATGCACAAGGAGTTGAAGAACTCGGCTCGGGGTAGTCTGCGTGTTTCGATAAATGCCAATTGCTTGGAAAGAAGTTCACGAATACTTGCGCTGTGTTGATGAGCGCGTTGTAGACTATTCTCCAGTGCCTGACTATTGATACGGACAGTTTCGAACATTTGATTCCATTGTTCGAAGCCGAAGTCCAGGTCTGTAGCGGATCGATAAGTTGGCTGTCGAAGTGGTTCGGAGATGAGCTCGGCTGCAAACTCAAGCTGTGGAGATTCAACGGCAGCTCCTCGACATAGTGTTGCAGTTTGTATTAGTGTGAGAATGTCAGCATCATGCAGAGGCGGGTTGCGTCCGTATTGCGACCCGATCTTCAAATTATGCTTCAAAATGAACAAATCGAGAATGCGAAGCCCAATTTCAACAGAGACCGAACGAGCAAGCATCTTCTTTAGTGCAGAGTGGAAACCTTCCAGTTGACTTGTGGAGACAACACGGACATGGCTGCCTCCTCCTTCGCTGAACACGTTGCAATCCACATATAAATCTCCACGGCGAATCTGCTTCAAATTACTATCAACGCTTCCTGTCCACTCCTGTATGGTGCAACTAATATCGGCAAGATTCACGTTATGAAGAACAGTTTCGAAGCGAAATGCCATCTCTTCTGGAGGGCGAAGTTCTCCGTCTATGCTGTACAGCGCTTCATGCAATTGCTGTGCCACAATTTTGCGCTCCATTTTGCTCTTGATCTTCTCAGTAAAGCGCTGGACAACGTGAAAAGGGTCCTGTCGAACGCCTACAGAATCTCCAAACACGCTATTCACAAGGCTTCGAATCGCATTAGCGTTGTCACTAACGACAACCCGCTCATCATCATCTTCTGTTGAGTGTAATGCACCCTTTATATGCTCAAGTAGCTCACGAGTCTCGCTGTGATTTTCTGACCGGGTCAAGCGCCTTCCGACAATCTGGCCAATCTCATTTTGGAGAAGCAGCAACATCTTGGCGTCAGTCATGCTCTCTCGGTTTCCAGTACCTCCTGGCCATACTTTTAGCATCTTACAGAACTTAACGGAGTGGTCGACTCGAAGCACTTTCTTCACCTTCGCGCGGCTCATTACTTGTTCACAAAGACTGCTGTAAATGCTGGTTGACTGTAGCCAGGCCGCTGTGAGAGTCTCAGTTCCAAGCGGTTTCTGGAGGCACATATACTGCCCGACAGAAGGTGGTGTAGGTGGTAAATAAAGTGGGTTGGTCAATTGTCGATGCCGAACAGCGTTAGCAAACAGACACAGCAACTTGTAGTAGCGTTTCTCACGACGGCGCCGAATGCTTGCTACTGTACTTGAAATCCCATGGGGCGACGTCATTCCGTCGTGTACTAGCTCCATCAAATCCTTCGACAGCCCGGACTTCTTTGTCATGACGAAGGGAAAGTGCATGAGTAGACGGGCATCGCGCTGAACGAAAGCAGCATTCACAGTAGAAAAACACCCTTTATCGTCTCCAGTGCACTGGTACTTGATGTATAGCAAATGGTATTTGGTGTCTACGTCCTCCACCGTGCGCTGTCGGTACTCTTTCACACGTGGTGAGCACGAGCATCCCGTTTTAAGACAGTATGGCTTCTGAAGCCGGTTCTCGCACTCAGAGACCCATACGACGACCGGCCACGAGAAAAGTGATGATAGCAGACCATCTCCGCGAGTTGCCTCGGGATATTGCACCACTGGGGGGAACCGCCGCCCGCTTAGCGCTTCACGAATGAGTCTCGTAACTTCTTGTTGCTCTAAACGCTCCTCTGTCTGAGGGTTTTCTTCATCGTCTGCCATCTCTGTTGTAGTTCACTGCGCCTGATCAAAACTATTTTTTTACTGAATCTTAAAATTGATAGCAATCGGAATATCGGAGTTCGGAGTTCGGAATCGGATATGTCGGGGCCTGTCGGCCCCAACATATCGCATGAACCCTTTTCTGGATCAGACTGTATTGGGAACTTGTCAACTACATTGCTAAAGAAATCGTCATTGAGGACTTCCTTCTTGTAATCATCATAGCACCATGACGTCAGCTCTAACAGCTCCTGTTCATATTCAACCTCCTGATACCTCGCGAACAGTGTGGAGTTGGATCCACGGGTCGTTGGTTGGAATCGACGAGAAAGAAACCCTCATTGTAGCTGTGTCGAAGCAGTTTCGTAGGGATATCACCACCGATGAACCGCGACTCAACTGGGATATCGTATCTGAAAGGTGCCCTCGGCTTCTCGTTAAAGATGAAGTCAATTGAATTGACACCATCTTACGTCAATGGTACTGTATCGGGCATTGATTCGCCATCTCTGATGAAGCAATGGAAGGAGATCAACAGGTTCTCAATACAAACGTAGGCTCTTCTTTGGGTTTCGGCCCACCTGGAACGGGAAAGTCATCGGCAGCACTTGCCTTCGCTTACTCACTTGATCCAACACACTGGGACCGTCCCAGTGGGACGTGATTTGGATTCATTACTCGCGATCTAAAGAACATACTGCGTTCGGCTTGAGGGTGATCAGAAAGCGGGTTTCATTGTGAAGGAGAAGACGCTAGAGCGTGATCTAGCAGCAATCTTGGAATTGACATCGGAAACAAGACGAACGATTGTATTCCTGGATGGTTACATCGACTCATCTGTGGCTGCAAAGGTAGCTCGTCACAAGTGCCTAAGTTGATATCAAAAAGACAAGAGCAAGCATCGATTGGTGTGTGCTTGCTCTATGGTTTCGATCGGAAAACAATATCGTCCAGAACTTTACGAACGGAACGTGGATGAGGAATCACTGGCTTGTGAAATGTGGAGATGTCGGCCGGAGAATTACAGTTGGCAGGGAGAGATCGAGAATTTTTTTCAAAAATGGCATCTTGCAGATCAACAACAAGTGAGTGTCATGCATTCGGCCGCGCCAATAATGGCTCTTCCGCATCTTCTCTTCTTTCCAGACTTTCTCTAAGGGTTTATCTCTTCACTTCTACATGGTTTATTATCTGGACTATAATCGATTTTCATTGGTGGAAATTCTTTTCCACCAATCCCAGAAAATGCCCGGCATAGTCTGCACCGTTGGTGGCAGACGCGGATCGGTGCATTTCGTATTGGGCTGGCGCGTGTCGGAGCAATCGTCTCCGTGTTCTGCGTCGCTCGTTTCCGGCTTCAACAGGGCGATATCAGGTCTCTCCTCTTGCGTACACTCTCCTGGCGTCCTGCGCTATACGTACACGTGTTTGTCCCGTTTTCTAACGTGCCCTAGAAGTCTTTAAAGAGAGCCCAAACCATAGCGACCACACTTAAGCCAGTGATGGCGGGCGAGCAGCAGCAGGTGCCTGCAGACAGCGTCGTCGGAAAGAGCGGCGTCTCTTCTGTGTCTCCCTCCAGCGGCAACAGCGGAGCGCAAGCTTTCGCTCCGTTACCATTCGACGAAAGTCTCGTGGCGGCTTTAGGCGCTTCTGCGGCTTCCAGCACGTCGGAGACGCAGAATACAACCACGTCAGGGACCACCAGCAAGTCGGCAGCTGATTTCTTCCTGGACCAAATTTCAGCCGTTGTTTCCGACGAAAAGAAGTTCTCTGATGTGAGTTTTAAAGTTTTTTTTTTTTCCTAGTTAATTGCTAATTATGTTCTGTATTGGTTGCAGAATATTATGGACTTGATCCCACCAGTGGAAGCTCCGGCTAGTCAAGCTGCAGTAACACAAGCATTGAGCGCTGGTTTGACGTCTACGTCTATTGGGATTCCGTTGCAGCCTCCTCCTGATCTGATGCTACGTGCTTTGTCACCGCCGACATCGCTATTACCGGACTTTGGAGATGTTGCTCCGTTGTCATTAGTCGGAGATGCGACTGTGAATACAGCAGCAGCAAGTTCTGGTGCGATTGCGATGCCTCCAACTGTGGCGGCGCCGGCTACGACGACAGTGACGACTGCAGTGAAACGCGAGCTTCCTGTGGTGAAACCGGCAGTTGCAGGTGCTTCAGCAGCGATGCGGAGAAAAGCAGAGCTGGCTACGGCAGCAAGTTTGACGCACAAGAAGCAGAAAATAGAAAACATTAAGCCAGATCCAGTGGTGAAAGCAGCACCAGCAGCTCCCGTTTCGGTGCATCAACAGATCCAACAGCAACAGGTTCGACATCATTTGCATGGCAACAACAACCCGTTGAACGCGTCTGCGGCAGCTGCTGCCGCTGCCGCGGCGGCGCGTGAAAAAGTGATGAAGGAGCCACAGTCTGGCGACTTGTATGAGTGCGTGATAACGAAGCGAAACGGCGGACTGGGACTTACGCTCGCATGCGTGGATGACCACGTTCAGATTACAGGACTTGCGCCGGATACGCCTGCTGCGAACAGTGGCATCTGCGTGGGTGATACGCTAGTGGCGGTGTCAGGACTGCCAGTGCGAGGCCTCCAGTTCTCGACGGTAATCGGCCGTCTCAAATCTACGTCGCGCAACTCTGTTGTACTCAAGCTTCGTCGCAATCCTTGTACGTTTAAAGCGGTTTTATTTCGTGTGAGGTGAGTTTCTAACGTCATTAGTATGGGCTTCTTTGTGTCTGTGCAGTCCGGCAAAACGCAGTTAATTCTGCAGCATATCGTGGTATAAAGAGACCTGGTCGTGGCATCATTAAAGGTTCCGATAGCAGCAATAGTGCCAATGTACTGACAAGTAAGACGATGGCTCTGGAGACGAGGTTAGGTGGAGGTCTAGGAAATGGCTTGAATGGCTCTGCAGGTGTCTTGGGCGGTGCAACAAGCAGTGTGCACAACGGCAACACAAGTGCTGGTTTAGATGAAGTCCATCGCTCACATCACCCAGGAGTCACGGGGTTCGGAGCTGCAGGGCTTCACCATACGCAGCACCTGCAGATGCAGTTGAAATCGGAGCCCATGAACTCAACTTATTTCCCCACAGATGCGTCCATTCTCACGATGGGAGCACCAGCTCCTGGATCTAGTAGCTCTGGCACAGCTCCTCCCAGCGTCCTCGCGCCGTCATCTTCATTTCCAAGTGATTCACAGACCGGTTGGAGAGTTGGGCTGGAGGAAAAGGAGCGTTACTACGCAGAGTGCCGCGCACTTCGGCATGAACTGGGTAGGGCTATGGTGGCACAAAGAACTCAAAAGCGGGATACGGAGGTATACACGTCACAATTGCAGGCCATTGTGGACAAATTTCAGGATCAAGTCCGGTCGTCTACGCCCGCTTCTACTACAGAACCACCAGCAGCTGAAAAGAGTGATGAGATTACGTCTTTACGGCAAAAGCTAGTGGAGGCTAACCAGGCACTTGCTAGGCAGCAGACGGAGATGCTGGCACTTCAAGAACGTGAGGCACGACATGCTCTGCCTGAAGCTCAGCGAGTCAAGTGGCAGTTGGTGTCGCACATGCGGAAGAGTGTACTCCAGATCGACTGCAAGGCTGCGTCCAAGTTGAATCCCACACCGGCGGCTAAGAAGACAGGACCAGCCTCTTTGAGCTTCGAAGAGCATTTGGATGGAGTCCGACCTAGTGCTTTTGCTCTTTTGGTGGGGCAGAGCAGTGTAAAGCCCACAGTCGAGTTGGATCTTGATGCGAAAGCATGTACAGAGGTAAGGATTACTATGGAGAGGTGTGGACTTGAGCTACCAAGCTAACATTGCTGTTGTGCTTGATCAGCTGCTGGGCTGGAATTTACGAGAGATAGTGGTCCAAGCTGGAGGAACTTACACTGTGGCTGTGGCTGATACCGTCCACGTCAAGTATACTCGGCCTGAAGAATCGCTTGTTGTCTCTTGGACGCTCAGTGTGAAGGACAGTACGAAGAAGTGATCCCAGTATGCAGGCGCAAATGCACATAGTATTGCAGAGGGCGCGCTATCCAAAGCAGAAGCAACCAGAACTAGACGACAGCCCGATCAAAGTTAGGAAAAAAAATCTTTAGCAACAATTTTTGCGCAAGCCGCTCAGCCTTTTTTTTTTTTCTATTTGCAATGGTCAAGTATGTCAAAAGCCCTCGTGCGGCTGAGGCATAGGCATCGGTACAGGCGACAGCGGATGAGGAGGCGCTTGAAGGAACGGCACCTCTAGCATGTGCTCGTTCACAGTCGACATGATCTGGTCTACAGCCTCGTCAACCTCTTCCACGCTCTCACTTCCTTGGTGTTGGATAGCGCCATCCATCAGCAACACGTACGCGCGCACAAACTGCTGCCGAATGTACTTGTCTCGCGATCCTTTGAGTACGTGGGCTACATCATAGCCCACTTCAAAGGGATCTTCGATGCTCAACCGCGTCGTAAAACGCCATTGGGACGTGTGTCGCTTTTCATCCTTGGTAACAACACCGGCATCTGGACGCCGAACACTCACAACGTCACGGGTGGCGTCGAATTGCAAGCCGAAGTAGCGGAGGAAGCCTAAGAGCAACTCCCCTACTGTCTGAGTGTTGCGCGAGCAGAAATCATGAAGAACAGCCAGCTTCTCATTCGGCTCACGGAACGCGAATGGGTCGTAGAAGTATGTCTCGATGCCACTGTGGCCATCCGCGCTAGCTGAAGGGTCCAATTCGTCACTGGGGCCACGGCACAACACGCTCGGCAATTTCTCACGAGGCTCATCAGGCCAGTTAGGGGGGAGGACCTGCAATACAGGCAGCACAGGAGGATCTTGACGCTGGAGGAAGTGGATGAGCAAGAGCAGGTAGCCGTACGACGAAAGTGTCCCCTCGGCAGCACAATTCATGCGTCGCTGCTTGACGAAGCGCTTGATAACGTACGCCAGCATACGCACGCGAGGATCAGCGCTGGCGTAGGCTCGGAGCAGCGATGTGTTGCGCTGTGCCAGTCGGTTCTCCGCACACAAGTCGCACTCGATTCCAGAGGCGCGCGACACGAACATGATGATCGGGATACGCGCGGTCAGGCGAGTCGTATCCACCGAGGCAAACAGGTCTGGGCGAGCTTCCAACCGCGCCACAACTTCCATCAGCATGCGCTGTTTCTCCTCGACCGTGGGCGTCGTGACTTCTGGTAGCACCAGGCACATGTCCATGTCACTGTGTTCGTTCCCGAACTCGTTAGCGGAAGATCCGAACACGTCCAATTCGCACGTGAACGAGAGTTTCGAGATAACTTCAGCGTGAAGTTGATCGTAAATCGACTGTCGAGATGCACGGAAAGCAGTGCGCTCAGGCATCAGTACTGCTGCTTCTCGTTCCACCCATCCAGTCAATGCACGGGTGACAAACGGCGACGAGTGCAGCATCTTGCTCTCACCATCGTTCACTGAGTCTGTAGGAGGGATATCAATCGGCGCGAATCCAAAATGCTCCAGCCAAAAAGCGCAACGGTCGGCGTCGTTTGCAAAGTACAGCCCACTCACTTGACAAAAGCGTTCACGTTGAATACGAGCAATGTCAGACAGCTGATCATCAGCTACCAGTTCTCTCACGTACTTATTGGCCTCCACAGCATTCAACACGTTACGGAGTGTGCCGTGGAACGTCTCCATAGGGTGAGGGATGGTCTCGGTAGCAGCAAAAGACCGTGCGATGTCCTCCGCACGACGCTCAAGCAAGCGAAGACATGCTTCCAGTAAATCTCCAAGGAGAGCATGCCCATGCAAAAATACAGTCTCCACTTGATCGACGAGGCGCATGAGTGCAAGAAGTGCACTTAACACCAGTCCTGCATCACCATCAGCCACACCTTGCTGAAATTTGTCGTGTGTTGCTCGTAACGTATCGATGAAGTGGCTGTACTCCAGACAAACTTTTAGGCGGTTACTGCGGGCGATTGTAACATTTGAGTAAGCAACCTTGCCATGGTGATGTCCGTCGTGATGATCGTCGTTCGAGTGACCTTGTCGCTTCCCATTCGGCTGATGACTGTGCCCACTCTTGTCTTCAAACACACGGAACTCAAACTCACCAGGTGAACGTGGTGCGCGGAACGTAATACGCGTATTCAGGAACCTGTAGTTACGGTGAAGCTTGTTCTCAAAAAGGACCTGCTTCACGAAGATAGGTTTGTCGTTTGTAGGTTGTCCCAAGCGGAAGAGTCCAACGAGTAGAACTCGCCCGACGATGCACTCTTCGGCCAGCAAAGACACCTGAACCTTGATGTTGTCATTGGGCTTCGTTACTTCAGGTGACACGTGAATAGAGTTGCCTTGTCCTCCCGATAATGCGCTTGGAGCTGAGTTATCACGATGAAGCTGCGGGGATTTTGCTGGTGAGCGACGCGTACGCGACGGTGTTGAACTCCTCGAGTGAGATCCTCGTGAAGGTGATATTCCAGGCGCAAGACCACTATGACCGCCATTATTACTCGGGCTAGACGCAGGGAATCCTGGAAATCCTCCTCCCAGCACCGGTGACTGCATGCTACCACCAGGAACATTCACATTCGGCGGATATAGCTCGCGCCCTCCAAAGCCAGAGTTGTCCCCACTGTTTAGTAGGTCCAACAAGTCACTTCCAGACTGAGCCAACGGCTGGCGCTGATGCTGATGCTGAGGTGGCTGAAAGAGTAGACGGTCGTCCGACGGAGGCTTCGGATGCTGGTACAATGCAGCCATTTGAGCATTCATCTGGTCCCTTAGAGAAGCCGATGACGGTGAAGCAGACGAAAGACTAGCCGACGTATCTCCCCATCCACCACTGCCTAGATCCCTGCCTCCGAGCATTCCACCACCTAAGTCCAAATTGAGCATAGCACCCGAGAGATCGAAGCCACGTCGATCCGAGACGGAGGATGGGCCTGTTGTTTCTGCACCTGAGAGTCCCCCGCCTCCAAGTCCTGAAGACCCGAGACCAAATTTGTCCCTGGTCTGTCCATTGAGCTCCACACCCCCTAGAGAGGCCAAAGAACTCAAACCGGGGCCCATAGTGAGCTCCTGCTGTTGATGAAGCTGCTGCTGCTGCTGAAGGTGATAAAGAGCACCTCCACCCTCATTAATACCAGGAGAAGACGGCGGGAGTGGCGGCATCATGGATGGAGGCTGTGGCTGATGATTAATACCCATCCCAAACTCCAAAGAGCCTCTGGGACCCGGAGAAGGAGAAGCAAGACCCAGACCAAGTCCTCCTAGCTCCAGGCCGCTCCCCAGTTGCCCGCTGAAAGCATCATGACCGAAAGCGCCAAGACTCTGGAAGGCTGTAGTGTCCGAGTCAAAACGCCCATTTCCATTATTAGGCGAGCGTGGAGGCTTAGGCCACGCAGCCATTGGGACACTATTTATAGGACAGAGAAATTGGCACACATTAAATTATGTGAATACTGCTCGGTTTGCGAGCGTAATAGGACCAATAGAAATAGGAAAAATAGAGCCGTAGGATAGAGCCACGTACATGTATCAGCGGGTAAAGAGGGGGGAGATAAATTTGTCCGAAGTAGATGGCGGCGACCGGCGGGCGGACACGTCAAGCGTTTGGATATGACGAGCACTCGCTGAAAGGGGGTGGTGTATGGCACACCAGATTCGGGTGGTGCACGCAGAACGACAATTGAAATAAGATGTTGAAGTGAATAAAAATATTTAAAAGAATAATAGGAGAAGAACGAGAACAACGGCAGTTGAAGTTCACATTGGCTATTCCCACACGGCTCTTACTAGTTTCTTTATCTCAAAACTGAATTATTCTCAAAAAGAGTCAATCATGATGGCTGGAGGGTCCTCCGAGTACACGGCATTGGGAGATGAAGATCTTCCTGTTCAAGCACTGCCCCACGTGAAGCCCAGAGCTTTGATTGTGGTGGCTAATGGTAGCGAAGATCTGGAGACATTGGTTCTCTCGGATGTACTGGTCCGTGGCGGTCTGCATGTCGTTATTGGGTCGGTTGGAGGAACGAAGAAGAATATCATCATGGGCAATTACGGCTTGCACGTCCAAGCCGAGAAGCCGATCGAGGAATGCAGCTTTGAGAATTTTGAGTTAATTGTGGTGCCAGGAGTACGTCGCTATCTACATGTAGAATTTGCTTAAGTAAATGTGTACTGATCTGTGCTAACAGGGAGATGGAGCGAGCCATGTGCGTGACTGCGATCTTGTGATCAAAATGCTGCTCTGGCAGCAACAAGCCGGTCGCTGGATCGCTGCTTCTTCTTCGGCCCCTGCCGTTGTACTGGAACCTCATGGGTTGCTCGGTGCGCGTGCTACTTGTTCGCTCGAACACGAACCAAAAATGACTCGCCAATTTGTGGACGAAGATGTGGTCGTTGATACTCGCTGCGTGACAAGTCAAGGCCCTGGGACGGCACTGAAATTCGCACTGACATTGGTCAAACTGCTGAACGGAGAGCTTCCTGCTCAGAAAGCTGCCGACGAGCTGCTCTATCCATGGCCGTAGGTAACTATCACTGTGTTTTGGTTTAGCATTATTTTGTGATACGTTCAAGGAGAAATTCAAAAGTAGTTGACTTGCTTCAAGTTATCAACAGTCGAAATGAGTTACAACTTACAGCTGCAGCCTACAACGAGATCATCAGCACCAGTCCGATGGCAAGAGACACTCCAACGGCATACATGTTGGCAGAAGCACTTGCACCGCTAGCTTGTTCGCTCGTTCGGACACCGGAAGAAGATGCAGTAGCTGTGGAGTCGGAGGCAATCGTCGTAGTTGAAGTACTGGATGCCGTTGTCGTGCTTGGAGTGCTTGTCGACGTGGTGGTTGAAGCACACGAATTGCTGGATACGCAGCCAGGCTCGCGAGACGGCGTGCTCGCTTCGTCGCATGAGTCGGAGCCCGTAGATGTGTACTTGGACGAAGCATTCGGCAGTGAAATCTTACTGGTGTCCTGGCCGTCGTAGCTGCTGGCAGTCACCTCTGTAGCAGAAATGCAGATTGTGCCCGAGTTTTCGGCGTCAAGATCCAAGTCGTCTACCTTAAGCGATGAAGTCAGCACCTTAATACTGGACTTGTCGTGCGCCTGGAACTGACCATCTTCACGAATTGTGATGCTGTCCGTAGTCAGTTGCAATGCTGCGCTGTCTGAGAGCTCAAGCTTCAGATCCTGCAGACTCAAGGTCGAGCTCGACACGTACACGATACTCGAGTCGCTCGCTTTGATCTGAACCTCCTTGTTCGTGTTACTGGCGACCAGAACGCCGTCCTCGATGACAACTTCCGCTGTCGACTCAATCTCCACGTCATCCACGATGTTGCTGGTCGATAGGAAGATCTCCGTCAACAAGTATCCGGTGGAGGTTGAGCTACTACCGTCATACTTGACTCGAAGTTCTTCGTCGTCGTCGTCGGAACCCACTTTTACAGCCTCCACTAGGCTTTGAGAATCACCCGACACATTGACGTAGCCGAGGATTCCAGACGGTAGATTGCTCGAGTAGCTGACGAAGACGCGACCTGGAAGCTGCAGCTTGATGGAGTCAATCCTGTCGTCACCATCGTCCGAACTGTCGTCTGAGCTATCATCGTCGTCATTGTCATTGTTATTGTTGCCAGCAGCGGTTAGTGTCCATTGCTTCACGAAGCCGATGTGATCTGTAGTCGAGTCGACAGCCTCCGTCGACGTGGATGTCGTCGAAAAATCAGGCTTGGCAGTAGTGCTGGCCCAAACGGAGACGAGCAGAACTAGTAGAAGGACAAACGGTAGACGCGCGATGGAGACCATTCTTGAAGACAAGACGAGTGTTGGTTGGTTGTTTTGGATGTTGTTGATCAGTAGGTGGTGTTTTGAATAATGAGGAGCGATTGGAGTTGGCACATAATCCCCCACCAGAATGGCTAAGCAGACTACATATTACCCGTAGTTGTTGTCACAGCAGCAGACGTGTCGGCATTTTACTCGAGTCACCCACGATTTGGCTCCATTCGACCGAGGGATTCGATCAGTGAAATCCTCTGCACAGGAATCAAAAACGGACAGAAACCTGTTGCCTCGTGCCAAAATATTTCTTCTCCGAGATGATTCTCACGCTGTGCAGAAACACAAACGGAGTCAAGCAGCGCATGCTTCAACCACACTTTATCCAGTCGTACGGTTACGCAGTGTCGCACGTGATTAAAAGCGTTCATTTTAGGTTCACTTCGTGCCTGCCACGATGTCGCTTCATCTTTCCAAATGACTGGACACGACATGATTTCCTCCGACTTTGAAGAGGATAAGTTCCGTTGGTCGACATTGTCAAGGAATTTCACAATATAATGTACAGAAATGTACTAGTAATTGCAATAAACTATTGACAGATAGCGTTGTGCTCGTCTTCTGCAGTGATGGCAGCCCAATTCACGATTGTTGAATTATGATACTTATAAGCTGGTGAAACTCGGGGACGTATAATAAAGGGAATGCCTAGCACGACTGTAGATCCGTCCATTTCGTGCGTCCACCTCATCTCGTTGTCCAGATACGTAAACAAAGTAGAAACCACGAAGGTTGTAATGCACCCGAAGACCGGGCCTGCGCCATGCATTGGGGTGAATAGATGCTTGGATATGGAAGGCAAGAACGACGAACCCCCCACATGAAAAAGAGCTGGTGAATTCCACGTCTAGATATACAACCTGCAATCCGAGCCAATGCGTCTTTGTGCGTGAATTCGGTACAACAGTACCAGCCGTAATTGTAGGAATGTTTTCTGCATTAGTTTTGACCTTCACTTGCTTGGCAACAATTAATTTTGGAGCAGCAACAGAGCTCCATCGTGTATTTTGTACAGTTTTTTGAGTACTCATAAGCAGGTTCGGCTGACGAAACAAATTTGAAATTCATTCAGTGCTTTTGCACCCCAAACGTCATTGTACCAAGGATTCACTGCTGACTTCAGGATCATATTGCTGTGGCGACGCCACGGCAACCATGATTGCGGGCTTGCATTGGAGCCAGCTTCCCACCAGCAACTGGAGTTTGGATAGCAGTGCCAACAATCTAGCAGATAGCGGATACGGTACTGCTATCTGTACCCGGCTTCGGCACGGAGCCGAAGCTTTGGCTTACGTTACGGGATGCTCTCCCTGGACTGCCTGATGGCAGGCGAGAGCACACCAGTTTAGGAATCACTATTGCTTTAGCATTAAGATCAATACACCTTGGTCTTTGCGGGAGTTCCAGCTCCCAAACAGTGTTTTCGAGTTTGGGAACGGCACAATTGCTCAATATAACTCAATAGGCTTTCATCATCACGGAAAGATTAAGAATTGTTAATACATGTAACCCCATGCACAGGACCGCGACGGATGGAAAAACCTTACTGAAGGGATGCGTACGCGCCGCTAGACAGACTCTCGGCCGAGAGCAGAGAGAACAGTAGAGATAACCCGACGCATGCGGAAGTTGAACCACTACGGTGGCTAGACGGCTCGGGAAACGCGTTATTACAATACAATACAATAACCATCACGTAAAAAAAAAAAAACCGGTAGTACACTGGGCATAAAAAATCTCATGCGATGAACTTGAATGGTCTGTCATCTCAATCAACTCACGGCAGGTGAGAATAACTGTTTCCCATTAACCCCGAGAAGACCGATTCGTTAGTTTGGAGTCCAAACTTTGGACACACCACTACGACTGACGGAGTTGATTCGTCTGGTGTATCTCTGGTCAATTGACGCCAAGCTTGGAGCCGTTTTTCACAATTCGCTGTGCTCTTCCCTCCCCCCGGGGTAAATGTCAACGTCCGTTTCCATAGTGAACTTCCTACCGTCAAAACCACACATAACCCATACCAAAGTGATCCAAAATTCCAAGTCCTGAGAACTGTACTACCAAGCTTCCAATAGCAGTATGCGTACGCTGCGTTGTATCCGCAGGTGATCAAGTGCACCCCGAGAAACGAACTCCACCAGATTGCAAATACTCACCACGATACGATGACAACTTCTTCATAAGCGACGGAGTTTTTCATGACGGACATTACAGCAACAAAGTCTGTTTCCGTTTAAAGCCTTCGAGTTGGTCAACGTGGTCAAAGATTAACCGAAAAACAGAGGACCTCTGCTTGGATTTCATATACTTCAAAGTATATTTCTTAATCGAGTGCTAGATTGTCGAAAGTTTCACAGCACAATAAATGGTAAAGGAGAAAACTACTCTGGGCGATTTTATAGCAGAACCGCCGTGGCCACGCCAACGACAGCAGCAGCCATGGCAGCCAGACGCGGAACCGAAGACCCGTTCGTGTCGTCGCTAGTGTCATCGTCATTGGCCGTCGTTGGTGCAGTCGTCACTGTCGTCGTAGTAGCCGACGCGCCGCTGCCAACCGTGCCCGACGTCGTGCCAGACGTCGACGAGTCCGCACAAGCGCTAGACACGCACGACGGCTCGCGAGCAGGTACGCTGGACTCGTCACAAGCGAAGGAGCCCGTGGAAGTGTACTTGCTGGAGGCGTTGGGCATGGAGATGCGGCTGGCGTCTTGACCTTCGTAGTTGGTGGCCGTCACCGTCTGTGCGCCGATGCAAATGGTGCCAGTGTTCTGTGCTTCCAGCTCCATCGTGGCCGCTTCAACGGACGACGCCAGCAACGAGATGGCTGCCGAGCCCTGAGTGTCGATCTGCACCTCTTCCGTGGTTGATACGCTTCCGACGTTGAACTGGAGGGTCGACGTGCCGGCCGCGTCCAGCTGCAACTGGCGGACACTCACGGCTGCGCTGGCCGCTGACACGTACACGGCACTGGATCCGCTCGCCTCGACCTGCAGCTCGGCGGTGGTGCTACTGGTCACCAAGACGCCATCCTCGACGACGACCTGGGCGGATCGCTGACTCTTGACGTCCGTCACGGCGCCACTCGACGCCAAGAAGATCTCCGTGAGCAGGTATCCGCTGAGTGTAGTAGCGGTACTGTTACCCAGACGCACGTTGAGTTCTCCGTCCGTGTCATTGGCATCATCATTGTCGTTGTCGTTGTCGTTGGTGTCATCGTTGCTGACGGTGACGGCGTCCACCACCGTCTGCGAGTCACCCGACACGTTCACATATCCGAGCACGCCAGTCGGTAGATTGCTCACGTAGCTCACGTAGACGCGGCCAGCGAGCTCCAGGTCGATGGAATCGATGGTGTCACCCGTGGCGGCGGAGTTGAGCGTCCACTGCTTGACGAAGCTCACGTGTTCCGTGCTTGAGGTGGTGGCCTCGGTGGTTCCGGAAGTGACTGTGAACTCGGCCGTAGCACGAGCGGTCATGGAAGCCGCGACGAGGAGGAGAGCTTGGATGTTCATAGCGTTGGTTGGTTTAGTGGGAGTTGAGACTGGGAAAGACTTGCTGTTTAGCTGTCGAGTTTGAAAATGAGGATCGCGGTGCGAGGAGTAAACGGGCGTCGGACACCATGCCGGTACAGGTTTCCCCGCCTAATTTGCAGGGGTCGGAGCAAGAAAATCTGCCAGGATGCAAAATGTGCACAGGTATCACATAGATGCATCAGGTACTGAGTTACTGAAAAATTGGGAGTGATTATCTTCCTTGATTCAAGGACCTTGAACCTTCATCGTGAATCCCATTTCCCGCGTGATTGCATGTAACTCAGTACATTGGCAGACCAGATAGAGCAAATCGCATCCGCATCTTCACTCCCTGATCGAGGTAAATTACTTGATGCAGTTGCAAATTAGGCGGGGAAACCTGTATTGTACAGGAGCCACACATGGGCGAGTCGCGCGCAGTGATCCCACCTGCCTATTGGGCTTGTCTGCGCGAGTGTCGCGGTGTTGCGCCAAGCTTGAAGGAACCAAGGCTGGTTATGCTGCGACAGCCGTTTGGTGGAAAATAGGTTCGCAGCTTTGGCGGGGCTTTCCACGGTGGTGCACGAATGGCTTCGAGATGCAAACCGAAAAGTTGGAGATCCATTCACACGATGCGTTTGAGCTTTAAAGTCACATTTGACATGTTTCCTTGACAAGACAAGGGCAAGAGTGAATCTAATTGTCCCCACTCGCTTGTCATCCGATGCTTGAAGTGCGCAACGCCCCTGCGACAAGCCTGCGCAATCTACACATAGCCGGACTTTAATCACAGTCGGAGTGATCTCGATAAATTTTGCTGAAGCCGAATGGCTACATGCAAATTGCTAGATCGGCTCGGTGGATATTTTGCTACTGTACGTGTATATTGACGCAATGCTGTACATGTAGCTAAATTCAACACACAACTGCAAATGGACAAGACAATGAAGCTATTTCGTTGGACAACAAGTGCAGCACCGCTAGTTTTTGTGGTTACCACCTGCCGTACACCTTCGTTCATGTCCAGACATGCCATGATGTACATTTACATGTATCAGCTACATGACGAATCTGATAAGTGATGATGAACAAGCAACTTCAAACTGGATATGATACTGTGCTACCAAGGAATTCATGAAGTAGTTCCTACAGGTAGGAATTTCCTAGTTTTTCTAGCGCAGTAAATCAGGATATGTAGGGAGTGGATAATGATACCAGCATTATGAGAAACCAACGTGCAAGCTAACACCACATCAAGCTCATCTGTTCAGCAAAGTAGCTGTACACGCAGTGCTTTTGCATACTGCAACAAGTATTGAGCTGTGGCAATGCAGCAGCTTATCTGACTTTTCGCTAAAAAAAATCCTAAAACGTCTAGTTTTAGTCGAGGTCGTCACGGTCGTCGCGGTCGTTGCGGTCGTCGTCAAGATCATTGTCATCGTCATCGAAGAGTCCAGTGTTGGCAGCAGAGGCACCGGTAATCTTAGCAGCCTTACGGGCCGGCAGCTTCGCCTCCTCACATGCAAACGTTCCCGTGGTGCCGTGCTTCTTGGCCGAGTTGGGCATAGAGATCTTGCTCTTACCCTCGATGTCACGCCACTTGGATTTCACCGTATCCGCAGCAATGCAGATGGAGCCTGTGGTTGCTTCCAGACCAAGTTCATTAGTTGAAATTGTGGAAGCCAGCACAGTAATGCTCGATTTGCCTTGGGCTTCCATCTGCAGCTCAGATCGAACGGACACGCTGTCCACGTTGTACTCAATAGCAGCAGTGCCCGTCGTCTTCAAACTGAGCTGACCCACGCTCACCGCGGTGTCGGGAGCTGACACGTAAACGGCACTCGAACCGGTGGCATCGATCTGGAGTTCAGTCCTTCTACCCGTCGTCACTAGGACATCGTCTTCAATGACCACTTGGGCTGAGCGTTGGCTCTTCACATCTGTCACGGATTCGGGGGCAGCCAAGAAGATCTCCGTGAGCAAATAGCCGCTGGCCGCTCTGTTACTCAGGAAGACGTTGAGCTCTCCGCCGTCGTTTTTGTCGTTGTCGAGCAGGTCGTCCAAATCATTATCCAGGTCAAGGTCGTTTTCCACATCCTTGCTCACGGTGACTGCGTCGACAACGGTAAGCGAGTCACCAGACACATTGACGTAGCCGATGACGCCGGCGGGGAGTCCTTTCACGTAGCTCACGTACGCGTTGCCAGCAAGACTCAGATCGATCGAGTCGATCGAGTTCGTGTTAGCACCGGCCTTCAGCGTCCATTGCTTGACGAAGTTGACGTTCTTCGAAGTGGCAGCCTCGATGGCGGGCTTCGAAGAGACTTTGAAGTCTGCGGAGGCGTGGGCAGTCAACGAGGCGGCAGCAACAAGAAGGGCGTGGAAACTACTGAGCTTCATGGCGTTGGAGGGTCTGCGATTGTCGTGCTTGCTTGCTGGTGTTTTCGAGAATGAGCTTTGGAAACAGCCAGCAGCCTGGGGAGCTACTAGCTTAGCATCCATCCACGAAGCTGCAAGATGTCATTTGTGCTGTGCTGCAGGAGAGGGAACTCGGCTTTGCCGGTTGCTTTTCTAACATGTTGGAGGGTACTTGTATGGAGTCCGAAGCTTACCCCAATGCTTGTTGCAGTTTTCACAGGATGTGCTTCAGCAAATGTACTGAATCTTAGATTCGGTATGGCAAGCTTTGTGTTTTCAAAGCCAGAGTTCATTCATTTACATTCGGAATCCTAGCGGACACTGTCTGTCGAATACGTACAGCCTAGGTAGTAGTAGTACATGGTACTACCAGTGAGTCTGCCTGACAAAAATCTTTGACCCGATTCAACAAATCGTGTTTTAATTTTGATTTCAAACATGTGCAGCGCGAACAGCATTAATCAACACGAAAAAGAACCCCCCAGTCGACATGCTATTCGCTCCTCTGTTTTTCCGTTGCAACAGCTGCAAGAGGCCCTATAGGTTCACCGTTTGTCACGGATCGTGATGGTTGCATCGGAAGTGTATGCATGTCCTGTACAGTACACACTTGCACAACGAGACCTCTTCCGTTATGAAATAGACAAGCTGGTCAATGCTGTCCAAGGAAAGCCTCTGTTGACAGACAAGTAAAGGACCACTACCATAACCTCACATGAAGTTTAGTTTTCACCAGGGAAATGGGTCATAGACTCGCATATATTTTTGTGTGATGCTAGACCGCAATAAACTGAAAAGAGAAAACTACTCTGGGCGATTTTATAGCAGAACCGCCGTGGCCACGCCAACGACAGCAGCAGCCATGGCAGCCAGACGCGGAACCGAAGACCCGTTCGTGTCGTCGCTAGTGTCATCGTCATTGGCCGTCGTTGGTGCAGTCGTCACTGTCGTAGTAGTAGCCGACGCGCCGCTGCCAACCGTGCCCGACGTCGTGCCAGACGTCGACGAGTCCGCACAAGCGCTAGACACGCACGACGGCTCGCGAGCAGGTACGCTGGACTCGTCACAAGCGAAGGAACCCGTGGAAGTGTACTTGCTGGAGGCGTTGGGCATGGAGATGCGGCTGGCGTCTTGACCTTCGTAGTTGGTGGCCGTCACCGTCTGTGCGCCGATGCAAATGGTGCCAGTGTTCTGTGCTTCCAGCTCCATCGTGGCCGCTTCAACGGACGACGCCAGCAACGAGATGGCTGCCGAGCCCTGAGTGTCGATCTGCACCTCTTCCGTGGTTGATACGCTTCCGACGTTGAACTGGAGGGTCGACGTGCCGGCCGCGTCCAGCTGCAACTGGCGGACACTCACGGCTGCGCTGGCCGCTGACACGTACACGGCACTGGATCCGCTCGCCTCGACCTGCAGCTCGGCGGTGGTGCTACTGGTCACCAAGACGCCATCCTCGACGACGACCTGGGCGGATCGCTGACTCTTGACGTCCGTCACGGCGCCACTCGACGCCAAGAAGATCTCTGTGAGCAGGTATCCGCTGAGTGTAGTAGCGGTACTGTTACCCAGACGCACGTTGAGTTCTCCGTCCGTGTCATTGGCATCATCATTGTCGTTGTCGTTGTCGTTGGTGTCATCGTTGCTGACGGTGACGGCGTCCACCACCGTCTGCGAGTCACCCGACACGTTCACATATCCGAGCACGCCAGTCGGTAGATTGCTCACGTAGCTCACGTAGACGCGGCCAGCGAGCTCCAGGTCGATGGAATCGATGGTGTCACCCGTGGCGGCGGAGTTGAGCGTCCACTGCTTGACGAAGCTCACGTGTTCCGTGCTTGAGGTGGTGGCCTCGGTGGTTCCGGAAGTGACTGTGAACTCGGCCGTAGCACGAGCGGTCATAGAAGCCGCGACGAGGAGGAGAGCTTGGATGTTCATAGCGTTGGTTGGTTTAGTGGGAGTTGAGACTGGGAAAGACTTGCTGTTTAGCTGTCGAGTTTGAAAATGAGGATCGCTACAAAGCGGATAACGTCGCGGGTGCGAGGAGTAAACGGGCGTCGGACACCGAACAGGTTGTATTGTACAGGAGCCACACATGGGCGAGTCGCGCGCAGTGGGCTTGTCTGCGCGAGTGTCGCGGTGTCGCGCCGAGCTTGAAGGAACCAAGGCTGGTTATGCTGCGACAGCCGTTTGGTGGAAAATAGGTTCGCAGCTTTGGCGGGGCTTTCCACGGTGGTGCACGAATGGCTTCGAGATGCAATGCAAACCGAGAAATTGGAGATCCATTCACACGATGCGTTTGAGCTATAAAGTCACATTTGACATGTAAGGGCAAGAGTGAATCTAATTGTCCCCACCTTTTGCTTGTCACTCGGTGCTTGAAGTGCGCAACAAGCCTGCGCAATCTACACATAGCCGGACTTTAATCGATTCCCAAATTTGCCAGCAGGTGCCCAAGTGAAACCGTTAACCAGCCAAAAGACCGAGGAGGGAATCAAGGGCGGCAGTCTCGGCAGTTCAAGCATACTCACGGACGTGCAAACAAGTACAAACACTAGCACGTGGTCAAGATCACCGTAACACGGCGTACGTACAGCAAGAGCGTCGGTGGTACATCTAATAGTCAATTCAGGAGAGCTAAGACCAGGCGCAGAGAAACCAGAACGGCTGCTTGCCTGAGAACAAAGTTAGGAAACGGTTACCAGAGTAACGACCCAGTGGTCAAGGTAGTGGAGCATCAGTGTAAAACACGCCAACCTCAGAAGATGCCAAAGGAAGTTACCAACTCAAGCCCGAAGGCGAGAAGCATGCGTACCCCGCGTAAAGTCCCTTCCAAAGGGTCGCAGAAGGCTCAAAGCGTCTCCACCCAGAGCAAGGTGTTAGGAGGGAAAGAGGGACATGAAATCGCCCCACCTGTGAAACAAGGCTCCGTATGCCAGTTGAGTCGAAGTAAAACAGGAGCACTGGCAGGGAGACCGCAAGATTACCTCGAAGAAGAGGAAGGGGATGAGAGTATGGAGCAAAGTATAACGTCCCCATGTTCGGGCAACCCGCATCCTGGTCCAGACAGAGTGGGTGAGAAGGACTCCTATGTTATGTCGGAGGAGGAGTACGAAGACGACGAGGCTCTCGAGCACGAGCACTCAGAACAGGAATGGATGGCCTTTGAAAAGCGATTCAGTCCAACGAACATAATGGTCGCATTTTCCATCAACGAACCCACTGTTGCCATCCCAGAACGTGGCTATTGGGGTTTACGGGAACTATCAACGAGTATTGTCAAAGTGTGTGGATCCAAAGGCGTTCAATTTGAAGCTCCTGGTCTGGTCTCCATCGATGGAAAGCTTACCATTCTCCTCGGACGACCAAAGGCCAACAACCGGGAGCTATGGAAATTATTGCGCAGGGGATACATAAAAGTGCTAGGGGCCGTCATCTGGGTAGCCCCTGACTTCACTGGGCGTAAACAGTCGAATCTCGACCTCATTGAGCTCGAGTACAGCAACCCCAATTACCTCTCTGCGAGTGATCTTCATGCGATGATTACGGACTGGGGTGCAATGGAGGCACTTGTGGTATCACACGGAACTAAGGCACCACATGGAGGGAAATGGCCGGCGATAGCATGTGTGTCCAACGCCGTTATCGATCCGCTAACCAATGAGCCGAGATTCGCTTTTCGGCTGTGTTTTGAAAGTGAGACCACGACGAACTCAGTCTTTCAGGCCTATCTAGAGCAAGTGAAGACACCGTCTCACCGCATTGCTGCGTGCAATACGATCCGGTTGTCCCCGGTCCGATCTGTTGAGTGGAGTGCAGAGCGGCACAGGATGATCAGGCCATCCTCAGCTTCAGAGTTGGAAAACCTACGCAGACGCTTGCATATTTTTGGAATACAACCGGAAATTGGAGAAGCGAATGTCAAGGAAAAGCTAGCCACCCTCGGGTACAAAGACGTCCACGCAACGATACTGCCGGGCCGTCGATGGGGAACGCTAATATTTCCGGATGAACAAGCTGCTGTACGACTATATGAATCTTTCGGGGTGAATCAGGTCAGCCGAATCGCCATCGGAAACATCATGCTGTTCGTAAATAAACCAGGGGATGATGGTGGTCTACGGTGCTTCAGATGTGGTTTATCGGGCCACTATGCGAGCAAATGTTATCGCATCAGCGAGCGCGCGGCTAAAAATGACCAAAGCATCGTCCATGGGGCAATGAGCGGACCACCCAGGGGTCGAGCTAATGAACGGTGGCAGACTATTGCAGCGCGGGCACACACTGAACCAGAAAACAATCGCCAGTCTAGCCGACAGATCCTGGCTAGCAACAGACAAATTTTTGACGAACCAATTACTGCTTCAAACCGAGGCTTGGAGCTGCAGCGATCTGAAGCGTCGATACGCGCGCTGATCGAGACCCAAGTCCGCGAACAATCGCGGGAGCTTTCATTCCACATTCAAACCGAGATAAACCGCCATACAAAAGAAATAGACAGCCGCCTCAACGCACATGACTCTGCTATTCGAACCATCCAAACAGCTCAAGAATCCACAACGCTGGAAGTAAGAGGAATCGCGTCGCTGCTCGAGCGTATGGCTCGTCACTTGAAAGTGCCGGATTTTTGTGGGGGGAGTCTGGACAGCGGGACAGACTCCCAATAATGTACCGCAAACGGAAAAAATGGACATGGATGAATATAGTGACGGTGCCGACAGATGCAAAACGACTTGGACTCGGTATGCCACAATGACCCAACCACAGACCACTGACTGCCATTTTTACCGAATAGGAATAAGGAGTAACCCCATTTTAACCAATCAATATATTTAGGGTTAGGGTTAAATGCTGCCGACAGTCGGCAGACAGATAATGTCGGCAAGGCAGCAAAAATATGTTTGTCGCCTATACAAAAGTGCTGTATTTAGCGTATAGCTCACATATCCAATCATTTGCCGACAGGTGTCAGTCTAGTTGTATTTCGAGTCATTTGATATCTGTCGTGTTCCAGCGCTTGACTTCTAAACAATTCACGAGAGAAGGCATCTACAAGAATGAGTCTCCAAGATCTGGCTCCGATTAATTCACAACGCGCTAAGCAGACTGCTATCAACACGTTTACTCGTTATCTATCTTCTGAAGGTGTAACGATGGGATTTATTGCGAGTGTGCTACTTGGAGATACTGATGGATCTGTTTTCGTTAAGTTGATGGACCGTTTCGCTGTATATCTGGCGTTTTTGGAAGGGAGAGACAGAAAATATCTGGCTAAAAACTCTATCATGTCCTACTACAGGCATGTCAAGAACTGGCTGCTTGATTCTTACCCAAAGAACCGGCATGTGATTGAAAAGAAACTCTTCAAAATGGCTCAGACGTTAGAAAAGCACTGCATGAGAAGGCAAGATGGAGGACCAGCTAAGAAAGCCCCAGCGTGTACGAAAAAAGACTTGAAGATTCTCGTGGATGGAATTTACTACGATGCTTCCAGTGCAAAAGACTATCAGGATGCTGCATTGCTTACTTTGATGTGGTTTGCATTCGGGAGAGCCTCAGACTTGGCGATTGTAACTAAAGCCAGCCTCTCAGTGACTGCAGACGGAGTTGTTTTCATACGTCTCATCCGGATAAAGACTGCAGAAGAGCAAGGGCTTTCCCTGTACCCAGATAAGGACTGTTTTATTACGTGCCCGTTGCACGCTCTAGGAATTGCACTTGCAATGCAAGACTCTCCCACTAGTCAACTACTTCAGCACCCCAAGACCAGCTTGGACAATGATGACGTGTCGTTTGCCCCCACGGAAATTCCCCTTGCTGAAGCGTTAATGAATTGCTCGGATATAATTCCACCCACTGGTGCCCCAGAGAAAAAAAACCGGAAGCAGGATGAAAGCATGAAGATGCAAGGTTTCGTGAATAGAATTGTGAAATCAGCTTCTGAATCGCAGGCGCGCGCTAAACCTACCGAAAACTTATCATCTCACTCGTTTCGGCGAGGTGGAGCGCAGCATGCTAATGGAGATCCTTCTCTGTCAGCGCAGTGGATTTTTGATCGAGGGTCCTGGAATATGACTGCTACAAACAAGGCATTTGCTTATGTATTCAATACGGCGACTGAAGATAAAAAGGTTTCACGAGTTTTAAGCGGGTGGAAGTCAAACGAAAAGCCGATTGTAGCAACATTTTCGGCTTTTGACAGTGCAACCCAGAACGAGATGCACAAGTTGTGCAATCTTTTATTCGCCGCAAGCCTCGAATCTACCGCGGTGGACATGAAACTGGATGTTAAAGTCGCCGAGGTACTTACGGCTACTATGATCCAGCATTTTCCCGAAGTTTTGGAGCGCTATCCAATGTGTTTGTATGTCAGTAGAATGCGGCAGTGTCTCGTTGCCCTTGGAATCACAAAGACGCAGTTATTGGCGTGGAGCTCGGAATTGCAGTGTCTCATTACTACAAAGGAGCTGGAATGTGCAGGAACTGAGCAGGAGACATTTACACGGGAGGAAAAGCTAATTAATCACCAGAACTGTGTTATCAGTGAGCTTGTAGCGCTGAACCAAGATTTATCTAAGCGCGTGGAGACTCTGGAGAAGCGCGTAGCTTCACAGGAAGCCGGAGATCCTTGTCGTATCTCTGATGTTGTACCATCAAGCGATCTTAACCACACAAAAGGTGAAAAACCATGCGGATCGAAGGCACATCCAAAGTCGCCTGCCGCAGTTTGGTACGAGTGGTATGCTAAGACACCTCGGATGTGGGATGAGTGTGCAAACCGGCAGCAGAAGTCAACATACAAGCAGATCACAAATTATCTGAAATTGTTTCTGGCAAAAGGATTCGTGCTTGACCCGTCCTCAAGCAATTACTCAAGTCAAGTATTTCGCGTTGGGAAAGAAGCAGAAGCTGCTTTGATTGATTTCTTTCTTGTTCACAATATCAAGAGCAGGAACGGCTCGTCAGTGCTGAAGCAACTACGAAGACTGCACAGAGAAGGGAAACTCAACCATCTCATCGATGCGCATGCTTCCCGAGTCAAGATAGGAGCAGTGGAGGACCCAGCACCAGATAAATTTAAGGAATTCTTCACGCGTAGTTAATCGTATAAATATACGCACTATAGACACTGAGCAATGATCGTTTATCTATCTATGCGTATTCACCAGATCAAAGGTGTGTCATGGGGTTTACTCGCGCGAGTTATGTTGCATTTGTGTCAGACTAGAGTTTACTCGCGCGAGTTATGTTGCATTTGTGTCAGACTAGAGTTTACTCGCGAGATCTGATTCTATATCTGATAAGGGTCTGGCTCTCCGTCAATCTACTCTCTCCACTCATTTCTAGGAATCACCGTCGCAGGTAACGAGAACAATGGCAAAGCGGGTGTGTGTGCAGCGCTCGGAGTGTGAAGAGCTCGGCTTTCTACGTAGATGGAAGGAGCATCCTGAGTGGGAGATTGCAGAGGCGGCGCATGAGATGAAGGTGAAGGAATCGTCGCTCCGTGGTTGGAAGAAAAAATATCGGGACAATTTGGATAAAATAAAAGGATCCGATCGCAAGAGGAAATCGGGTGCTGGCCCGAAGCGGAAGATGAAGCCGTATGAAGGGAGAGTGCTGGAGTACTTCGATTCGTTTCAAGAAGACGCAACGTGCACGCCGGCTGATCTTCTGTTTTATTGCAGAAGTATTGATGAGTTTAACCGTGATATTCCCAATCCGTACACTCAGAAATCATGGGTTTCTAGATTTATTAAATACTATTCTGAAGGATCTGGTGGTGGTGCACCAAAGGGTCGGTCCGGTGAGCATCGTGATGGTGGCGATACAGGTGATGAATCTACTTACTGTGATGCTGGTGGAAACGGTTGCGAGCGAAGTGGTAGTGATGGTGAAAGTCGTGACGATGGCAATGACAAAAGTGTTGGAATTTGTGCCGGTAGTGGAAATATCGATGATGGAAAGGCCAAGAATGACATGGACAAAACTGTTCCTGGTGATGTTGAAAACAACTCAAAAGAGAGTGATGCACCACGAGGCGAAGGCACTCATTCTTCAAGTCCGGCTCCGAAGCGCGTTGCTAGCATGCATGCATCAAGTTGTGCTCGTGGCTCAAAGCGTTCTCGTATTCTTTCGCTACGGCTGGTGCTAGATGCGATTAAAGCTGGTGGACCCTTTGTAGAATTTGCTTCGCGTCTCCGTCAGCTCAGTTGCAGACGCAGAAAACCCACCCACATTTCCGCAAAAACAATTAATGCCACCGCGAAGATGGTGTCTATCGATGGGATCACTGTTGTTCTGACACCACAAGTCATTCGAACGTGTAAGCAAAAGCTCGTTGCATTCCAAACAAAATCGAAAAAACACAAGCACGACACTCCTATTGCTCGTGACAAAATTGCAATCACAGTGGATGATGTTTCATACGATGTCACTTCACTTGATACTATGACTAGTTGGCATGTGTTAATGGAACGCTACAAGATCGTTGATGAAGCTCTGAAGTGGGTAGCATCAGATGCTCACAAAGGTTTTGCTCCGGAAAACCCATTTGATGCTGATTCCATTTTGCCAGTTGAGGAGATGTCTATAGAGATCCTGCGGCTCCGTGTACTTCACGAGCAGTGGAGTTTTATTGACTTTTGTGGAAAACGTTTGCTCGATGAAACCTGTCTGGATAGAACGGTCCTCATGCTTATCAGGCACTACAAAAACCGAATCCATGCTGTTGCCGTACCTTCAAATGTAATCCGTATACCCGGTCTCGACGAGGACGTATTGGCATCGCAAGATGCACTTGACTATGCTCGAAGAGCTGTCACCCCGGTTGTTGTGTTACTTGCTGTCAATTTTGGCGAAAATCACTGGTGCGGAGTTATAATTGATTGTCGAGAAAGGGTCGTGATAGTGTTTGACCCGCTACACATTGACGAACTCAACCGTCTGGTGAAAAGCAAAATTGAGCCGCTTCTTCTTGCTAAGAAATATCGCTACAAGACTCACGCCGCGTTTACCCAATGCGACAGCTACAACTGCGGAGTTTCCCTTCTTGTTTTTTTTGAAGCGTTTCTATCTGAAAAAGTCGTATGTATTGACAATGTCCGCGACGCCATGCAGTTCTTCCGCTATAGATACCTTAGCAAGAATCTCAGAGCTGTTAAGGAATAAAGCACCGACTATATTTTTGTTGAACTATTTTTGTCGGCAACTGTCTGTCGGCATGTCGGCACCGTGATGGTATGGATCGGGAGTTTGATGCTGGTGGTGATTTTGTTTGTGTGCCTGACAACAGAGGTGGACGGAGTATCGGTTGTTGGTACAGACATAAGACCTGGTGTAGGCGAACCAGCTGACGACGAACAGCGGAGTATCTCCTCTGATGATTCGAGCAATTCTGAAGAAGAAGACACGCGGCTCATGATACTGCCCAACACCTGTAGAACACGACGCCACAAACGTGGTAAACGTCGCCGACAATGGTTACCTCATATAACTCGTACAGAATATGTCGGTGCGGAAGGAGAAGACGCAGTCACCGCCGAAATACTGCAACGTGAGCATTATGCAGAGCAATTCCTGGGAGACTCAAGCTCCCCTGATGCCGACATGCGTGAGATGGAGATCAGAATTGCGACGACGAACGTGAACAAGGGGTTGTGGAAGAGGATGTACGATGAGATTAAAAATTGGTTTCTAGCTAACAGGCTCGACTTCTTGGTGGTAGTAGATGCAAATGTTGGATGTCATGTGGATCGGACAGTATGGTCCAGAGCAAGCAATGGTGGTAGAGCCCCAGCTCTACAAGTGGTTGGGAATATGCGCATCGGGATAGTAATGGACATAGAGCGATGGCAATCCCGTTGGAAGAAGCGCGATACGGAATTCTCACCCTCCGGACGATCAATGAGCATCTTGCTACGGGTGGGGAGACGCTGCAACCTTCAAGTCATCGCCACGTACTGCCCAGATACCCCGCACCGTAACGTTCGGTGCACCCAACAGGAGCGCGATTGGATATCGTCGCAGCGAACGAAGGGGAAAGATCAAGGGTACATTTGTATTATCGCCGGAGATTTCAACACATATCCGGATGACAGGCTAGACCGGCAGGGAATTAATGAACGTGATCGGTGGACACAAAGGGCATCGTCAGACTTTCGCGACTGGACAGCAGAACAAGAAGTCCTCTCAACATTTAGACTCCGACATCCTACCACCCAGCGATTTACTTATCAAAACGGTGCCACGAAAACGGCTCTTGACGACGTGTACATTAGCGCACAACATGCACATCAAGTCAAGCGGAGCGGTATTTGGCTGTACTCCCTTAACACGGGGGATCATGTCGGGACACCATTCGTAGCACTAGCGCTCGACAGAATCCAGCGAGTAAATAGCAACCTACAAGGACAGAATCCTATACGGGTGCTGGCTGTTCGCCGACCAACTCCTGCGGAGCTACAAATATTTTCGGCATGTATTGATCACGAACTTCAACAAAGGCCCCGCTGTTTACCTCCTCCACCACCTGAAGAATCCGACGATGGTTGTGCTGTGTGGCTAGATTCTGCCATTAAAAACCTCTACGCCTGCATGTATGAAGCAGCCAAATCTGTATGGGGGGAAACAAGCCAAGGTAGACGGGCTATTGATAGGGCGGTCAGTATCAAGCGGACTGCCCGCTGTCATTGCCAGTATAAAAGCATTCGGCGACTGCAGCAACAGCCGAACAGCTCAGTGGACATACTGCGAACAGCTTTCAAAAAATTGCAGTGGCCGAAGTGGGTGGTTTTCCCGGAGAGAATCCCAAGTACCAGTCCACATGCGGAAGGGGCCAAACGAATTAATCAGTGGAGGTGCTCCGTCCAACCTCAAACGCTCCCAGGGATGAACGACTGGCTACGCCGTGGCTGGGTGCTATGGAAGAAAGTGTTACGATCGCGTAGAAGTTGGCGACAACGTAGACGGCTAGAGGGACAACGAGTTCAACGGAGTGTTTGGATGGCTGCAGGTAAAGTAGGAAAGCTCCTGAAAGACACGATCGGGAGGACAATGCCACCAGTTAATATCCGAGGGGCTCTCGTCGGAGACGGTCCAGAATACGATTATGTGGAAACCAGACGGGCAGTAGAGGTTGCAATGACAGACCTGCTGTCCACATGGATGCCTCCAGACCAAATGACAACCGAACCCCGGCACCTGATAACAGGAGCAGTGGAAGATGAGGAGAGTCTTACCCAGTTTGTTAGAGAATGGATGCTAAATGACATCAAAGCGGGGGGCACTCATAAGCACACGTTCATGCAAGACGGGCAACAATGGTCCGATTTTCACTATAACGACGAAATGCAGTCGTGGGTGGATGCTCGAGTCAACACGGGAGTATCACCTGGGTATGGCGGTATACCACAAGAACTGTGGATAGCGGCACCGCGGGTTATCAGAGAATATGAGCAGCTTATTATGAATACGATACTCCGAACAGGATGGGTTCCGGAAATTCTGAATCACCGCCAAATGGTGTTCCTACCTAAATCACCACAGGCCACAGGAGTTTGGGACAGACAGGGTTTACCGCCGTGGAGACCCATCACAATCCAGAGCTCATTTACAACCAGGTTACTCACAGCGATTAGTGGATACATTGAGTGTAAAGTCCCGAACCACCGACTCCAGCATGGATTCCAACGCAATAGGAACGTTCAAGATGCAGCATTAGCAACCACACTCCTGCTTGACCGAGCCAAACAACGCAAAGAAGAGCTGTATATCTTGAGCAAGGACTGCGAAAAATGCTATGACCGTATTCCTCGTTGGGTGATGGCATACATTTACCGCCGTATTGGAACCCCCAGCCTCTTATACAACATTCTTATGGGGTTCTTAGGGGCTGGAGAGATTGACGTCCGTACTGCGTTCGGATGGGTCGAAACAGGAAAGCGTGAATTTGGACTAGGACAAGGTTCCGTCTTATCGATTCGGCATATTGGATTTTACATGGATCTCTTAATGGAGCGCCAGGACCGGGGTGTTGGGGCGGTGGTTACCAGCCATAGCCAGCGGCCGGGAAATGAAACGATTGCAGCGACTGTGTTAGTAGATGACGTCATTGATGTGGCCACGTCGAGAGAGGGAATCGAGAGTCGGGTTGAAATATCCAATCTATTTACTGGAATGCACGCAACTGGAGGGGTATTCGGGGCCAAGAAGTCCTTCTTCATGCATTACCACCCAGGCCGACAGACACATGAGGATACAGTGTACTTAAACGATGGCTACGGCGAACCACAACCGGTTTCAGTAGTCAGTCCGGCAGAAGGCTTCAAACACCTCGGTGTCTATCAGAGTTCAAGTGATATCTGGAGCAAAACGATGCGTTCCGTGTGGAATCAGCTGAAATCGGATGCAAAGATCATCATGAAATGCAGGCTCACAGCAGATCAACTCAGATACATTGTGAACAATGTCTGGATACCACGACTTCAGTACAGGACTCAGTTGGGGTCGACACTCAAAATGGCCCACCACGTCGACAAACTTGTACGGCGCGTAGCCCGATCCGTGTTAAAGTTACCTTTTGGTACACCACAAGCTGTATTCCACGATCGAACTCAAGGCCTCGGATTAAATAGCCTGGTTGATGCGTGTACTACATCAAGGGTTCAGCTAGCACTTCGAGTTCAAAATTCGCCGCACGTGCCAGCATACCACTTACTCGCTGAATGCTTTGAACTATACCAAATTAAAGCGGGACTCACGTGTCATCCGCTTGAGGTGGCGCTAGAACCACCTCCGCATCTACATGATTGGGTCCATCAGACGGTCAGAGCGGCCGCACGTCTCGGAGTCTCTGTCTCGGTGGATTGGACAAACCCGGTGGAATGCACGTCAGCTAGGCCTAACGACCGACCTATATGGTTCGGAGTAAACAGGGATCTTCAGCAACGGATCTTACAATTCAACGTGAAGTTCAGCAGCAAGATTCGCTTTATTGGTGACATTTCAGATGACGGAGGAACTAGACTGGCTCGGAAAGAACATCTAGCCCACAGAGGGAGATGGCCGCTTCGGCAGCAGCGTGAATATGAATCTCTAGAAGCTGAGCTTAAAGTCCAATGTTGCAGAGATGGTACCCAAACGCTCGTAACGCCGGTGGGCAAGACAGTGATCAATGTCACGCACCTAGACATGGCTGCGGTGGATATTCCTCCACAGGGATTCTTCATCGTAAGTCAGTACGACGTTCTAAATGACAGGCTAGAATTACGTGGATATGAACTTGGACAACGCATCGGAGACGGCACAACTGAAAATGAGCTAGGATTTGGACTTGAAATTGACGTGCAATGGTGGCACGAACGGCACCCTGGCACGGACGTATGGTCTATTCGACCGGATGGTAGAGACACGGAATACGCTGAGCTCTGCGTCCCGGTTGAGGTTACCCAACTCCCAAGCAGCCGCCGTGGTCGTATGAGGCTACAACAAGTGATAATCTGGAATGATACCACTGTACGAGGTACTACGGGGGTTATGGACCGGAGGAGTATCCAAATCGCTTTTGACAGGAGTAATCGTAGGTATCAAGACGTGCTCCGAACGGGCACTGTAGTAGCGGCCGACCGTTCGTGTGTCGAATGCAAGAGGTTGCGAGGATCGGAACGCTGCGGAGTGTGTGGGGACTGGCACCACCCTCACTGCAAGAGGTGCGACCAACCACCACCAACGGACGTGCGTCGTACATGGACAGCCTGTGAAACCTTGGATGTGGTCCGAGGAGAATTCGCTGCCGGTGACGGAAGTGTAATAGCTGGTGGTACACCTGAAGCCACTGGGACGTGGGGCCTTAGGACCCACGGGATCCGACAACAGGGGCGGCTCCTGGCGAATTGGATGGATATTACATCTACACGGTGTGAATGCCACGCCTTATTGGCAGGCTTGGCGCTGAGTGGCGATACAGGCTATCAAATCTGTGACAACAAAGCAGCAATTAATATTCTGCAGACAGCCAGAGACATGGTAACGGGGAAACGTCCGCTCCACATTAAGTACAGTAATCGTCATCGGATTGAGCTACGATCGATGATAGCACTAATGCGCCCAGGGGGAAGTTTCACAGCCGTGTGGGTACGCTCACACCAAGAACATGTGGAGACGGGGGACAGAGTTGTAATGGATCAACGGAGAGCACTCGCGGAGGTGGATCAGGACGCGGCAGATGCACGTATTGTGCCGTTAACAGGATCTTACAGCCACCTACTCAAATGGGATACTGCTCAATTACTAGACGCTACTGGCCAACCTGTAGTTGGGAAAGCACAACAGTACCTATCTCGGCTAGCGGCAATGCAAAGGAAAGACACTTGGGTGCAGACCCAACTAGAGCGAGGAGAGAGTTATTGTACCGCATGTGTGACAGAGCTAGAGATGACAGAGTGGTTAGACTGGGACGACTACCAGAAGAGGTTCTACTGGAGAACCATCGGGAATGTCCTGCATACAAACGCACAAAAGCATTGGCTGTGCAATGAATGGTCATCAGCCTGTAGGCTGTGCGTTGATCAGCATATCGATACCCAAGTGCATCGTTACGGAGCTGGAAGGTCGGGTGCGGCTTATCTTCGAGTAAATTTCAGGGAAACTTCGAGTAAATTATTTTTTGGCGGTTTTTGAAGTAAAATTTAACTGAAAAAGATAAATTTCAAGTAGTTGGTTAAAAGGAGACAATAGAAGTAGATTGGCTGGCTGGAAGGCGTTCATACATCCATTTGTGTTTTGATGAGCCAAGACACCGTTGGGAGCGGAGCCAGTGACTTCGCCGCTTCTTCTGAAGAGGATGAGCCACAGCCTGTTTCCAAGCGAATGTGTTTTGAGGCGTGTGAGACGTTCTCGTCGCTAGATGACGCGAAGGTCGGAATAGACCTACTGGACGGCTCAATGTATAAATACATGCACAACTACGGGAACAAAGCGCTAGAATATATCGCTGTGTGTCCCACACAGATTGTCCGAAGCGCCTACGACTCACGAAGTTCCAACAACACCCCGACGGTAGTGAGCGGTTCACCCTAGAAGTGGCAGAGATGCACAGCAGTGAAACGACTGCTGTTATTCGTCGAGGGATCCACGGCGCTCTTAAGCGAGATGTGGACAGCCTGCTTCTCGGTGGAGCTGGACCCCAAAAATGCCGAAGGCTACTTCTTGACCGTTATGAAAATAACCACGAGTTGCTTCAACATGTTCCGTCTGAAGAGAAGCTGAAGAACCGTAAAGCAGCGCTGCGCAAAAAGCTGTCAGGTACGATAAACTCATAAACGATTTCCAAACCAATGTTTATTTAAGCGATTGTTGATATTGAAGGTGGCTGGGAGATTACAAACTTCGCAACCTTGCTCGAATGGGCTTATACCCATTTGTGCACCACAAATGAAGAGTTTTTCGGCAGCAGAGGCCACGGCCCCGACACAATTAGTGGGCGGGAGGAGTCTGATTTTGAATCTGCAACCCGCTTGTTTAAGCACGGGGTTATCGCACTGGAATGTTTCGAACATGACATCATCGATGAAGGTGGCAAGAAGGGCAAGTCGTTTGGATTGATCCTTACCTCGAGAAGTACCTTCCATAATGTGATTAAAGCGCACTCAAGCCAGCAATCTACAGGGCTTCTTGGTGTTACAGACGGCACCTACAAACTTCATTTTGGTAAGTGCTTTTGGTTTTATGCTGCGCTCGTTTGTGCTAATATTTAGTGTTTTAGGCGGCTGGACATTGGTAGATTTTGGCACTTACACCACGCATTACCGCCGTAGCCAGTACTCCAAGACGTTCGTCCCGTGGGTGTATATGTTCGTGAAAACGGAGCATCAAGTTGCGTACGCTACAATGTTCAAGACGGTGAAGCGTTTTGCTCAACAGTTTTTTGGTATTGACTTAATGCTGCGATTTGGGAGTCTTGACAGGGCCCAATATATCGCAAATGCATATTTGGAGGTGTGGCCAGACATCGTCCCGTTGAATTGCTATCCACACCTTATTCGCAAAAGTCGCGAAAAAATCAAGTTGCTCACGGCTCCCGCTTTTTACGAAGACAATGTGCTGCCTGACATTCGGTACCTTAGCCGCGCTCGCACGAAGAAACAATTTACCGCTCTCGCTTCGCTGTTTCTACAGTATTGGGAGGAACAAGGCGAGACCAAGTACGCGAAGTGGTTTGGAGACTATTACCTGGGCGATACGTGGGGGAACTGGTTTTATACTGCTGCTACTCCCGGAATAACGCCGTCTCAGAACGCCCTAGAGTCGCATCACCGTGTGATTAAACAGGCATGTGTTGGTCAGCTTCGTGCAAGTACGGCGATAGTGCTGAACGATTCCATCCCTCGAATTCTGCGGCTTCAGGAAAGCCAAACCGAACGACCATCGCTAGATCATTTCTCGGAAGGTACGGGCTATGATTGCGATTTTATTTCCTTGCTAATAGTGTGTGCGTACAGGTCCATTTATGAATGAAGTAATCGTGCGTGCCCAAGCATTGCTGGCTGAGAAGGCAAACTACTATGTCATTAAGGATACTCGCTCCAAGGTGGTGAAAGGAATCCTGTTTAACGCTTCGAAATTTTTGGTGTCAGCAAAGAACATCCACAGCGCACCAATGAACCGTTCGCGAGTAACGCTGTAAGTGGCTTCAACTTGTGAGTTTTGTATCATTGGTAATTTTTCTATTTGAATATGTGTATTAGCTACAGAAACTCTCTCAAGGGGAAGCTGCCAGACGCGTTGACCGTCAATACGGTGGATTTGCATTGTTTGTCAATGCACCAAGTTCAACTGCTCCGCGTAGACCCAGTTATGGAATCCGGTATGATCACTGCGGCGCCGTCAGTTTCGAAGGCAACGGTACGAGCAACATGTTAATCATTTCTGGTCATTGTATCTGACAATTGCACGCAGATTCAGGCAATCCGTAAGAAGTATATTTGCGACTGTGCGAAGTTTTTCCATACAGGTTGGCAATGCTCCCACGTGGTGGCGGCAATGGCTCTACAGCGTGACATCAGCGTTGAAGGAATTCTCAAATCCTTGCCGGTCAGAAAGCTGAGTGGTGGTCAACGCAAGCGGCCTGGTCCGTTAGCAGAAGGAGGCGACAATACTCACCGGTTCTCAGTTGACATTCTCATTCGAGACATGCTGAAATTCCCTGCACGACCTTTGCATTGGAATCTCATGAGAGAGTTTACGCTCGTTGCAGATGATGGTGCTGAAGACGAGCAATTTCTTCTCGGCAAAGTCGTATCCTGGGGGGAGAAGGATGGCATTTACTTCTGGATGACCACGTTTTCGCACGGTGCTCAAGTGAAGATGGAGTGCCAGGAGCTAGCCGAGTGTCTTAATCGAGCCTATACTCACGGGGCAGACGTTGCAGGAGCAGTGGCTTACTAGTTCTCGATGGGGCGGCCACAAGCGGTTTCTCAAGGATTCGCTAGTGAGAAGGCTTTAAAAGCTGAAGACTTGGTGCACAGATAAAGCTTGTGCTGCAATACACTTCTGTGTTGATGTACTTCAAATGTATCTTTTTGAGTTTTACTCGCAAATGCGCTTTTAGCGATCTCGATTACTCGAGGTTCATCCTTTTGAAGGATTACTTGAATTGACTCCGATTTTACTCGTGTTTAAGCCCGTTCGTGGAAGGTCACCGTGTACTAACGTCACCGAGTTCTATGAGGGTCACAGCTCAGCACTCGAAGAAGTGTGTATCCGACTCTGGATCCCGGACCAAGAAAGTTATACAGCTGGATGGAGTCACGAACTGGCCGAGCAGAGCGGTCTCCCAACTCGGGCATGGTGGGCTAATGAGTCATCTGAACGATGCCAATGGAGACCCCTAGTTCAAATCGCAGGAGATGCATGGCTACACGCTGTAAACGTACTATGGCTGGTCGTGAGCTGGACGTATGTGGGGTATGCCAGTCACTTATTCCATCTCGAAGCACAGAGGTGTCGGCAACGATTAACGGGTCGGCTACTTCCGCTCAACCTTCAGAGGATTGTGCTGGCTTGCTCGCCGGCATCCACCTTTTACCAGTACCATCCATCACAAATATCTGGTCTGTGGGTTACTGGTGTATTGCATGAAGGTTATCCTAGAGCGGTAAACGCATTGCGGTGCCAGGACCCAGCGCACGAATGTGCTAATTGGTGGGTGGATGATGTTTTTATCCCGGAATCGGAACAGTGGTGGACAAAATTTAGTGGCTGGTACGAATCTCTCGACAGCATAAGAAAGCGCATCTGGATATGCTGTTACGAAGGCACACCCGGATTCCGCAGATCCCAAACTTGTGGAATTACCGTAATATCGGTGTCAAGTGTCACCCCCCTGGTGCCAACAAATCCAATGATAGGGATAAACTCAAGGTGCAGTGTAGAGATAAGAGAAACCCGCCGCAGCTGTTTGCAAGTCGTACAACGATGCAACTTCCAACTCCAGCATTGTATTGTACTCTGCAGAAGTGAAGACACCGGTAGTTTATTACTAGGAATATTAAAGCTACCAGAGATAGAAAATAGGACATGGTAATAACGACGCGCATGCTGCAGGTTTCATACATGCAAAGCGCAGCAGCCTTGAATGCAAAAGTCTCAGACTTTAGCCTTGGTTTCCAACCGTCTCCTCACCACCATTTCACCCCTGTTCGGTGAACAGTGTTCACTTCTCTGCTCTTCGGTTGTTCGGACTATGCGACTGGCTTCAAAAATACTGAGGGGTGACACTTGACAAAGCGGAGCAAATCCTACTTGGCTGTTGCGCTATCAGGTCTGTGATTGGCTAGAATAGGGGGGTGACAGTTAACAAAAGCGGACACTTGACACCGATATTACGGTACATGGATAGTCTGCATCCCAGCGAAGGCCCTGCGAATGCGCACGGATCGCTCAGTACGTCAAACATGTCAAAACCCACGTAGAGATATGACGTCCAAGAACCCACGGGCAATTTGGTTAGGAGTGTGTGGATCGGGGTCTATGCATGGAGAGCTTCGTAGCTACGAACTTGAGTGGATGTCTGGGTTGCAGCATGGGTACTCACCCGCATGGGTACTTAGTGACCGGACTCAGGATATACCCCGCGGGTTCGGCCCAAGGCAATCGATAGTGAGTTGGATCGCTGCCACAGCGACAACAGGGACTGACCGTACACTGACATCTCAAAGAAGGTGGCTTGAGTCTAATTTTCCAGATATCTACAATGGCCCAAGTGGGTGGCGAGTATGGCCATCGGCAACAAGTGAAACCGCTCGGTGGGCTAGCGCGCTGATGTACACATCCAAAGGTGCTGGCAAACTACATCGCGCTATTATGAGTGTCGTGTGGGCATGTAACAGGGCCTACTGGAATACTACCTGCGTCAAGAATGCGGAGGCAATTGCAGCAGCAGGGGAAGAGAATCTGCTCTCGGATGTGAATGCCAGTATTCAACACGGAAGACGGAATCATGCCAGAGACGTTCTACGGATGGACACGCTTCTAGAAGAGCACGAAGCCAAACTCCAGCAACGAGCACAGCTGTGGATATGCGAACGAGTACGACGACGGCAGGAGGAGGACGAAGAACAGGAAGACGACGCGGAGGAAGAGAGGGTGCCGAGTAGGTAATCGCGTCCGTGCATGAATGCATATCAACCATGATAGCTCGCACCTAGAAACGACACATGCATATGATAGATATAGTCGACAGCAGAGTGCGGGCAGCCGGAGCCGCCGGGTACACGCCCGGTATGCGGGGCTGATGCAGAGCTCGCCCTGAGCGCTTTCGGCGTTGACCGCTAAAAATAAAAATAAAAATAGCCGGACTTTAATCACAGTAGTGATCTCGATTAATTTTGCTGAAGCCGAATGGCTACATGCAAATTGCTAGATCGGCTTCGGTGGATATTTTGCTACATGTATATTGACGCAATGCTGTACATGTACAAAGCACATTGTACATGAATTCAACGCACAACTGCAAATGGACAAGACAATGAAGCTATTTCGTTGGACAACAAGTGCAGCACCGCTCGTTTTTGTGGTTACCACCCGCCGTTACCCTTCGTTCATGTCCATACATGCCGTGATGAACGTGTTCATGGTACATGTATCAGCTGCCTGACGAATCTGATAAGAAACAAGCAAGGCCAAAGTGTATACGGAAAACTTCAAACTGGATCTTACGGTACTGTGCTACCAAGCCATTCATGAAGTACTTCGAAGTAGTTCCTACATGTTCATGCACATGTACAAGTAGTACTGGTACTACCAGTGGTAGTAGGAATTTCCTACCTTACGCTGCTAGAGTATATAGGAAGTGGATAATGGTACCAGCATTATGAGAAACCAAGCCAACCACATCAAGCTCATCTGTTCAGCCAAGTAGATGCACATGTAGTGCTTTTCCATACTGCAATAAGTATTGAGCTGTGGCAATGCCGCAGTTTGTCTGACTTTTCGCTAAAAAAAATCCTAAAAAGTCTAGTTTTAGTCGAGGTCGTCACGGTCGTCGCGGTCGTTGTCAAGATCATTGTCATCGTCATCGAAGAGTCCAGTGTTGGCAGCAGAGGCACCGGTAATCTTAGCAGCCTTACGGGTCGGCAGCTTCGCCTCCTCACAGGCAAACGTACCGTGGTGCCGTGCTTCTTGGCCGAGTTGGGCATGGAGATCTTGCTCTTGCCCTCGATGACACGCCACTTGGATTCCACCGTCACCACAGGAGTGATGAGGGAACTTAAGGCGAACTACTTTGTTATGAATTTAGCAATAAGTTTTCGAGTCCGTCAATTAGCACAACTGGGCCATAAACTGTCGATCTCAGCTCGTATTTGAAATGTTTATTCATCGAAACGATGTGAATTCACTGAGTAATGGGCCCCAGAAATTGTTCCTGATAATCGTCTCGAAAAAAGTAATGCACCTGGCACCCTGGGCAAAATCTCCAAAAAAAATAGATCATAAGTTATAACGTCGTCCACAAGAACTTGTACGCCGATATGTGAGGTGAGGTTGTCTAGTGTCAGCAAGACGGGACGAGCCGAGGGGCTGGGAAAAATGAAATGGTCTAGCCATTCATTGAATGCCACAGTATCTATAAAAGCGTTCTCTGTTGCTGTACGCTGTCATGCGGAGGACCGATCAAAAAGTCGCTAGGCAACGTCTCCCCCTTGAAAATGATAAGCGGCGGGATAGTAGCGCTGATACTCAGTAATACCGACGTGTTTTCACGCTTTGCACAACGTCGAACGGATACGTCCTTGGCGCCACGAGCTGCAATAACATACATGTTCCTCCTTGTGAGACCGCTTTACGAGTCGTAAATTACGACACAGTACGGATGTGCCCCGAATGTAGCAGGTAGCCTCGTAAAATCCTTGTTATAGTGACGTCATTATTGTGAAGGATTTTTGTGAAGGATTTTCTAGGAAATCATCCTGCGCGCCTGCAAGTGCGACTTCGACGGCGAGACTTGCTCGACATATACAATACGTGTTAGCGAATACACCATGTTGCTTTCGTTGCAGAGGCGCGCATGTAGCGCTCGCACTGACAATGATGTAAGCGCAAAGTAACGGAGGTTAGGGTGGGATTTTTTAGAGGGTCAAGAGAGTGGCGTAAACGGCTACTCCCCCAATTGAGTGACGTCACAATAGGAACAACAAACATGGCATCCAAGGTGCCTTTGTTGCTGCTGTCTCTGGGGACAAGCGGCCTGCTGCTCCTAGGCGCCTCCACGCTCAACGACGCCATTGCCACTACCCCAGTCGTGCCACTTGCCTTCTTCGCGCTGCTGCCCACTCTCGTATCCATCACCGTCGTCACGGAGGGACACGGTTGGGGCTTCTTCGCGCAACTATGGGAAACGCTCGCCACCGTCGGTCGCCAGACTCAGGAACATACATTAACACCGGCCGAAACGTTGGCTGCAGCACGAGCCGAGCTGTTTAAGGCCTTTAGTGAGCGCTGGCCGCAGCAGGGTCGGACGTCGCTCAGTCGTCCGCTCGGACTTAGCAGTCAACGACCTGAAGTTGTTTCGTCCAGTACGAGCGGCAGTTCTCTCTACGAGCAGGTGAAGGGAAGCTTGAAGGACCATGTGTTCGGTCGGAGTGCAGCTGATGCTCCAGTGTATCTTATGGACCCGGCTACGGGCTGCTTCTTGCGAGCTACACAACATCGCAAACTCGTGTTCACCACCAAGCCTAACGCTTCGTGTCTGTTCCATGTGGAACGAGGTAAAACACACCATTGGGGCTTCCGTGCTGCAGCTACACAGAGGTACATGGGCCAGAATTTTGTGCAGAAATTAATTGCAGCCAGCAAGAAACTCCACGCGTGGGAATCCTTCCGGGTGCTGCAGAGACCAGGGGATAAAGGCACTGGTGTCTGCAGTCCGCAAGTGTACTTAATCATGTGCTCAGCTCGGTTCGGGAAGGGCATGTGGCTGGCCAATAAGCCTGGATCCATGAGCTTTGCACACCCTTCCGTCCCAACCAACAGAAGCGGTAGTACGACCTTTGAAGCTGAAGAAAATTCGCAAAGTGAGCGTGACCGCAGTGGCCACGGATCATCTCGCAAGCGCGGTGTCTTCTTGTCCAAGCAGTTTGATCACGCAATTGGGTTTTTGTACAGCTCGGACTTGTCCTCATTGGTGGCTGCTGCAGCTGAGACGGCGTCGCAGTCGAGTGTTTCTCCCAATTCACGAGCATTGGCTAGAGCAGCGACGGCTCCTCACTTGACTGGAGGTTTACAGCAAGCCAAGGGTACTACGTTCCAGGCTCCGGTGCTCACTAGTTCGGATAATGGAAACATTCGTCTGCCGTCGCTGGAAGCTGTCGCCGAAACGAACGCAGCGTCAGGACGAACCCCTTCGTTATTGGAAATAGCCGAGGAAGACATGACGGAGCAAATGACGGCAACTATACCCGGTTCAAGCGTCCATGAGTTCCCGGAGATGATTGCTCCTCGTGATGCGCGTCTCAAATGCAAGAAAGATCGAGCGTTGGTCACTCAGTCCGCTCCAAGTGGGTCGACAGCATCCGTCTCAACTGCTAGTTGAAACAAAATGGCAGTAGAACACCACACTGAGCGTCAAAACTCAGCGTTCTCCATGGGTTCTGGTACTGTTTCTTCACGGCCAAATGCAATTTGATCATGACGAGCATTAGTTCCGCAAAAACATCGTCGCTGGGAACAACCAAATCCCAGAATTTCTGTTGTTGGCAGCTTCCAACGCGTCCTTCAAAACAAGTTAGAAGAATGACCCAAAAAGCCAGGATCCGTGTCTCCATACCTCTTGAATGTCTTTAAATTTCGTGCGTCGCATTCAGATCGAATTACGGCTGTTGCGCCAGCACGAGCAAGAACTCGAGCTCCAATTAAAGTGGGATTTGGTAGTTCTTAGCGACGATGTTCTTGCGGAACTGATTGCATTTGATCGGAAGAAACAGTACCAGAACCCATGGAGAGCGTTGAGTTTCGATTCAGGTTTGGCAATGGGGAAAGAGACGTTCCCAGAATGGACCCGAGAACGCATTCGCCGAAAACAAACTTTAAAATAGTAGTAAAAAGAAACATGTATTTAACAAAGGATGTGTGGCTGAGTTTCAGAAAAGTAAACGTTCAGACTGTGAATGCACCATCGATAATCATCTTCTCTCGCCATGGCTGGCTCACTCACTCACTCTGCAAGGCAGTCCTGACAGTAGATCTTCAATGTTATTGTATTTCGGAAATCTCCTGCCAATTTTACACAGTCCGGGTAATGCATCACTTTCGTCAGTGGCTTTCGTCTGATTTTCGCTTTCCGCTATCTCCTCGTACCTTGTGCTAAACGCTAGTGTTTTCTATACTGCAGGACCGCAGTGCTCTCCAGACGTCAACCGGAATTTGCCAACGATTTTTTCAGCAGTGTATTAGCACTGGTACTGTAGAGATTGTACATGACATGTTACATTGTAGTGGATGTCTCCCCAGGAGAGTTTCATGTAGTTGGAATGTTGTGTATCATCATTTATTGAACATCATGTAACCAGAGAATCCTGCTCTTTTCCTGAATATATTCAGTGGTACATGTACTGTAAGCCGGCGTGTGCCCCACTCATACAGCTCTATCACTAACTGCAACGTTGCGATTTGACTTCAAGGTCGTCTGTGCTACGTTACACTTGTCCGCACCGCTGCTACCGAAACTTGTGCTGCAGATTGCAACATTTGTATGGATATGGGCAACTCAATGTTTGACGGGATTAAAATTGTCAGCCAGCAGAATGTTTCTTTTTGGCAGCGAATCGATGGCTGCTTCAGCACTCTTATTGTTGGAGGCGAACATGTAATAGCTCCAATGCAAAGCCTGACAATATGTATTATACACGTACCATTCTCAAATCACTGTTGCGAGAATGAGAACAGCTCGGTGAGTAGCTCAAATCCAATGCCGGCAAAAGATGAACTTGGTTGTGAAACATCGGTTTGTGAACCTTAGTTATAACTCAACTCCGTGCATTTACGGAATGATCCATGAATGTATCCTCAAGTCTTTTGCATGGTGTCCCATCCTGCGCTATATCTCCGTACCTCCGCACGGAGTACGTTGTCTTCACTGAGCTGCCACGCTTTTTCCTGCGCTCGACCCGACGGAAGGCCATGAGCCGTGACCTTTTCATTTTCGCTTTAGCGATCCCGAGCTATCTCCAGTTGCTGGCCAAGAACGCTGATTAATCTCTTCGAACAGTGAAACGTCACAATGAAGCCCACGGGACTCGGTTCATTTGCTCTGGTGGCCACGGCGGCCGCACTCTTCGCTACTGCGGATGCTCACGGCAAGATGACTTTGCCTGCCTACCGGCAGATGTCAGAGAAGTACCACAAGGACTCGGGCGCTCTCATTAACATCGGTCTGACTGAGATGCAGATCGCCCCCATTGAAGGTCTTTCGCAGCACAAGCAGAAGGATTTTCCTCCTTCCGCGACGTTCAACCTTCAGAACGGGTGTCGCGGTACTGTGTACGAGGAAGGCAGCGAAGTCACCACCATCCAACCTGGTTCGAATTTTGAAGTGAAGTGGAAGATTGAGGCCCCTCACCCGGGTTTCATGAAATTGAGCATCCTCAAACCGAGCAAGGATGCCAAGGGTGTGATCACGTACAAGAGCTACAAGACTCTGTTGAACATCGAACCGTTCGCTGAGAACGGCGGTGAAGATGGCACGACTGCTAAAATGCCTGCGGACGTAGAGGGTTGTGATAAGCCCGGAGACTGCGTGTTGCAGTTTTACTGGCACTCGGACATTGCCAAGCAGACGTACCCGACGTGTGCTGATATTGTCGTGTCGGGAAGCGGTGGTGGTGGCGGCACTTCGACAACGACTACGAAATCGTCAGACGCCGGCTCTGCCACTGGAAGCAGTGACGGATCGACTCCTTCGTCAAACTCAACCCCGTCGTCAAACTCGACCCCTTCCTCGAATTCTACCCCCTCATCTAACTCGACCCCTTCGCCCAACTCAAATCCCTCGTCAAGCTCAACCCCTTCGTCGAACTCAACCCCATCGTCGAACTCAACCCCGTCGTCCAACTCGACTCCATCGACAAATGGCTCGCCTTCAACGTCTATCACTACGACAGCACCGAGTTCCTTCAACTTTGATTCGTCTGTTGCTGGTGAGGCCGATACCAGCAAGTGCGCTCGTCGTATGCGTCGTCACTAGTTTGCCTTTCGCTTAGTTTTGAATGTTGTGCTGTAAACCTGATCCTTAAACCCAGCAACAAAGTTGTCGTTCGTGTAGTTCGAAGTACCTAAGCTAGGATGTTGTAGTACGGACTTGTGGTGCTTGATATGTACTAGTACACGTACAAGTAGTGTGAGGGACCTACTACAGGTAACCATGCGTTTCTCTCTCTTTTTTGCTGGTGGTATCCCGTCGGTGTTTGTAAGAAGCAAAGGTCAAGCTGATGTGCGCACGTGTCCGACGATTCGTCGGCGAAGAAACGAGATGATTGACAGCATTATTGTGTGTGATTCGCGCTAGCCACCTTGGAGCATCCACCAGAAGGGGACGGCGTTACTACAACCTAATACCGACAAGACGACACGTCTTGCAGCAACATATGGAGGACTTATGACTTAACAAGCGACTTAACAAACAACACAAGATTGATGAATAGAGCCAGTGGCGTAAAATATTCTTGAAGATATTAGTGCAACATTGAAAGTTACCGATTGTAAACGTGAATTTTGCAAATACCTGAGAGCAGCTGTTTCAAAAACAAACATGAACGAAGATACCACCAGAGGCTGCGCCAGCCCTCGTGGTCCTGAAGATAATACAGCGATCCCAGACCCACAGGCAACTGCGAGCGCTGAACCATATGCCCCTCGAAGCCACCGAGCAGCTATTTGCCACCGGCTTTTGCGGTCCCGACTTCAACACCTTTCAGAAATGGAAGAAAAGCTCGAGAAAATGTCGAAGTACTCGCTGAAGATTCTTAATGCGCATGATGAGTTGGCTATGCTAATTTCCCGAGAGAAACAAGAAACAACACGCATCACTACCGCAGCTGGCGTCCCAATTCGCAGCGCAGGCTATATTATGTCTTACCCTATAGCGCTGGAGGAATCCTGCAACGCTTTACTAGACGAAAGTTGAGCCAATATGTATGTTGAGACGAAATTCAATTTTCTTAAGTGGGTACCGTCGCCAAGAGTTCAATGTCAGTCCCAGCAACTTCTCTAGCAACTTTGTTCGCCCTCGTGCTAACCTCAGGCAGTTGTAAAATCATCCACATAATTCGTAACCGCATAATAGCTACGTCGTTTCTCGTTACAGTGGTTCTCGAGAATTGGAAGCTCTTCTTCAGCATTGAGTAAACTTGGGCGATCACTAAGACTCCACATGAACTTCCATCTGGCTGTTTAGGCCCAGTTATCCACGCACTTTTTTCTACCACAGGATCATCTTCATCTGACATGGAATTAGCATGCCAGTCCTTCAGGAATTTTCCCACAACGCTTTTGTACGTCGATTCCATTGACGCTCGATATGAGGTAGAGCACAATGGCTCATAGAAATATGGTGTAATTGTCGGTGTCGTCGTAGCGTACGAAAAGCTGGCGATGATGCCCAATGAATATCGGACAGGTGTACAGGCAGCACAACGCTCTTGTAGCTTGATATTGGAGCTTGTGGCGGCGGAGGGCAACCCAATGTCGGTGCAAACGGACTTAGCACATAGCAACCGCCAATTGATTCAGCAATGCATCGAATTCCGAAATCAAGAACGGTATCGTTCAGCATACAGTCGCGAGCTAGCCTTCCCACCAAATTATCCACCATAACAGCACACTCTCCTCCACTTAACCGATAGATTGAGCTCAAGCAACATCCCTCAAGTGTCTTCACGACATCATCAGCCAATTGTTGATGTTGCGTCGGTACAAAGTGAGGCTTTTTTAACGCCGCGGTTTCCGTTTCTTCATCGAATAGCTCTGGGTGCGAGCGAATATCACCCCAGCTTGTCGACCGGGACCCACTCGACGTCTGCAATCCAAGCCCTGAGCTTCCGCATTATATTATAGTACTGTGACATCCTGTAGACTGCTGCACTGTATCAACATAACAAGCAACACAAGCGGTTAGCAACAAAACAAGCAACACAGCATACTACTAACCTGGTAAAACGTGGCGAACCACCTGGAATAAAAGCGATGACTTCTTCTGTTGTACCTTCAGCGTGCTCTTCTTCAGCATTAAAGAACATTGAATTTGGACATGTTTTCTTCTCAGTTTCCACCACAGCTTTCAACTTGATGACAAGTTTGTGGGGGATCACGAAGTTGAATTCGTAGTCAGCACTTTAAACAAATTCACGTTTGCTCTTAGCGTCACGTGCAGCTATGAATTCGTCGTCCATAATCAAAGGATAGTTTGCGAGGATTTCCCTGACGTGATGAGGATCAACCATGTGACTGGTCCACTCCAACACACGGGGCAGAGAAGGTATGCGTTTGTCTGGAAGCGAGATGGCAGCTAGTTTTCGTGGTTTCGCGCTCTTGTCTATTGTGCCTTGTTTCAGTTTCTTCCGCTGGTTGTGGCGAGGCTTCCGTTGCGGCAATCGAATCACTTCGACTCCAGTAGACATGTCATCTTTTGTGCTTGCAAAGTTTTGCGGTGTTGCGCCTGTGTCAGACTCGTAGGTAATACCTTGGGCAGGCAAAGCTGGTTCAGATGGCGCTTTTTCACTCTCCAATCGTACTGTTTCCGCTGGCGAAGGAATTACGCTACGTTGCTCCATTCCCTTGATCAAATGCATGGTATCAATAAGTTCTGCAGGTGCAATTTCCGATTCAGCATCAGACGAATTTGACCTATCTGTTTCGTCAACTGCTTCGGTAATGCCCGAGACATCAACTCCAGCTCCACTATGTTCACGCAGTCCATTTCGCACGGTTTCCTTCCAGGTGCGAAGAGCAGACAAAAACGCTGGGCTGGACAACCCAGATAAATACTCCATGACTGGCTCAAATACCGCTTTAGCGTAGCAATAGTTTTCCTCAGCAGACAGAACAACTACATTGGCTCGCTCTCGACGGCGGATTTTCACGTAAACAATGCCGCGTTTGGTCTTGTGTCGTTGAATGCTGCGCTTGGGGCTCCTAGAAGTACATTTGTTTCGGTCCTTTATCAGTGTTGCTGTTTGGGTTGCTTCAAATGTTGCTTCTTGGGTTGCTTCAAATGTTGCTTCTTGGGTTGCATCTGTAGCGTCTTGGATTGTTAAGGTCCGCGGTGATTCTTCAACTCTCTCGTTAGGAACGCTAGGTTGCGTTAAACCGTCATGAGTAAATGAGTCGACAGCTACTTTCATCGTGTCTTGAACGTCTACAAGTGAAGAAATGCCTTCAACGAACTTGTTCTCCATGTCGGCCATTGCCAGCATATCCCACCGCAAAGCAATTGTAGACGGCGGTAGATTTTCAAATCGATGGACACACTGGGCAATATACATCAGGCACTGGCATGGCAGGTGGTGGCTACAGTAGAACAGACAGCCACTGGAAGTCATTACAGGTGTACGTATGGCCCCGCGTACAAATTTTCCACTCTCCCAAAACTCCACTGTTCTTCGTGCAAACTGTATCCGCCAAGTACACCACGAAGTAGTCCCATTGGAAACGAACTTTAGCCATGCAATCGTCACTCAGGTGCTTCGATACTCGTACCAGGAATTCCGGAATGCTGTCGGCCTGTCGCGTAGAGGTTGAATGTTTCCTTATATATGCGAGAAGTTGTCGAATTATTGTTGTTTGGTGAGCCATAAGACCGCTGATTGTTGCATCCAGTCGTGGACGTTTACCCAGCAGTAGCTTCACTTGATTCCAATTGGATTCGATCCGGTTTGTTGTGGTGTTTCCCGCAGAAAAGTATTTGCCCCTGATGTAATTTGCCCACATGGAGTCGCAAGTTTTTCAATTTGCTGTGAAATACTGGAGTAGTTGAGGAGACTCCTTTTCGCAAGCTCTTGTAAATGCTTCCAACTCCAAGTTGAACGATCGCTGTGTTTCGCTATAGGTCAAGTTTCATTGAAGCAACATAGTAAGCAACATAGCAAACAACATAGTAAGCAACAAAAGCAGCAACATAATAAGCAACACCTACCAGTAGACGAGCTTAGCAAATGCTGCTTCCATCAAATCTCGTTGTGACACCTTTAAATCGAACTTGGATCGGCGACAAACTTTCCTCCAGTACGTGATGGCATGGAACTGACAAAGAATGATCTTCGTACCAGGGAAGGAAGCCTCTAATACGCGCCATTCGACAAAATCTTTGTCGATAACGACAGTTTCAATCTTACCCCAGGTCGGATTATGCCGCTTGAAGAAGTCAATAATTGTCTCCATGGTTGTAGCCTTCTTATCCAAGGCAAGAAACTCAATAACAGGCACCCTCGTCCTGTAGCTGATGTCACGAGAAGGCTGCCTGAAAAAGTTTAAACAGTGTTAGTCCAGGATAATAGTAACGATAAATAAAACGCCCTACCTAAGTGGTACCCCAAGTTATTGGTACCGTGAGTCCAGTCCATCACTAACGTGTCTCCCCACTGTCCAAAACAGGTATTTTGTACACGTGTTTGAATTGCAATGACACACGTGATGTCCATCTGATCTTGGACAAAAAGCACATCATTGCCTTCCACTTCAGCAAATGAATCCAGCAGTACTTTGACTCTCTCAGTTGTTGAAGCCCCCAATAAGTGCCGCATCATGTTTCGTGTTTGCTGTGGAGTAATTGTCATGTCTGTTTCGTAAAGAGACGTTCACATCAAGTTTCAATTAAAAGTAAATACACATGAACAAGAAGCACTAGTCTGCTACCCACCCAGTTTATCAGAAAGATAGCGATTCACATCAGCTGTGCTTGTCTTCATTTCAGCAAGGAGACCGAGATCTTGACGGACTTGGCGTGACAGAGGCATTGACTTGGCACGACTCAAATATAGTCTTGGTTGTTCGATGGTTGTGTCTGGAAATCTAAGCAACACTGGTCAGAAAATGATTATCATAAATATCATCTCAGAAAAGTTTACTTGTACCTCCTTTTCACGATCAATGCAAACCTTCCATTTTGCAATGCCACCTTTCAAAACCTTCACCACACGAGCAACAAAGCTTGCTTCACACCCCGTATAACGCTGGTCATGACTACGCCGACCTGCACCACGACCTTTCTGTGTGGCGGCGTGACTACACCACAAACGCTTGTAGCTGTGCGAAAAATAATCTGGGATCTTTGCGATGCCATCGTGGGTGCTAAAATATTAAAGCAACATTGACAAACAACATACGATGCAACATACGGAGCAACATTTGAAGCACCATATGAAGCAACATATGAAGCAACAGAACAAACAACATAGTTATCAGTAGTAGTGATCCAACTCACGAAGCAGTCTACATCACCTGTTGAACTTGGCGCACGTTTCGGAGCTACGAATCCGGTAGTGGAGGAAAAAGTTTTGCTCGTATTCCTTGAGCATCGTGTGAAACGCTTCCCATGTATCGAACGTATCCTGTGGAAGTTCAGGCACCAAATTTTCGACTGGGTTGTGGGACTTGAGCAACTTTTTGCGATCTTCCCACGTTTTACTTTTGCGGCGAGAAAGTTTTCGTATCGGAGACCCAGCAAAATCGGCAGAAGTATTGGGCTCACAAGTCCTGCTCCGCCTCGACGAAAGATCCACCTCATCGCTATCTGTATCCACTTCTTCTTGAACTGGTCGAGGTCTCTTTTTCTCAAACGGTATTTCAGCAACGTTGTTTGTAGGATATCGCGGTGGTAAAATAGCCCTCTTCGCCTCTGTAACTCGATTTTCCATAGACTATATTAGCAACAGTAGCAAAAACTCAAACAACACAGCAAGTAACACAGCATACCTTCACGTTTTGTTGCATAATCAAGCGACCTGTCGCTGGTCCTCTCACTCTCCGACAAGTTGTCCAACGTAATGTTGTTTTCACTCTTGCCGACCTCTTTCTCGTATTCCTTCTCGTCTTCACGCGCCTTCTCTTGGATGCTCTTCTCATTCTTCTTCTTCTCTTCATGCGCCTTCTCTTCGATGTTCATATCTTTGTTCTTCTTCTCGTCAAGCGCCTTTTCTTCGATGTTCTTCTCTTCGTTCTTCTTCTCTTCGTTCTTCTTCTCTTCGTTCTTCTTCTCTTCGTTCTTCTTCTCCCCATGCGCCTTCTGCACAGCACTCCCCAAGGTGAAATTGTTGTCAGTAATGTCTGGTGTGTAGTGTTGACGTTAGCCACTACGTTCCCCGTGTCTACAGTATTCTTAGTAACGTTCAGCGCCGCGGCAACACTCCCATCATTGCCTAATCCGTCAATATCATCGTTGCTGGAGCTCAACTCGTTCATACAGACCTCTTCAGCACCGTCCACGGCCTCTCTTTCTTGTGTAGCTACCTCGAAAGCTCCACCATTTGCGTCGTCGATTAGTACACCACCATTTTCTTCTTGGGGCGCTTCGTTATCCCTGGAGCCGGGCTCAGCTTCCTGAACAGAGTCTAACGATCCATCCGATCCATCAATGTAGTCTTCGTCATTTAGATTGTCCTTTGTGATGCCTTGGTTAGCCACCAGATAGTCAATGCGCCCCCGAGGGTGCGAACTGGCACGACGTTCTGTAACCAAGAATTAGCACTTATACTACTATTGACTGGTGTTGCTGTAGCTTACCTGCATTACCCACATTGTCCGCCTGTGGCTTCTTCTTTCCCTTCATATTAGGTATGACTTGGGTCTGTTGCTGCTTGTACAGCTTCCCCATGGCAGCGCCAGACGTGCGATCCTTCTCCCTTCCTCGGGTTATGGAGAAAATGGGAGGCAGTCCCTCGTCGTACTTAAGAACAACCGACAAATTTGAATTTCAAATATTTTGAATGAATAGCTTACCAGCAAAATTTACATGAATAGCTTACCCAGCAACATAAATCACTTGTGTCGAGCCTTCGTAAGACAGTCAGACGACAAAGAAACGGTGAGTTGTGATTCGTCAAAAGGCCAAACACAGCTTAGACGCTGAAGTACAAGCAGACGCAGTGAACGAAGTTACAAGTAAGTGCGTTTAGTCTTCCTTCCTCTTCTTCCTAGGTCTGTACTCTAATGTGTGCGTTTTGGTTGTTTGTGTGTGCTGCTTGATGAGCTAGACGAAGCATAGTTATGACTTTCAACTGCGTGGTAGGTGGGAACCGGTTGAAAAGCTGAGCGGCAGGCTGATGACACCGGTGACGCAGAGCATTGCCGCCTGCTGCTCAGTCATTGAGGAGGAAGGTAAAGCACCGGTATCTCTCTCAATTGCAGCTCCATCATCATGCGCCATTCTGAGTACGTTTGACGCTTTTTTCGTGCCGCCAGGTCATGCGTTGATACTGACTTGTATGGGGACTGGCCTTCGACTTCGTTCCCGAACCACCACAGGTACCAACGTGCAGTACATCTGTGCTCGGAAACTCAAAGATTTCTGGAAGTGTGTGCAGTTTGCCATCACTTGGCCAAAAGTGAATAATAGTTGTCGGTGAATAACTCTGAGGACAGACCGCATCCGAGCGTGGCTAACGGTCTACGCATTGTATCCTTGAACTGCTGCTGCGTTATACCAGTCCCGTAAATCCCTTTTGTTCCCGTAGCTTAGCAAATCGAGGGGCCAAAGACTCAGGAAGAGCACAAACTGTAGCCTGAACTTGAGTACATACTGACTATTATACCACCATGAGAACACATTGACATTTAGACCACCATTATCATCAAAGAATCGCTCGCCGTCGGGCTGTGTAGCACGAATCCATGCTGCGATACCACTGATATCGATACACGGTCTGAGTTCGAGAAGAAGTACACGGGTTTCTCACATTCTCAGCACTAAGTACTCGCTCATCGTGGGCGAGTGGGTTAGCACGGGATAAAGTAAGCTCTGTGTTGCTGTTACGATGTGAAGCATCTCGAGTCAAGGCAGCGTTGGTGGCTGGTGGGGCTTTAGAAGACGAGTGGCGGAGGATTTTTTTAAGTACCACAAGAAAACTCTTTTGGCCAATGACAAAGAAGTACGACACCGTGTCGTACTTTTGGCTCAACAAAAGTTGTGATTGAGATAATGTATATAACCCTAAGTATGCGAATAGTAAAAACAAGACAAACGAAAGATAATCAGTTCTCGTTGATGGCCAAAAGTAAGACCTAGTGTCGGACGCACACTGCCAAAACACAAGATTTGTCTTACGAAAACGCATGAATCACTTGTGTCGAGCCTTCGTAAGACAGTCAGACGACAAAGAAACGGTGAGTTGTGATTCGTCAAAAGGCCAAACACAGCTTAGACGCTGAAGTACAAGCAGACGCAGTGAACGAAGTTACAAGTAAGTGCGTTTAGTCTTCCTTCCTCTTCTTCCTAGGTCTGTACTCTAATGTGTGCGTTTTGGTTGTTTGTGTGTGCTGCTTGATGAGCTAGACGAAGCATAGTTATGACTTTCAACTGCGTGGTAGGTGGGAACCGGTTGAAAAGCTGAGCGGCAGGCTGATGACACCGGTGACGCAGAGCATTGCCGCCTGCTGCTCAGTCATTGAGGAGGAAGGTAAAGCACCGGTATCTCTCTCAATTGCAGCTCCATCATCATGCGCCATTCTGAGTACGTTTGACGCTTTTTCGTGCCGCCAGGTCATGCGTTGATACTGACTTGTATGGGGACTGGCCTTCGACTTCGTTCCCGAACCACCACAGGTACCAACGTGCAGTACATCTGTGCTCGGAAACTCAAAGATTTCTGGAAGTGTGTGCAGTTTGCCATCACTTGGCCAAAAGTGAATAATAGTTGTCGGTGAATAACTCTGAGGACAGACCGCATCCGAGCGTGGCTAACGGTCTACGCATTGTATCCTTGAACTGCTGCTGCGTTATACCAGTCCCGTAAATCCCTTTTGTTCCCGTAGCTTAGCAAATCGAGGGGCCAAAGACTCAGGAAGAGCACAAACTGTAGCCTGAACTTGAGTACATACTGACTATTATACCACCATGAGAACACATTGACATTTAGACCACCATTATCATCAAAGAATCGCTCGCCGTCGGGCTGTGTAGCACGAATCCATGCTGCGATACCACTGATATCGATACACGGTCTGAGTTCGAGAAGAAGTACACGGGTTTCTCACATTCTCAGCACTAAGTACTCGCTCATCGTGGGCGAGTGGGTTAGCACGGGATAAAGTAAGCTCTGTGTTGCTGTTACGATGTGAAGCATCTCGAGTCAAGGCAGCGTTGGTGGCTGGTGGGGCTTTAGAAGACGAGTGGCGGAGGATTTTTTTAAGTACCACAAGAAAACTCTTTTTGGCCAATGACAAAGAAGTACGACACCGTGTCGTACTTTTGGCTCAACAAAAGTTGTGATTGAGATAATGTATATAACCCTAAGTATGCGAATAGTAAAAACAAGACAAACGAAAGATAATCAGTTCTCGTTGATGGCCAAAAGTAAGACCTAGTGTCGGACGCACACTGCCAAAACACAAGATTTGTCTTACGAAAACGCATGAATCACTTGTGTCGAGCCTTCGTAAGACAGTCAGACGACAAAGAAACGGTGAGTTGTGATTCGTCAAAAGGCCAAACACAGCTTAGACGCTGAAGTACAAGCAGACGCAGTGAACGAAGTTACAAGTAAGTGCGTTTAGTCTTCCTTCCTCTTCTTCCTAGGTCTGTACTCTAATGTGTGCGTTTTGGTTGTTTGTGTGTGCTGCTTGATGAGCTAGACGAAGCATAGTTATGACTTTCAACTGCGTGGTAGGTGGGAACCGGTTGAAAAGCTGAGCGGCAGGCTGATGACACCGGTGACGCAGAGCATTGCCGCCTGCTGCTCAGTCATTGAGGAGGAAGGTAAAGCACCGGTATCTCTCTCAATTGCAGCTCCATCATCATGCGCCATTCTGAGTACGTTTGACGCTTTTTCGTGCCGCCAGGTCATGCGTTGATACTGACTTGTATGGGGACTGGCCTTCGACTTCGTTCCCGAACCACCACAGGTACCAACGTGCAGTACATCTGTGCTCGGAAACTCAAAGATTTCTGGAAGTGTGTGCAGTTTGCCATCACTTGGCCAAAAGTGAATAATAGTTGTCGGTGAATAACTCTGAGGACAGACCGCATCCGAGCGTGGCTAACGGTCTACGCATTGTATCCTTGAACTGCTGCTGCGTTATACCAGTCCCGTAAATCCTTTTGTTCCCGTAGCTTAGCAAATCGAGGGGCCAAAGACTCAGGAAGAGCACAAACTGTAGCCTGAACTTGAGTACATACTGACTATTATACCACCATGAGAACACATTGACATTTAGACCACCATTATCATCAAAGAATCGCTCGCCGTCGGGCTGTGTAGCACGAATCCATGCTGCGATACCACTGATATCGATACACGGTCTGAGTTCGAGAAGAAGTACACGGGTTTCTCACATTCTCAGCACTAAGTACTCGCTCATCGTGGGCGAGTGGGTTAGCACGGGATAAAGTAAGCTCTGTGTTGCTGTTACGATGTGAAGCATCTCGAGTCAAGGCAGCGTTGGTGGCTGGTGGGGCTTTAGAAGACGAGTGGCGGAGGATTTTTAAGTACCACAAGAAAACTCTTTTGGCCAATGACAAAGAAGTACGACACCGTGTCGTACTTTTGGCTCAACAAAAGTTGTGATTGAGATAATGTATATAACCCTAAGTATGCGAATAGTAAAACAAGACAAACGAAAGATAATCAGTTCTCGTTGATGGCCAAAAGTAAGACCTAGTGTCGGACGCACACTGCCAAAACACAAGATTTGTCTTACGAAAACGCATGAATCACTTGTGTCGAGCCTTCGTAAGACAGTCAGACGACAAAGAAACGGTGAGTTGTGATTCGTCAAAAGGCCAAACACAGCTTAGACGCTGAAGTACAAGCAGACGCAGTGAACGAAGTTACAAGTAAGTGCGTTTAGTCTTCCTTCCTCTTCTTCCTAGGTCTGTACTCTAATGTGTGCGTTTTGGTTGTTTGTGTGTGCTGCTTGATGAGCTAGACGAAGCATAGTTATGACTTTCAACTGCGTGGTAGGTGGGAACCGGTTGAAAAGCTGAGCGGCAGGCTGATGACACCGGTGACGCAGAGCATTGCCGCCTGCTGCTCAGTCATTGAGGAGGAAGGTAAAGCACCGGTATCTCTCTCAATTGCAGCTCCATCATCATGCGCCATTCTGAGTACGTTTGACGCTTTTTTCGTGCCGCCAGGTCATGCGTTGATACTGACTTGTATGGGGACTGGCCTTCGACTTCGTTCCCGAACCACCACAGGTACCAACGTGCAGTACATCTGTGCTCGGAAACTCAAAGATTTCTGGAAGTGTGTGCAGTTTGCCATCACTTGGCCAAAAGTGAATAATAGTTGTCGGTGAATAACTCTGAGGACAGACCGCATCCGAGCGTGGCTAACGGTCTACGCATTGTATCCTTGAACTGCTGCTGCGTTATACCAGTCCCGTAAATCCCTTTTTGTTCCCGTAGCTTAGCAAATCGAGGGGCCAAAGACTCAGGAAGAGCACAAACTGTAGCCTGAACTTGAGTACATACTGACTATTATACCACCATGAGAACACATTGACATTTAGACCACCATTATCATCAAAGAATCGCTCGCCGTCGGGCTGTGTAGCACGAATCCATGCTGCGATACCACTGATATCGATACACGGTCTGAGTTCGAGAAGAAGTACACGGGTTTCTCACATTCTCAGCACTAAGTACTCGCTCATCGTGGGCGAGTGGGTTAGCACGGGATAAAGTAAGCTCTGTGTTGCTGTTACGATGTGAAGCATCTCGAGTCAAGGCAGCGTTGGTGGCTGGTGGGGCTTTAGAAGACGAGTGGCGGAGGATTTTTTTAAGTACCACAAGAAAACTCTGTTTGGCCAATGACAAAGAAGTACGACACCGTGTCGTACTTTTGGCTCAACAAAAGTTGTGATTGAGATAATGTATATAACCCTAAGTATGCGAATAGTAAAAACAAGACAAACGAAAGATAATCAGTTCTCGTTGATGGCCAAAAGTAAGACCTAGTGTCGGACGCACACTGCCAAAACACAAGATTTGTCTTACGAAAACGCATGAATCACTTGTGTCGAGCCTTCGTAAGACAGTCAGACGACAAAGAAACGGTGAGTTGTGATTCGTCAAAAGGCCAAACACAGCTTAGACGCTGAAGTACAAGCAGACGCAGTGAACGAAGTTACAAGTAAGTGCGTTTAGTCTTCCTTCCTCTTCTTCCTAGGTCTGTACTCTAATGTGTGCGTTTTGGTTGTTTGTGTGTGCTGCTTGATGAGCTAGACGAAGCATAGTTATGACTTTCAACTGCGTGGTAGGTGGGAACCGGTTGAAAAGCTGAGCGGCAGGCTGATGACACCGGTGACGCAGAGCATTGCCGCCTGCTGCTCAGTCATTGAGGAGGAAGGTAAAGCACCGGTATCTCTCTCAATTGCAGCTCCATCATCATGCGCCATTCTGAGTACGTTTGACGCTTTTTCGTGCCGCCAGGTCATGCGTTGATACTGACTTGTATGGGGACTGGCCTTCGACTTCGTTCCCGAACCACCACAGGTACCAACGTGCAGTACATCTGTGCTCGGAAACTCAAAGATTTCTGGAAGTGTGTGCAGTTTGCCATCACTTGGCCAAAAGTGAATAATAGTTGTCGGTGAATAACTCTGAGGACAGACCGCATCCGAGCGTGGCTAACGGTCTACGCATTGTATCCTTGAACTGCTGCTGCGTTATACCAGTCCCGTAAATCCCTTTTTGTTCCCGTAGCTTAGCAAATCGAGGGGCCAAAGACTCAGGAAGAGCACAAACTGTAGCCTGAACTTGAGTACATACTGACTATTATACCACCATGAGAACACATTGACATTTAGACCACCATTATCATCAAAGAATCGCTCGCCGTCGGGCTGTGTAGCACGAATCCATGCTGCGATACCACTGATATCGATACACGGTCTGAGTTCGAGAAGAAGTACACGGGTTTCTCACATTCTCAGCACTAAGTACTCGCTCATCGTGGGCGAGTGGGTTAGCACGGGATAAAGTAAGCTCTGTGTTGCTGTTACGATGTGAAGCATCTCGAGTCAAGGCAGCGTTGGTGGCTGGTGGGGCTTTAGAAGACGAGTGGCGGAGGATTTTTTTAAGTACCACAAGAAAACTCTTTTTGGCCAATGACAAAGAAGTACGACACCGTGTCGTACTTTTGGCTCAACAAAAGTTGTGATTGAGATAATGTATATAACCCTAAGTATGCGAATAGTAAAAACAAGACAAACGAAAGATAATCAGTTCTCGTTGATGGCCAAAAGTAAGACCTAGTGTCGGACGCACACTGCCAAAACACAAGATTTGTCTTACGAAAACGCATGAATCTGCTTTGCGTTGCTCTTAGTGATGTATCGTCTAGTTGTAATTAGGTTGTAGTAATGACTCCCACCAGAAGGTGAGGCGCTTGTCAGGTTGAGCCACTCAGTACAGTAATTCCGTGCAACATTACAGATCCCGAGAAACACCTGCTCAAATAATCACGAAAAACAGCTCGCCACTCATAAAGATAAGCAAGTTTAATACATTGTTAACTCGCAGGCTACTGGACCCCTCCGCTTCTGGCCGGATTTCAAATAGCTTCGTATTAGTAGTTTAGTTAGCGTCAGCTATAGTTATCCCGCTCATCGAGAAGACACTATAACACGACCAAGTCAAACATTGTTTCTATATATCCTGATGAAATCTGTTCTTTGCAACTTTTACTTGTATCGTGATCACATTAGAAACCAGAGGTTCCGACCGGCTCAGCTCGCTAATCGCCAGGTTCCTGTTCACAATCTGCCGGGCTCCAATTGCCGGATGTCCTCTTCATGGCTCCGCCTCGCTTTTCCATGCATCGGATCCACCGGAAGCGTCTTGACCTGAAGTCCCTCGCTCAGCAGCTATCGCTTGATCTCTCCTTTCATTTTTACTTTTGGCGTGCTACAGCTATCTCTTCAGATTAACCCCGAACAGTAAAACGACTCCATGCAGCCTACTGGAATTGCCTTGGTAGCCACCGCTGCCGCTTTGTTCACGACCGCCGACGCCCACGGCCAGATGCTGGTGCCCGACTACCGTCAAATCTCTGCCAAGTTCCGAAAGGATTCAGGTGCCCTCTCTCAGGCTGGGGACCAGGAGCTGCAGTACGCGCCTGTCGAGAACCTGTCAGGTCGCTCGCAAAAGGACTTCCCAGAGGCTGCGACGTTCAACCTCATGAACGGATGTCGCGGCACTGTGTACGAGGAAGGCAACAACGTCACCACATTGAAAGCGGGTGCTGACTTCGATGTCAAGTGGATCATCCAGGCACCCCACCCCGGAACGATGAAGTTGAGCATTGCCCTTTCGCCAACAACGGCGGGGAGGACGGTACCACTGCCACGATGCCCACGGACGTGACCGGGTGCGACAGTGCCGGCGACTGCGCGTTGCAGTTCTACTGGCACTCGGACATTGCCAACCAGACCTACCCTACCTGTGCGGATATCATTGTGTCGGGTGGTAGCGGCGGCACCTCGGCTACTACTAAGGTCACCACTGCTCCGACGGCTGCGTCTTCGGAGACTTCCGCTGCTGGTAGCGAGGAATCTGCGGCCAGCAGTACCCAGATGACACCGTCAACGAACACGACCCCCTCGACAGAGGAATCGACCGGCGGTAGTACTGCACAGACTACGCCTTCATCAAACACGACACCATCGACAGAGGAATCGACCGACGGCAGTACTGCACAGACTACGCCTTCAAATATGACCCCGTCGACGAACACTACCCCGACGGCGACTACTGCAACCCCTAAGGCCACCACTGCGCCATCTACGACTGCAACCAGCATTTCAACTACCGATTCGTCAGTCGCTGGTGACTCGGATACAAACAAGTGCTCACGCCGCATGCGTCGCTACTAGATGAAACAGTCGAGAGGACGAAGAAGTCCATCAATGTAAGGCTTTAGATGTTCTGTATCGTCCGGTTGATACGTAGTCAAGTTTAACGTAAACGTACAACCATGGTTGCCATTTTCTCCTGCTTTTTTTAGTTAGGTAAGGGTCTGTTGGCCTGGTCAGGAGGGAGAACCAGGCTCGAATCCACGCGTGTTGGGGGGTGACATCAAGTCTTGCGTGATAGAGACGCTCTTTTAGAGAGTCGTGTCCAGGTGGTTTGTGAGAACTTGGGTGAGGTGGGATCAGATGAACGTCGTGAACAGCGAAGCAGCGACCACCAAGGTGCGTTAATCAATGTCAAGTTGGACACCACCGGCAGAACATGTGCTCATTTATAAATCAACTCGGCATCCGCTGTCTTTGGAGGTGTTGGCCACACTCATAAGTGGCTGCGCTGGCATGGAGGAAACTCACGTACCCAGTTCGCAAGTATCCTCAGTGGCGAGTTGTTATGACTCACTGCTCATGAGATACAGTTATTGTAGCCGACATTGAACATCGGACCAGAATCTAGGGGAGCATAACAGGTACTAAATCTAAGAAAACCTATAGCAGCATTTAGATATAGGGTGCAATCGTGTGTTTGATTTTGTGCTTATTTTCAGCCAATTCCGTGTTGTTTTGAAGCTACCGGTGCTTCAAAATGGCCACTCAAAACGCTCTAATATTCGGGGGAAAGGCGCACCAATTGACGAGAAGAACATGTGGTTGCAACGAAGAAGCTATGTTGCCACGTCTCATCTCGTGTTTGCAATTGGAACTTGAACGTGTGCCAGAGGGATTGTAAATCAATTTATAAAGAATTTAACAGCAGGCTTTGTACGAATATTAAGTATTCTAACAGCAGGCTTTGTACGAATATTAAGTTATAAAGGTAATTGTTAACATGTCAGTTAATCATGATAGAGCTTACGGACCTCAAAGTTGGTGTCGGGATTCCGCTTTTTTTCGTCGACCACGCTTGCTACGGTACTGGGGGCACACCCCAAGCAATCCGCAACCAGTTGGCGTGTCCTGGTACCTTTCAAAAGTTTCTGCGCCTTCAGGGTTTTGAAATACTCGTAGCAGTTCACAATCATCACCTTCTCTCCCGAAGAATACTCGTGCTTGGTCGCCATTTTGAAGTCGGCGAGGAGCGTAGTTTTCCCTATTAAGGTAACTGTCGTCTTCACAAGACGCTAAGATATATATAGAGCGCTTTTGTGCCCAAAACAGAGCAGTATTAGTCTAGTTACAATTAATTATGTGGATGTTAGAATTCCTGGTCCGATGTTCAATGTCGGCTACAATACCGCTGAGAAACTGGCGGATGCAATCATCAAATACATCGTCCAAAGCGATAGGAGTAACTTATCATTTTAAAGAGGGGGATTTCAAATTTGATGTACATACACATGACACCTCTGAAAATCAGTTTTCTGCACGGAAATTATACACTCTCGCAGTTGAAAAGTTGACGATCCGCCAGTTTCTCAGCGGTATCTGTAACAGGGAATAACTTATACATACAAGCACCAAGAACAGCGTAAAAGCCTGTCATGAGATTTCTATCAAGAAGATTTGTATGGTCTTGTACAGCTGGAACCAAGGACATCAACGACGCGTGCCAGACGGATTATAATCTACCGACAAGTGTGTGCGATCTCAGTCACGTTCCATTCGTTGGCCGTCTTGCTGTTCGACTTGGTGCCATTGCCCTCACTCCTCAATTCGCATCCAGGGCAGCTCGTCGAACAGCACAGACATGCCGTCAACTACTCTCACGTCGATCGCAGCCGTTGCTCTCCTCTTCGCTGGAGTGGAAGGCCACGGCCTAATGACTTTCCCGACGAACCGGGCGATGTCGGAGAAATTCCACAAGGACTCGGGTGCTCTCATTAACATCGGTTTGAACGAGATGCAGATCGCCCCTATCGAGGGCCTCTCGCAGCACAAGCAGAAGGACTTCCCGCCGTCCCCGACATTCAACCTCCTGAATGGATGCCGTGGCACCACTTACGAGGAAGGCAGCAACGTTACCACGCTTCAACCAGGCAAGGACTTCGACGTCAAATGGAGGATTGATGCCCCCCACCCCGGCTTCATGAAGCTCAGTATTCTCAAGCCCAGTGAGGACGCCAAGGGCGTGATCACTTACAAGAGCTACAAGACTCTGTTAAACATTGAGCCGTTTGCTGAGCACGGAGGTGAAGGAAGTACCACCGCCAAGATGCCCGCTAACGTTGAGGGGTGCGAGAAGGCCGGTGATTGTGTGCTGCAGTTTTACTGGCACTCCGACATCGCCGACCAGACGTACCCGACTTGCGCCGACATCATCGTACCTGGTAGCGGTGCCGGTACTGGTACTTCGACTACGCCGTCCGCCCCTGCTGCTGCTGATAACTCGGAGGAAGGAATTGGCAAGACTGCTACCACACCTGCCCCCGCTGCCCCCGAGGCTACTACACCTGCCCCCGCTGCCCCCAAGGCTACAACTCCTGCTCCGACGACCCCGAAGCCTACTACGGCCGCCCCTAAGGCTGTCACCCCTGCTACTAAGGGCGGCCAGAGCGACGAAGTCGCAGGTGAGGCCGAAGGTGCCGGTAAATGCTCTCGACGCATGCGTCGCAACTAGAAAGTCGTACTAAAACGTAGTAGATGTCTAGTGTCGTTGAAAAATACAGTGTAACTTGGTGGCATGCACCTTCGTCTTGAAAACTGAAGCAAGGACTTGGTGGTCGAGCGGATCCGTTACAAAGTCCCATGCCACGTCACACGAATGCCGCTTCGCCGGCCAATGGCGGGCTAATGGTACCTGCAACGCTCATCACTTGGTTCTTACCACTTGCACTGTGTGAGTCCTGGCTGATGTTGTCCGGTGCTTTTCCTTTTTAGTGAAGAGACGTTGAGGATCTTGACCACACATGAGAAGCTGCAACCCAAGCATTAACTGAAGAAGTCAAGTTTTGTCCGATCGCACGGTCGCGAGAGACTTTCAAGACACTTTTGACGTCCGTTTCGGGCTCCGGTCCCATGACACTGGAGCTGTCGTGCCTTGCACCACAATGTACCCCATGGACTCTCATTCCCTCTTTTTACCTCAAGTGCCAACGTCTACGACAGGATCAAGACGTACTAATAGAGCTCTACTCCTCCAGCTTTTAAGATGATGCTCTTCCGGTCAAAACTTTGCGTTGGTGCGCTCGCACTTGCGTTGGTATCAATGCAACAAGCTGGTGTAGATGCGTGCACGGCCATCGCAGTAACGAGGGGTGCGAGTGCAGACAACTCTACGCTGATCGCTCACACGGACGACGCCGGCGGGGGTGCGGCGGATCTTCGTCTCGTTCGCGTTCCAGCCCAAGATCATGACCAAGGTAGCAAGCGCGCTGTCTACAACTTCAACGGTGGATATCCTAGAGTGGTGACGCCAGATCGTGGAGTTCACTACCAGCCAGTGTTCGACCCAGCCATTGAGAAGACTCAGGCGTATTCAACCCCTTTGGGGTACATTCCACAAGTGGATCACACCTACGCGTATTTCGACCAGGACTACGGGATGATGAACGAAGCGCAGCTCAGTATCGGCGAAAGCACGTGCGGTGCTAAGACTGTCGGCTGGCCGTTGGATGTTCCTGGAGGTAAGAACCTCTTCGGCATTGCGGAGCTCACGAAAGTCGCACTGGAGCGGTGCGCCACGGCACGCTGCGCCGTCGATACCATGGGGACACTTGCTGAAAAGTACGGATTTTACAGCGAGGACAGTGGGGATATGGCGAAACCGGACTACGGTGACTCGGCTGAGGCGCTTGTGATCGGCGACAAGTTTGGAGAGGTGTGGGTTTTCCACATTATGACCGGCAAAGACCATGCCGGCGCTGTGTGGGCAGCTCAACGCGTACCTGACGGCCACGTGACAGTCATCGCGAACGGCTTCACGATCCGGGAGATCGACTTAAGCCAGCCTGACTGGTTCATGGCTTCGGCGAATGTACTAACGCTGGCGGAGGAGCAGGGCTGGTGGGATCCGAAGGGGGACAAGCCCTTTGACTTCACTGCCGCGTACGGTTTCGCTGATAAAGATGCCATCGGCCCGCTTTACACCGGCCGTCGTGTCTGGCGCGTATTTGATGTTCTCGCTCCCTCACTTCAGCTTGATGCTCGCCTCGGCAGCTTTTCGCAGTACGCCACGTACTCGTTTTCTGTCAAACCTGACCGTCAAGTGGAGACTTTCCAGATCATGGATCTACTTCGAGATCACTACGAAGGCACGCGCTACGACATGACCAAGGGTTTAGCTGCTGGTCCGTTCGGAAATCCTGTGCGGTGGTCGGGCAGCCCTGGAGGTGTCATTGGCGGTTGGGAACGCCCAATCTCCATGTACCGCACACTGTTCGCCTTCGTTCTCCAGAGCCGAAGCCACAAGGGACCGGATGCCGTCGGTGGTGTCGCATGGTACGCACAGGGTGCCCCGCACGGCTCGGTGTTCGTGCCGTTCTCCTGCGCACAAGAATCTATCCCAGAATCGTATCTAGTAGGCCTTCAGAGCAAGTTTCATCCTCAATCTGCTTGGTGGGCCTTCAACTTCGTGAATAACTGGAGCTTGTTGCGTTTCAACTCGATGAGCGTCGATATCCGAGGCAAGATTGATTCGCTACAGAAACTCGCCTTCTCCCTGCGCAGATCGATGGAGCAAGAGGTACACAAAGAGCGACACTCAAATGACGTGACGGAGGATGAGCTTGTGGAGCGTTTTCAGGCTCAAAGTAACGAGTTCGCAGAGCAGGTGGTGGCCCAGTGGTGGGAGCTGGCATGGACGCTGGTTGCCAAGTTCAGCGACGGCTACATGACAACCGGTGAGGCACCAGAGCAGCAGGCGTCGATTGGATACCCAGCTTGGTGGCTGCAAGCCAGTGAGTTCGCGAAGTGGCCCGGCGATACGTTCAAGCCCAAGAACAGCATGCGCAAGCAGCTCGTCGGCGTAGACAGTGTCACTGCTCAAGGTTTCGTTCGTCAAGCAGCTAGGGCTAACAACGTCGAGACCGACAACCCAAGCTATCCCATTGCCATTGCCTGGGTTATCATGGGCGCGGTGCTTGGTGCTGGAATGGTCGCGTTCGCCAAGAAACAGAGTCGTCGTGCTGGCTACGATGTGGTGGCGTAAGAACTTGTCCTCGCAGATATCCCCTTGAGACGTTATAAAAGCGCATTGCGTTAGCTACAGGAAGGAGGAAACCTTCGTGAGGATAATAGATCAACTTCGTACGTACCACTTTTCATCTCAAATTGTATGCAGAACGCACAGTCGAAGGGCACCAGCATCACCCTCATCTCTGTGGATATTCTACAGGCTGCTATCTCCGTACCGGATGATAAGTGACGTTGATAACATTTTGAACAAACTTGGAGTCAGTAGGAACGCTTTGATAAATGATCGTTGAGAAATACCCTACAGCTACAAACCGTCGACCAACAACATTAACAAGGTCCGCTCAATTCTCCAGCACAAATTGCCAGAGTTCCTCTAAAGAAGAAGCAAGTGCTACCGACAATGAACTTGGAGTGTGGGGGAATTTAAACTCCCAGTCTCGCCTCTTTCTCAAAGGGATGTATCCTCCGTGTAATTCGGTTCTATTGCCAGAGGAACAGAAACCTCTTCGGCTACTCCAACCTCGAAAACTATCGAGTAAGTAAAGAACAGTACCGGTTACTCAAGAAGTCGCTGCAAGTAATTTATAGAAAAAAAAACTCAACGATGAGTCATCGTGTCGCTGCTTGTCACCGGAAGGCGGTGGGGCTCCGTACGGCAAGGACGGCATGGAGGACCGCCGTCGTCTTGTATTTACTCAACGGCCTGGGTAAGCACGTACGCGTCCCCGATGGCGTCTTTCGGGTCGAAAGGCGCCGTCGAAATTCGACATTAGGCCAGAGCCACTGTGAGCAGTACGATGCCTAATGGCCATTTGGCCCTTCTCTAGGGGGTTATGAAGGTTGCTCGTTCCCCCCAGTGGCGACGAACGGATTCGAGCAAGCGGGTGGATGGCATATGTACCTCCCTCCAGTGAAGCCTCAGCTGCGTCAATGCTGACGGGATGAGAGCACGACGCCAAACTGACCAACCCAATGACCATTATCGGAGCCCTTCAAGAAGAACCTGATATAGTGTACCGCAATACCGGTACCATTGTGTGGATGGAAAGGACAGCTGCTCCTCTCCTCTGCCTACTACACTAATACCGACTCTCCAAACGTATGTATTATAACAGTTGATCAAAATTAAAAAGAGACTACATCACTACTAAATACTTCAATAACCCAATTCCACATTTTCCACTGAAATCACTTCTGAAAGGCTCTTTGAAACATGATGTTTTCGATTGGAACATCAGTAAGGGCTGTAAAGCGCGCGCAAGGTGCTGGCAACACACTGCGGACCAGTCACCTCTCTGATCATCTTCAGCCTCGGCGTGCCATTCGCCAACTCGCCAAGATCCATCAACGCTCAATGCCAATGCAGGAGACCCGCCCAGAGGTGGCCGCCTACTTCGAGAAGCTGCTGCAGTCGCGACTGCACAGTCCGCCGATCCGCTGCGGCTCAGCCGGTGACAAGGGCAAAGCCATCTTCGCCGGTCGCGGTCTGAAAGCGGGCGAGCCCATTTGGACCGAAGCGCCGTTCGTAGCTATGCAGCACGAGGACAACAAGGAGTTTGTGGACTGCTGCGACAATTGCTTCGTGCCACTGATCGACAGTAAAGCGTGCTGGGCGCGCGTGGTGGCCAACAGCTCGGAAGTGGAGGGCGAAGCTGCCCCGGCCGATGAAGCTGCAGCCAGTGACGTCGACTTTGAAGCGGCCATCGCGTTTTTGCAGAAAGAAGGAGGAAAAAGCCCCGAAGAAAGCTATTTCTCAGTGTTTAAACTGGCGGAGAACCAGGTGAAATGCACATGTGGAGCACTGTACTGCTCGGACAATTGCAAACAGATCGCCTACGCGCAACACCACGCGATATTGTGTCCGCATTCGGAAGAGAGGGACAATGCAATTGGAACGTTCCTGAACCACACACTTGTTACCAACGAGATCTTCCAATTAGCAGCTAAAGTCGTGGCCAAGATCTTGTTGCTCTTTGTTGCTACACAGGACATGGCACAGGCGAGACAACCAGTTGATATGTTCTGTAAATTGCCCTGGTGGGAGGTTATCACGTCGGAAGACGACCTGGAAGAGGGAGAGACGCTCGAGGAATACAGAGACAAGTTCCGCTCGCTCATCTCGCAGACGTTCGAGTACTTTATCAACGGAGTCAAGGAGAACCTTGCACATTTAGAAGCGCAGGGAGAACTTAATGGACTGTCGACTGACGCGGTCTTGGCCTCGTGCGAGGAAGTCCTGAACGTCGACTTCTTCAGCTGCGTAGTGGGGATGTTCGAGATGAACAACATTAGTATGGAGATCGATCACCCGTTCCACGCCTTGGGCGAGGCACTGAGTGAGGCCAGCCCCGAAGACAAGAAGGAAATGCCCCCGGTGCTGTCTCGTGTCAAGGCGGCGCTGGAGAAGTTCGCGGAGGAACACAAGCACCAGCTCTGCGACTGTGAAGCGGATAACGACAATGAACATGAGCACGGAGAGGAGGAATGCTACGCGCTGGACGAGGATTTCGTCGGTGTGGAAGGAACGGCGCTGTTCTCCGGCATTTGCACGATGAATCACAGCTGCGACCCTAACTGCACTGTGCTGTACACGAAGGACGGGGCTGCTCATGTCTTCGCGGTGCAAGACATTGCGGTAAGTATTGGTGTATTAGTTTTCGAAGAGAATGATACTAACTAGGCTGTTGTTTGCAGGAGGGTGAGGAACTCTGCATCTCGTACATTGATGTCGACCAGGATGTGAACGAACGCGAGGAATGTCTTCGGTAAGTTCTTCGTTCAACTGTTGTATTTTTTTTCAAGGAGGAAAACGTCGACTAATTGGTGATCCTTCTGTCTATTGGCGTCGGTGCCCGACCAAGCAGGGAGTACCAGTTTGTTTGCCATTGCGCGCGGTGCGAAGAGGAGCGGAAGGCATAGAGATTTTGCAAAATATGAGCGGAGGAGGTGGCCTCGACTGGCCGACCGCTTGTATTGCAAAGCTCGTGCCGGTCGTACGTCTCTCCGCCGCATAAGTCCCTTCCTGTCTCCATTTCCGCTTTGGCGTGGACGCGTACAGTATGCCTGTTTGTGCCGTCTTTCATGATGACAATAAAAAGTTCCCGGACACCAAGGCAGTCTAATGACCCATAAAATTAAAAGTTCGTTTGAAAGGTTTGCCGTCTCGGTGTCGTGCCACGCACGCAAGACTTGGGATCGTTCGTGAAGCTTCGGGCAACGCGTAGTAAACCATCTCGCCTAACAACCGCCGCTTCAGTTCCAGACTGGAAGGTCGCGAATCCTACGCGAAGTCCTGCAACCCGAAGCTGTTCACTTCATGCAGTGACGCAGCGATGACTCACTTTTCACCTGATTCCAGCTCACTTCAACGTCGTCGACTAGGCCAATGGCGAAGTATTCACTGCGCTATGTTCATCGCAGCCACGGCTATCGCCTCCATGACGGTCGATGCCGCGACCGCCGTCGGAACATTCAGCCCACAGAACTGCGTCAAATGTGCAGGGCTCCAGTACTGCACCATCATGAACGGCCAGTACCTGTTCGACCCCATCGTCGGATACTCCAGGTTGAACTCAACCAGCATCAAACGCAATAAAACTTCTGCAACTAATGGATTGTTGACTACAGGGAGACCTCGACGCAGTTGGAAAAGCAGGGTGTGTGTGAGGATCTGGACGCCAAGACACTGGCACTCAGCCCCTTCGGCACGCGGATGCAGTTCAAAGACACTACAGCTTGCCACCAACTTGTGTGGAATTTCCATTGCTTATCGTGGGTAGCTACCACTTTCCAGCGAGAAGTGAACGGCACTCCTGTGAGCTGCGCCAAAACCGAGGGATCCCCTACAGTCCCATTGCCGCCATGTCGGTCGCTATGCGTGGAGGTGGCCGACAAATGCGTCTACTCACACTTCTACCGCATGTACCTGGACGAAGTGTGTGGGAACATGGCGTGTTTGACGGAGATCCAGGAATCCAAGAACACTGGGACGACCGACACGAACGTTGCAGAGACGACGTGCGTTTCTGGGAGTTGGGTCTACGCTGAAAACAAAAACTTTTCGCGGTGTTCTACCCGCACGTACGAGCCACCAGCAGCGATGGCAATCCGTCATGCTGCTTGGGAGTTTGTAGTCGTCGTGGCGATGCATATCCTGTGCATCATGTAACATGGACCATTTTACCTTTGCATGGTACAGTCTTTGCCTTTCAACGACTTTCTGTGCGACCCGTCTCAAATAAACAAAAATTAATCATTTCTTAATGCATGTCACTTACAAGTTCAAGTCAACAGGTCTTGTAATAGGAAAAATTCTACTTGTCCCGTCTCAAGATTGAGCTGATACTGATTATCTATTATGATTGGCTGAAATTCCAGGAGGAACTCGATGATGTTCTGGAAAACCTAACGTCCAGCGCGTCCGAGGAAGAGTCTCCTGGTAGCGATGAACAACGAAGTAGATGCAGATTTGGAGATCGATTTGCCGCCCTGGAAGGCGCTCAAGTCCTCAGCACTTAGTAGCGTCAAAAGTGGTGGTCTACGTACGGCCCGGACCGATTGTACGTTCGCGTCTTGTCACCACCAAACCATTTTGCTAACCTTCTCTTTACAGTGAGCCGCTATTCCAGTGTAGCTGCTCCTTATGGCCTAGCTGATCCCGTAGCAAGCACCTACTTCCAGGTCGTCATCAGCAAAGCCAAAGCACCAATCGTGTGCGGCGATGCTGGGCCTGTGAAGGGCAAAGCCATCTACGCAGACCGAGATCTGCCCAAAGCCACACGGATCTGGACTGAGTCGCCGCTTGTGGCCATGCAACACGAACACAACAAAAACCTATTGCCTAGCTGTCAGTACTGCTACTTGCCACTTCTTGGCGATGCCCAGCAGCAATGGCACGAGATCGCCACCAGATTCAATGCTCAAGTCGGCCAGTCGGCCGATGGTAGGACGGCAACCACGACCACGACGGAACAGCATCCTGTGGACGTAGATGCATTGGAGAAGACGTTGAAACTACTACGGATCACGCCACAGAGCTGTGGAATGGCTGGTCCTGGGGCCAGATGCGATTGTGGTGAGCTGTATTGCTCGAAGTTCTGTCGGATGCGAGCGCTCCATGAGTACCACGCCATTCTCTGTCCTAGGAACGACTCCTGCTCGGCGATGGGCGAATTCTTCGAGCACACGCGCCACACAAACGATGTGTTTCTGTTGGCAGCAAAGGTCATCGCCCGTGTGCTCTCTCGGTATCTTGTATGGCGAGATGTTGTCAAGGCTCGTGAACCTATTGACATGTTCTACAAGAAACCGTGGTGGGAGGTGGTGGTTGTGGAGCACGATGAGCTGCCACATCCGTCTCAAACTAGTCAAGAGGGACCGTCTCAAACTACTGAGAGCGAAGGTGGAGACAGTAATGACGACAGATCGCCCAAGGACGTGAAGGACATTGACGAGGAACAGAAGGCTGATGCTGAACAGGTAAATGACAATATCTCATCTCGGGCGACAAACCTGCAGGAAAAGGAGCAGACGCAAGATGAAGGTTGTATTGACGGAGCCGAGTCAACTACGAACGGCTCAAGTAAAGCAAAATGCTTGCAGGAAGTGCTATCGATGACGCATCAGCTGATGATTGACGCTCTGGAATGCAACTTAGTGCGTCTTGAACGAGAGGGCCAGCTGCATGACGTGACAGTGGAAGAAATCTGGCGCTGCTGTTCGAGTGTGCTGAGCTTTGAGTTCTTCACTGCTCAGATCGGTCTCTTCGAGATGAACAACATCAGTATGGAGGTGGACAACCCGTTCCATGCCTGTATTGACATTCTTGATCCGGACGTACAGAACGAAGTCGCAGCAGGAGATCCGGATCACAGTGATGGACAAACGGACAGCATGTCGCCGAGGGTACAGCCGCAACTAAACGCTAAGGAGCAGGCCTTGGTGGCTAGTGTGCGTCGTGTACTGTTGTGGGAGGAGGAGCGCTTACAGGTGCTACAGGCACAAGAGCGTCTAGAGAGAAACAATGGTGATCTGCACAGTGACTTCGATCCGTTGATGCCACTGGGATATCCTAGCATTGAAGGCACAGCGCTATTCCCGATAATTTGTACGATGAACCACAGTTGTGATCCCAACTGCACAGTGCTGTACACGAAGAACGGCGATGGACATGTTGTGGCTATCCGCGACATTAAAAAAGGCGAGGAGCTCTGCATCTGCTACATCGATGTCGATATGGACGTCCAGACTCGTGAGGCGAACCTGCGTGAGTACAAATTCAAGTGTTTCTGCTCCAGGTGTGTCAAGGAGCGCCAGCTCGAGCAACACCCAAGTCAAGAGCAGCCAACAGAAAACGACCAACCTCGCAAGTCGAAGCAACTGAAAAAAACTAACAAAAGTGGTGGCCAAGGACGATAAAGAGATGGTGAGGAACCTGCTGCATAGGGATAAAACGTCTTGCGTTAGACACTGTAGTAAAGATATCCAAAAGCACCGTGTTTTTTACAGAACTGCATCTGCACTGCAACTTCTTGACTTAAAGTTGATACGTTGCTGCGACACCTGAAATGCCGTTGAACAAGTACGTGTGGTTGAGAGGCTCGAACTGATGGGTAATGAGCTTAACAGCCTCCTGCGCTGCAACGCCTCCCATTAGCGCTGCAATATTGTGCAGTTCGACTTGGCACGATCGAGTCATCTCCAGTGCGTGATCATTGGTGATCCACGAAGCCACATCGCTCCCAGCAGCCAGCTTCTTGGCCTTTGATACCAGCCACGTGCCATCTTGAGTGGCCGCGTTGTCCTCCGATCCAGGGTAGCGGTTAAACTCGGACACGAATGCAGCCACTGCACGCAGCATGAAGTACCAGATCAACGGTGATTGCTCCTTGTCCTCGTCCTCCAAATCCACACTCAATACATCCACGTGCTTGTACTCCTGCGCCACAGTGCGAGTCTCAAGCATGCCAATACTCGGCGCATTCTTGCAAAACGCCCCTACTGCTTCGAACGAAATACTGTCCTCAGGAAGCTTCAGCTCACGCAACCGCTGGCGTAGAATCTCGTGCACCTTGGTCGCATCTTCCTTCGCCTTGGTAACGTAAAGCTCCTGCAGAGCGACATAAGATTCCGTCGAGGCCGTCATATCCGGCACAACTCCGGTTACAGGCAATAGCCCGTCGTTCTGCTTGACAAAATCTGCTAGCGCATGCGCCAACAGCCAGAACTCCTTCGTATCCTTCGTCTTCTCTAATGTTTCCACTGAAACAGTGTGGGCTGCAGCCGCTTCCAACACTGGCGCAACTTCTTCTGGAACTTGAGGGGCCACGTACGCCTTGTAGGCATTCTCCGCTGCTTCAATAAAGTTCAGTTCATGGCCTGGTGGACCCCACGTCATCTCCTGTAGACTCTTCTTAAATGCGTCCTTCTCCGGGAACGTAGCCGGTGGCTGACCATTGTGATCTTCCTTCCACTTCTTCATGGCCTGAAGTAGCAACACCACAAAGGGAACATGTGCATGTTCAATACTTGACAACGTCTGTAAGTCAAAACTGTCTGCAAACTGCTGCAACGTCGGGAACGGCTTCGAGAGTCTCAGTTCGTGACGAGGAGGGTCCAATTTAGCGGCTGCGATGGCGTGTTGAGCCGCCTGCAGCCGTAAAGAACCTAAAAAGCCGTAGGAAGTCACTAATAGCAATGGAATCCTCTTTGCCAGACACAATTCAGCCAATTTACTGGTCACCGCCTCATCCAACTGTGTAGCCATCACCAAAGTGAACTGGTTCAAGTACTGGGGCTCATTCTGCAGCACCTGCTTGACATTAGCGTGACGAGCATCACCAGCCACGTCTGAATTCATCTCTAGCAACAATTTAGCCACTGTTTCAGCTCGGGATTGGCCCACAGAGGCTTCCGTCACGAAGAAATTGTTGCTGGCATCGGCCAATGACACAGTGGCATCGTCCAAAATGGTAAATCGACCTACACCAGGCAGCACCAAGTTCTTAAGCGCCTCAGAAGCCGTAGCGCAGGACCCAATTAGAAGCACGTGGGTGTTGGCTAGGCGGCGTTGGCCCTCAGGCCCCCACAGACGCAGTTGACGGTCGTACTTGTCCCCCATGATAGTAGGGAGTGAAGATTTAGAATGGACTATAGAAAAATGAAGAATAATGTAGGAAAATGATAGATGGGTTTAGATGTTTGACACATCAAGTATGCTTCAACTTGCGAGTCAAAACTACTAGTAGTACATGTAGATTACGCACTGGTGTCGTGCAATTTTGGCCTTGCGGATAAACGTTTTGCAACGTTGGGACATTGAACGGGGAAATGAGAATCCTGGATGGCATCCGCCAAAGAATCTTCGTGGCGGGTACTGCAATGCCAATATACTAGCGAAACGGGATGTGATTTTAATCTTCTGGTTAGTCTGCAATGCAAACGGATCTAACGATTCGTGTGGATATTCATAGAGAAACACGCTCCAACTCAATGCATCAATGGTGGCTTTAACTTAATACAGGACTACCTACGGCGTGTGGCCACGTTACAGCACTCAGCTCGCCGTTCGTCTGATGTCTTTCGAACTCACAACTGTCTTCTCGGAGCTTGTGGTGATTTTATCTTCGCTTTTGGCACGGCGCTTCTTGTCGTCTTGAGATGAAGTTCGTGATGTTGATGAGCGACGGACCTTACTGCTTCGCTCTGTGGGGCTCATCATGACGGCGGCGTGCGGGGCGACGGTCAGTAGTTGGTTGGCAAACATTACTCTGGTTTGTGCCTTGACTGGTGATCAATGGAGGAAATTGGAGAATGAACGGACTGCTATCGATTGGCATTGAGCACGGAATATCCAGTTGCCACCGGAACCATCATCTTCTTGTCCCGATCTGAGAACGAGCGCTGTGGCGTCCGTCTACCCACATATTTGACTCGCAAAATGCGCCTGTACTGGAGCTAACCGCCCAACGACTACCGTCACTCACTCACCTTCGCACCAAAGAGATAGGTGTTGAGATACCGTCACTCACTCACCTTCGCATAGGTGTTGAGATCTGGAATGCGTGTTAACCCAAACGGTGCAACTAAACACGCCTGCATTTTACAGGCGGTGGAAGAATGACTACGGAAAGGTCAGCCTGCAAAATGCAGGTGTCGAAGCGCCACGACCTCCCTGAAAAACGACTAAAATCCGGCGATATGTAGGCTCGATGTGCCTGCGTATTACGGCACTGAAGCTACAGTCGCATGATCCTCATTGTCACACGAAAGCAGCACTGTGCTCCAGTCATTCTTCTCCAAGTCGGGTAGATTAAAAAGCTTGAGTGAACCCATTTTGGCCGTTGACCTGAACGTGAAGTGAACGTTCCTGTCGACAGGCGCCTACGTTAACCACGTAGCTGCCGTGAACGACGGGTGTAGGATGTCTGTGAGCACTTTTAAAGCTAAGAGTGAGCAGATACTTTAAATGAATCAGGCATGACGAGAGATCTTTCGCCGAAGGTAATTAGCCCCAGGAAACACTGAGATGTAGACGATCACTCCTTCCAAGAAACCAGAAATCTGGTGGCTACTGGTAAATGTACAGCAAGTTGCAGCCATCTCCGGCTAAAACGGCAATGCGTCGAAATCACTAGCCGATGAAAATTACGTCCGCATATCCATTAAACCTTCAACTTGGCCATTCCAAGTCGTCACTACTGGAGCGCGCAGAGCTTATTCAGAGCGTCTCGCCTGGCTGAAGTTAAAGCTTCTTGCCGGTTCTGTGAGCAGCGTTTCAACGCTTTTCGCGTGATCGCAAAGTGTATCCATCGCGTTGGCGACTTATGGGGCGCCGTTGCAATGACGTTCGCGTCTTAGTGGCTCCAGTCTGGCGTCCGTCACACGAAAGAGTGCAGCGCCTTGAACTTGAGTGGACGTCGGCTCATTCCTCAATCCGCTCTCGTCGTCGCAAGCCACCCGGTTATTGGATATGTTCGCCAACCACTTCGTAACCATCGCCCCGCATGCCGCCGTCATGGTCGTGAGCCCCAAGGACAGTCGCGTCTCGTCCCCCACAACGAAAGACTCGACCAAGAAGTATCGTCGCGCCAAGAGCGAGCGAGATACTAGAACAGACAAGAAAACGCAGACGGAAGTCCGCATCGTCGCCCGGCAAACGTGCTGAAGATCGCCAAAAGTATCTGTCACCCCTTCAAAGTTCTGTATCATACCATGGATTAATGCAACTTGTGAGGAGTATCCGATCACCATTTTTTCAAAACAATATAATGTGTTCATTCATTTATCAAAGAACTTTAGCTGTACTTGCATCTCCCCGAACGTCTCTATCGCTTAGTTGAACGAGTAGCCTTGGAGTGTGGCACGGGGAGCGAAGGTGAAGGTGCCAGGCTCATACGACTCGACGTGCGAAGCCATTTGAGCGATGGAGCAGCAGCCACAGCAGAAACTGAAGGCGGCGTCCTCGGCGTGCGAGCCTGGGATGCTGAACAGAGTGCGGATGCGCCATCGCATTCGCATGAGGCACAGAGCTGAGATGACCGCACACAGCCAGAAAAGGAAGTCGAAGAAGCCGCTGTGAGTGGCCACAGAAATTAGTGCCAAGAGGTAGAGCCCTCCGAAGATACCCAAGACGTGGTAGAACGGCATCAGACCAAGGCGAGCCGAGATCTGAGCCACTGCGATACCAGGGCAGCAGCAAGACATGACACCTACAACAGAGTAAAGACTGTTAGTTGATATCCACAGGTAGAAGTGCAAAGAAGAGTTATAACGCTTACCATTTGGCACAATTGAGTCAGTAAAGCCAAAGAGTCCGGTCTTCCAGCGGCCAGTCACGATTCCATTCGAGTCGGCACCTTGGTTGCTGTTGTCGCCATCAGCGATATTAACCGTCACGTCGTTCTCCTTGGTTGGTGGCTCGAACTGCATGATGGCTGAAAGGCTTCGAAGGCTTGTTGGTTGAGATGGGGAAATCAAGAAATGAGCTTTAGTTAGCGAGTTCGTCTGGGCTGGTCAACATTAGCCTTCATGTTCTGATCACATGCCTAACATTAGGCTTTGAAACAGCCTCATATTATGGCAGACGTCTTCCACGACTCAGACAACATGCGGTAAGCCAAATATCTGTCAGCTATATCCAACTCCAACGGTATCAGCTCAGAACACACACGACTGGATTGGATAGTTGCGCAGGACACACGACTTCAAGCAATATTAACTTGCTAAATGTCAAAGACGGATCGGACCTTGCGGTTACCACTTTCTTTCGCAACAAACTCGTCCTCGGGGTCACTGTCATCATCATTATCGTTACTGAAGAAATCCATCTCGTCGCCAAAGCCTCCGTTCAGTGCTCCCAGTCGCTGGCCAGACTCCAGATCCACGGCCACGTGCATGTAGCGAGTCTCGTTCATTCGGTTCTCCATTGCATGCAGTTTTCGGCGTAAATAGACGAAACTTCCAACGAGAACAATCAAACTTAGCACCGTCGGTAGCACAGTGTGGTAGAACGTTTGATGACTATCCTCCATTTTCTTCGTGACTAGAGCCATCAGAAGGAATAGTTGAAAGTCAAATGTGCCGTGGATAAGGACAGCTGGGAAGATTACCGTGAGCTTCGTACGCCAGCGTCCTAGATCCGTTCTTGCAGCACTGGCACCTCGTTGTTCGCTCCCACCTTGTCGTTGGGCCAGAAGTCGTTCCGCCATCCGTACTCCAGTAATTCCACCGCATATACAGTGCAATGGTGCGCTCGAAACACTCCGCAATAATGCAGTCTCCATCTTATCACGAAATGTTCGCGCCAAAAGCGAATACGCCGTATTTTCCATGACAGAGAACCCCAGTGCACCTGCAACAACTGCCAGAAAAACCACGAACGCGTGGTTGGCGTGTGGGCGGTGGTAAAAGAGCAGTCGACTCGGATGGCACATCCTCCCTCGAAGTGCACCATGTTGTTGCTGGCGCTGTTTTAACGCTGAAAACGCCGGCACAGATCCACTCTTGCCTTTACAGCAGCACAGTGAGCAGCGAATACAGTTCCCACCACTAGATCTTCCGCAGCAGCAGCTTCCTTGGACGACCCAGTACTTCATAAACTCCTCCACCAGTGCAGCCACAATAAATGCGAGGCCGAACAGGAACAAAAAATAGCCAATGGTCTTGTCCAGCTCGAGACTCATGAGAATCTTCCCCAGCTTCACTCCATGTGCTGAGGCTGATTTATTGTCGCCTGTAGTATGGAAATACTTGCGCAATTGGCTCTGAATTGAGTCCCTTTGGTCGAAAAAGCACAGTATAGCCAGCAGTGGACCTAACGTCAGCTGAGCAACAAGAGCTAGCACTGGGATAATGAAGGCCCCGCCTAGAAACGTTCTGAAAAGCTGGTCAATCTCTCGATCTCTGCATAAAAATAATAAAATAACACCAACAATTGTAAATTTAAAGAATTAAGAAGAGAATTTCAGGCATTGAGATACGTACGTGACTCCATGGTGTTGTTGTTGGCGAAAGACCCACCAGAAGAAGAGAAAAACAGGAATTGATAGCACGAGAAGCACTGGAATCACTTGAATTTGACCGATTATCTTAAAAAAAAGAATAACATTATTTATAAAAAAAAAGCTTAGAATAGGCATTTTTGATTGACTAACACGTATCAGCATACTCACAAAGAGGAAGAGGGAAAAGCCCAGTATAGATAAGACGTACTGCCGACGACTGTAGCGCTGTATCATGGCCAACAACGGCATGGCTTCCACGCGGCTGATGGGGGTACGCTGGAGAATGCAAATGAAAGGGGTACACTTTATGTACTTTACACCAATTACCTATGTATTTACATGTTTGAATGTTACTTCAGTAATATTTGGTTTTACAGGTCAACTTCAACTTGAGCAAGTACATGACCACAGACCATTCATTACATTTAAAAGTCTCACTTGCTATTTGGTTCTACTTGCTATTTGGTTCTACGTGCGGCTACTGCTTCTCGCAACCGGAGTCGTCCGACGTACAGACTTGACAGATTTGTGATCGGTACGAGCGTTTGCAGCCGAATTCCGACTCAGCGCATAGTGGACTGTTCTCGTAGCACGGCGGATTCAACGCCGAAAGCTCGCTGATCGTCGGTAGAGCACGCATGAGGCCACCGTCGCTCGTTGTGGCGTTCGCAGACACCAGCGCGTCATAGGCAGACACGAGTTTCTCGACACGTTCCGCATTGGCGTCACTATCGCCCGGGTTGGCCCAGAACTCGATACCTTCTACCAAGTCGACGACAGTGGACAGCACATTAGTCAATAGCGACAGCACACCTGTGACGATAGAGACGCTGAATTCCACACCACCAGCTTTGCAGAACTCATAGTAATCAGCGTAGTTGTTCCCTGTTGCCGGGTTGACCATGGACGTGATCCCTACAACGTCGTCCAGTAGAATGTAGCCCAGAATTTCGTACGTGAAGGTGCAGGTCACTCCGTCTGGTTCTTGCCCAATTTCACACATACCACCGGCGTATTCACGGCGGCAGGAATCAGTCTTGTCGTCCCAGAGTTGTTGGGGGCAGCTGTTAGGGAACGAAAACCAGTAGTTGTGCGGGTACGGCGCGATGGCTTCGTTGTCTTGCAAAGTGCCTCCAACGCAGAAACCCAGCTCGGGCTGGCCACCAGCTCCGATGTACTGGTTGCATACGTCCGGGAAGGATCCGTCTTCGTTGGGGTCGCACTGACCGCCGTCCATGGCCATGAACGGGCAGCTCTCGACAGCGAATTTGCGCTCATCCGTAGCGTTGACGTAGTAATCCATAGCTGCTGTGGGCTGCACCGTCGTCGTCTGGTAAAACACGACGTATTTAATGTTGTTCTTGCGCTCACAGTCAGTGATGACAGAAGCGTTGATGCACTCGGCTTGCACGTACTTGAGAGCGCCTTCAACTGACGCCATGTTGACAGTATCGAGAACGGCACGGTATTTCTCGTCGAACGTCTCGTAGTAAGCCGACACGAAGCGCTGATGCTCAGCGTTCCACTCAGGCATGTCACCTTGAACACGCACGCCCAATCGAGTCACTTTCGTGAACGAAGAGGAGGAAGAACTAGAGGAAGCAGATGCAGAAGCAGACGTGGAAGCAGCCGAAGCAGAGGTGGATGCTGATGATGAGGAAGTCGCATCACTGGAGGCTGAAGTAGATCCCTGCGTAGGAGTCGAACTACCTGAGGAACCCGAAGCAGAAGTCGAAGCTATCGGAACAGCAGAGGAACCTGAAGCGGAAGTCGACGTCTGCTGAATTGGGGTCGAACTGTCAGAACCGGAAGCTGATGTCTGCTGGACTGGGGTTGAAGTATCAGAGGAACCCGAAGCGGACACTTGCTGGACCGGGGTCGAGCTACCTGAAGTACTCGAAGCGGACGCCGACGTCTGTTGGACTGGACTCGAACCAGCAGAAGAACCCGAAGCAGAAGCCGATGACTGCTGAACTGGAATCGAAATATCAGAAGAACCTGATGCCGTAGTGGACGTTTGCTGGACGGGTGTCGAGCTTTCGGAGGATCCCGACTTAGAAGACTGGATAGGTGTTGAGCTCGATGATGAAGCAGAAGCATCAGTTGACGACTGAGTGGGGATAGAGTCTGTAGAAGATGAAGATGTAGACGATTGCGTTGGCGGCGAATTAACAGATGAGCCCGAAGCGGAGACTGAAGCGGGGATCACCGTGGGCGAAGCAGCCTGGGAGCTATCCACATCACTGTGTTGACCTGCGTTGCTGCTGGTGGAGGCCTTGGATCCACCCACGCTGCTGCTCTGCTGGCCAGTCTGGCTGCCTGTATTGGCAGCAGGTGCAGACCCATCTTGAACCGTGTTACCACTTGATGAAGAAGCCGTGCTGATGCCCTTGCTGTTTGAGCTGGTGTTGTCGACTTCGCCCTTGCTTGATGTAGCATCATTATTGCTTGAAGTAGATCCGCCAACATCGCTCTCATCACTGCTCTCCGAGGTAGTTCCATCAGCGGATCCCTTGGTCGGAGAGGTGGTTGTGCTGTCACTGCTTTGCGTCGTCGAGTCACCATTGTTCTGGGTAGCATCACTTCCAGGCGAGCTAGCGCTGGTCACCGTAGTGTCGTCGCTGTAGGTCGAGCTAGAAGAATCTACTTGAGTAACATCGCTACCAGTGGTAGAACTGGAAGCGGCAACCTGAGGGGGACCACTACCGGTAGAACTACTGGTCTGCTGTGTAGTATCGTCGCCAGTGGTAGAGCTGGAACCTGCCTGCTGAGTGGCGTCGCAGCCGGTAGAACTGGATCTAGCAACCTGCGTAACATCACTCCCAGCGGTAGAACTAGAAGCCTCTACTTGCGTAGTGTCGTCTCCACCGGTTGAGCTGGAGACCGGGACCGTCGGTTTGTCGGAGTTGTAGCTGTCTCCGGTATCCGCGAAGCCTGATCCAGTGTTGCAGATCGTGCCCTTGGCTTCCACGGCTGTTGTGGTGACGGCCAGCGCCGCGCAGATGGCCAGACCCAAGGAGAAGACCTTCATTGATCGAGAAACCGAGCGGTATCGAGGTGCTGCCCTATGAGCGCAAGAGCTGAAGTGATCGGAGCGGGCATATCGGCCAGGGGAGACCGTTGCAAAGTTGATCCAGTGGCGTGACTGCCGCAGCCCATCTGTCGTCCGGGAGCGCAGATCTGACGGCTGCGGGGCGTTGTAGAAGATGTGCAGGATTACCAGTGTAGCATTTTGCATGCATTCGGACCGCCGTCTCGTTGCTGGCGGCCAGCACGGATGCAAGGCGCCACCTGGATCGCAGAGACCTGTTCCTCTGCTAACGTTTGCGTGAATCAAGACATTTTCGATGGTACGCATGGCGACCACCTGGACACTACCGCTCGCTCTATGGAGGTCTGACGAGCTCCAGCTGGAGCTCCACTGGAACTTCCAGGCAAGGACTTGTCCTAGGAAAAAAAAACCACTGAAGAAATGGTAAAATACGCATGTACTGTGCAGACTGCACTGCTAGCCTGACTGATTCCGGCTCCCGTCGCGGCGTCGCGCGGCCAGCAAGGATCAACTTTTGCTTGCTGGCATTCGAAAGACCTGGCGTTGTTAGTGACAAATTGTCACCACTGACAATGCCGAGGAATCTTGTCTGCACCGCACCGCAACGGCTGATCCATTGTGCTGGTACCAGCCTGGTACTGTACATGTAGCAGCCAAACATGCAAGGCTTAGCCAGATACGGCACAATTTTCACGAGTGTTGGCCAGACTGAATCGCAGTCTCCATCTGCCGGCGCCTGTTGCTAATACAGGGGTCAGACACTTGCCAACTTTTCAAGGTCGCAGTCAAGCAAGTTGGCACAGAGGACCTCGAAGCGGGACAGTAGATCCATTTAGAACTGTCGTGCGGATGTGAAGGAGAGAAGGCTGTGAAGCGAGACCTCTCAACGTCGAAACGCTAGAAGTTTGCGGTCATCGCAATTTGTGAAACTCAGTTTGGTCCTTGTCGTTGCATTGAGCTCCTGGCTCTACAGTATCCAGTGATAGGAGTGGGACGTCATGTGGACATTGGAGGACATTTCATCACTATGTACTCTGCACAGTCACATGCGCTCAATGGTGGGTATAACTTATAATGTAATCCTTCTTCTTCATACATGTAACAATTCCTTTTGTAATACTAACTAACTTGCTTTCGCATCTAGGTAGTCGAAGCCACACTCACTATCTTCATCGTCACTTTCGCCTAGAATACGGATATCGGTCAATACACAATTCGGTTGGTTTGGCTTGGACACATTAAGACGATGACGGAGATTGGTTCTCCACATAGCTGTTATCGGAGGTCAGGAGGAGGTGTTGAAGTAATGATTTGCGCAGAGATATTAGTACGACAGGTAGGTCTTAAAGAAGGATCGAAGTTAATAAATGGAGAAGCCTTGTGACTTGGAGATGGTAAAAGAAGTAGTTGTGTGGGAGCTTGTAAAAAGCAGAAGTGATGAATTAGAGAGTCTGGTGTTCTGGAGGGGAGTTATTCTCCACCAACCAGTCCAGTTAGGTACGATTTCTCTATATGGAACTGCACAATTTAATACCCCTAGATAGGTGTCATCACTGCAGAGATGGTAACTTCAACAGCCTCCCACATCGATGAATGTGTATGACGCTCTATCTGTCGAGTAAAATTTAATGCTCCACAGGTGGCTGTTATAACAGTCCTGTGCAAACATGAATATTTACAAGAGGTAGCTTTTGTTTTGATATAGATGACCTTTTTTCTTTGACCATTGTCAGATTTGTCATTTTTTGTTGTGCAATTTTTTTCTTGTTTCATTGTTATTTTGGCTACTCAGGAAAACCTTAAAGAAGGATTAAACCTGTTCACCGTAGTGGAATGTTGTTATTAACGCTTTTGTTGTACGTGTTTTGAGAAAAGATACTCAGGAAAACCTTTAAGGATCAAAACCTGTTTAGTGTATCGTTGACTACTCAGGAAACCTTTGAGGATACACCTGTTCGCCTTGTTGAAATTTTTAAATGCTGTGTAAGTCGTTATTTACATTGCATGTTTTGTTCTCGTTCATGCTTTGGACGTTTCTTCACATATTTTGTTTGTGTTTTGGTTTTATATTTCTTTGGCTAAGGACTTATAGAGAATTTTTGCCTCCCAGTTTCCTTAAACTGGTTCATAGTTGATGTTGGTGTTCGTTTTCAAATTTGTTTTTACTAATTTTGTTGAGAGTTTATATCTTTCAAGTTTTTGAAGAAAGGCTACAGCTTTAAAGCATAAATAATCCCAAACAGTGTCATAAGTAGTGTACTCATCGTGTTTGCAGTTAGTGCGCAGGCTCTCATCGTTGGGACTAATTTCTCCCTAGAGGCTGATCGAGTAGTTTCTCGTTTAGGAAGTGATAGATTTGTAACTATGAATCTAATGTAGAAGGGATTCGTGTACCGGAACTGTAGTTTGCTTTCTATTGACAGAGGCTTTTGTTGGCTTGTCACGTAAATGTATGGTGCTTTAAGAACTACTTCGAAGTACATTAGAAGTAGATTTAATTCTTTTAATTCTTTTTGTTGAAATGTTTGAAATTCGTGCCAGGGACTGAATGTAGTTTGGCGAATGAATGACTACGTTGGTGCCTCCCAGTTTCATACATTTCGTTAAGTATTTCTCAACTTTGTTCCAGACAAATGTCTGTACAGTGCATATCGCTTTACATTTCTTTTTGAGATTTTGTTTTCACAGAGCCCGAAATTAATCTGGGTTATTGTATTTAACATATTACAAGCTGTAGTTCTACCTGAGTAGTTCGCTACAGCTTGGCATAAAGCCAACAAATTTGTTTTAATATTTGTGATACAACAAGCCGTAGTTCTACTACCGTAGTTCGCTACAGCTTGGCATCAAGCCAGCGAATTGTGGTTGTACGACTGGGATTCTACTACGTAGTACAGAGGGACATTATGACAATACTACTGTAGTAAAGCAGATGTTTTTTTTTGTTTTTTTTTATCTCTTCGTAATCCTGCAGCAATGCTGCGTGGCAGACGGAATTTCCTTCGCCTCAGTTTGTAAGAGCATGTATGTTTGAGTTGTATGAGCAGAGATCAGCACTCTGTGCATGCTCTATCTCATAATTTTGTGAATACTACATGTAGTATTTCTTTCAGTCAAAAGTGTTGACGTATTACCATCGGTAGTAGTACTACGTAGATTGTACTACTATATATAAGTAGTAATCATACTGAACAAGTATGCAATGTAATTAGAGAGCTGATAGCGTCTCAACTACTACATGTGGTAGTGTATGTACAGGCAGTATGCCATGTAAGCTAGCCTGCCTCCATGGGCGGTCTTACAGCGTCGGTGGGCTCAAGCTCAGTGGCTGGCCTGGGGCTCACCCAGCACGTCGAGCGTGCGGCGCTACAGCAACATTGCTGACGCGGGGACACAATGGTCTCCCAGCACGGCGTACGTGCGTCTTCACAGCTCAGTGGCTGGAGCATAGGTGGAGGACTGGGCCGTTGCGTGCGTGCAGCATGGCTGACGCGGGGACACGATGGCCTCCCAGCACGGCTTACGTGCGTCTTCACAGCTCAGTGGCTGGAGCATAGGATACATGGCTCGAGGCCTGGGCCGATGCGTGACAGCCGATGTACGTCTTGGCTTGTGTCCGCGTAGCCTTGCTTCATCCTTGGCTTTCTTTATCTCCACGCTGAGGAAGCGTTGGGGTCCATAACCAGTTGAAGTAATGATTTGCGCAGAGATATTAGTACGACAGGTAGGTCTTAAAGAAGGATCGAAGTTAATAAATGGAGAAGCCTTGTGACTTGGAGATGGTAAAAGAAGTAGTTGTGTGGGAGCTTGTAAAAAGCAGAAGTGATGAATTAGAGAGTCTGGTGTTCTGGAGGGGAGTTATTCTCCACCAACCAGTCCAGTTAGGTACGATTTCTCTATATGGAACTGCACAATTTAATACCCCTAGATAGGTGTCATCACTGCAGAGATGGTAACTTCAACAGGAGGCAATTCGTTTGCTGTTGGACCGCGACATGGACGTTAATGTGGTAAATGGGGTCAGATGAACTCCTTAGACTTCTTTTACCACGCACGAGAAGAAGGAAGGTCGCTCGCTACCTAGTACTGTATGCTGCACGCTATTACAGTAGACGCTGCTCTCAGGCTTCATTTCTTACACGAAAGCCACCAGAATCTCGTGAGTAAATATTGTGCGTACATGTTACTTGAACTTCTCAGTACCGGTAATCTTTGGCTCGAGGCTGTGAGAAGTGCCATGGGGTTTAGTGCCTGATAAGATATTCTTGTTGATAGATAACTCCAGCCTTTCATCAAAATAGTTGGCATGAAGCTCACAGAGTGGATTTACGGAGAAGAAGAAGAAAAAGAAGAACTGTCACCTTGACAACCAGCTCCATTGAGCTGGTGGACGCCAGGGTTTGGTAATTTTCCGTAACTATTGCCGATATTGGCAATATCATATTGCCATAATTTATTGCTCCTCAGCCCCAATAACATGCAATTTTTTACACAGGTCAATCTTGGCTATAGCCAAATGTCGTTGACATGTGTGGTTGTTTTGGCAATGGATGGTAGCGAGAACTATCGCCAAACGGGTGGTGTGGCCACGTTTGCACACAGGGCACACGGGTTATTACAGTTGCTTGTCATTTCCTAACTGAAATACTACTGTAGTATATTATATCAGTTGATTTGTGTGTTGTATGTATGATGTCGAGGAAATCGGACTATGACTTGTGTGTGTTGGTCGGAGAGGTTGGACGCAGTGGGAGGGTTCTCGAGGTAACCCCCCCTCCTAAATCCACGCGCATCGACAGCAACCAACTCGTTCAAAAGTACTCATGAGAAAAGACGACATAGTGTCACAATTCATGTGACCTACTGACTTGGTTGACATTGTCGAAAAATGTGGCAATAACTCAATTATTTATTGGCTTGGATGAAGGCCTCCAATCCGTATGATATTGTATTTTTCCTATCCCTGTCCACCGCCGTATTTGAGATCTCATAGTTCAGAGAGATCTCATAGTTCGCACCGTGTAATAGCCAATCAGCAACGTTGTTCAGTCCACATCGGCAATTGAGATCTCATAATTCGTAGCGTAAAAATAGGTCAAAACTCCCAAAAACAGGGCGCTCACTTCGAGAAAAGCACCATGGGGCCCCGGCCGGAAGAAAGGAAGGACGAGGACGACGGGCATCGGTAAAGCTCCTAAGCAATTCAAACGTGGTGTAGTATCGTACGAGCACAAACTACGAGTAATAGAGTTCCATGATGCAGTAGTGTTAGAGACGTGTCGGTACCTGTACGGCTCTTGTACATTTTACAACAATACAACTTCAAAAACCTGGGGTCTGAACTATGAGATCTCAAATACAGCAAATAAATCATGTTTCTGAGACAATCAATCAGGAGCAAGGCAAATGATGAAGATTACAGAAGTCCCTCGTCATGGCTCGGGCAGTCCGATAATCATTGGACCAGATATGGCGTCAATATCCAGGATATCATGTCTGCAGTGCAGACTCTTCACGGCCCCGGCACCATCGCCATTATTAGATTTACTTTGCCTCCCCCACCGCTGCAACAATGCCCGTCTCGTTCCCCCCTCCCGGTGCGTCTGATGGCACACTCGTCGATGTTGACCTCGAAATCGTGTCTGCAAAAGGCATCACTGCCGGTGACTATCTCGGTCTGAGGGCTGCTCTTAAAGGCAGTCTCTCCTCCAGTGACGCGTACGTCACTATCGAGATCGACGGCAACCTTGTGGCCTGGACGCGTCCTATCTTTGATACTCTTGAACCCGAGTGGAACGACAAGTTCTTCTTCAAGAACGTTCAGCAGAACTCGACGTTCAAGCTCACTTTGTTCGACAAGGACATCGACGCTGATGACGAGCTTGGACAAGCGACATTCAACACTGTTCACACGATCCTCGACACAGAGACGACGTTCGACCTGCCGATCACGATAAATGAGAGCAAGGCTGGCACTCTCAAGGTCAATGTCAATTGCCACCAGGTTGACGCTGATGAATTCGCTACAGTGCAGGAAGTTGGTCCTGTGCGCTACTCGATACATTCGAGTCTGTCTGCCGGACTGTTGACCATGTTGACGACTAACGATTCCAGACTGGAGTCCTTGGCATACCGTGTCCAGCTCCACAATATCCCTCAGTTCCTGCCAAGTGACAACGAGTGGAACAAGAACTATCCGACCATCCAACGGATCTTCTCTCCAGACTACCCAGAGTCCCCAGTACTCCGTCAAGCTGTCATGACTCAACATGCTGTGATTTACCAGCACGGCCATGAATCCACGAAATACGGCGCAGTTTCGTCTCCCGAGGAGTTCTTCAACCTTATCCACGATGGCCGGAGAGATGATAAGCCTGTGCTTTTCACGTACGCGATCACTTCTAAGGGCTGGTACTTCTCCGAGACTGGTGCGGCGTTCTTCAAGGATATGTTGTCCAAGCACATGCTGCACTCGGGAGCTGCGTTCTCGGTTAAGTACGCTGGCGAGTTCCACATTGAGAAGGTCAACTACGATTCTCTTAAGCTGGTGATTGACAACAACAGCGGCACGTACGCACCACCGCAGGAGCAACTACCCCAGCTTCAAGAGCTCATGGAGAACAATTTCCCGGGAATTCTATGTGAGGCTGTTGACAGAGACGATGAAGCTCTGGTCGAGGCACGTAAGGAGATCCTCGCCGCGTGGGAATAAAGAGAGGAGCTGCAATACAAACATATAAACACGACAATACTTGAATTGCTCAATAGAGTTCTGTTCTGATAAATGACAAACACTCTGCCCATCAAGTTGAAGCCATGACAAACGGTATTACTGCTCGTGGGTGCGGTTTTACCGATACCGGTATGTGGGTAAAGTTTGTTTGCGGTAAATGCATTTCTCATCAACGCACATCAGAACTTTCGCCATGGGCCAAGCTCCTTCCAACGCTAACGGGACGCGCACCTTGACGCATGCAACACCCACATTGTTCCCATTACCATCTGATGAATCCGACCTACCGGAAAATGCTGTGCTCGATGTGGAGCTGGAGATTGTGTCCGCCAAAGTACGAAATAGTCCTATTCCTTTGTGTCAATTGGCATGTTGTAACATTTTGTGTTTCTGTCCCAGGGCATTGTAGCAGGTGACTATTTGGGCGTCACTGCACTAATGAAAGGCCAATTTAGCTCCAGTGACGCCTACGCTGTGATCGAAGTGGATGGCCAGAAAGTGGCCTGGACGCACCCCATCTTCTCCACTTTGGAGCCTGTCTGGAACGAGAAGTTCTTCTTCCGGAACGTCCGACCCGACTCGCTCTGCAAACTCTACCTGTTCGATAAAGACGTGAATGCCGACGATGAACTCGGTGAAACTCAATTCACGGCTGCCAATACGGACGGAGCGGTATCCACGTTCGAGTTGGCAATTTCACTCAACAACAGGAACGCTGGCACGATTGTCGTCAAGGTCAAGTCAAATCCAGTTGAACCTATGCGCCGTGTTGTGTTCCACGAGTACGGACCGGTACGCTATTCGACGCACTCGAGTGTGACGGCCGGTCTGATGACGATGTCGACGTCGAACGACGCCCGGATTGAGTCCTTGGCTTACCACATTCAGCTGCACAACATCCCGCAGTTCTTGACCACAGACCACGAGTGGAACAAGAACTACCCGACAATTCAGAAGATCTTCTCGCCAGACTACCCGGGGTCACCCGTGCTTCGACAGGCGATTATGACCCAGCACGCAGTGATATACACGCACGGCCCGAACAACACCAAGTACGGAGCCATCTCGTCACCTTATGAGTTTTTCAAGCTGATCCATGATGGTCAGCGACAAGGGAAACAAGTGCTGTTCACCTACGTGATTACCAAGAATGGATGGTACTTCTCCGAAACTGGTGCTGCGTTTTTCAAGGACATGCTGTCGAAGCACATGCTGCATTCTGGTGCCGCCTTCTCCATCTTGTGAGTATCATTACGCGTGGTTTTCGACGCTGCAAAGCAATTGCTTATCTATGTCTTTGTTGTTGTAACCAGGTACGCTGGAGAATTCTTTGTTGAAAACAATCTGTTTGGCGAGCCTAAGCTCAGTATCAACAATGACAGTGGCACGTATGCACCACCTAAAGAAGACCTGCCACAACTCAAGGCGCTGATCGAAAACAACTTCCCTGGAATGGCAGTGGAGGCGTTAGATCGCGACAACGAAGACTTGCAAGCAACACGCAAGGAGATCCTGGATTCCTGGCTTTAAAATGCACTTTTGAGTGGCAAGGAACAGAACAATTGTAGGACAACACAGTATACTCTTTTTTTGCTTTATAAAGAACGAGTGCTTTGTTCAGAGTAAGTTCTACATGGACTAAGCGGCCCACGCGTCCAGGATCTCCTTGCGCTTCTCTTTCAGTTCCGGACTTCCGCGGTCCAGTGCTTCAACCGAAATTCCAGGGAAGTTGGTCTCTAGCAGAGCCTTGAGTTGTGGCAGTTCCTCCTTGGGTGGAGCGTACGTGCCGCTGTTGTTGTCGATGAACAACTTGAACTCGCCCGAAGAGCTCTTTTCAATGTGGAACTCTCCAGCGTACTTGACGTTGAACTGCGCACCGGAGTGCAGCATGTGCTTGGATAAAATGTCCTTAAAGAACGCTGCCCCAGTTTCCGAAAAGTACCAACCGGTCGAAATGATGGCGTAAGTGAAGAGCACAGGCTTGTCCAGCCGCTTACCGTCGTGCAGCAGGTCGAAGAAGTCGCTCGCCCCCTTGAACTCCCCATAGACAGTGTCCGCGTCGTGCTTGTAGACAACCGCGTGCTCCGTGGCCACAGCTTTCCTCAGAATGGGCGACTCAGGGTGATCCGGAGAGAAGATCTTGATCACAGGCTTGTGGTTGTGATTCCACTCGTTGTCCTGGGCCAGGAAGCGCGGGATATCATGCAATTGCACGTGGTAAGCGAGGGACTGACGTTTGTCCTCGTCCGTAGTGGTGTCCGTGATAATTCCATTGATAAAACTCGAATGCACTGAGTAATGCACAGGTCCGACCTGTTCCAGATGGCCGTCGCCAATAACCGAAGTCGGACGCGACTTGACTTTCACTACAATGGAACCTGCCGGCTTGTCTTCATGTGGCGGAGTTGGTCCGTTGACTAACGGTAAGAACGAGAAATTTGGCTACCCCGTTGCTAGGAACAGTCACTTCGAAGAAACACTTCTAACCAACAAATCAAACCTTCCTTAGCCTTAGCTTCCATCTACCCGGCTTGCTGTGTCGAAGTCCTGCAAGTCGTCCAACCCGAGCTTCCTCGTGCCAATTAGTGCCACCGCAATTTGGTCCCTCACCTACCTATATCCTGTTCAGGAAGGGAGTCTACCATATTTTGCAACATAGCAGCCTTCACGAAGGTATAGCAAGATGGAAAGAGACGATGTTGATGAGTACAACCACGAGAGTGAGGAGGAACAACTCCTAGACAGCGAAATTGCCCAAGTCAGGTCAGTCCTGAGTAGTCTGGGAGCTCTCGAGAAGACAATCAACGATCTACAACAAGATCAGGTTTTAATGCTCGAATCCGTGACAAAGTTCGGAAACCGGACCGAACGTCGTCAAAATGAAAACTACAACGAGATAAGAGCGAACCAGGAGCTGTTACAAAAAGTAATTGAGCAGCTACAAGACTACGCGCACCAAAATGCAGTTAGGGAGAGTTCACAGGAATCTGTGATCACACAGCTACAGTCAGAAGTCTCTTCACTTCGGGGACAAGTACAAGTACTGGCGAGCAAAGACCCCACAGCAGAGATCCCATCAGCTGCACCTGACACCGCCAGAACTACTGAGAATTCAAGTGCAGAATGGGACGTGTGTGGACCAATGCCGGCGAATATTCCCATATTCGACAGCAACGAGTTGGAAGTGCGTGTGGCAAAATGCCACAAACAAAGAGAAACCCCAATATATGGAGGTGAACCAAACGAGGACATTGAAGTTTACGTTCTCAACATGGTGAAGTGGTACGCAGCGTATGGCTTGTACTTCCGTAGAGATCAAGTCGACGTGCGTGTCGGAGAACTGATGATGAATCACACGAAGGGAAAAGCAAAGTCATGGCTACTGCAGGAGTACCATGGTGATCAACGGTGGAGTAGCATTGTTCGCCGGATGAAACAGCGCTTCGTGACTAAATCCCGCCAAGAAGATTTAGTTGCTCAATTCTTCGACTGTATTCAAGGTAATCGATCGTTGGACACTTATAATGACGAATTTCGGCGACTTGCACGCACTGCTGGAGTTTCGGAGTACATTAAAGTACTTCGGTACAAACAAGGACTGTCATCCATGCAGTTGGTACACTTACTGAAGACGAAGACCTTTAATACGCTTGATGAACTCATGGAGGCGTCAAGGACCTTGAATCCTAGGGACACGGCTCGTTCATCAGAGAAAAGCAGTAAAAGCGGCAAGTCAGCCTCGCCAAAGCCCGACACAAAGGCGGAAACGGTGCGGTGCACAGCATCACACTGTACTGAACAGGGACATACAAAGGAGCGCTGCTGGAAGCTGCATCCGGAGTTGCAGCCGAAACGGTGGAAAGGTCCCGGAAAGAAGACGAGTAAAGGCGCTGCCTCAGCCTCTAAATCAAGCGAGGACACAGGAGAAAAGAATCTATGGTCGGTTCTCAACTCGATACAGAGTGATCTATCCAAGCTGAAAGGTGATTTAAACTAGCTGGCCTTGGCAGTGGCATCCCAAGGCCAAACTCAGCCAATAGCAGTCGTGAAAACTGGGTCTTCGATCCTGGTACGGCGGCTAATTCTCTGTACTTCCAGAGACGGCAGGAAACAACGTCATTGCCGTCCAATTACCTGATAAAAAATGTGAGTTGCATTCGAGACAATGAGATACGAATTACTAAGACCTTCTTCGACGAGGGTGCTGATTTCTGTGGAATATCGAGAGATTTCGTGGAGAAAATGAAGTGGAAGAAGTACGTGAACGACCTTAGAGTGATGGATGTAAAGTATGCGAACGGCAAGACAGAGTCGGTCAAGAATCAGACAATTCGTCTAACCGTCTTCGTTGATAGTGTTCCAGGGTATACTACTGACTTTCAACTATGCCACATCCCAAACGAATGCGAAATGATGCTTGGTGTTCCTTGGAAACGGGCCTGTGATCCAGTTATCAACTGGAAAACAGATCGCGTTTATACAAAGGAAGAATTCGCGAGAGAAGCCGTCGAGCAAGCAAAACCAACAGACAACAGTACGCATCGGGCGAAAAACTATCATGTTTGCAGTAAATTTGGAGTGACCAAAGTGATAAACTTCAAGCGAGCAGACAAATTGGTACGGAAGAAGAAGGTGGAATTCATTGCACTAATCCCACCCGAGACGATCAATGCTTTATATCAGGAGACACTTCGAGAAGTTGCTGGATCGCAAGCTGGTGCTGTACATGCGGTTAGCAGAAATGCTACCGACAAAATGCATCGTCAGCAGTCAACTGGCATGGATAGTTTCAAGGGCAATCCTGGTTTCCAGCTTCTAGAAGAATTCAGTGATATTTTTCGTACCGAATTACCTGTCGGACCTCCGCAACATGGCGAACATGAAATGGAAGTCATCGAGCCAAAACGAGCCATTTATACGCCACAATGGCGGCTCAGTCCGGAGCAGGAACGTGGCTTGCACGAATGGACAAAAGTCATGCTCCGAGCACAATTAATTCGGCCTAGTAAGTCTCCTCACGCTGCACCAACCTTCTGTATAAAGAAGCCGGTCGGTTGGCGAATTGTTCACGACTACAGAGCGATGAACGCGAGGACTATTCGACAATCCACTCCAATGCCACGTAAAGACATCATTTTAGACCGTATGAGCGGTGCGATCTGGTTGCTTCGATTTACTTTCTGGTTACTATCAAATACGAATGAGACTCAAGGATATTCCGTTTACAGCTTTCCAAACACCCGATGGCTTATTCGAGTATTTGGCCGTGCCTATGGGTCTCAGCAATGCTCCTGCGACTTTCAACCGCATAGTCCAAGGTATATTTGAGGACATGAGGGAGTTTGTCGCCACGTATTTTGATGATTTGTATGTGTTTACAAAGGAGACAACGATTGAGACTCATCTTGCAGCGGTCCGTCGAGTATTCGAGCGCTGTCGAGAGAAAAAACTCTTCTTGAAATTGTCCAAGTCGACACTGTGTGCTAAAGAAATTCCGTGTCTAGGCGATTATGTTGGTCGTCATGGCGTACGAATTGACCCAGACAAAGTTCGGGTGATACGGAACTGGCCACAACCAAGAACGGCTAAAGAATTGCAGTCCTTCCTGGGGACGACGGTGTATGTTCAACGCTTTTGCAAAAACTACTCAGAAATTAGTGCTCCGTTGTTCAACATGATCAAACGAAAGGAGCATCGAAAACTGGTTTGGTCTACAGAAGTACCAAAGCATTTGAGCGGTTGAAAACCGCTCTCACGGAGACTCCGGTTCTCGCACTTCCAGATTTCAACAAAGCATTTTTCTTGCGTACAGACGCATCGAGATATGCAGTAGGCGGAGTGCTATTTCAAATGAGCACGAATGTGCCCGGAGGGAAGGAGGTCGAGCAACCGATCGCTTTCTGTGGGAGAAAAATGAAAGCTGCAGAATTAAACTACCCGACACATGAGCAGGAGATGCTCGCCATTATTCACTGTTTGAACATTTGGAGAGTATACCTCGTGGATGGGGGTGGAACTGTGGAGACAGACCATCATTCGTTGGAAAGAGTGCTAACTCAGAAAGCCATCAATCGACGAATATGTAGATGGTACGATCTCCTAGCAGAGTTCAACCTACGTTTCCGGTACATTCCAGGACCAACGAATACCGTAGCGGATGCATTAAGTCGCAGACCTGACTTTGCTGTTGATTTCGAAAAACAGAAACAGTTCCAGATGCAAAGTGCTACTAGGTTGAAGCCACTTACATTGCTAACATTGATTCGACGATCACAACGTAGAGCAGGCTGGACTGAAGAAACTCTGAAATCGGACAAGAGCTTGGGAATGCTTACATTTGACCCAAGCGATTTGCTCGTGTATTACCAGAAATTGGATGGAGCGAGGCGTATTGCGATCCCGACTAGCGACAATGAACTACAAAACACTATTCTGTGGGAATTTCACGACATACCAGCGGCTGGACATCCTGGCATCGAGAAAACAATTGCAGATATTCAAGAGCGATTTTATTGGAAACATCTCCATAAACAAGTTCGAGCCTACATCAGTACCTGTGAGTCATGTCAAAGAACAAAAAACAGGACTGGAAAAGCTCCAGGGCTCCTGCGGCCTCTCGAGATTCCGACAGGTAGATGGACATCCATTGGGATGGACTTCATTACCAGACTACCCCGTACAAAGGAGGGTCACGACACCATTCTCGTCATTGTTGATCGACTAACGAAACGATGTCATGTCGTACCGACGGTGGCGACAATTACTGCTGAGGAGCTTGCAAAACTCTTTATTGAACATTACGTCCGTCTACATGGTCTTCCGTCAGATGTGGTCTCGGATCGCGACTCGAAGTTTACGTCAAAATTCTGGAGTTCGTGTTCCAAAATGTTGGGCACGAAACTGAAGATGGCTTCCGCGCACCACCAGCGAACCGATGGACAAGTTGAGCGAGTGAACGCAGTCCTGGAAGGTTACCTCCGTCACTACGTGAGCGGCTTTCAAAATGATTGGGACCAGCATCTCGCACTTGCAGAGTTTGCGTATAACCGACAGTACCAATCGACTATCCAGATGAGCCCATTTAAAGCAGACCTCGGATATAATCCAAAACTACCGGCAGAATTGCACCTGTCCAGCACGAAACCCCCGCGACAGCATTTATCCTCCAGCAACAAACAATTCTGCGAAAGTTGCAGGCGAAAGCTCGTCTAGGGGCCGAGAAAATGAAGCTTTTATATGACAAAGGGCGTCGAGATCAGCAGTTCAACATCGGAGAAATGGTGCTTATATCGACACAGAATTTGACACCGACAAATGTCGGTGCTGTGCAAAGGAAATTCGCTGCTCGGTGGATTGGACCGTATGAAGTCATCAAGGTACTACATGACGGTGCAGCGTACGAACTCAATCTACCGAAAGAACTGGGCATGCATCCAGTTTTTCATACAATGGTCCTTAAGAAGTTTCGGAAAGACACAACAAGTCTTCGGCGAGAGACAACTTTACCTCCTGTACGACTGAAAGATGGTACTGAAGGCCATCTTATTGAAACTATCCTGGATTACAAGATCACAGACAAAGGAGAACAGTACAAGTGTAAATGGATCGGCCGGAGCGATGACATCACGTGGGAACCCACTGAAAACCTGCTATCAGTACCAGGGTTAATTCGTGAATATCATCGGAAAGCAAGCAAGATACCAAGTCGAGCTTCAATTCGTATCAAGAACAAGAAAACTCAACAAGGACATCATCAAGTGACATGCATTCAACAGTATTACAGCAACCTGGAGAAGCGGCCTCTCTAAAGGAGGTCGTGTGGCGGAGTTGGTCCGTTGACTAACGGTAAGAACGAGAAATTTGGCTACCCCGTTGCTAGGAACAGTCACTTCGAAGAAACACTTCTAACCAACAAATCAAACCTTCCTTAGCCTTAGCTTCCATCTACCCGGCTTGCTGTGTCGAAGTCCTGCAAGTCGTCCAACCCGAGCTTCCTCGTGCTAATTAGTGCCACCGCAATTTGGTCCCTCACCTACCTATATCCTGTTCAGGAAGGGAGTCTACCATATTTTGCAACACTTCACGCGTAATGGGCAGCTCGAAGGTCGTTTCTAGACCTTCAGTGTTGGCCGCTGTGAATTGCGTCTGGCCCAAGGCATCGTCGGCCTCGAAGTCCTTATCCAGAAGGTAAAGCTTGCAAATTGTGTCAGGTTTGACGTTCCGGAAGTAGAACTTCTCGTTCCAAACAGGTTCCAAAGTGGAGAAGATAGGACGCGTCCAGGCCACTTTCTGGCCGTCCACTTCGATCAAAGCGTAGGCGTCACTGGACGCTACGTGGCCCCTAGCTGCGGCCTTAGCGGTGAAGTAGTCGCCAGCTGCGATGTCCTTAGCAGAGACGATCTCAAGCTCAACGTCGAGTACCGAGTTCTCAGCCACAGGTTGAACCTGAGGTTCAGAGGCAGATGTTGCATTGGCAGCGGATTCAGAAGGAGTGGAGGAAGCTTGGCCCATTGTTCACGAGGTTTTCGTCTGACGTGGCAGATTCAAGAATGACTTGGATCGGTCAGATGGTTTTTGTCGTCATGATTTTTTTTTGCTGAGCCGGGTCAAGGTGGGCATCATCACTGCCATTGCCTCTGCCAGGACAACAGAGTGTCATTACAGCAAGCGATGCGAATACATACAACGTTAGGTGTGACAGTAGTTTGCTCCGTTGCCGACAGCAATTTGCCACGCGTGATATACCACGGACCGTGGTCCACGGTTACCGTGGCACGGTATAATACCGGGTATTATTGCCGGGCTCAGCTGCTCTGGATACGTTCGATGATCGACCGAATCCAGCTGGAAGCGTTCAGCAAATACCAACCAAGCTATAAACTTATTCACGCTCTCAGAGAAAATATATCCTTGACGTACACAAGCATTTGCCAGGCAGTACATGTAGTGTATAAGCAGCAAATATCCACGGTGCAAGGATCTTTTTCACCATGCATCAGATTGTTCTCACACCAGGAGCGTCTACAATGGCCAGCCGTAATCTGGACAGATGGATACTTCATGTCCCAGAGGAATCAGAGCCGCACACGTACGTGGTCACTTGAGATCTTTTAGCAGCTCAACAGACGCTCTCTCACTTTCCAATTCTCCTTGTTCCTCTCACTTCATCATGGGCAACTCTTCTTCTTCTTCTTCTTCTCACGGTTCTGCTCCTGTGCCCGAGAACTCCGTCCTGGACGTTGAACTTGAAATTGTCTCGGCAAAGGACATCTCGGCTGGCGACTACTTCGACATGAAGGCGGCGCTCAAGGGCAAAGTCTCCTCTAGTGACGCCTACGCTTTGATCGAAGTGGCTGGGCAAAAGGTGGCCTGGACGCGTCCCATCTTTGACACTCTGGAGCCTGTGTGGAACGAGAAGTTCTTCTTTAAAAACGTCAAACCTGACACATCTTCCTCTTCGATGAGGACTTCAATGGAGACGACGCCCTTGGTCAGACCCAGTTCACCGCAGCCAATACGGACGGATCTGAGACGACGTTCGATCTGCCGAACGACAAACCGGCCGGTTCCATCGTTGTTAAAGTTAAATCCCACGCTACCAAAGCACATGGTGATGGTAAACTACAACAATACGGACCTGTGCACTACTCGACGCACTTGAGTATTGGCTCGGGTGTATTGTCCGAGTTGTCGGCCGATGACAAGCTTCAAGCTGCTGCTTTCCACTTGCAGTTGCACGACATTCCGCAGATCTTGACCAACGACCACGAGTGGAACAAGAACTACCCTACTATTCAAAAGATCTTTTCACCCGACCATCCGGAATCTCCTGCACTTCGGAAGGCTGTTGCTACTGAGCATGAGATCATCTACCGACACGGAGGAACGACTGAGTATGGTACGTTGAAGGAGTCGTCGGATTTCTTCAAACTTGTCAACTACGGTCGTCGTGAGGAGAAACCGGTGCTGTTCACGTACGCCATCACGTCCACGGGTTGGTACTTCTCTGAGACGGGCGCTTCGTTCTTCAAGGACATGCTCTCCAAGCACATTTTCCAACAATGTCAACGTTGGGGCAAATGTTGTTTTGCCACACCAGGGCGTGGCGTGGCGGGTTAGCTGAGGCCTGGAGATTTGAGAAATGAGCCTAGTGCTCACTCCTCTTGAACTCTCGTAGCTATCTATAGATTCACTAACGACATTGGGAAACTTTGCTTTCGTCCGCAACTCCTTTTCATCCGTTTCCTCCGCAACCGACAATTTCCAACAATGTCAACGTTGGGGCAAATGTTGTTTTGCCACACCAGGGCGTGGCGTGGCGGCTACCCCAAATTGAGACAGGGCGCCTGACATGCACTGGTCTTCACCCTGGATGCTTGGTTTCAGCACATCTGCCGCGAAAGATTTGCAGACCCTTTTGAAGACAGGACTGGATACTCTTCGAACGCGTTCGATAACCATCGACCTAACAGTTTTATGACCAGTCGGTCGGCACCAGCGTTTAATAACGCGGTGGCACCACCGATTCGAACTGAGTGTGTTGAAAATCGTGTCTCGTCCAGGCCGAGGTCTGAAGCTGCCATCTTGATCACTGTAGAAATGTCTTTCGCCGATACTCCACCTTTTCTCATCGCCAATGCGGGATCCTCCGGTTTCGTGCCGAAAAATAATGCCGCCTTATGTATCCATCGTGCAGCTCGGACGGGGCAAATAATCTTGTCAGTCGATTTGTAGTGATAGCGTACTTCCTCTCGCCCAAACTGATTGTTTTTCGCGCCGGTCAACGTGATCCCCACCAATTCTGCAATCCTTGGGGCCACGGGTTGCTCGTTTAAATCAAAGAACCGGATTGCTGACAGCCGCAAGATGTAACTATGATGTCGTTTGCCAATGAAGAGGTACTCGGATCGTCTAAGTAGAAAAAAGTAGCCAAGAAGTAACCCGCCCCACAAAAGCTGATCGCGTGGCCTCGTTAGATCCATTCGTTGGAAGATGGCTCGAAGATGGTTCGCTGACAGGGGTTGCTGCTTGACTACTGGGTCTGTGAAGCGGCGAATTCCCTTTAATAGTATGGCATGACTAGCGTTAACACCGGGGTCGTATCCTGCTGTGTTCCGATGGTACCAGCGTACAGCGCATAGTTTCGTGCAGATTGTAGAGTACGTATTTCCTGTATGGCTGCGATTCATGCCATATCTCCAGAGATAAACTGCAAAAGCGCCAAGTTGCGCTGTGTTGGTGCCTGTGGTTGTCGCGTGGAGCCAGGGACTATAATGCATCATTTCACACCACGCGACCCATTGAGCCCAAGCGCGGGAATAATGCTTCCTGGATGATCGTGCAAGTGCCCCTGTTCGTAGTAGAGCGCCCAAAGACGCGAGAGATCGCGAGAGCCGTCCGGGATCTGCACCCTGCTTCCTGCGTCAGCCATTTCGTTATCTTGACCAGCCACATGCGACGACGACGAATAGAAATTATGATGTACTTCGCATAATCCGAGAAGTCGAAGCAGTAGCTGCGCGTGGTGATTCCTGCTTGACCTGTAGTTACTCCAAGCCACCGCAGAAGTGTTATCAATCCAAAATCTGACGTGCATCTCCTTGGCGCGACTCGGAACATGCCAATAGTGACTCCAAACAATTGCAGCAAATACAGCGCTCATCAATTCTCGAACGTTGATGGAGAGGTCCTGAGCGCCGCCTTGTATGAGATCCTTTTCTCGTTTTGTGAATTCCACTTGCAGAAACTCTCTCTTAGCAGGAAACAAAGCACAAAGGCCATAATCGCTGGCGTCCATTTGCACATGGAAGTCGGGCTCCTGTCGTCGCGTGAATCTTGACAATGGAATTGCATTTAACTTGCTAGTGTTGATAATTAGTGTAAACCATTTCAAGTCATCCTTCGCGTCCTCTGACAGATCCACCGCACCGAATCGTGGCGCTTTTCTCGCTAATGACGCGACACGTTGAAAGAACGGTGATGCTTGGCGTATGCAAGTAACCACATGCCGGAGACTACCGAGGAGTTTTTGCAAATGTGTCCGCGTCGTTCGACGACGTCCCAACATTTCCTTAATGCGCTGCGTGGTCTTCGCCACCTTCTCTTTAGGCATAGATATCGTAAGGGCAGATAGATCCCACTCCAATCCGAGTGCACGGCCACAAGTGAACCAACTCGTGAATTTCTTGTCATTGCAAGCATTGGGGCCTAGAACAGCCACCATAGACTGCCTAAGTGCAATGTGGGCTTCCGACAGTCGAGAACCAATGTCTGGTTCAATGCATACGTGGTCGTCGCACCAAGCCTTCGCATCAAAATTGAGGCGTGCTGCTTGTGGCTGACAAGGCCATTCGGGAGCTGAGTTCGAATACAGGTGGTTGATTGCTGCTCCAGCAACCCAGTACGATGACGGGGAATTTTTCCATCCAAAAGGACAACAAAGATCGACAATAAGTATTCCCAACTCAGGAATCGTTCCGGCAAAGCGACCCACAGCAATGGCTGCTATTGGAATGTGACGGAATGCTCCATTTACATCTCCAGTCATCATCCGTTGTAGCTCCGGGAATATTTCGGCCACATCTAGTACACGATTAGACAGTGCGTCCGCACCATCGTACGAAACCTCAACATCAAGATCCGAAGTGGTGTTGTCATTGACAGATTCGCCGGGCGGGAATGATAAATCATGAATGATTCGGGCATCCACTGTCAGATCAATGTCTCCTTTTTGAACAGCGCCGAATGGACTGCAAGTTACATCCTGTAGCGACGAAAGCAAATCGATGTCGAGGATGAGATATCGGTTAGCATCCTGTCCTGCCCGTAGATGTTTGATTATCACGTTGAGAGCACGTTTCGCCGACCCGTGATTAGGAGGAGGCACGCTCTGTTTCGGAAACGCAGACTTCCACTCAGGTGTAACTCCATTGTGTACAATGCTGTACCATCTCGATCTATGCGGATAGCTGTTCCAGGAACTCGCATTCGAAGGAACTTCGAGCGACTTGTTCGGTCGTGGATCAATCTCTGTTTCGTTGCGCAATATACGCACAAAGGCAGGTAGCTGCATACCCGTTTTCCGAATAAGCTGACTATAAGCGGACTGATTAAGTATTTCACGCTGCCATTCCTCACAGTCGCAGCGGGCATAGCTTTTGGTGGTGAAAGCCCATGCTCCTTGAGTACCGAATTTAGTGCCTCTTGCGCTGACTCCGTATGTACTGCCGCTATACGCCGGCGAATAAGTGTAGTTCGATCGTAATGCTTTTGCTTGGATCTTATGAAATCTGCAAGTGTAGCAGAGTTGCATCTCGACGAACATTTCAATTCTTCATCACCGCTGGAGCTGTGATTCCCCAAAGAGCTGCATTGCGAGAGTTCTCTTCCGGACAATTTTTCCGTCCGTAAGCATAGCCTGGGTGATGTTTGAGGTACAAGGGGCAACGCTGCTGGTTGAATGAGAACTCTGCTTGTAACAACTGAGTCGAAGGTGGACCGTTTCGGGATATTGATCGTATCGGGTGCTCTCAAGGTGGACGAGCTTGAAGGAATGATCCTTTCAAGTAGGCCAATGTTGGACGGACTCACAAGATTGATCTTGTTGAGTGTAGGCGGATTCATAGGAATGATCCTACTGAATGGGCCAGTGGTGGAAGGACTAACAGGAATGTTCCTGCTGAGTGGTCCAATGGTAGACGGACTAACAGGATTGATCCTGTTGAGTGGTCCAATGGAGGACGGACTTACAGGATTGATCCTGCTGAGTGGTCCAGTGGTAGACGGACTAACAGGATTGATCCTACTAAGTAGTCCGTCGTCGGAGGGTCTCAAAGGATTGTTCCTTCCGAGCGCTCCCTGGGTAAATATCGACGCCGAAACGAGGTCACCTAGCGTTCCGGAGTTGGTTGAACGTGAAGGAGATGTCAATTCTCGCATATCGTGACCACTAGTGTCCTTCACGGCCATTTGCCCAAACCCAATAGCTGTTTTTGCCGAATCCGCAAATTCTGGTGCTTCCATAGGTTGGTACACATCCATGGACAGGTCCTTCATCTGTGGAGTGGTTAGACCTGAGTACAACTCCTGACACCATCATTCCATGTCCTTCGATAAGCCACCGTAATGATTGACGATAAACTCCCGAGCGACGTCTGGCAAGGTAGCAGGCTTGAAATGACAAAGGTGCTTGATAATACAATTGCCGTCTCTACCTCTGCAACCTTGAGCCGACAGAAAGCGCAAGCGAATTTCCTTTTGGCCCTGCTTAGGTAGCACCTTACGAACTTCTGCTGGAATAGACACCCGTTTTTCCTGTGTATGTGCTCGAAACCCACGGGAACTTCTTCCCGGTCCAGCTCTTGCGGCTTTTACCATGGTGAGTACGTCTTGACGAAGTATCGCTTGATGGACACGAACAAACGACTCATGCGACGCAGAGAAATGATCTTTTATCGACTTTGTCGTATCCCAATTGCCATCAACAGTGTAGACTCGGAATAATTCCAACTGATCGTCAATCCAGGACGCAATTTCAGTTAGTGAACCTGCTGATATGGGCAATTCCGTAACTCGCAGCTCTCCTAGAAACCTTAACGCAGCTTCAAGCGTCAGATATACTTCCGGTTGGTAGAGCTGCCTGGCAATGTTGCAGAGTACTTCGACTGCTCCAACCAGCTCCGCAAAACTAGCAGCCTCTGTTGGCACGGGAAGCACATTCTTCTTCGAGAAGTCGCTCATGTCACAACGTCTGACACGTTCTCGTTTTTCAATCTCCGTCACACGTACGAAATGTAGCACCGAAAGGCCTCTAGTGCCAAAATCCCAACCGTATAAGCCTCGCAGGACAGCAGGGTGTGGGAAAAAGCCGAATTTTTTCCAATAAATCTGAACAAACTCCATAAACCGTTGAGCAGTCATACAAGCGTACTTACCGGTAGCGAGGACGAGATGGATCGCTGTCTGTGTGCTCGACGCTTGGAACTCATGCTTATTTCCAACTTCCTCAGTGCTGCTAACTCCGATTTGTGTCGAGGAGTGCAAGATTGAATCTGTTCTTCGTATTGAAGTGAGCTGGTCAATGTCTTCTTCCAGCTCCAAGCCTCGAGCACAAACAACTGGAGGGCTCCTAATCGGTTTGGGCGTAATTCGATTGCTTTCTTTTAATCGTCTTCGCTTCTTGGGTGGTCCCGTAGTTTCCTTAAGCGGAGTTGCGTTCTCGTCGTCCTCTGACTCACTTAAACCATCGCTCAAAGCAGCGTCCGTCGCTGTCGCGTCGTACGCGTTGCGTTTCGGTGGTAGTGGAGCGTTGTTGAGTTGATGTTCGACAACATCAAAGATTGTATCACCAAATTGAACGCCCCTTGGCGACGGCCGGCCGCCCTCCTTGTAAAACACATAGTCCAGAATGTGGCGAATCGTTAATTGCGAAACGTCAAAGCTCCCAATATCCAATAGTGGCACCATCTTGGTCTCGTCAATGGCTTTAACCCCAATATCATCGAGAAGTTTCTTCGAGTCACGTGTAGCGGTTTCCCCAAGACCATTAAAGGCATTATACACACGTTCGTGGACCCTCATCATTTCCTGCGGCATCATGAGGCTGGTACTGACCCCTCCACATGGCTGCATTGCATAGACCTCTACAGCGACATCTTGAGTGTAATCCGGCCTGTACTCCACAGCAACCTCTGTACAACCGAAATTCACATCTAGTAGCCCTACTTGATTTCCAGCGTCCCACTTGTAGCCAACCACTAGCCCATAGTCCCACACTCGAGGGCCTCCGGGCCGCACTCGGGAGGTACAGATTACGCTGCCGACAAAAGTCCCTGCGCCATCCATTGCTTCCTCAGCAGTGACGATTCGATGTGCTATCTCTTCCTCCTTCAGCTCAACCGTCTCAGCTTGCTGCTCTTTCCAACGCCCACTTCGCACAAGCTTCACCTTGAGCAAGCCTCCACTGGCACACGTCCCCGCAACTCGGCCGTAGGTGAAACCAACGGCGCTGAAAATGCCTGGTCGAAGATAAAAATAACGTGGCGCCATCGAAGCCTGAAGGTGAAGACGTCCGACAAAGGTTCCTTGGAGGTGTTAGCTGAGGCCTGGAGATTTGAGAAATGAGCCTAGTGCTCACTCCTCTTGAACTCTCGTAGCTATCTATAGATTCACTAACGACATTGGGAAACTTTGCTTTCGTCCGCAACTCCTTTTCATCCGTTTCCTCCGCAACCGACAAGTTGCACGCTGGTGCTGCCTTCTCCGTCAAGTACGCGGGTGAATTCCACATTGAGAAGGGACACTTTGGCAAGTACAAGCTGTACATTGACAACAACAGTGGAACGTACGCACCACCCAAGGCCGATCTACCCAAGCTTAAGCAGATCTTCGAGGTTAACTTCCCTGGCATTTCGGTTGAGGCCAGAGACCGTGATGATGAAGATCTGAAGAAGTCACGCCAAGAAATCCTGGATGCTTGGGCCTAAAGAATCCTCCTGTCAGTGGCAATTTGCTACTAAAACGTCGCCACGGTAAGAAAAGCTCTTAATCGTGTTTCATTTTCAACGTCATGAAGTAATTTAGGGGAAAAAAATACTTACGATCTAAATCCAGTAAACTTGGCGAGTTTCACTACTACAGGAGAAACCATTGCTTGCAAAATGACGGGGGTTAACGCGCGTTTACAGAGATCAGTTGATCGCTTCATTCGAAAGTGGGAATCAGTTCAAGTCGAGCTTCATGGTCACTATTCCGTTGAACGCTTTGCTGCAATGAACGAGTACAGTCGATCTACCAGCTTGTGGCGGTCCGTACTGATTCTCCCTTTGTCACCACTGCCATGTCTTGTTTTGGTGGCTTTACTCGACGTAATCCCTCTCGAAGATCCAGCCACAGGTTTCACACACAGCGCTATGACTTGGATACGAGCAACTTTGACTTGTTTCGTTTACACTCACTGTGCAGTGGAACAGATTCGATTGTACAGCCCAAACCTCCAATACTAGGACTCGCTATCTCTCTACCAGCAGCAAATTCACGAACGTCCTAGCTTTGACTTTGTCAGGGTTCATTTGTTACCCGTTACCATTTGCATCGCTGTTATTGTCTGGTCCATGGCTTGGTTTCATGACATTTTTCCTTCTGAGAGTTCGAGGAGCTCAAATGCGCGCAAACCCCGAAGCTGTGAAAGATGTGGTGCGGTTTGCTACCATTTGTGGAGCTCAAGTATCGATTGTCATGGTTTACGCGGTTTTCAACACCATTTTTACTAACTTGTCACCGATGTACCAGCCCATGTTTGCCTTATTTATTCCAGCATTCAAGATGATGCAGAAGAATATCCTCAGTCGTATCCTAGCTGGGAGGGACGATACGAAACCGCAAGTGCTGATCCTAAATGTTGAAATTTTCAACGCTCTTTTCATCTCGAATTGTATGCAAAACGCACAGTCGATGGGCACCAGCATCACCCTCATCTCTGTGGATATTCTACAGGCCGCTATCTCTATACCGGACTTGTACCGGATGATACGTGACGTTGATAACATTTTGAACAAACTTGGAGTCAGTAGGAACGCTTTGATATCAACAGCTGAGATGATCCTAGAGAAATATCCTACAGCTACAAACCGTCGACCAACAACATTAACAAGGTCCGCTCACATGTGGACGATGAATTCTCCAGCACAAATTGCCAGAGTTCCTCTAAAGAAGAAGCAAGTGCTACCGACAATGAACTTGGAGTGTGGGGAATACAAACTCCCAGTCTCGCCTCTTTCTCAAAGGGATGCCTCACACGTATCCTCTGTGCAGTTCGGTTCTATTGCCAAAGGAACAGAAACCTCTTCGGCTACTCCAACCACGGATCTCAATAAACTATCGAGTAAAGAACATTACCGGTTACTGAGTTCATGTTGCTTACTGAGTTTACGGAAGTGTTGGTTCCTGTAATCTATGGTGGGTATTTGGCAATTCTGTATCACTTCCCAAACCGACAGTATTACCCTCAATTCGCCGATCTTTCCGATGACGAAGTTTGGCATAAGGTTTTCAGTGTGTTGGGATACGGAACTCTCGAGTTGGTATCACTTGTTCTTCTCGTTATCGTGTTGAACCGCCTTGTACACCGTCACTCGCTAAAGCAATTGGCTTTTGTATTAGAACGCGAGTTTTTCATGGTGCAGCCTAAACTACTTCTCTGGGTTACCATGACATTGCAGTCAACCTTGCCACAGATGGGTAAGTATTCTGATCCTTTTGGTATTTAGCCCATTCACGTCTGAAAAGTGTGTTTGCCACTGCAACAGGAGTGGATTACAGCTTTAAATTCGCATGGCTTCACAACAACAGCACCGATTTGCAAAAAAACTGAAAAATATCTTTATACAAAGGAAGCCAAGTAGTAAATACCCATTTAGTCAACTTCAATTTCCTTTACAGGATCCCTGATCTCATGCAAATGCCTTCTTCGATGAATGAGTTCCTTCCGAACGTGTTTCTCTGCCTGCTCCTCAGCAATAGCCTGCTTTACCTCATCTACAATTCTGCCATCATGTAGTCGGTCGTTGACTGCAAAAGCAAAAGTGATTGATATTCATGCAAGTTTGGCTAAGCTCACTCTGTCTACTGTCCTGTGCGAGCCGAGCTCTTGGTTGCTGCCAGCCAACCACTCAAAGTTCAACCGGCACAACAAGTTCCCATCCAGCACAGCTCCTGCAACATGAACCTTCTTGATCCACTTCAAGCAGTTGTCGTTCTGGATGTCCTCAACTAACTACACTGCCCCCCAGGAGCAACTATAGCTACGATCCACCATTGTTTTAGTTGGGGCGACTAGAGCTCGAGCGAGGCTTGCAGTTCTCAAACGCCGTTGTGAGTGCGTTGTCCTCCACGCTCACCACGTACTCAGCGACCTTGGCGGGGACTTCGTTGGACATGGCCTTGAGCGATTCCCAGGAGTCTTCCTCATCTTGAAGACCGATCCACGACACTAACAATTGCCACTCGTTACGCGTCTTGTTCAGCCGGTGTTCCTTGAAAGCCGCAATCTCGAGCACCATTCCTTGGTTACCTACGTGTGCTAGCATTTCTTCAGTGACGTCAAGGCTCGAGTCGCAGTAGAACTTCAGTCGCGATCCATGCACATTGTACAGCTTGTTCGTGACCAGGTGTCGAATCATGTAGGAGTATGAAAGTGCTTCCGTGACTTCAAATGGCCCCACCCAACGTGCTAGTAGTTTGGTGTTCGAGAGCCGCGCGTCGATACGCGACCACAATACAAAATCTCCCTCAGAGAAGTTGCACGGAGCGCCATTGGACTTCTGCTGGTTCGCCCGACGACGTCTCTCCTTCTCGTCCAGCACATCCCGATGCATCTGCTGCATTGCCGCTCGAAGCTTCTCTAGCTGCCCGCTTGCTCCAATCAATTCCACCGATAAGTCCTTGCTTCCAGGCATCACGATCACTTCCAGTGGGTTCGGCGCCGGCAGGGAGGTAAACAGCTCACTAGGAGTGCGACCACACAAGCTTGCCACTGCAGTGTGGTTGAGGTTGGATTGCACCACCGGAAGCAGATACACCCATTCACGGGTGTCAAGCTTGTGCTCCATGAGCATGACCCGCAGGACCTGTAGGATGTCTCTGTTCAGTCGCTCGATGCTGCCATTTACCCATGGCGTGTAGGCAATCACAAAGTTCTGCTCGATGGAGAGCCGCTTGCACACTTCAGTGGTCACAGTGTTTTTGAAGTGAGTGCCCATATTGGACATGAGGATTTGGGGAGGTCCGAATCGTTTACACCAGTCCAGCAGAGCGATCACGGCAACTTCCGCGGTTGGAGAGTCACAAGCCACAAGTTCGCAGAAGTGCGTCAAGCTGTCTTTCAGAGCTAAGACATATTTCGTTTCACCCATGCTGTCTCCAAGGAACAGGTAATCCCAGTGCAGAACTTCGTTTCTAAATTCTGCATCCACAGTAGGACCCCACGGACGTGGCACGATGTTGCCACCCTTGACGTGCTTGCAGAGCAAACATCGACTGAGGAATCGACGACACAATTGTTGCATATCACGGATGTAGAACACATGTTGCAGAGTGGTCACCATTGGGTCAAGTCCACGATGCCCCTGTGCTCCACAGTGAGCAATGATCATCACACGTTGCACCAGCTCATTGTCTAGCTCGGGTAGCCATGTCTTATTGTCAACACGCAAAGGCCATCATCGTTGCGCACAGCGTTGCGTGGTTGCGAGCGCTTGTGCTTTGTTTGCGAGCGAGCGATGTCATCAATAGTGGGAAACACAAAACCATCCATTCTCGGTCGAAGCTGACTTGTTCGAGGTGCAGGATCCGCATTGCTGCCATGCTGCTGCGTCACGGCTTGGCTTCTGGTGACAGCCTTGCAGCGCACCACCACCCCACCTGTCTCGGAGGACTGGCCCCATCGAGAGAGAAGGTCACCCCAGACGTTCACGTCACCGTCCAAATGCTCAATGGTGTACGGCATACCAACCATAGTCAACGCCCAGCGCTGAAGACGCCCACGGACATGACGCTTGAGCTCCACATCGGGATCAAAGAGGTGAATCAAATTCTTGTGATCGCAAAATATCCGAAACCCAAGACGACGCAGCAATAGATAATCGAGATTCTTGCAAGCCCACATGATCAGGAAGGCTTCTTTGTCAATAATCGCCCAGTTCCGCTCGGCGCCTGAGAAGGTACCACTCTTGCACACCAATAACGTGTGCTGTTGCTCCCAAGCATCGACACCAGGCACCCAGTTGTCGACTTGGGTTACTACGAGACCCCACCCAAACTCGGAGGCATCAGTGAAGACGCAGACTTGAGCATCATCATGAGGAAAACCAGTGACTGCGAACAGCTAATCAGCGACTTCACTCGTTCAAAAGCAGCGACGTCATCGTCGGACCAGTCCAGAATTACACCAGCAGCAAGGCGGCGTGTACGGCCCACCACGGACAGCACACCTTCCAGTTTTTCTTGGAGGGGTTGAACAACACGACTGTAATCCATCAATGAGTCGCGAAGCCATCCCGCAGCGCATACGAATTGCTGCAGGTCTGCACCGGTCTTCGGCAGAGGGAGGTCGATAAGAGCCTGTAGCCGAGCTGGGTCATGAGCAATACCAGTGCCACTAATAATCCGGCCACACCACTTAGTCGAGGTTTTGAAAAGCGAGCTCTTGTTCACACTGAGACGTAGCCCATACTCACGTACGAGCTCAAAGAATTGTCGTAGCGCGGCGATAAATTGTTCGGGGCTCTTTGCAAACACGAGAATGTCATCTATCCAGATAAGAACGTGCTTGTACAGCATCTCGCGGAAGATCGACTGCATTTGGTTTTGGAAATGCGTTGATGAATCCATTCCACCCTGAGGGACCCGAGTGGGGGTGTAAACAGTGTCTTCCGTGATGAAACTCATTATTTCCTGAGAGTCTCGGTGCAACGGGAACTGCCAAAAACTCTTCGGCATGTCAAAATCAGCGACTCCGTAAGCACCTTCGACAGCTGGAGTCATAGTTGCCATGTTTGGCGAAGCACCAGCAATAGGCACCGTCCATCGATTGACAGGTCTGTAGTCAATGGTCATCCTGTATTCCATTGCACGTCCAGGTTTCGCGACAGGAACAGCGGCTGAAGCCCATCGACTCTGATTGTTCTTGTAGATGTAGCCCATTGACTCGAGCTTCTGTGTGTACGCCTTTAAGTAGTCGCGCTGTGCTGGCGAATACTTTCGAGGTTTTGCACGGAACGGCACTGCGTCCGGTTTGAGCTGAATACGAAGTGGCTCAACCAGCGCAGGAGGGTCGTCATCAATGTCTTCAGCGAAGATGTCTTGGAAGTAGTTCACTAGTTCACAGAGAGCTCCAAAATGTCCTTTAGAGAAACCATTCAGACGAGCACGCTCTAACAGTATAGCGAGTTTGTCTGGAACGTCTTCAGGAGCGGAAGGGTTGTCGTCTTCCTCAAAAGGGTCATCATCCACTACAGTGGTCCCTGCTGCTAGTTGTTCAAGTTGACGGTCAACATCAATACCCAGTGACTCAAGAGTCTTGTCACCAAGCAGAAAATCCGTCTCCTCTCCTTCCAGCACCAAACATGCCACATGAGAAAGTCGTACTGATCCGGCAGCGGTCTGGAGTTGAACGTTGACAGCTGCTTCATGATGTCATGCTAACGTGGCACCTCCAGCGACAGTCACCATTACAGGATCATGCAATTCCGACAGGGTCACGTCACTGCCGAGCTCCAGCAACTCGTTCACTAATGCTCGAGGCAGAATATTGCTGTCTGATCCCGAATCAGCACAGAACGGGGCGGTCACTAGCCCGTTGATTAACACCTCGCCCGCCTGAGGCGAGTTCACCACATTCACACGCACCACTTTAGTGCGTTGCTTCGCTTCATCACGCTGAGCACGCAGCTTCTCGTGGGCCTTGGTCTTGTCATCCTCAGTTGCGGTTGGGCATTGGCGCAGCCAATGTGCACCGCCGCAATGGAGACATCCTCCAGACGGTGGCGCGCTGGCGCGAGTGGACGGAGTGTTTGCACTCCCGCTGCGTGGCTTCTCACCACCAAACTTCGTTTCCGTCGCCTTCGACTTGCTGTCTTTTACCACAGTTTTCTTCTCCGTCTTCCTGTCCCCCTTCTGCTTGGTTTCCTTGTGCAGCACATGGTACTTGTGCTGGGCACGAGCTCTCTCCTTGATTATGGAGAAGAGAACGAAGTCGTTCTTCTTTCCCTCACGTCTCTCGTACTTGACATGACGGATAACGTCGTCTCGCAGAATCTGCGGCTCCAGATTGTCCAGCAGGATTGAGCATCTCAGCTTCATCCTGTCGACGTACTCGCCATCGGTAGGTCGACCCACACCGAGGATGCGGCCAAACCCATGTTGCTCGATCAGCGAGGAAAAGTCCCGGTAATACTTGAGTACGCGGGCATCGATGTCACTTTCCTTCAGGTCCATGTTGAGGTTGTTCTTGAAGAAAAGGTCAAGATCAGGAAGATGCTCATTCTTGACGTTACCCGCACGTTTTTCAATTAACCGCACGAGCTGCACATCATCCACGGTCTCAACTGCGGTCTGCAACTCATACAGACACACGATCTCCAGGAGCTTCGGCTCCAGAGAGTTTTTGACAGACTCGAGAGCAGGGCTCTCCAAATAAGTAGGGATTAGGGATTGACGGGGCTGGAGGCGTCTCAATCCCTTATTGATGAACGTACCCTTAATTGACAATATTATTGTCAACTTCAACTTATAAGATACTATAAAGATCCGGTAAGAGTCGAGGAGTAAAGCAGTCCTCGAAACCTCTCCCGGTGGGCGTTATACCGTGCCGGGGACCACAGCCACTCTCATGCTGGCATTTCCGATTTTGCGAACCAAGTCCAACACTCTTCTACTCAACTTGTTCACCCTCGTCATCCATGGCTACCTTAGACCCTGGTCTCTCGAACAAGGAGATCTGTTCGTTGATGTATCGAGACCAAACAAGCGGAGGAAGAACCTGCAACGGATGCAACACCTTCATCTTTCAGGACCGAAGTCGCGGCTATCATAACCTCATCTCGCATCTGCGCCACCCAGACTATGAGCGAGTGCTGGAGCGTTGCGTTCGACAACGAATCCCCGTCACTATGGACATGTTTGTCGATAAGGACTCCCGTACTACGCATGGTTGGATGAAACTTGTGGTGATGGAATCGATCAACATTCGAGCTGCAATGCGCGTAAAGGAGGCATCAATATACTCGGATCTCACGTGGCTGCCAGCCACTTCGGTACAAGTAGAGCGTCTGTTCTCCAAGATTAAGTGCATGCTGGGGTATCTTCGGAAAAGCATCAGTCATGAGACGCTCGAGACCTTACTTTACCTGAAGATGAACTGGGACTTAGTGACGGACGAAGTGATTTCGAACGCCGTGAAACGCGCAGTTGAGGACGACAACGAAGAAGAAGCAGATCTCTAAAACCGTAGTTCTTAATCTGGAAGAAGTAGATAGAGACCCCCTTTTCAATAATTGCGTAAGTGCCAAATATTGAGATGGCCGCTCCCTCCCTTATTGTCCCCCTACAATAATACCCCTTTTTCAATAACAATACATTTTTGGAGACCCCTGACTCGAGAGCCTTGTCGTAGGCCTCGCCGCTGTCCACACAACGTTGGCGCACTCGAGCTTCGTACAGGGCTCGATCCTTGCGCCATTTGACAATTGCAGCCTGACTCCAGTCCATCAACATCGGCGCTTGGACAAACTCGAAGATAGGTTGGTGGACTGACATGACAACGTCGCCATCATCGTCGTACGACGTTCCCCCAGGCATTGCGGTCTTGATACTTCTAAAGTTAACTTTGTAGTCGGTCGTTGACTGCAAAAGCAAAAGTGATTGATATTCATGCAAGTTTGGCTAAGCTCACTCTGTCTACTGTCCTGTGCGAGCCGAGCTCTTGGTTGCTGCCAGCCAACCACTCAAAGTTCAACCGGCACAACAAGTTCCCATCCAGCACAGCTCCTGCAACATGAACCTTCTTGATCCACTTCAAGCAGTTGTCGTTCTGGATGTCCTCAACTAACTACACATCACCTTAGCGGCAACGGTTATGCGGTCCACCTGAGTCTCGTGAGATTTCACCTCTACTGGAAGATTGCTGGATTGCGTCGAGAAAAGCCACCAAAACAAGACATGGCAGCAGTGACAAAGGGAGAATCATTACGGACCGCCATGAGCTGGTAGTTCGACTGTACTCGTTCATAGTACAGTAGTGACTGTCTATTAATTAATCCCCGTCATTTTATAAGCACCGATGTGCAGTAGTGATAGAACAAATTGTGATATTTCGGTTATGAATATGTGTCGTACTCGTTCTTGAACTTAAAGGGAGGATAAGACAGAGCAAACACATTACAACCGGATTAAAAGGTTGAGTTGCCATTATTGTCTGTAATCTGGAATTTTACTGAACTTCGGTTCTCTAAACTTCAGACACAGGTTTCACCAGCGCTATGACTTGGATACGAGCAACTTTGACGTGTTTCGTTTACACTTACTGTGTGGTCGAGCAGATTCGATTGTACAGTCCAAAATATCGTTATGCACAGCTTTACAAGCAAGTCAAGTAGTATCTAACCAGTTAATTAACTTCGATGTCCTTTACAATATCCCTTCTCTCACGCAACCGACGAATGATACTCTCTGCTCCATCTCCTCCACGATTTCTGTCATCACTATAGCAATCGCTACACGTTTCAAACTCCAATTTCACAAATTATAACACCGGCTTAACTGTCACAGTCAATGAATGGCCCCGGTGGTTCGTTTATCATTTTTCCGCTCGTAATCAACGCAAATCTACACTTACTGGTCGTCATAGTGGTCCCAAGCTGGGTGTCGTCCACCGAGCGAAGGAGCGGAGATGAAACCAACTCTGGAGCCTTCACGAGCCCCCCCCCCCCCCCCCCCGAGTCTGTAAATGCTGCTGTAGCGTTAGTTTACACGTTTCATTAAAACAATAAAAGGTCGAGATGTCATTGATTTTATTCTGGAACCTTATTGTGCTTCGCTTTCAGGGGAGACGAAATCAATCCACGAGACCCATGTGGTACGCGTAACCGTTAACACCTTGCTTACGGACGGTACTTGCCCCGAACACGTAAGAGAATGTCGTAAGAGACGACGTAGTTTTAGTATTGACATTTGTATCAGTCTGATCTGCCAACTATGGTTAGGTATATAAAGTGTCAACAGGTTTTCCTACCAATGTCGTAAGAGTGACAGCATTGCAGGACAGCTTCGACAGATCAATGTCGTAACTTGCTCCAAGGCACCAGCAGATGGCGAATTGTCTGCACTGATACTACACTCAGTTCAGTTTTTACGCAGAAGAAGGTACATTGATTCAAGAAAATTGCATTTCAAACACACGAAAACTGACCACTCATCACTTGAAACGCAGGCAACTCAGCTGCCCCCCTCGTCGTCACCGTCTCCACTGCTGTTTCCACCATGGTCGCTTTGGCCTTCTAGACGAAGTTCGCGCCGTGTCTTCTGCCTTCGTCCTGCTTTCTTACCAGGCCGTCGAAGCACAACACGTTTCCCGATGCTCGCTGATATGGCTTCACCAGCACCGAAGTCCTCATGCCAAATGTCGTAACAGGTCTTGCCTACGCCCATGTATTCACGGCGTATCCGGGGGCACAACCAGCACTTCGCGCTATCGATTGAGCAACGGTCACAGTAGTAAGTAGTGGCAAATGACTTCTTCTTGCCCGTGCGTAAGAGAGCACAGACTTTACAGGACCTCTGACGGCGCTTTTGAACGCCACTGACGACGACCCAGTCTTCAGACTGCTGAAGCCCGTGCGTGAGGCGTGTCGTTGTGCGCTTGCGCTTCTGGCTAACGGGAGGTGGTGTAGCTTCAACTCCAACGAAGTCCTCCGCTTTTAGTTGGAGGAGCTGGTTCTGAAGGACACAGAACCACTCCGACCGCTTCATCGCCACCGTCTTCTTGATCATGGCTCCCTCCTTGTGCGTGATATACGCATTCACCAGCGCCAAGTCGAGAAACCCCAAGAATATGGCCTTCAGCTGGACTTGTGTAGCCCCACTCCGTCTGCAGCCCCGCCGGTCGCTTCGACTTCCGCCCTGCCGCCCGTAGCTGTCTCCATAAATGCCCAAAGTCGACGTCGTGTTCGGTGACTTGCGTTTTTCGTGAGGGTGGGTTTCCGGCGCTGGCTGGTCCTGATGCGCGCCATCCAGCAGATTCTCGAATGAGTGGCTAAGGCTGCTGGCCGCAATGGGAAATGCTGATCCCCTTCCCCTGTCCCGCCTTTGCTTCTTTTGCCAAATACCTCTCGCATCTTATAGGCCAATAGTGCTGGTAAAACACTTGATTAAAGTATTGAAAAATCAATTGTGAGCCATTTTCTGTTGTGGCTTCACACGTGTACGTGGCTACTGTAAGCAACGGCTTCACAGTAGACACACGCGTCACCATTCCCTTGATACATGTACGTACAAGAGCTCCAACCTTGGCAGCTTTCACTTCTCGAATAGGAACAGCTTTCAACTTAACTCCAGGGATCAAATGCACCTCAAAGCGACGCATCAATGCTGGAGGGAAAATATTGGCAGTGTTGGCGTTAGCAGCCGGTTGGGTACCGTCTTCATTGTCTTCTGTTTGTCTCTGTTGCGCCACCTCTTGAGCTCTGGACATCCTTAGCACGTCCAGAACATCTTGAGAGTCGGAAATATCCCTCGTAGGAGGTGGAAGGTTCTCATCCACTGCGTCCGCAAAGAGGGAAATGTATCGACGAGCATTGCGCACAATGCGAGACACGAAATTGACATCTTCCTTCTCGAACTGTAAAGAATTTACACGATAAAAAAAGTCAGCTTTACACTTAGAAAAAAATGTAGTAATAAGGAGTAAAGCAACGTACAATCTGCACGTCATCCAGAGAAATAGGGATAGACGTTCGTTCTCGGTTCGCCACCTCTTGCAACATCACGGTAAAATACAGTTAATAACCCATTGAATAGTGTAAATTCAATGCAATTCGTACCATCATCCGCGCATACTTGGGGCCTAGTGATGGGTCGTCTAGATTCGACGTGAAGTGCAGGAGGAACTCGACGCATTTGGCTGTTTTAAGTAAGGGTTAATAGCATACAGTTTAGAGACAACTACAGTGGATTCAAACGTGGTTAATCCGCGCTTTTACCTTTCTCTTCGGCGTAATTGGACATCCCTACGCCACCTGAAGTGCCAGCATCATCACCGCCAGCTCCAACGCCCCCGAAGGTCTGCGAGAACTGTGACGCCATAATTAACCCTTTGGCACTCGGTTAGTTTACCGCCAAAAAAAAATATAAACCAATCAGGAGTTTTATATAAAAAGTCGCTAATATGGCAGAAGCGTTAAAGCGACTACGAGAGGAGATTGAAGCTGCTTTTCAAGCCCAACGACGGCCAAATACTAGTCAGAGAATAAATAGTTGTGAATCGAAGACTTCGGCGACGAAATGGGGTCAAGTGACGGCGTTGCTGGCTTCTGTAGATCGACCTCCAGCTAAAAAATCAGCTTTTAATCTACAGGATTTGGGATTTTTTCGAGAAAAAAGTAAAGAACCAAAACTTCTTCAATTGACTACGGACGAGAAACAAGTACTACTGCATAAATTTATAGTTGAATGGCGACGTATTGCTCGCACTTCGGCATTTATTACAAGACTGTACAATCGATCTCGAAGACGTCGAGAACAGCAACTTACAGCTACAGTTTTTATGGAATGGAGACGAAGATTATCTTACTGTATCAAGGTAAAAACAGCGATAAATTCCGTGGAGAAGAAGATGAAAGTTTTGAAGATTACAGTGGCGTGGAGAAGATGGACTGGTGCATATTGCTGTGCTGTAAAAGTAAGGGAATTTCGTGAAAAACGACGAAAGAGAGTGAGCTGTGAAGCGTTTTGTACTTGGATATTAGCAGCCAACCAACGCAGAAAGTTTAGAAGATACAAAGTAAAAGCAGCGCAACAGCTTCTTCGACACTACTGGAGATGGTTAAATGCTGCGATCGAGAGACAACGGATGATTCATGACCAAGTGAAGCTATTCCTTAAGCGACGGATGTTGGATTTAACCCAGCGTTGGTTCCTGATGTGGGTCGAGTATGTGGAACAGCGAAAGCAGTGGCAATTTGCTGTTCAATGGAGTGAAAAGAGAATGTTGGGGGACATTTTTGACACTTGGAGGTCGAGTCATGAAGATACGAGACGGGTGCGTCATACCTTGCAGCTTGTCACTCGACGTAGACGTCGTCGGAAGCTACGACAAGTGCTGAAAATGTGGAGATTTCACGTCCAACGTGTTACTAAGCAGAAACGAGCACTTGAGGCTGTGATTCACTCTCACTTGCGCCGAAATGCCTTCAGGAATATCATGATGAGTGCAAAATACGATCAAGAGCGAGAAAGATCTTTTTATCACTGGAAAATTCGTCGAGTAGTGTGGAAATGGCTTCGTCGCTCACACAGAGACCGGGTGTTACAGCTGCGTGCAGAGGTTTTGAAGGAAAATCATCAGCGTTTGGTTCTGCGTACCGCTGCATGGCATCCTTGGCGACACATTTACTTACGCTCCTCCGCTCTACGACGGTTCTCCGCAAAGCAACGAGCCAAACGACTGCGAAAATGCTGGAATATGTTAGTTTTTGCTGTTAACCAGCAAGAGCAGCAGCGACTGATGGTTGAAAGCCTCGCGGATATGCATGAAGTTCGTGAACTACGTCGTGCCATCAGTGTATGGCGTGTTCAAGCAAACGTTTTACGTGAATGTAAACACTTAGTCTCGAAAAGTGAACTGTTCTATCGACATGGACTATTCAAGAAGGTAATATCTCGTTGGAAAGCAGTTTACCTCGTTGCGTGCAAGGACAAATTTCTTGATGCCATCGCGGCCAGACACTTAGTGGCTAAAATGATTCAACACTGGGCCAAATGGGCTTATTGGAGCAAGCGGGAGCTGGGGACAAGAATTTCGATCGTCAAAGGGCAACAGCAACGGAGACAGCTACAACGGAGTGTTGATTACTGGAGGAATAGGATTCACGCTCGACATCAACTACTTTGTGGCAAGATCTTTCGTATGTGGAAACTCGGAATTGACATGCAGCATCGGCATATACAGTTACGAGAGTTGCAACGTTTGATACGACTCCGTTGGCGATGGAAGAGGTGGAAAATGTTTGTCTCTCGGTGGCAAAACTTACGCTCAAAAGCAGATCAAGTTCGGATACAATGTGTAAATCGTTTGCTGAGAAGTTACTTCGTCACTGTGTGGCTGCACAAAACTCGTAGATACCAATTGGTGTCCAACATACTGGCGAAAGTCGCGAAAGAGCACGTTTTAAGTTACGCGCTATCACGATGGAGACAAAAGCAGCAACAAATGAGAGCAATGAGGCTTGCATCTGGATTCTATCACAAGAAACTATCCGCACACTGTCTGCGGTTGTTATTTGCGCAGACTGTGGGTCTCAAACGCTCTGCTACTGTGTGCTACAGACGGCATCACCTGGTGCGAGGATGGGATCGCTGGCTTCAATACTTTACACTGATGCGGCGTCGATCCGAAGCTGCAGTGTATTTCGACCGTTGTTCAAAGCGCAAAGCCATTCACTTGCTCCACTTTACAGCAGTAAACTCGATCGTGAGGAGGAACCAACGTCTTGATGCTGAAGCGTGGCACGAAGCGGTTGTGCTTCAACGTATTCTGGTTAAATGGTTAGCAGCCGCACAACATTCTCGTCATTGTCGGTCTCTTGAGAAACGTCTGGCTTGGAATGTCGTTGGACGACGCGTTTTTCGTGTATGGAGGGATGAATTGACAGAGAAGCAGAAACTGTTGAAAGCTGCGGAATTCTACTCCTCCGTCCTAGTTACACGGACTTGGAATGCACTTTTACGCGTTACTAAGCGTCGTCAACTAGCACTGGTCATGTGGAGCCACAGTATGACTCAATTCCGCTTGAAGACTGTTTTTACGATCTGGAAACACTTTCTACACTATCGATGTGGACAATACGCAGTCGCTGCCAGTATGTGCCGCATGCAGGAGCAACGACTACGACAAAGACTGTTCACAGCTTGGGTTCTCTTAATCACAGCTCACAGAATGGCAATACATCGTGAAGAGAGAGAAGTTTCACGGTGGAGACAAACGTGTTTTATTCACTGGAAGCTGTGGCGTATATCGTGTCGATGGCAGCGCACTCAGCAGTTAATTCTTACGCACAAAGTCTTCTCCAAAGGATTAAAACGCTACGCTATCCAGCAACAAGCACGTCGTGAAATTTGCATCCAGACAGCTCGGAATCTACTGCATCGCTCCCTGTCTCAGTGGCGTATCGAGTTGTGGGCCACAACTCGATACGCCACAACTTGTGGCTCGTCCTGAACCTCAAGAAGCTGATCGTAGAGACCAAGCGAAACGCTCTGAGGCTCTGGAAAACATTCGTATCGGCCTGTCGCCAGAAGAGGCAATGGGAATTCTACGTTCAGCAACTGCAAACACGCAGCAAAACTTTGACACGTCGAGTGGGTGGCACATTCCGAGATACCAGAGCTCTACAAGCGCAACTCAAACGCAATCGCGTCTTGATGACACATGTGCTCCAATGTTGGTACCTCGTTGTGCAAACTCGTCTCCGTCGTTGTATATCGAAGAAAGTGGGGAAACGTCAAAGGTTTAGCACTAGACAAGTTGCACTGCAGTTTTGGGCTCGTCAAGTGCTTGCAAAGTGCTTTTTTGCCTGGCAACTTGAAGTTGTCAAGCAGCGTTAGCCGAAACCTAATTGCCTTGGTGTATCTAACGGTTAACAAACGGTTCAACATACGGTTCGGACCGCATACCGTCATTGACAGTTGTTTTATTTAGTCCCTCACGGTATGACGCTCGTCAGCCAACCAAACCTTTGCCGATTTCATTTGCACTCTTCCGTCATTTTTTTCCATGAGAGTGAATGTATTTTGCTACGAGAATGCATGTTAGAAGTTGTTGGAGATGATGAGCATGACGTTTTACCGCTTCCTGAGGCGCTCAGCGCGTGGAGGAGCAAAATTCTACATGAGATTGCTGATTCGACACGAATAATTCACGATAATAGACTTTATGTTGCAGTTTTTATTGTGTTAGTCTGGAAGAAATGTCATACCCCTTTGTTGTCTTCGGTTTCTCGCTGTAGACAGTCGAGCTGTCAAAAAGTGCTGCTGATTGATATTGCCTGGTTGCGCTCTTTTCGGGCGTCAGTTGCTGACCGTTGGGGTCCAGTTAAGCGACAGTAAGCTGATTTCAATCTCCCAGGTTGACCTCAAAGCTTTGTGTCGACGTTGGACGCTAAAGAAGGGAAATTTACGGGATCATTACGAAAAGTGAGCTTAATGCGAGGCCTTCCAGTGCTGAAATGTCCACACGTATGACCAAGACTCTATAAACTATTAGCCACGAAACGCTGGGTTACATTGATTGAGTGTGGCAAAGCGGTCGAACTTTTGCAATCGCCTTCGGTGATCCGCAAGGAGTATCCATTCCGACTCCAAGCGCTATGAAACGCATCGTCCGGCTAGTTGGATACTTTCGGCACGTTCTGGAGAGAAGAAAAACTTCCAAGAAAGAAGAAAAAACTATACTTGCTCAAGACAATGCCGAACTTGACAGCCCCGATCGTTGACCAGTGATAAAATGCAGTGGGGACCTCGTTGCCATCTCCTGAGTGACAACAGTATTCAAGTTTGACTTTGCGCAAGTCTTTGGGGCCAGACCTCACCGAAACTGGAAGAGCTACTATATCGGTGAGATGAAGTGGTCTGCGGTGCTTTTAACAGTGCAGCAGGGGCTGAGTTACGTCGCGTCGGCTTGGGTTTGTCTACATTTTTCGCAGACGATAAAAATGTACCGGTGCTTTCAATTCTTCTTCATGAAGAAGTATCTGCCAGCCAAATCAAGTTCGTACGCAGCTACAGCTCTAAGTTTTCCAAGTTGCCAAGACGCACGGAACAAAAGTGCTCGATACCTCAGATTCGGTCGCTTTTCAGCACGAATTCCAAAGAAGAAGAAGACTGTCGACGGGACGAACACCCCATGGAAAACTCTCACACCCGTCGTTTAACACCGTTAGCAACTCCAGTCGAAACGCTTGCAAGAAGCCAAGAAGCAAGAGCGGAGACCCATACTGAACTGATGTTGTGTAGTGGTGGTCTGTTCGCCATGGCCCGTTACGCGTGGGTTCTTCGTCTTAGCAGAATTCTCCAAGCAACTAAAGCTCATTCCTCAATTCACCTTCCAGTAACCAGCTTCACTCGCTGAAACAACCTCACTCAAGGACCAAGAACGACCATGACGCGTCTCGGACTCGCGTTATTCGTAGCCACTTTGCTAGTGGTGACAGTATCGGGAGCTCCTCAATTAGGGAACCTGCTGGGTACGGTGCTGGGTACGGTGACTACGGTGGTCACGACTCTAGACTCACTGGTGACGAAAGTGGTCGGGTACCTGTTCGATCCTCGTAAGATTCTCATCATCATGGACGACGACGTCAAGGCGGTCATCGACTCGGTAGCCGACTACAGCACCGACGTTTGGACGCCTGAATATCGGACCCAGAATCTCGTGAACATCATGACCGCACTCCAGCAGCACCGAGACGCGACTCAAGGCCCGATACTGCAGATTCTTCAAGCGGCGGGCATCACGTTTAAGAGCCACTGGATCACTAACACGATCGAGATCTTGGACTGCCCCGTGGATATCTTGAAGCAGATCCTCCAAGGTGTCGCCACTGGCAAACTCGTGAAGGAGGTCATCTTTGACCTCATCATCGAATTGGGCCCGACTCAAATAGCAGCCGATTCCACCAACAACACTGCTACTGCCGGTTGGGGTGCCTCGAAGATTCAGGCCACGAACGTTTGGGCTACGGGCAACACTGGCCAGAATGTCATCGTTGGAACGATTGACACTGGAGTTCGCAGCACACACGAAGCTCTTGTGGACAACTGGATGGGTGCGTACGGCTGGTACGACCCGAGTCAGAAGACCGCGACGCCGTACGATGACAATGGACATGGAACGCACACGACGGCCACGATCGCTGGGAAGAAGGGCGTGGGGATCGCGCCTGGTGCCAAGTGGATGGCCTGCAAGGGATGTGGCCCCACGTCGTGCTCGTTGTCTCTCTTGACGGCTTGTGCGCAGTTCATGATGTGCCCGACGGACACGAACGGCAACAACTGTAACCCTGCGAAGGCCCCCGACGTCGTGAGCAACAGTTGGGGCGTTGGTCAAGGACTTACGTATTTCCAGTCCAGTCTTGACGCGTGGGCCGCCGCTCGTATCATCCCAGTGTTCTCGGCGGGCAATTCAGGCGCCAATGGCTGTGGCAGCGTCGTTTCTCCCGGTGACTCTGCCAAGGCTTTTTCAGTCGGAGCTTCCGACAGCAGCGACAATCTCGGTTCGTTCAGTAGCCTTGGTCCTGCGGCAAATGGCCTGGTGAAACCCGATTTCACGGCGCCGGGCGTGAGCGTCCGTTCTGCCTGGAACGGCAACAACACCGACTATTTGTCGGTCTCGGGAACGAGTATGGCCGCGCCACACCTGGCAGGTACCATCGCGCTCGCACTGAGTGCACGCCCTGGCCTCTGCTTCGATGCGTTGAAGACTGTTCTTTCGGGATCCACCACGAAGTCGCTGCCGAGCACGAGCAAGACGTGCGGTGGAACGTCGAGCTCCACGTACCCGAACAACCAGTACGGCTACGGCCGCCTCAACGCGTTGAACACCGTCAACGCAGCTGCCGCGTACTAAGGACCAGACCGGTGACCTAGGCTCTTCATTTTGTGAGTTCATGTAGCATCATCGATGTGTTTGGTTACATTCCACTTCAACTACAGATCTTCAATACATCCTGTACGCTTACTTGGTTGTAGCCACACTCTGACGTGAACTTACTGATAGTTTTTCATCCAAAATGCCAGGGATCTCGTTCCCCATCGTGTCGAGGACCGGAGAAGACGACATCCCCATGTTCATCCTCTTCATGACTACCACAAAGCAGACGAAGTTGATAGCACTGACGGCTCCCATAGTGAAGAACATGTTCTCAAGATGATCCTCGTTCAGGTTGTCCGACGGGAGTGACTTGGAGAACATAATAGTGAAGACCGACGTCAGGATGGAGCCCATGGAGCTCATGAACAGAATCACAGCTTGGGCCATGGACTTGAGTGACATTGGCACCGACGAGTACACGAGGTCGTACGAGGTAACGTTGATCAAACACTCGGCAAGTCCGATGAAGACGTAGTTCGGGACAGCAGCTCCCCACGTGATGTCATTCATGGGCTGTGAGCTTCCACCGTCCAGAATCGGATCACCGTTTGCGTCCTGCAGAGCACCAGCGTTACGTCGAATGACCTCGAAGATGCCAGTCCAAAAGAGCCCAACAATAGCGATTGCAAGCCCAGTTGCCGCTTTCCCGAATTGGCTGGCAGGTTTGCCAGTCCATTTGTGATACGCTGGGTAAATGATGGAGTCGAGAATGGGGATGCAAATGACGATGACAATGGGGTCAAAGACACCAAGCATAGCGCCAGGGATCTGAGAGCTGTCTGGGTCGCTGGTATCGAGACGCAAGTCGCACTGTTGCGTGATAGACTGGAAGTTGGCGTCGGTCTGGTCGTACGCGCAGTTCCAGATGATCGTGAAGGCGGCGTACGGGAGAACTCGCACCAGTTTCTTGTATCCTTCGATGCGTTCGTCGTCGAAATCTCCACCTTGAGTGACCTTAGAGGCGTCCAGGAAGGATTGATCTTGGCCGATGTAAACCCACGACACAACTCCAGCCAGCACTAACACAGCAGCGATGTAGGACAAGACGTTACCGATATCCCCGTGTGACGCGGAGAACGCAGCAGCCACGTTGACGACCAAAGCACCCAAGAAGAAGCACATGCTGAGAAGAAGGAGTAAGCCCTTGCGAGTCTGCTTGGAGTTGACCCAGACAAGACGACACAGCATGGAGATGGAGCGGTCGTTAGGTGGCTGGAACACGTAGCGAGGGTAACCCACACACAGCATCAGGACAGCAAATGCCATCACACAGGCGCAGATCATGTACGTGACGAAATAGCCGTACTCAGCCGGAATCTGAGGCGAGCCTTCCACACACAAGATGGACAGGTAGCCATAAGACACACCTGAGCCCACGTTGATACAGAAGTAGAAGTACGAGAAGTACGTCTCCTTCTGGTGAACTTCACTTGGATCATACGGGTTGAACTGATCAGCGCCAAGAGTAATAACACTCGACTTGATACAACCAGTACCAATACCGATACCCACAAACAAACCGATGATGAAGATCGGATTCACAGCAGCAGAGTTCGTCATGATCGTCGGGTATGCAGCGATAGCCACGAGGAAGTCACCAACGCAGTACCATATACCGAACGTCAAGATGGTACGGAACCGACCCCACCGTTCGTCAGCTAAATAGGCACCGAACAAGGGCGTAAGGTAGCAGATGGACGTCCAGGTACTCTTCAATGCACTTGCCGATACCAAACTCCATCCGATCTTCTGCATGAAGTTCTTGAGACCTTGATTGATCCCGAAGTAGCTCAGACGTTCAGCCAATTCCATCGTGAGGATGAAGATGCAGACCTCGAACAGGATACTCTTATACTTGCGCGGACGAGCTTCCCACATAGTTTGAACGGGTTCGTAGGGCACTGCAGGTGAGCCCATGGGGGACTTGAGAGGAGCAGTAGTGACTCCCATGCTCTTCTTGCAGTCGAAGTAGGCGCTGGAAGTCCAATTGGAAAGTGAGAGCTGCTCTCGAGTGCGAAACGCGGCAGTGGAGTGCCTTTATCCCCGTCGTGGCGCAGAGGGATGAGGAGATCACGAAGCAGAGCGAGTGGTCAGGCGTTGAACTTGTCATGCAAAAGTGGCCCATCTCCTATGTAGACGAACTCAAAGACGGGATGTAGACGAATCAGAGACGGGGCGCCAACTTCAGGTGATGGAAGAAAAACATCAGCGTTTGTGCAAGCTTCTAGCGTTGGAATCACGTGCGAATGTCTCCTCCGTCGCTGTTGAGAGACGTTCTACAGTAGTTCGAGTGAGTTTGTCAGCGAAACGGTGTTTGATGTGGACAAGACCAGCCACAATGCAAACTGAATGTACACACTGGAATGTAGTCCAAGTGAGTTCTTCGAAGTATACTACCCTTTGTACTTCGATATGGCCTAGGAAATAGAGTTCGAGATTGATGAGCAGCGAAAATGAAGATCACTGAAATCACGACGTGCGGGTGCACGCATGGCCCCGTTGCTTGTCTTCCTGCACGGTGCTGGTGCACACGGATTTTAATTCCGAGGGCGAGGACCACGCGGGGAATCTTAATCTAAGGACGACCCCCATCACGCCAGCACTGCCTTGTCACGAATACGCTTGTACATCGGACTCGGAATACAGGATGGCAGCAAGAATTGCGATTGCAAGGCTGTATTGTAATAGCTGGTTCTGTGTGGGGTGGCATTGAGGCTGTACTGAAGTCTTCAATACACGGCATGATCGCCCTGCAGCTGCTGAGGATCTATCATAATCGTCGCTCGACTACATAACGTCAAGCACTGGGCGCTTCAAGACTTGACGTTCGAGCGGAAGACACGAAGAAATTTCCGATATGTTTATGTATTCGCCCATATAAACAACAGCTACACTTACTTAATGGCCGCGACACTGTGACGGGAGCTCACAGAGATTTTTTCATCCATGAGGTCCTGGATCTCGTTGCCGAGGTGATCAAGTTCGGGTGACGAAGACATCCCCATGTTCATCTTCCTCATGGTAATAACGAAGAAGACAAAGTTGATGACGCTCACAGCGCCCACCGTGAAGAACATGTTCTCGAGATGGTCCTCGTTCAGGTTGTCCGACGGGAGCGACTTGGAGAACATAATAGTGAAGACCGACGTCAGGATGGAGCCCATGGAGCTCATGAACAGGATCACAGCTTGGGCCATGGACTTGAGTGACATTGGCACTGACGAGTACACGAGATCGTAAGCAGTCACGTTGATCAGACACTCGGCCAGTCCGATAAAGATGTAATTAGGGACGGCAGCTCCCCACGTGATGTCGTTCATGGGCTGCGAGCTACCACCGTCCAGAATCGGATTTCCGTTCGCATCTCTCAATTCGCCAGCGTTGCGTCGAATGACCTCAAAGATTCCAGCCCAGAAGATACCGACAATGGCGACAAGAAGACCAATGGCGGACTTGCCAAACTGACTGGGAGACTTGCCCGCCCACTTGGTGTATGCCGGGTACACGATGGAGTCGAGAATGGGGATGCAAATGACGATGACAATGGGGTCAAAGACACCAAGCATAGCGCCAGGGATCTGAGAGCTGTCTGGGTCGCTGGTATCGAGACGCAAGTCACACTGTTGCGTGATGGACTGGAAGTTGGCGTCGGTCTGGTCGTACGCGCAGTTCCAGATGATCGTGCAAGCGGCGTACGGGAGAACACGCACCAGTTTCTTGTATCCCTCGACGCGCACATCGTCGAAATCTCCACCTTGACTGACCTTAGACGCGTCCAGGAAGGACTGGTCCTGGCCAACGTAGACCCAGCCGACAATACCGGCAAGCACCAGTACAGCAGCGATGTATGACAAGACGTTGCCAACGTTGCCGGATGAGGTGGTGAACGCAGCGATAACGTTGACAATAAGCGCACCCAAGAAGCTGAACGAGCTGGCCACGAGGATGAGACCCTTGCGAGTTTGCTTAGCGTTAGCCCAGCCAAGTTGGCACATCATGGAGATGGAGCGGTCGTTGGGTGGCTGGAACACGTAGCGAGGGTAACCCACACACAGCATAATGATAGCAACCAGCATCACGACGGCGCAGATCATGTACGTGGCGAAGTATCCGTATTCAGCAGGGATCTGAGCGGAGCCGTCCACACACAGGATAGACAGGTAGCCGTACGAGAAACCGGAGCCGATATTGATGCAGAAGTAGAAGTACGAGAAGTACGTCTCCTTCTGGTGAACTTCACTTGGGTCGTGCGGGTTGAACTGGTCTGCACCGAGGGTGATCACGTTGGACTTGATACAACCAGTACCAATACCGATACCCACAAACAAACCGATGATGAAGATCGGATTCACAGCAGCAGAGTTCGTCATGATCGTCGGGTACGCAGCGATAGCCACGAGGAAGTCACCAACGCAGTACCATATACCGAACGTCAAGATGGTACGGAACCGACCCCACCGTTCGTCAGCTAAATAGGCACCGAACAAGGGCGTAAGGTAGCAGATGGACGTCCAGGTACTCTTCAATGCACTTGCCGATACCAAACTCCATCCGATCTTCTGCATGAAGTTCTTGAGACCTTGATTGATCCCGAAGTAGCTCAGACGTTCAGCCAATTCCATCGTGAGGATGAAGATGCAGACCTCGAACAGGATACTCTTATACTTGCGCGGACGAGCTTCCCACATAGTTTGAACGGGCTCGTAGGGCACTGCAGGTGAGCCCATGGGGGACTTGAGAGGAGCAGTAGTGACTCCCATGACGGTCTCGAAGTTCTTGGCGATGTGAGCAGCGGAGATCCGATTGAGAAATGAACGACCCTCCTAGACTGGGAGCCTTGCCTCTCCGTCAGCGCTGCGAAAACACGTTACATAGCCACTGGAAGGTGAGGATTGAGAAGGGACAAGACAACCAAAGACTTGCAAAAACCGGTCGTGACCTATCAGTGATAGGCTATCACGAAAGCAAACGTTTATGATACGCGCCACAAGTAAAATTCCTGTACATGTACATCCCTCGAGTTGGAGCTGCTAGAAGCTTGCAATATGCAGCCACAGCAGCAGCAATCTCTAGCAGACGAGCTAGAGAGATGCCGTCGATAGCCAAAGCTCGCTACATGTATTGATATTCGTCTACATTTTCGTCTACAATTCTTTGCATCACGTGGGGATGGGCATTTCGTGCCAAAAAAGATCTGGAGTGACTGAGCAAAATTGAGGACGGAACGATCTTATCTAAGTGGGTGGTGTATGCAGCATATCGTCTTCTGCTCAAGTGACGCCTCTATCGCTCTATTTCTTCACGTAGAACTGCTTGAGCATCTGCATCAATATGAAAAATACAACGTCAGAACAACCCTTGCAACACATTTAACAACAACAGTCACGCACCTCCTCCTCGAGCGGGTGCACTTCTCCAGTGATCGCAAGACAGTGCAGCGGAGCACCGAAGTCGGCGGTCAACAGCTCCTCCATGGTGCCAGCAATAATGGTCTGGTCCTTTTGACCGAGACGCGCCATGCCGACGCAGATTGTGTCCTTGCTATAAGCTCCTTCCTGACGCTTCTCTTCGATCTCGATAAGCTGTTCGATGGCCTGGTTCACCGTCATGAAACGCGGAGGCAGGAAGACAGTGCGACCGCGGCACATGGCCTCGAAGTCGGGCTCCTTCACCTTAATGTCCAACAAACAGAGCGTGTGCATTCCACCACGGCGGTTGTACTGAATCTTCTCGTAGAAGCTGTCAGGACGCCACTCGTCCCTGAAGAACGGGATGGACACGGTCTGACCGAAGGAGTAGAGCTGCAGACCGCAAGCTCCGGCGGCGCCCATAACCGAAGCATTGTGGATCACCTCCACCTTGATATCAAGCTCCTTGGCACGCAGAATCAGATCTGAGTGCGTCGTAGCACACAAAGGGTCTCCCACCACAAGGAAAGCGACGTCATCGTCCTTGGCATCAGCGAAGATCTGGTCCGCACCCGTTTCGACACAGTCGCGGTCAGCCAGAATGACTTCGCGACCGTAGAACTCGCCCAGTTTGTCCAGTTCCACGCCCAGAACGGACGTGTAATTCTCCAGGAAGACCTTCTTCGACTTCTTGATGGCGTTGAGGCCGCGCAGCGTCACGTCCTGCTCGTCACCGAGCCCGAGTCCAACCACGTAGAGAACCATGAGGGTCTTCTCTTCCTTGCCAATCAGCAAGAAAATATGATGTACAAACACACCAAATTGTGTACGGAATGAGTGTGGGGGTTACGCGTGACAAGCGACGCGTCGACGTAACCCTCGGGTTAAATGTACCCCTCCTTCCAGCGAAAAATGCTACATTGAAGAGAGCTTTGAGTGGCAAGACTTTTAACACCGCCTTGAGCGGACTCCGCTGCGGAGGACCTCAGCCATGACTCCAGGGAACTCTTCCTTTGAATCAAAGACGTGCAAGTTTGATGTGGACTCCACGCACTGCGCTTTGTGTCCGTCGATGACTGCCGGCGAGATAGACCAAGCGCCGAGGACTGGCATGCACCCATCCCCATTGTGCTGACACGGTGGCACAAAGCTCGGGCTGGTAGGTCCGCATCTCTTGATGTAATCCACGCGAGAACTTTTTGGAGAAGCTCAACAAGAAGAGAACTGCGTGACCCACGACAGATAAAGCCTCTGCTCCTCACTTGGTATGATACATGTGGACGAGCTTTGCCCCAAGCAGAACGCTGGTCCTACCGAGCACGATGCGTCAGTTCCACCGGAATACACAATCGCTACATCTTGGTACAGTACAGCCTTGTGACACTAGGTTCTAGTTTCTCTGCAATCGGAGATGGCGAAAATCTGACTTCGAACTACCTTTTAAAAATGCAATACACGTTCACTTAATGAACAATGTCCATTAGACACCGAAACTAGTGGAAGGCGCTACCGGCTCAGCGAATGCCACCGGCTCAGCCTGAGCCGGTGGCGAAAATGGAGACGAACATCGCCTTCAAGGCGCCATTTCGCCATGAGGCGAAGATTTCGAGGCGACGTAATGATCCCATGCCCTTTCTTTCTTGCTCAAGTTGACATGCTTGTCAAATCCGAATAGAGCGGGACCACCAAACTCGCCAATGAAGTCTCCGACACGCAGGTTGTCATCGACGTTGCTCTCCACTGCGCGGTGCTTGCTCGCGAAGACTGTCCTCGGTAGAAACGCAACTCCGACTCGCCGACAATATCGGACCGACATGCTGCTGCATACGTATCCATGTCGCGGTTTCAAGGGACAAAAGTATTTAACAGCATGGCTGCCTTACCTAGCGTCCTTAACGCTCAGCGCTTTGCCTAGACTCCATCGCGTTGATCAGTCTACAAACTAATGCTGTCGCCATAAAATTTATGGTCACTGACAACAGCATTTAATGCATGCATTTAAAACTCCACCCAAAGACCTGCCTTCAAGATGAAGATGGCGTGACAATTCTGATTAACGCATTGCATATAAGTTTTGAAATGCATGTAGCTTCGGTCTCCGCTAATAGCTGCCCGCTAATCGATCGAAGGTAACGTAAGATGCGCATGAAGCTGTAGCCGGACTGACTGCAAGTGGCACCATGAAGACTCGCTCGTCGACAATTCCTAACTAACTCCCATCCCCCTTCTAAGGTGATGCTCTACATGTACATGCGCCTAGCTCACGCTCACGCCTCGCTCCCTGTAGATCGGTAGCACTGCATGAGTCCTGCCCTGCTCCTTCATGCACTTCATTTCCCGATTCCCTCTCTGGAGCGCAGTCCGTCAATCGCCATGGGAGTCACTGTCAAGTCGCCTGCGGGTTCGCCTGCTGTCCCCTATGAGCCCGTGCAGACTGTGTGGGAAGCTCGTCCACGCAAGTACAAGAGCGTCCTATTCGAGATCTGTCTCTTCATCCTCATGATGGAGCTGGCTGAACGTCTCAGCTACTATGGTATCAACCAAGGGCTCAAAAACTTCATGCAGGAGATCGGATGGAGTTTGGTCTCCGCAAGTGCATTGAAGAGTACCTGGACGTCCATCTGCTACCTTACGCCCTTGTTCGGTGCCTATTTAGCTGACGAACGGTGGGGTCGGTTCCGTACCATCTTGACGTTCGGTATATGGTACTGCGTTGGTGACTTCCTCGTGGCTATCGCTGCGTACCCGACGATCATGACGAACTCTGCTGCTGTGAATCCGATCTTCATCATCGGTTTGTTTGTGGGTATCGGTATTGGTACTGGTGCTATCAAGTCCAACGTGATCACCCTCGGTGCAGACCAGTTCAACCCGCACGACCCAAGTGAAGTTCACCAGAAGGAGACGTACTTCTCGTACTTCTACTTCTGTATCAATATTGGCGCCGGTTTCTCGTACGGCTACCTGTCTATCCTGTGTGTGGACGGATCCGCTCAGATCCCTGCTGAATACGGATACTTCGCCACGTACATGATCTGCGCCGTCGTGATGCTCTTTGCCATCATTATGCTTTGCGTCGGCTACCCTCGCTACGTCTTCATGCCGCCCAACGACCGCTCCATCTCCATGATGTGCCAACTTGGCTGGGCCAACGCTAAGCAGACTCGCAAGGGCCTCATCCTCGTCTCAGCTACTTTCTCTCTCCTGGGAGCCTTGATTGTCAATGTCATTGCTGCATTCACGGTCGACTCGGGCAACGTCGGTAATGCTCTGTCGTACGTAGCTGCTGTGTTGGTGCTTGCCGGTATTGTCGGCTGGGTTTACGCTGGCCAGGACCAGTCCTTCCTGGACGTTTCCAAGAGCAGCATGGGCGGAACTTTCGACGACGAGCGCGTCGAGGGATACAAGAAACTGGTGCGTGTTCTCCCGTACGCCGCTTTCACGATCATCTGGAACTGCGCGTACGACCAGACCGACGCCAACTTCCAGTCCATCACGCAACAGTGTGACTTGCGTCTCGATACCAGCGACCCAGACAGCTCTCAGATCCCTGGCGCTATGCTTGGTGTCTTTGACCCCATTGTCATCGTCATTTGCATCCCCATTCTCGACTCCATCGTGTACCCGGCATACACCAAGTGGGCTGGCAAGTCTCCCAGTCAGTTCGGCAAGTCCGCCATTGGTCTTCTTGTCGCCATTGTCGGTATCTTCTGGGCTGGAATCTTTGAGGTCATTCGACGCAACGCTGGCGAATTGAGAGATGCGAACGGAAATCCGATCCTGGACGGTGGCAGTGAGCAGCCCATGAACGACATATCGTGGGCTGCTGCTATTCCAAACTACGTCTTCATTGCGCTGGCTGAGTGTCTGATCAACGTTACCTCGTACGACCTCGTGTACTCGTCAGTGCCAATGTCACTCAAGTCCATGGCCCAAGCTGTGATCCTGTTCATGAGCTCCATGGGCTCCATCCTGACGTCGGTCTTCACTATTATGTTCTCCAAGTCACTCCCGTCGGACAACCTGAACGAGGACCACCTTGAGAACATGTTCTTCACGGTGGGCGCTGTGAGCGTCATCAACTTTGTCTTCTTCGTTATTATCATGAGGAAGATGAACATGGGGATGTCTTCGTCACCCGAACTTGACCACCTCGGCAACGAGATCGTCAACGAGAAGCTCTCGGTGGGGTCACGCCAGAGCATTTCCAACGTCAAGTAAAACCATAGTGGTAGTGTTAGTCTTCTTGATCATCCAAGCTAGCTGTAAGCTTATATAAACATTTGCCATGATAGCTAGTGGCACTGATCTAACACGCCTTCACGAACGTGCTTGAAGCCGGTCGCATAGCGGCTAGGAAAGAAGTTCATTCACAACGCACGAATCCACTGTACAGAGATCAACCGCTTAGTTTCGTTGTCGAAGACCTTGCACGTGTCATCCCACAACATTCGCTACCGGTAGACTGTCCGGTTTAAGATGTCGCTCACTGTTCAGAAAATTGCCGTCAGGCCGCTTGTGCCGTAGCGCTCCACACACACGACTGGCGCGGCCAAAACCTGGTACGAGCATAGAGAACCATTCGCTACATCTTGTGACGACCTTCTAAGGCGCTACCTGCCCTGTACGACATACACGGCCAGGCAATCCTCTATAAGAACAGCTGCCATCTGGCCGCGAGTTAGGTAGTACAGTGAGCGACAGTATACTTCGCGCGGTAGTATTGCCCCCCCCCCTCGAAAGTGTTTCTGTTGAACCGTAGCTGGCGAGGAAGCCCCTGCTCGTACAAAACCTCTTTGTGTTTGAACGAAACCATGCATTATTCATTGTTATAGCTGGCTTAACCGCGCCCACAACCAACCACTCCATTGCTTTGGATATGCAAAGAGGGAAACCCCAAGCGAACAATTTTTCCACACCTAAGTACAACTGCTAGACCATCTTGATCAGCTCACCTTCAGCGCAACAACTTCAATCACTGCTTCTTGGAACTGGCCACACAACCGTACACGCCGGTGTCGAGAAGCGAGCAGTACGCACCCGCCGGACAGTCACCGTTGCTCACCTGCGCCACGCACACGTTGTCGGAATCAATGCACCCGTCGTAGTGTTCGCACTAACGCTAACTGTAGAGTTGGCGACCCTGTTTATAAACAGTTAGTTAGTGTGTAGTAAATTTTACTAACATGTTGGTGGAGTTAGACGCTCACCCGTCGCTTACTGATCCTGAGCCCACAGTTCTGTTGAATGTTGAATGTGTGACTGAATTCCCGCTCTTGGCTCCAATTGCAACGAGACTCTTTACGGTTCCTACCTCTTCTGCTGCTGCAGAACGTGTTTGGAGACTCTACGGACTACATGAGAAGCGTGATTGAAGACTTGGAAGACGAAGCTACTGAAGACAGCGACGCATCGGCTGCGCAGGACAATACTACTATAGTACTGTAGTTATATAGGAAGTCCACAACAAACAGGGTAACACGTTTGCTAACAGCACTAACAGTAAGTTAGTGTGTAGTAATTCTAGCAAACATGTTGGCGGAGTACACTAACCCGTCGTGATCCCAGCCGACCACGCCGATCGTGTCCTCATTGTCGGAACAGCCTTCCCACGGCGTCGACTCCTCCGCGCCGTCCTTGCATCCGTACACACCCGTGTCGAGCCACGCGCAGTGCGCGCCACTTGGGCAGGACCCGTACGTGTTCGCAACGCAGACGTTGCCCGACGCGACACAACCGTCCGAGCTCCATCCTTCCACGCCGATGCTCTGTTGGCCACTGGGGCAGCTCACCTTCTGGTTCTCCTTGTGGTGGTGGTGGTGGTCAGGGGTTCCGAATATTGTACTGATACTCATTTTCTCCATTGGACTCCAGCCCGTAACGCATTGCAGGAAGAAACTCAAAGAAATCAATAATTGAGAACTATCAAAACGTCGCAGTAAATAATTGATATCACCGCGAAGAACCGTGAGAAACATGCACTGCTCACAGTCCCAAGATCCCCTGTTTCCCCTGAGGAAGCATAAGAGTGGTTTCGCGCACCATTTCTGCTGGTTAAACGCTGGGTTGGCGGTTGGGAGAAGTTTTCAGCGATGCTGGATAAAGGAAAAGTGATACAAATAACAATTGACCTAACCGGTGGAGATGCTCTAAGAGCATCTCCACCGGTGGGGGTCAAATTAGAGCATCTCCACCGGTTAGGTCAATTGTTATTTGTCAAATTTGTTATTTGATACTGAGCTCTCACACCGGTCGGCATTTATATACCAGCTATAGACAATCCACGATTGACAATTCTGAAAATGCTTCCTGGCATGTGCATTTACTTGGTCCCGTTTGTGGACAGCCAACCAAGACCGTAGCAACAATCGAATGATGGCGTTGTCGTAAAACTCAATATTATCAGAGGTGGTGTCCAATCAAGCCAATACCGCCCCCTGTCGCCCACGTAGTCCTCGGTCAAATTTGGCTAGAACTTAATCTGGACTACGTCAAATCCGCAATTTGACCTCAACCGGTGGAGAGAAATTCTTGTCAAATATGCAATTTGACCCCCACCGGTGGAGATGCTCTTATGATGAACTGGTACCATTGAGGCAACTACTGGACACTATTGCTTAATAACTTTTACAGGTTTAAGTAAATGGCGTTTTAGCATGATATACTTGAACTCAAATGAGTAGGTGTGGTTGTACATTAAATATAATGGATGGAAGGTTTTGAATATTAAAATAAATAATTCATTCTAGTCGTGACATCTCCGTAAATAATTTATTCTTGTCCCAGGAACCGTGAAATAAATAATTTCACCGAAAATACGGAATATATTTCCACTTCCGAGTATTTTTCGGAACCCCTGGTGGTGGTGCTTCTTCGCGCTGGCCACGCAACCGTACACGCCGGTGTCGAGAAGCGAGCAGTACGCACCCGCCGGACAGTCGCCGTTGCTCACCTGCGCCACGCACACGTTGTCGGAATCAATGCACCCGTCGTGATCCCAACCGACCACGCCGATCGTGTCCTCATTGTCGGAACAGCCTTCCCACGGCGTCGACTCCTCCGCGCCGTCCTTGCATCCGTACACACCCGTGTCGAGCCACGCGCAGTGCGCGCCACTCGGGCAGGACCCGTACGTGTTCGCAACGCAGACATTACCCGACGCGACACAACCGTCCGAGCTCCATCCTTCCACGCCGATGCTCTGTTGACCACTGGGGCAGCTCACCTTTGTGTGAACGCGGACTCGGAGCCTTGACGCGTATACGTTCGAGGTCGTGACCGCCAGTCCCACCGAGACGGCGACCAATAGTTTCGCCTGCAGCATCTTCCCTTGACTTGGCGCTGGACTTGACTTGAGATCGCCGAGGCGAATTCGAGAATGGAGGATCGTGCAGCGGCGGCAAGCGCGCGTACGGCGCCTGATTCACGACCCTCAAGAGTGGATCTTGGGGCGACTCCTTGGGAAAGATATGGTCACGGGTCGGTGGCTGCATTTTGCCTGGTTCCTTGGTGCCAGAGAGAACACCTATACAGCGCATACCTGCCGGACTCCTCTTGGCTTTCGCCTGAGTTGAACCCAAGCCCATCGGCGTGCTGAGTTACATTAATACTATATGATCCCCAAAGGGCTGTTAGCTTCAATCCGTGGCCACTGCTGCAGGGCTACAGTTACGAAAATCTTTTAGCAGAAGCTAACGATGGATACAGTACTTTGATACTGGTAGTATCAACGTAGAGAGGCAGTACGGGCTTGCCGGGCGCACAGTTACGCTAAGAGGGGCGGTGAGGCGGCTGCAGGTGGAAGTAAGGGAGGCGTTCAGTAGATACAGGCTGGGTTTATATCCGTTCACTACAGAGTCCGCTGTGAAGCTGAAGGTGGCTGGTTATGTCATCCAGCGCTGGAAGACGCGGGAGGAGGGGAGTGACTCGGGTGAGAGGCAGCAAGTGTGTCGAATCGGTTTCTTTGATGGTGGGTCACGAGGCAATCCCGGACGCGCGGGCAGTGGCAGCGTCATCGTCGAAGTAGATCTACACTCAGGAGAGGCAAGCATATTGTGGGCGGCGGCGACAGCTCTTGGATCGCGACGCGTCACCAACAACATTGCTGAATTTATTGGGCTGCAACGATTGCTGGCGCATGCTCAGTCACAGGGCTGGCGGATGCACGTGGTTGGGGACAGTGCACTAATATTGAGAATGATGGTCAGCAGGATAGGGCCCAAGGCGAAGCACTTGCAACACTGGTATAGAACAGCGTTAAGATTGGCGGATGTCAGCGAAGTGAGGAGCTGGAGACATCATTACAGGCAATTCAACAAAACGGCAGACTGGTTAGCGAATTATTCTCTCAATGTCGTCATATACGACTTAAATATTTGGATAGGTCGTAACTTACGCCATCCGGAGTCAAGGTGTTAAGTACCTGATCGTATTTCCCCGGCTTCTTCTTGGATGTCAAGAGGTTGGTTAGTTGCGCCAGATTATACTTCTTCTCTAACTTGTTGTACGTGGAAGTTGCCTTCGAAGGATCTGCCATAATTGCCTTGGCCAATGTTTTGGCTACCGACTTTTCTAAGAGTCGTTCCTCCGTGTCGAGTTTCGGTTTATCTTGGTCTGTACGAAGAAATCGTCTGCCATCAGCAGCATCGTCCACGGACGACGGTACTACCTTGTTTTGGCCAAAGTCCGTAGTTGCGTTACTCGTCGCGCAGTAGATGGTGGCCATCACAACAGGCAGTATGAAGGACAGACGCATTTTTCAAAAATGTCTGGAGACTTGAGGGGATTCCTAGTTGAGAGCCAAATGAAGAGTGAGGCGACTACGCGGTTCTTACGCCGAAGCCTTCATCCGAAAGATCGGAGAGGCTAAATACCTGCCAAAGATTACGAGAACGAATACCGCAAAACGCTTTATGTCGTGCAAACGATATGAGACCACCTGGATGCTGATTCAACAAAGCAATTAATTTTCCCATGTCCGGCCAAAATTATTTTTAGTCCTTGTCGCTTTTCGATGTGGGGGCGTGCCGTAACTGGCACAATGAAGAAGTTTACATTGTAGCCCCACCACGACCAGGGTGTGGCGTGGCGGGTTAAGCACGAGTGAGAAAATCTGAAACTAACGCTACAGCAGCTTCTACAGACTCGGTAGACCTCTCGTGAAGGCTCCAGCGTTGGTTTCATCTCCGCTCCTTGACTCAAAAGCTATTTTCACATTCCAACGTGAAAATCCCCATTTCAGTCCTTGTCGCTTTTCGATGTGGGGGCGTGCCGTAACTGGCACAATGAAGAAGTTTACATTGTAGCCCCACCACCGACCAGGGTGTGGCGTGGGGGATGCCCATTGCCTTGGCTGCATAGTATACTTCGGAATCATTGTGCTGGTGCCATCCTGGTAGTCAATTCACCGCTAATGCGTGTGTAACGCTCCACTGCATCGGATCGCCATCGCCCAAACAGCTTAACTGCTAAACTATCGAATCCAGCGTTGAAAAGTGCTGACGCACCGCCGCTCCGAAGAGAGTGCGAACTGTAATTTGCCGGATCGTGACCTGCCAATTTAGCCGCCTGCTTAATCGCATTGACCAAGTCTCGAACTTGCAGATTGCAGCTTGCATCGACCTTGCATAGTAAGGTATTAGGCCCGGACCCGAGAGACTTGTGGTGGCTTGTCAGGAACCAAGCTGCTAACACAGGGCAGCACCAGCTACAGCCGGACCTCGCCATTGTTCGACTAGCTCCAACACCAAATTGGTCTGACTTACTTCCACGGAATTGTATCACGACCGTGGCAACATTCTGAAGTAGCACAGCGTGGCGTCCACTGTGATCGATAAATTTCACATCTGATCTGCGAATCGCGTACTTTTGCACGGTTGAGCCTGTGCTAAGTATTCAGATCTCCTTAGAAGAAAGAAGAAACCCAGTACCGTAGCCCCCCAGATGACTCGGTGTTGGGTATCTTCGAAGTTGAGATAGTTGTGTAGCGATTTGAGAATTTCCGGTGTAATTGGGGACTTTGGGTTGCTTGGTGAGCCGGAACGCTGCATTCCGGTGATTGCAAGCTGGTGTCCTGGTAAAAGACCGACTCCGTAACCGAGCAATCGCCGATGATGCCACGAGATATGGCTAATTTTCGAGAGCACGGTTGAGGCAGAATTTCCGCTTCTAGTGTTTCCCCACCCGTATCGCCAGCAGTAGGTAGCAAAGAGAGCAAGTTGGTAGGAATGTCTTTTCGGCTCTTCCGGCAACCACGTAGAGAATCGCAACCATTCGCACCACTTCGACCACTGTGCCCACGTGCTCGCGTATTGTTTGGACGACGAAGTGGCCAGTGAATTGGACTGAAGTGACTCGAAAAGTTGGTGTAGAGTTTTCTGCAAGCCGACGGCACTTGTGTCTGTGTCCAACATGTAGAAAAGTTAGTCCACCGTGTTAATTCTGGTTCAGTCCATGTGTAGTGAACTGTGGTTCTCCACCTTGGTTTCACTTGCAGTTAGAGCCGGAACTTGGGCAGCCTACCCAGATGCGTCCAAGGCTCAGTTGCTGAAGGACAATGGGTGGAAATCTTAGGTGTCTGACGCCTGCAGGCTGACGACAGCACAGACACTTCGACAGCCAGTGTCCTCGTGTCCTGTACTAGGAATTTGTAGAGCCTACTGCATGTTTCCTTTTCTGTTATACGTGTCCACTTTCTACTGCTGCCTGTCGCTCTGATCAAGTGGCAAGCAGTAGCTGAGCTAGGAACGGGCTGGCTAGCGTCAGACCCATGATCCTGCTCACTCTTCATTTTACCAAGTTGAATACACTAGGCCTCTTCTTCCGTGCGGGTTGGTCCCCGCATTGCTGTGTGTTCAACTCCTACGTTTGGCTTCAAACTCCCGGGTTATACTATAAAGAATTCTTTAGTGGAATTTCCACTGTTCGTGCGCCACTCAACGACGTGCGTCCAGTGACGTTGAAGCTACCCATCTCTGTTCGTCTACACTTCGACTGACAAGCGACTTTCATTACCACCGGAATTCGGTGCGACTACTTCAAGATGATGCATGCTGGAAGAAACGGTGAACCAGATACCGGTACCGTACCGGTATTCCTGTCGGTACTACCGCCCAAGATCAAGTCTATCTCACACGAGGCACTTGTGCGATAGAAGAAGGAGCGTCGAGACTACGAGACGAAGCTCCGCAACCGATGCAGAGTTACTGGTGAGGATTACCACGCTGTGGTCGAGCAGATCAAGGACTCGTTCGACGCGGACCTTCTTGATGTCTTCTGCGAGTTCCAGCTGAATGTGAACACTGCGGATGTCACTGAAGGAATGCTGCTCGCTGAAATTGAGCAAATCGTGGGGAGCGTTAAGAATAAGGCGCTGCCAGACATCAAACAGCTCTTCAAGAAGGACCTGAAGATGAACCTGGCAGAGGAGAGTGATGTTACAGCTCGCATCGTGGACTACTTCAGGTGCTTCCAGTCTATAGTCGCTGACAATGGATTGACCGAGTGCTTCAGTCTCGAGCGTGGTACGCGAGAGAAGTGTAAGCGGTTGATTTCATCGCTAAAACCCCCCATGCTGAAGGAAGAGGTGAAGCAGTCTATCCGTTACACGCATGCTGAAGCTGAAAAAGACCCCAAGGTGCTGTTCCGACTCATCGTCGAGAAAGCGACGGAGCTTGAGAGGCAATACCTGCGTCTGAAGACTCAGAAAAGCGAAGCTTCGGGGCATGAGAATAAACCGAAGTCCAAGCAGCTGCCTAAACCAAAAGACAAGCAGAATCAGCCAGCAGCTCAAGCGAAGGGCAAGTCGGGCCCAAAGCCCCATGCTGGAGAAGGTGCAAAGCCTAAAACGCCGAGACCACCCCAAAATGTGACGAGCTGCACTGGCTACGTGAGTGTCCGAGTGCAACCGAAGACGAGAAGGCTGAGCTAATAAAGCGCTTTCGCAATGCGCGGAAAGCCAAGAAGACCAAGACAAAGCGGCTTGGTCAACTCGTGCCAACTGCAGATCGAATTGTTCTACTGAATGGAATACTGGAGCTCCCGTATTGTCTGGATAGTGACTGTTATTGGCCGATCGCACTGGGAACATCTATTGACATTGGATCCAAATATACAAGTTGAGCGACTTGCAACCCCAATCGAGAATCAAACTTTTGGGGACAAGAAGGTGACGGCAGCTCAGAAGGCACTGCTCCAATTGCGGATCCACACAGCAGTGGGACCTGTTGAGCCGATGAATCTCGTGGAAGTGCTTGTGGTAGACTGTGATGATGACGAGTTTATCGTAGGCAATGACCTTCTAACGCTGTTGGGGATTAATGTTGACCGTCAACTTGAACAATTGGCTTGACGTGGGGACGACGAGCTGGCAGGTGATCCGATCCAGCTGGAAGCTGATGAGATGCCTGTACATGTTGATGGGCGTTCTTCGAGTGGAGATGACGACATTTTTGCAGCGGTGGAAAGATTAATTGATCGAGCTGTTGATTGTGGATTCCCGCTTACTCACGTGGAGCAATTACGTACCATTGTACATGCGTACGATGTTTGGCGACTAGAGCTACGAGCGGATCCACCAGCTAATGTCCCTCCGCTGGAAGTGAAGTTGCAGGATGGGGCTCGACCAACGAAATGTAAGCCCCGCAAATATCCTCCTCACATCCGCAAGTTTCTCCACGAATTTAATGACCGTCTTGTTGATCTAGGACTCGTGTACGAGAATCCGAAGAGCCGTTGGTCGAGCCCTGTGCTCCCAGTCAAGAAATCATCTGAGCTTCTGGACTTGCGGCAGACAGTGGACTACAGGCTTGCGAACGCTCAGACAAACATCATGGCGGCAGTAATGCCTATTCTTTTGTTAGTGGTGGAGCACGCGAATGGAATGAAACACTTTGGATTATTTGATTTGCTTAAAGGATTCTGGCAGTTGCCTTTAGCTGAGTTGTGTCAAGAATGGTTCTCGTACATGACAGATGAGAAGATCTTCACACCGCGTAGAGTTCCCCAAGGGTGCAGTGACGCTGCCATTCACTTCCAGAAGACAATGGAGGAATGTTTCAGCAGCTTGCTGTACAAACATTTATTGATCTGGATTGATGACCTTCTTCTCACGCAGACAACATTGAGACGTATCTCGAGAAACTCGCTGAGTTTTTTTCTCTACTAAATCAGTTTGGTCTTAAACTGAGTGCCAAGAAGACCAGTCTGTCGCGAAGTCGGTGAAACTTTGGTCGCGGAGCAGGGGGGCGTATAGTGAACCCTAGTTATACGGCTACTGAAAAGGGGTTTTCAGAGCCGTACAACGGTAGGTTGGCGTGTGGTACCTTGCGGTATCCTCGTGGGTTCGTTGTCTTCGGAAATATGACCCTCGCCGGAGTCTGAGAATGTGTTGTGAAGAGAAGTTGGGGTTTCCCTTGGAGTCTGGTGTCGGTATTCAGGAAATCCTTCCAGGAGCGTTCGGGAGTCGGAATCTCTGGGAACCAAGATGGTTTCCAGGAAGTCGGCGGTCGAAAGGGGATTAATATACTAGAGAAAGTCTGAAATCGGTGTCTGAATATCACAAATCCAGAACCGAGATACCTGACTCTCAGAGATAAACAACCAATACACAGAGTTCGAAAATATACAAATATATACAGCCGTTCTTATTCTTTATAGGCCCTTGAACGGTGGGCTAACACTCCAGGTCAACTAGGGACTTACTACCAGACACCTGGTCTGTCTGATATCCCTTTACGTTCGCGCACCACCCTCTAGTATAGAGGGAAAATATAAACCAATACAATCGGCTATATATAACAGTCTACCTTGCACTCTGAAAACGACTGTCTAGTTTCCAGAGCCTGTCCAAACGATCAATATGAAATGGGCTACCGCTAGAGACAAAACAAACGACCCAACTAGGATATGGAATAGGCGGGTCCTTTCAGGTCTCTACGTTACCTGATCTCCACCTAAGGGGATTGAATTTGGTGGAGATCACACGACGTACGTGATGACGTAGTGGCTTGAATACCTCTCAAGCGGACTTGTGCAGTAGCAAGCAAATTGAACTCTGTTTATCGTTTATCTTCCTCATAACTATCATATATCTCTGGTAACTCTCTTCTTCTTGTCGTCTTTTGCGTCCTTTATGCAGTCAGTCTTCATATCTCAGGTACTCTTGGTCTTTGTATACATCTGGTAATTTGACTTGGTCTCAGTATGCAGTCTGTGCAGCCGATCTCGATGGGTTGACAGGTAGAGACGTCATTATGGGGGATGTGCAGGTCAGTAATCACTTGAATGCGTGACTTGAACTTGGGTTCACTTGGTTTCAGTATGGTCTTGAATCTTCGGTGGTTTCGGAGTCTGGTATCCTGGTTTTCAGAGTCTGAAGTCACTTGGTTTTCAGAGTCTTAGTCACTCAGAGTTAGAGATACCAGAGTCTTGAGTACGAAACCAGAGTACGGAGCACCAATGCTACAACGTACATGAAGATCCTGAGGGTTGCGCGGGTGCGCGGCGTCCGGCGCGCGATACTTGGTCTCTGTGGGTATATATTGTGAATCCTTGAACCATCCATCGTCGCGCTGGACGGTAACGGGATGAGGTCTCTCAGAGATACGTTCTTCTGAGAGACTTTCCGCCAGAACTTAGGCACTCATCGTCGGGGAAAGTCCGGTGACCAGACAGAGTGTAGTTGACCTTCAGAGTTGTGCACACTCTGAAGTACACTTCTGGTCCTTTGGGCCCCTTTACAGTCAGACGAAGGTTTATCCACAATCTTCCACAGATGTCGCACGGGTGCGGCCGCGTCCCAAAGTCCCTTTCGCTTATAACCCATAGTATAACCAATCACATCGTAACGTAATATCCACCTGTCGCTCGAAAATCGGAATTAACATCATGTCAACCGCCCCTCCTGGTCACGATCCATCAGTGCGGAACTTTCTCCAAGCTGTGTATCATGGCCAGGCCTATCAAACATTCTGATAGACGGTTTTCAGAGCGTAGCGTAGCTGCAACTCTTTGTCAGTTACCTGGTTTTCAGAGTCTCTGGTGTCCCGTCGCACAATCTGATTCTCTCAGACTCAGAAACTTGAATTTGACTTGCCAAACAGGCGATCATTTTCAAAACTCCGTCCTTTCGCTCATGACTCAGGAAACGAACGCTTCTCTGAGCTCAAATGCCCCAGCGAGTGGGGTGGCAGGCGACGCCACAGGCACTTGTCCTGCTTCGGCAACTGCCGGTATATCGCAGGGTGGAGATGTTGGTTCAGTCACATCGCCAGGTGGCAGCCCTAGCGCCCCAGCCCATGCATCCAAACCTACCGACTCACAGGTCGATGGTCCGATTGAGGACCTCCCTGGTGATGACATGAACTCGGCCGGTGCTGGTGATCTCTCGCCACCGGTGGCTTCACGTGGGGAATCTCACTCTGAATTCTCGGAGGGAACTCCTGGTGTCTTCAGACCGCGAGCCTTTGGTGCTCCACGGCTTTTGTCCACAGAAGAGGTCGATCGGCTGTTTCGTCAGGGTCTGGTGACGTCCACAGGAGACCAAGTCACGGCGTTGGGGGACTCTGATGTTCCCCAGAATTATATTGCTCCCATCGTCAAACCAGAGGGACGTGCCTTTCTGGTGAGTACTCCTGCACGGGCTGAAGATTTCAGAAGAGGGCGTCACATAGCGAACGCGTATGGTGGCCCCTGTGTGCTCGTGGGTTACGAGGCACTTACTGATGAAGACCTCCGGGAGCTGGAGCGAGTGATTCCAAGCTTCGACCCCGCCGAAGTTGTGTCTCCGTGCGCCCAGACTCCAGACGTGCGTACTCTGGATGCTTTGACGTCGTCTGTGGATGTTCGCCGGGAACTGGGGTCTCTGGTTTCTCACGTCTCCCCCACCCGCCTTGCCGAGAAGGTCTTTCGGACGGCTGGATGCTTGAAACTCATGGCTGCTGCTCACCGTCGCCTTCGGGAACGCGTTGGTTCTCAGAACGGTGTCGCCTTGATTGATGCTGCAGCAGCGCGCTCTGAATGCGAAGAAATCAAGCGTGAGTGGGTACTGCACTGTCAATACTGGAAACACGAGCTTAAGTGTGCCCAGCAAGACGCCGGTGCGGTAGAAGAACGCATGACTTCGGAGATTCAGGATCTCAAAGCTCACTACCAGGACCAAGTGGAAGCTCTGAAGTCGGACAAGGCAGTTCTGAAGTCCCAAGTCGCTGATCTTCAAGCACAGATCTCGATTCTGAAGTCGCGTCCTGAGGTCAAGCCCACAGATCCGTGGGGGTTCTCAGAGTTCCTACAAGAGAATTCTGAAATCTCTGGTAATTGGGATCGGCTCCATGACCCTCTGGTGTCATACCAAGAGGACACCATCGTCCCTGATAACTGGACGACTATCATCAGCGTGACAGCCTTGGACGCGCGAAAGAAACCCGTTCCTGACTTCAAGAAACGGCTTTCTGAGGAACGAGCTCGTCAGGCTGCTGAGAAGACCGCGAGGACCTCCAGAGTTCTGGATCTTACTCGTTTAAGTACTGAAGCCTCAGAGTCCAAGAGCGAGAGCCCACGGTACCTGTCATATCCGCCGAAGCCCCAGACTCTGAAATCACCTCCGAAGCGACCGCTCAAGTGGGACTCCAAGAGTTTGCAGCGTCGCCCGTCCGGACACAAGCCCGTTGAAGAATCGGCGCTTCCGGCGAATGCAGATTCTAAGGTGGCAAAGTCTGAGGTCCACAAGAGACTCCCTGGTGACGTAGTCTGGAAGGAAGTTCGACCCGACCTCCGCCAAGCCCTGCTATCTGGGATCAAGTATGATAAAGCCATGGAGTGGTTGGCATCGGACAAAGCGGCTCACAGTCTCTTCAGCAGTCCGGCTCTCATTCAGATGTTGGTGAGCCTGGTATTCTCTCGTCGCCTGGATGCTACTCTTTGGGCCAAGTACGTCCCTGAAGTGTATTACCAGATGGCCGACGAGGTGGTGGATCGTCACATCTCAGCTGGTACCGAGCCTGCAGCCTGGGGTGATCTGGATGGTCACGTAAATTATCCAGAAAGTGATGTCGAGTCCACCGCCGACAACCCCAAGGACGATCCGGATTACAAGGATTCTGGTGTGATCGAGTCTGAAGACGAAGATGACGACGAGAGCTCTGATGATGGTGAGTCTGACGACAGCGATTCCGAGAGCGACAAGTCTGAAGACAAGAAGTCTCAGGACAAGAAGTCGGGGAGCAAGAAGTCTGGGAGCAAGAAGTCTGGGGACAAGAGGTCCGGGAGCAAGAAGTCTGGGGACAAGAGGTCCGGGAGCAAGAAGTCCGATGACCACCCGCGTCCTGGCTCCAAGCGTCCCCGGGACTCTGATGACGACTCGGACTCTGATGATGGGCCTATCATCCCTACCAAGAAGTCCAAGAGAAGCCTTGCGTCCATAAAAGCCCATACCAGTCCCAAGTCCCGTCCGAAGTCCACCAGTGGAAGTGGATCGAAGCCCAAGAGTTCTTCTGGGAAGGCACGTAGTCTGGTATCCAAGCCCTACAATTCTCTGACGGTCATGGAGCTCCAGGTGGTGGAAACACCAGACTGTGAAGCATCCTCCTGGTTGTACTATGGTATCAGGGTACAACGAGTGAGCTCTACCAAGACCACCACTGGCCAGACATTGGGTTTTCCAGACTACGAGGTGCACAAGCACTCATGTGCCATCCTCAAGAAGCGCTGGGACTCTGAGCGGTACTGTGCAGTCCTCCGCAAGAAGCGTGCCCCTTGGAAAGTCATGTTCGACAACCGATTCTCAGAGTTTTACTTCCACAAGCGGGAAGAACTGGGGCCCATGGTGTTGGCTGACGTGGAAGACATCGTGCGCAGCATGAAGAAGCATGCTCAAGCCTTCTGGGATCGTACGCATTGGGTGACCATGGATGTTGAGGCTGACGAAAAGTCTGCGGAGCTTCACAAGTACCGGTCCATGCGTCGAGCCGCCATGATTCGTCAACACAACGCCCTCATCCGAAAAGTCCTGGGGCACAAGGATTTTCCAGAGTCGATTCTCTCAGAGCCCGGCATCTGGGTTGTCCCAGACAAGTCCTGCCCTTGGATCTGGCAAGATCCCAGAGTCGCAGAGCTGGGGGGTCCCAAGTGTCTGAGTCTGGAGACGCAACTGGGTGACTTGGACGCTATTGAGCCTGCTCGGATGCAATGGGCCACGGTGAATGCGGACGAAGAGTGGCTCCAGTATGTCCCTGCTGACATCAAGAAGGATCAATTGACACCTGCGGACCGTTCCGAGAACCCGATCTCCCTTCACTACTGAAGCTCAGGTTTCCACCATGGTGCCCACGGGAAGGCTGCATCTTCGAGAAGCCAAATAGTTGTCTGCATTTGTGACGTAAATCCCCGGCCTCAGTGTAGCTCCCTAATCCCTTAATCTTTCAATATCACTCCACATAATCACACTCCTTCTCATCATCTCATCATTCATAACTTTGTGTCCTCCAGTACTTAATTCTCCACAAACTCACTTCCATATTCACATTCACACAGTCGTTTTTATATAAGCAGCAACATGGTCGATCACATATCCAAACGCACGAATTTCAGAAATAGGTCTCTGAAAACACGCACTCAGATTACCACACTCTAAAAGTCGATATCTGAAATCCTTCAGATATCAGACTTCCAGATGTGTTTTCAGAGTTATTAGACTCTGGGATGATCGTCTCCAGCCTGCATCGCCTGAAAACGGGTTCGTGCTCGTGCACCCTGGTTGAATTCGTAAAGTAATGCTCCACAGTTCAGCTTCGATAACGGCAGCCACTCAGTTTCATCGTAACCTTTCCATTTAATCAAGTATTCGCGTAGGCGTCTGGACGTCCTAGTACGCTTGTTCCAACGGGTATCCAAAATCTTCTCCACTTCATACTCGCCGTTTTCAGTATCAGGTTCCCAACTATCTTCTGGTAACAGGGCGGCGTCAAAATCATCATCTTCTGGAATCTGGAGTTCCGCCGTGGGTCGTCTGGGGAACAGAGCCCTTGGCTTCAGACGGCTCACATGGACCCAGGGGTTCACGCGGTAGCCGGTATCTTCAACCTTGAGTCGTACTCTGAAATCGTCCAGCATCTCCTCGATCCTGAAGGGTCCGTGCCACATGTGTGCTAGTTTTCTGCTCAGTCCCGTTTGTACTTTAGGGATGTAGAGCCATACAGCGTCGCCTATAGCGAAGCCTGACTTCAGACGCTCTGATAACTCGTTCCACTTTCTGGTCTGTTCTTCAGACCGGTCTCGCTTTGCCTTCTTCTGGAGATCTTCGGCACATGCCCGAGCATAGCTGTAGTCTCGTTGCATCTTCCGTCTCCATTCGTACGCAGTTCGCTCCTGAGTCGTCGATGGCTTGGGTCCAAGCATAGCGGACACCGTCCCATGAGCATCCCAACCATGTACCAGGTAGAAAGGCGTCTCCAGACGGGTGGCATCGAATGACGTGTTCAGGGCAAACATCAGACGTTCGGCGTGATCATCCCAGTCACTTTGATCGGCTTCAGAGATATATGCCTTAATCGCGCGCACCACAGTCTGTACTGATCTCTCCTGCTGGCCGTTGGCTTGAGGCCGGTATCCTAGAGTAGCGCGTTGTCTGCTACCCAAACGTTCCCTGAAACACTTGAACACCTCACTCATAAAACGAGGATCTTGATCATGACAAATCAGAGAGCTAGCACCAAAGTTTCTGAAAACGCGTTCCTCATAAGCCTCTGCTTATCCTGAGCAGTGGTGACACTCATTGGCTTGCACATTACGTATCCCGAAAACATATCCTGGAACAGCAAGAGAAATGTGTTTCCACGTGCGGATTTCGGCATGTGTGTCACAAAATCCATAGACACCACTTCAAATGGCCGGCTGGGCTCAATATTTCCAGGGGACGGTCCAGGATTTGGGGGTCGCCCCTTGCCACTGGCACAGTCTACGCATTCCTTCACAAATCTCTCCACATCGGCATACATACCCAACCAGTAAAATTCCGAACTCAACTTCTCAAAGGTTCTCCTGATTCCTTGATGCTCACCTTGGTAGTCTTCATGAGCATAGTGTAACAGGTCTGGATACAAGTCTCTGGGAACCACCAGTCTGAGTTCGTCAACATTGTCCCGGGGCCGCTCTCGAGTAGCGCGACTCAGGCGATATAGTACACCTCTAGAATCCAGAACGAAGTCCTCAGCAACTCTGGCAAGCTTCCTGACTCGGGGTCGTGGTAAATCTCCCACGTCACCTTTCAGAAACTTCATGAGTTCAACCAAGTACGGGTCCTGACTCTGATGCGCCTTGATCCGTCGCCAACGTTCTGCCTGGAACTCCAAAGGTCCCAAAGGTTCTCGTTCGCCATCACCCTCAGGCAGATTAGCGTCAGGCGGAGCTTGGGCACGGGTTACAGCAATCAACACTCTGGCCGATCGAGGTAGGGGTGCGGATTCCGGATCAAAAACATTCTCAGACTCTGGTGACGCGTTACGTTCTTCAGAGTCTGATATTTTTGACTCTTGAGCTTCCATGTCCGGGGCTGAGCAAGGCTTCATCAGTTTCTCATGAACTTTGGATACCAGTTGCAGGTGCATGAGTTCATCCTCGTCTTGCACCTGCCAAGCTTCCCCAAGAGACAAAGTCTTCGAGGTCAGGTAATCCGCTGCTTGGTTAAACTCGCGCTTCACATGCACCAACTTCAGAGTCCGAAACTTGGTTTTCAGAGACTCAAATTCGGCCAACCTCCGTTGCAAGTTAGGCTGATTGCAGTTGATTAGCCCCTGAGCCTGTTGTATCGCGATGCGCGAATCTCCCACAACCACCAACTCCTGTATTCCGTGGTCGAGTGCCATCTTCAGACCATAATTCAGGTCACAGTACTCCGAGTCATTCACCGTGACATCCGTCAGGGGAAACCCTCGGGCTTCCAGAACGCTCCACCCCGGGAGTTCTCAGAGTATACACCCACAGCTTCCCAGACGGGTAGACGTCTTTGCGGCACCATCAAAACTCAGAACATAGCCCTGATAATCTGCTTCCAGCATTTACACACTGATAGGAGCTGGCGGCTTGACTCGCCCCTTGACTGGGATCAGATTTTCAGAGACTTCGTCCAGATGCTCCCTGGGGGTAATGCCCGCACCGAGTATAGCTGGGAGTCCATCTTCGTCACGCTGTACCCGGCGGATCTCCAGGTTCCACTGCGACAACTTCATACCCCACTTGACGTTTCTGCCGTCGGTGGAGTTCGATGTCAGCAACCATTTCAGGACAGAGTATCTGGTATAGACCACAATCACCGGACTTGACTCCACCAGAACTCTGAAGTTTTCCAAAACTCTGAGGATCGCAATCACCTCTTTCTCAGCGATATGATACCTGAGTTCGGCATCGTTCAGGACACGACCCGTAAACCGGACTGGGTGTATTATTCCCTCATATTCTTGTCCCAAGACCGCTGAAGCAGCCCAAGGGTTTGCATGCGGAATAACAACAAACGGTCTGGTTCGATCTGGATGTCTGAGTAGTGGAGTAGAGACTATCTTGCGTTTCAGAATCTCGAACGCCTCTTTTGCACGAGTCAGGTCTCGTCCAGTACGAATCTGCTCGTCCGTCAGCTCGTAGAGGGTAGCAGCTATAACCGGTAAATCCTCAATAAACTTGTTGTAATAGTTGAGGCTTCCCATGAAACTCTGAACTCCCTTCAACGTGGACGGAAATGGCAGTTCTTCAACTCCTTTGACAATCTTAGGTGTTGCCCTCAGACCCTCGGCACTGATTTCGTGGAATAGGTACGGTATCGACAACTTCCCGAACTCGCTCTTGGGCAAACTCACAGAAATGTTCCAATAGCGAAGCCTGAAAAGCAGGGCATTCAAATCGTCACATAATTGGTCCCAAGTCGGTGCTCCATGTGCGATGTCGTCGATGTATGAACTCCTCCCCAGGACTGGGCCCATGCATGTGGGGACGGGAATATTCCTCTGAAAGACGGTCATCTGACTTGTGAGGGTTGGTATCTCTGAAATCGGAGTATGGTTCTCAGAGTCTGAAAGATGCTTTTTAGAGTCCTGAGGCTGGAGTTGCAGAAATTCCAGAACCTCCGCATCAACTTCAGCTTTTTCTTCTGGTGACAGTCTCACGAATCCCCACAGGCAATTGTCTAACATAGCCTGATACACAAGAGGGGCGTTCTTCAGACCAAACGGCATCCTTACCCACTGAAAATGTCCAAACGGGCAAATGAAAGCTGATATCAGTCGTGCGCGCTCCGTCATCCTGATCGCCCAGAAACCACTAGCCATATCCAGGCTCATGAACCACATAGCAGCCTCAAAACCAATTAAGAGATCGTCAATAAGAGGTAGAGGGTAACGTGACAGTTGAATGAAGCCATTCACGATGCGATAGTCGATGCACATTCGTATGTCAACAACATTCTTCTTGAGAACGATCACAATAGGAGATGCCCACGGGGAGTTGGAGTACTCGATCAAACCAGTTTCCAGGAGTTTCTTTAGAAGCTCGTATACCTTCAGCATGAGATGAGGAGCGACGGATCTCGGACGTTGAGCTACCGGTTTGGCATCTCCCACATCCAGATCACAGACCACGCCCCTTGCCGGTGCGGGTGCTGCATTACCATCTCCCAGGAATATTTTCCTGTGGTACCTCAGAATATCACGCAATTTCTTCTCCATTTCTGGGGTCATCTTTCCTGGTTCTCCAACATCAGCGCTGTCGATATCCCACTCTGGTGTCAATTCTTCCAGCTCAGGCAACATGACCAGTTGGTCGCGTAATTGAGCGAGGAGTTCCGTGCCTTCTCGCATATATACACCCGGCTCCAAGTCCAATTCTTCATTCGAAACATTCATGCACCGCTCGTATTCCACTCGTAATTTTTCCACAGGCGTTCCAGGCATCCCCTGAATGGGAATATCCCAGGATTCATCCATTAGGTCGAAATCGTCCGCGGGTAACTCAAATTGTCTGAGAGTCACCTAATAGACACTCAGGCTTTGGGTCAAGGACGTCTCCGGCAATAACAACGGACGAGTCACCAGGGTCTGTATGTGGAGTACTTTCAGAGGATGTTTCCAAATCTCTGGTATCTGTACTAATGTCCGCACTTCCCGCTGACTCGCCGGAGCAACCATTCTCCGTCTGGGTGAATGCATCCAGGGCGAAGCGTACTCGTTTCACGGTCGGTGGTGACTCTGGTTTCACGAACTGCACTCGAGCGTTGTCAAACCTTGGACGTTGCAGTATTTCAGTCGGCCATGGGTAGTCCGGGCGATCTACACACGGGGGCTGCGGCATCAAAGCCTCCAACTTCGCCTCTCTCTTCATACGTTTCTTAGTCTCTGGTGACGGGGTGCTTTCCAGAATCAGAACCTCCCAATCACGATAGGCAGCGGAACCTGGACGCACGAAACGTCCATGCCTTGGGAAGAAACCATATTCCACGATCCTCGCGACATCAGAAAGTTCATTGACCCACGTGTTTTTATCAGAGATGTTTACCACGCGAACGGCCACGGGCCAAGATCGGGCCGCATAGATCAGCTGGGTAACCCAGCGGTCACCGCGTCCGGCCCACACGACTTCCCTCTGGGGGTTCGTTGGGCCATAGTCAATTCGGACAATAAACTCTTCACCCGGACTCAGAAGGACAGCCTCGCTGGGTCTAACCGACCTGTTACGACCAATGTGATCACCAGGTTCCCAATTACACATCATCACCACTACCTCGTCTGGTAACGACACCAGACCTTCACGAGCACTAATTCTCACTCCAGCAGCAAACATAAAACCCATTCCCAGAAGCACGTCAATTCCTTCACCGATATTCGCGACCCAAACATCCACAATATATACCACTCTTGGCCCAAGCGTCAATTTGATCTCAGCGCTGGCACCAATATATGTTGGGACACCACCCATTCCTGACACCTTGGTCTGCTTGTGCGACTTAAGTCTGAGTCCGAGCTTACGCGCAAAGTCGTAACTCAGAATATTTATGGTCGCACCAGTATCCAAGAGAATCTTGGTCCGATGGTCATTCACAGCACCATACACCATCACCACATCCCTCTTTGACCGATCAGGGTAGTTATCTTCCCACCAGCCATAACACTCGCCATCCTTCAACCTGAACGACACTGAGTCGTCTGGTGTCGGGTCGGCGTCGTCGGCGATCTCAGGTAGCTCGTTCCCTGAGTTTCCAGAAGGTATGGTCGATTCTTGGGCAAAAGTAGTCATGCATTGTTGAGTGTTATCGTGAATCTTTCTCAGCTCTGGCCCTACACACACTAGAACACACAACTCTGGGGTAACGCCATGCCCGGCGCGTTTCGGATCCCCATCCGAACGGGCATATTAGTTTAACGGCTTCCCAGAGTCTGCCTCATCACTCAGGAGTTTCTCCCGTAGGTGGTTCGGCATGTCCTTGAGTGCACCTTGTCGAGCGAGTTGCTTGAGTGCTTCCAGAGTTTTCAAATCTTCACAGGGTTTTCCAGGGTGTACTCTTCCACATACTTCACAGGGTGGCATCCGACACATTCGACTCGGGTGTCCCTTTTCCTGACATCGGTCACACGTGACGTCTCTCCAGCAATCTTCTTCTGAGTGTCCTGAGCGTTGACATTTTTCACAGAACTTGTTCCAGTAGCCACTATTTTCATGACGCCTCTGGTGGAATCCTTGACCTGACGATCCAGACGGGGACTGGGGCGGCGGACGCCATCCCATGTTATCCATCACTCGATATACCTCATTCGTCAGAGTCTGCGTCCAGTCTGCACTTGGTGGCGCCTTTGAATTGTTCGAAGATGCCTGCGCAGTACTTTCATCGCGGGTAGACTCTAAAGTCGCACTTGGAGTTCTGGAATCGCCTGTCTGATCTCTAGTATCCTGATTGGATTTCAGAGATTCCTTATGATTTTCAGAGTTGTCAGAGTCATAGTCTTCAGAATCCATATCTCTTGCGACATAAGTCCGATGCACACGCTTGGGCTTGAACTGTCCTCGCGGAATATTGTCAGCCCGGAAGTCTCGAGACTTGGCAGGGGTCATTTCTTGGTCACCAGTTCGCCACACATCTTCATCTTGCTGCAACGCATATTCCAAGTCTGAAATTCGTCGAAATTTCTGACCTTGCAGCGACGTTTTCAGGCGTGCATCCTTAAGCTTCGTGATGAATCGCAGTACATGCTTCTCAAGACGCTTGGACGACTTCCGGAAATCGATGTCAGCTTTTCCAGCGGCAGAATTAAGTCGGTAGAAAAATTCAAGCGGAGTCTCAGAGTCTTTCATAGCCATAGTGAAGTATCTCTCAGAATACGAGGACCGAGCTTTGCAATAACGTTTCTTGAACTCTGAAGACAGCTCTTTCCAGTCACGGGACACACTTTTGGGTAGCTGGTTAAACCAGTCTCGCGCAGACACAGGGAGCTTCAACTTAAGTTCCTGGATGCGCGTCTTAGTCGCCCAACCTCCTTGAGAAGCCATATTCGTAAATCGCTCCCACCAGTGGGCACGTTCCCTGAGAGTAGCTCTGGGGTCGAATTCCCCAAGGTTGTTCGAGTTCATGAACGGCCTTAGCGTCAGAAGTGTGGTTCCGGCTTGTGCTTGAGTTGCTGCCGTCAGATTCACCACTTCACCTGGCTCTGAGTCCTCCGATGACGAGCTCGCGGAGTCTGAACTTGAATTGTCAGAGTCTCCACCAGAGTCTGGTGCTCTATCATGACGCTTCGCTCTGCGAGACGCTCTTCGATCTCCATTAGGCCGCCTAGCTTCAGTTCTCTGCGGCGGATCTCGCCTCGGAGTAGGCGCACGTCTGGTATCACCCTTGGTCTCTGTCACCGAAGTCGCTTGAGTCACCTGGGTGGCCGTAGCAGCAGTAGCGCCGCCATTCCTCTCAGGCTTCACTCGCTTCGTCCCCGTGCTTCGTGCAGGGGTGCCTTGCTGGAAGGTTGCAACTTCTCGAGATTCCGTCTTGAGAGCCGGTGAGTGTGACATGGGTTCAACCCCAGCCCTTCTTGCGTCACTTCTGATTTCTGACCCGGATACTGGATACATAGTTGCAACTTCAGGGTTGCCTGTATGTAACACTTGGTTCGAAGTGGCCGAATCAGGGTGACCGACCCTTCGCGCCTCTTGAACTTGGGATAATGTCGCCCGAAGGTTTCTCAACTGACCGGCTTGGAACCGTTGCATGTTCTGAGAACTTTCTTTCTCCCTGTCGCGCTCGGCTTCCATGACTTTCATTCGCTGTTGTAAGGCTTCCATTTGAGAAATCCAGTCCCGTTTCATCTCGTCAGTCGCACGCGCACGTTCGGCTTCAGTCTCAGCCTCTCTCTGTCGCCAGCGTTCAGCAAACACTGATTCCAGACGTTGGTTTTCAGAGTTCTGGAGCTCCGTTTTCAGAGTTTCCAACTCTGCCGCGCTGCGATTCCTGAGCTTGCTTTCAGATACCAGACTTCTGCGTTCTTCAGCATCGTCGGCGCGTCTCTCAGCCTCCAGCCTCGCGTTTTCTGACTTCAACAAGCGCTCGGTGAGCGTCTGAATTTCGCGTCTTGCCTCCAAGTCACGTTGCTCTCGACGACGGTCGCGTTCCATGGTCTCCAAGCGTTCTCGGGCCAAAAACTCCATCTGCGCTTGCTCCATCCGGCTTTGCCACTCCTGCTGTTGCCTCATGATGTTCAACTCGATCTGGGCAGGCCCTGATCTCTGAGAGCTTCGAGCTTCAGACTTCGTACGACTCGACGCGATGGAACTCAAACGTCGGGACGGTGGTCTCGGAAGGTCTTCACTCTTCACACTTTGGCGGTGGCTCTGGTGACTTTCGCTTCGGGTGGAGACAGATACAGGCGGAATCTCCAGAGACAATTGTCTGAAATCCCGTGAAGAACTTCTGACAGACACCTGGTTTCCAGACTCCGCGTCCGGCACCTCTGGTCTTTCTTCCGGCATGTCGACATCCTTGGACTCTGGTTTCACTGGTAACAGCGTTCGCGTCACTTGGATCCCCATGCCTTCAGAGACTGTTCCTCCTACATCAGCGCCTTGAGCGATTAACGCCAGACTTCCTGTGGGCGGCGGCATATGTGATGCCGCCCCTCGACTCATGGACATCAAGGACGAGTCCGTAGATCTTCCTCGTGAAGTCTGGAAACCCGACGACTGGTCGTCTGAGGTCCCAATGACACTGGGAATTGGCACGTCCGACATCTGAGTCTGAGAGATGCTGTGATCTTCGGACATTGGATTTTCAGACCCTGGCGCGCGTGTTATCAGAGCGACTCTCGTACTGCGGCAGTGAAGACAGCAATGGCGTCGATAAAGCTGACGGTGTCGACGGGATTTATGGGCGCGGCGGTCTCTGCTGTAAGCGCTTGGACTGCGGCGGCTCGTCACTGCTGGAACCATCAGAGCTGTGTGTCACTCGGAGTCCGGTTACCCGGAGTCGCATGATCAGCCGTTGTCCTTGTAGGTCAGCATTTTCGTCAGGTAATACACCGTTTGCTTCGTTCTTGCCAGCTGTGTCTTCTTGCTTCATGCTTTCTGGGAGTCGGCGAACTTGTAACCTGGCGGTCACTGTGGCCCACTCAACCAATTCTACTGCGAGTCGACTCTGAAGTTCGGACGCCACACTGCGTACTTGAGACCCAACGACGGCTGACGCCTGCGTCTGGGGCCAGGTTGGGAGGAGATTCTGGAATTCGAATCCTGCCTCGTACAACATTGTCTGAAGAACAGCCACACACTCCGGTGCTGTCAACGTGCTCATCGGAATCTCAACATAAAATAGGTCTTGGATCCAACTAAAACCATGACGCCTCGCGTGAAACTCGGAGATCCACATATCCTCGGGGAAAACGGAGGAACATCGCCACTTGATGTAGTCGCCAGTCGCTGCAGCAGCTTTCTGGAAAGCATCAGCACTAGGCTTCATCGTCGGCCACATATATTCGATGCTTGGCGGGACGACCTTGCCTGTGTCCATATCTCTCCAACGGCGGAACTCACGACGCACATACCTCAGAGCTCGTTCCCCGTCAAGCGAATCAGCCCTCCCAGACTCATCAGACGGTGTCTTCAGAGACTCTTCAGACTTAATTGCCATGTCATCAGACATTGGTGCGTCTTCAGACTTCGGGGACCGTGGAACACGTTCTTCAGAGTGTCCGGGTTCTGTTTTCACTTCGTCCACGGACTGGCCGGAAGTTGCCGAATCTGAACACAGATCGATCACTTCCGGGGACTCAACCATATCGGCGCCTCCCTCAGACGCCTCATCACCACCCTCGCGGGCAGTGGTCACCTCGTCACCGGAAGCTTCGACTTCTGACGGGCCTTCAGAACCTTGTTCACCAGAGACAGCAGGTGTCTCTTGAGCTTCTGGTTCCTCAGCAGGCTGGTCTTCGACCGCCGGTTCTGGGACGCTCACATTCTCAGCTGCCTTCTTCTCTCGCGCAGCTTTCCTCTTCTCGCGGGCCGCCTTCTGGATAGCATCCAAGTCTGGTTGCTCTTCAGGTGACAAACCTTGTAGACGCTTGGATTGACGTGTCGGAATGCTCCGACCACGACCACGGCGTCCTCCTCTCGTAGATCCTGGCGTAGCCATCTTGAATATAGACGCTTGACAGGAAACTTTCTCTTCTTGTACTCTCAGATCCGGTGATATCACGATTCCAAAGATCCGGGCACGCGCACCAGTTGTCGCGAAGTCGGTGAAACTTTGGTCGCGGAGCAGGGGGGCGTATAGTGAACCCTAGTTATACGGCTACTGAAAAGGGGTTTTCAGAGCCGTACAACGGTAGGTTGGCGTGTGGTACCTTGCGGTATCCTCGTGGGTTCGTTGTCTTCGGAAATATGACCCTCGCCGGAGTCTGAGAATGTGTTGTGAAGAGAAGTTGGGGTTTCCCTTGGAGTCTGGTGTCGGTATTCAGGAAATCCTTCCAGGAGCGTTCGGGAGTCGGAATTTCTGGGAACCAAGATGGTTTCCAGGAAGTCGGCGGTCGAAAGGGGATTAATATACTAGAGAAAGTCTGAAATCGGTGTCTGAATATCACAAATCCAGAACCGAGATACCTGACTCTCAGAGATAAACAACCAATACACAGAGTTCGAAAATATACAAATATATACAGCCGTTCTTATTCTTTATAGGCCCTTGAACGGTGGGCTAACACTCCAGGTCAACTAGGGACTTACTACCAGACACCTGGTCTGTCTGATATCCCTTTAAGTTCGCGCACCACCCTCTAGTATAGAGGGAAAATATAAACCAATACAATCGGCTATATATAACAGTCTACCTTGCACTCTGAAAACGACTGTCTAGTTTCCAGAGCCTGTCCAAACGATCAATATGAAATGGGCTACCGCTAGAGACAAAACAAACGACCCAACTAGGATATGGAATAGGCGGGTCCTTTCAGGTCTCTACGTTACCTGATCTCCACCTAAGGGGATTGAATTTGGTGGAGATCACACGACGTACGTGATGACGTAGTGGCTTGAATACCTCTCAAGCGGACTTGTGCAGTAGCAAGCAAATTGAACTCTGTTTATCGTTTATCTTCCTCATAACTATCATATATCTCTGGTAACTCTCTTCTTCTTGTCGTCTTTTGCGTCCTTTATGCAGTCAGTCTTCATATCTCAGGTACTCTTGGTCTTTGTATACATCTGGTAATTTAACTTGGTCTCAGTATGCAGTCTGTGCAGCCGATCTCGATGGGTTGACAGGTAGAGACGTCATTATGGGGGATGTGCAGGTCAGTAATCACTTGAATGCGTGACTTGAACTTGGGCTCACTTGGTTTCAGTATGGTCTTGAATCTTCGGTGGTTTCGGAGTCTGGTATCCTGGTTTTCAGAGTCTGAAGTCACTTGGTTTTCAGAGTCTTAGTCACTCAGAGTTAGAGATACCAGAGTCTTGAGTACGAAACCAGAGTACGGAGCACCAATGCTACAACGTACATGAAGATCCTGAGGGTTGCGCGGGTGCGCGGCGTCCGGCGCGCGATACTTGGTCTCTGTGGGTATATATTGTGAATCCTTGAACCATCCATCGTCGCGCTGGACGGTAACGGGATGAGGTCTCTCAGAGATACGTTCTTCTGAGAGACTTTCCGCCAGAACTTAGGCACTCATCGTCGGGGAAAGTCCGGTGACCAGACAGAGTGTAGTTGACCTTCAGAGTTGTGCACACTCTGAAGTACACTTCTGGTCCTTTGGGCCCCTTTACAGTCAGGCGAAGGTTTATCCACAATATTCCACAGATGTCGCACGGGTGCGGCCGCGTCCCAAAGTCCCTTTCGCTTATAACCCATAGTATAACCAATCACATCGTAACGTAATATCCACCTGTCGCTCGAAAATCGGAATTAACATCATGTCAAGTCTCTACCAGACCGAAGTCAAGTGGTGTGGAAAACTCATTGATGGACATGGTGTCCGTCATGACCCTGAGCGGATCAAGACACTACGTGCCATACCGTACCCCACCACAGCCGGGGAACTCCAGCAGTTTATGTGTGCTATAAACTGGATGCGGGAAAGTATTGTTGATTTCGCTCGCCAAGTCAAGCCGTTGCAGAGCTGTCTTGACGCAGCACTCGCAGCCACTAAACGGACGAAGCGAGTGGCTGCCGGGATTAAAATTGAACTTAGCGATGAAGAACGTGAAGCTTTCGATCGTGTCAAGGACAGTTTAGCGACTGCAGCTACTCTAGCATATACCAACGACGAAGCCACTACCTGCTTGTTCACGGATGCCAGTGACATTGGTTGGGCTGTGATCGTTACTCAGGTGGCTAAGTTTGACTCGAAGATCCCGGTGACGGAGCAGCAGCACACGTTGCTCACATGCATGAGTGGCACTTTCACAGGAAGCCAGTTGAATTGGACCGTGATCGAGAAGGAGGCTTTACCTATAGTCATTGCTTGTGAGAAGCTTGACTACCTCCTTCTTCGCCCTCAACCATTCCGAATGTTCTGTGACCACCGCAATCTGGTGCATGTGTTCGCGCCTGACGAAAGTGTCAAGAAACATGTAAAGGGCAAGTTGCTACGCTGGTCAATGAAACTGATGGGCTTTCAATATATTGTGGAGCATGTCCCCGGACCTGACAATGTCTGGGCTGACATGGCTTCTCGGTGGGCAGGCAACCATGTTCCCACAGCCATTTCGACGAGACTCAAGACAATCAGACGTCGACAACCTCGTCAACGTACCGAGCTACGGCCTTTAGATGCTGACAACTTCGTGTGGCCTACGTTTGCTGAGATTATGGATTTACAGTCCACGTACCAACCTCCAGCACGTGCTGTGCGTTCGGACGAGGGTGTTTTCACTGTGGGCAATTGCATTTGGGTGCCGTCGGAGGCCTCAGACTTCATCCGAAGACTCTGCATTGTGGCGCACTGTGGAGTTCAAGGGCACCGCGGCCAGCAAGCCATGGTCGACCACCTCCAGCGTTTGCTTTCGATCGAACATCTCCAGAAGATTGTGGCAAAGTTCGTGAATGACTGTTTGCTCTGTCTGCATTCCCGAGGGGGGAAAATTATCCCAAGACCGTGGGGAGAGTTGATTGATTGCAGAGAGCGAAACAAGATGCTACATTTTGATTTCCTGTTCCTGGGACCTAGCTATGGATCGAGCTGCTACATCCTCGCACTAAAGGACCACGCGACACACTACTGCGAACTAGTGGTGGCGGATTCAGCGGAGAGTCCAGTTGTGGTTGAGGCTCTGCTGGCATGGCATTCTCGTTTTGGAATACCACCTTCCTGGGTTTCAGACCAAGGAACCCACTTCAAGAATGAAGTAGTGGCGGAATTGAGTCGCAGGCTGCGTACACAGCAAACCTTTACGCCAGCTTACAGTCCATGGGTGAACGGCTCGATTGAAAGGATTAACCGTGACATATTGCAAGTCATCCGCGCCATGACATTGGAGTACAGGATAAGCACTAAGGACTGGGTGTATCTCGTACCGCTGGTGCAGTCAAGCCTGAACCACACCGCGGTGTCATCACTGGATAATCACTCTCCACTCGAGCTGTTTACCGGTTTGGAGAATCCAACACCCCTGAGTGAGTTTTACGTGTCCGATGACCGCCGTCTACAAACGGTTCCTGTCAGTGCTAAGATTGACGGCTACTTAGCAAACCTCAGAGAGAGTATACATTCGATGCACTGCGCAGTGGAGGACAAACGTCTGAAGCAGAGACTCCTGAACAAAAAGCGTGAGCGTGGGGAGAACCTGGTGAACTTCTCAGTGGGCGACTATGTCCTCCGATCCCGAGTGGATGAAAAACATGGCAACAAGCCACAAGTGATGTGGGTAGGACCGTACCGAGTCACCCGTGCGGACAAACATTCATTCCGAGTGCAGCATTTGGTGACCGGTGATGAATCGGACGTGCATGCTTCGAGACTAAAATTCTACTCTGATGACAGTCTGGATGTGACGGACGAACTGCTGGAGCATGCATGTGTCCTCACAGGGCATTGTGCTTGCTGTGGATCAGCTGAAGGAACATAAGTGGAATAACGACATCAACGACTTTGAGATCCTGGTCGGCTGGAAAGGCCTGCAACCCGTGGAGGACTCCTACGAAGCACTGGGAGACCTAGCCAAGGAAATTCGAGTATTGGTGGGTAACTACGTGGCAAGCACCGATGACCAGCAGCTCCATGAGCACTGGCAAAGAATCCAAGGAGGGCGTACAAGAGGTACGACGCTGGACGAGCGCGAAACAGTGATAGATGTACGACCCACTGGAAACGCCAAAACTGGATCTTCGACCAGAAGAATGCGTGGGCCTCAGGGTGACGCAGGGCAGGCACGGCCTCGCCTTACAGGTCGAAAACGAAAACGGAAAACTGCAAGCAGGCGCGTGCAGGAAAACCATGAGATGGCTGAAGAAGCCGAAACACAAACAATTTCGGGGCAGACCGCGGTCGAGAACGGTGTGTTACACCTGGGTGTTGAAGATGAATCTCCACCTCCTCGAGGTCGCCGAGTACGAGCTGAAGAGCGTCACCTCGCATGCAGCCACGCCGTTCACGTCGCCGTAAGGACCGGGACCAGGGCAGTTAGCTGCTTCACTAGTACTACTGTGGCGGAGATCGGAACGACGTGAATTGGTGAAACCAAGCTTCGGGGGCTGTGTAGTGAACTGTGGTTCTCCACCTTGGTTTCACTTGCAGTTAGAGCCGGAACTTGGGCAGCCTACCCAGATGCGTCCAAGGCTCAGTTGCTGAAGGACAATGGGTGGAAATCTTAGGTGTCTGACGCCTGCAGGCTGACGACAGCACAGACACTTCGACAGCCAGTGTCCTCGTGTCCTGTACACGGAATTTGTAGAGCCTACTGCATGTTTCCTTTTCTGTTATACGTGTCCACTTTCTACTGCTGCCTGTCGCTCTGATCAAGTGGCAAGCAGTAGCTGAGCTAGGAACGGGCTGGCTAGCGTCAGACCCATGATCCTGCTCACTCTTCATTTTACCAAGTTGAATACACTAGGCCTCTTCTTCCGTGCGGGTTGGTCCCCGCATTGCTGTGTGTTCAACTCCTACGTTTGGCTTCAAACTCCTGGGCTATACTATACCATGCTCGTGAAGCTGCGTCCGCCATCCGATTAGTTAGTCCCGGTAGATGCTCCGCCGACACGCGTAAGTTGAAGTACGCTTCGGCCAGACCAATAGCTCGATTAATCTCCTGACTGAAGGTATTGCGTGAGTGTAGTCTATTGCACCACGATGCAGCAGACACGTTATCCGTCCAGCATCTTACGTGGATGGCCCTACCAAAAGCTTGCCGATGCCATTTTCCACCCCATGTCCAGAGAGCAACAACCATACTCAAGTGTTCACGAACATTTATCGAAAATTCTGCACCATCCGAGCAAACCTGGTCAAAGAGTTCTGCTTCTTCTGCGTCAAATTTAATTTGAAGAAATGAGTCACACGCTGGATCCAGCACAGCTAGCCCCAGGTTAGATGCGTCCATGTACAACTCGACTTGTGGAGATGGAAGGTCCCCAAACATGGAGAGAGGTAATTCCGCAAGGCAACCATGGTTCAAAATTTGCTGGAACCAAATGAGATCTCTCTTGGCTCCATCTGATAGCTCCACTCTACCAAACCTGGGTGACGTCGTACATTGAGACTGTAGCCTCTAGTAAAATGGCTTAGCCGTACGCAAACAATTCGACACATGCCGCAGTGACCCCAACAGCTTATAAAGCTCAGATTTTGTGGCTGTGCCCTGTTTTGCCATTGCGACAACGCGCTCTCGAGCCTTGTTGATCTTATCCTGTGGTATTGAGACTGTCCTTCGAACAGTATTCCAGCTCAATCCCAACGCCACTAACTCCGAACACCAGGGTGAAAATTTTGCCTCATTGATAGACCGAGGTCCAAGTACAGCCAACATAGCATGTCGAAGTGTGGCTTCTGCTAGTTCTAATCTGTTGTCCACATCTGGCTCGACCAAGATATGGTCGTCAACCCATTCGTATGCGAAAAACGGTTCTTCATCGAGAGATTCGGACACTGAAGCTGGTGTGTTGCTCCCCAACAACCACGAAATTGCACGTCCAAACAAAGCGTAGCATGGTGGCGAGCCAGACCAACCAAATGGCGCTGCCATGTCAATGATGAGAATACCAAGTTCTGGTATGTATGCCGCCCATCCGAAAAACTTGATTTGACCGAGTTCTTAAATGTCGGAAAGCACCCTTCAAGTCACCGTTTAACACACGAATACGGCCTACGTACCCAAGTTTCGCCAAGTTCTCGACACGACGAGCAATTGTGACTACCGAATCATATCGTACTTTCGGTACGGAATCGACAACGAAAGCATCATTTATAGAGCTTCCCTTGGGAAACGATAAGTCGTGAATGGTACGAACTTCGTCTTCCGGACTCGTGTCCTTCTTTTCTACTGCACCGAGAGGGCTGCACACAACGTTTGGCCACTCATCGAGAAGATCAGAGCTAAAGATCATATACTGACCCGAATCTTGTCCATCACGAAGGCTTTTCGTAAGGGCACGCAGATACCGTCGACATGAACCATGATTCTTCGGCGGCGGGCGCTTGGGGACTGGGCCATCTCGCCATCCAACATCAATTCCAGTTTTTGCTATTTGCACCAGCAGATCTAGGTGCGGATATCCCTTGAGTACTAGCTGCAGACGCTCGGGATCAATGGCTTTGTTTGGGCGACTGTCCCGTAAACTCTCACCACGCCAAAATTCTGTGGCTTCCGCTACACTCATTTTGTTGGTTCGGATGATTTCGGATAACGACTTGCACGCGAGTTCATCGATCGAGTGAGCTGCTGATGCGGATTTTACCAAGGCGCGTTTAAAACCTCGCTGTCGCTGTGAGGCTGATATCCGACATTCCTCGAGTAATAACTCTTCTTCAAGAGCTTGTTGGATCTTGTTTGCCGAATGTCGTGAGAGTCCGACAAATTGACCGCTGTCATAACGTGATGTACCTGATCTGCAACGACCCGCATGGCTCGCATCAGACGCCAGATCCGGCATCGAACCCGGTAGGCGCTGATGGAGGAAGGCCCTAGTGTTGCGCTTACATACATCCTTGAGTCCGACAAATTGACCGCTGTCATAACGTGATGTACCTGATCTGCAACGACCCGCATGGCTCGCATCAGACGCCAGATCCGGCATCGAACCCGGTAGGCGCTGATGGAGGAAGGCCCTAGTGTTGCACTTACGTACATCATTGTTACATTTGTCGAGAACGACACTGGGACGCTCGCAGTCCGCATGGCCCTTAGTTTGAACATTATCTGTCAACACGGGTGAGACCTTTAGAACGTCCGTTTTCGTTGTTAAAAACTTTCCCAGTTGATTTAAGGTAGAAGATCGGCGAGAACCACGATCAGTGATTGAATTTCCAAGCACCTTCGCGGTTGGTACGTGTGACTTCGTCCATGTCGTACTAAAACGGATGTCTGGTCCTTGGTGGTCGACGACTCGACCCGAATTGATGCGGACACAATCTTCGTTGTTGCTAGGAATGGTATGATGCTTACGTTCTTGATCATGTCTCGCGGTTGTTTGTTTTGCAGGTAAACACGCGCCCGATCCGCCTGTAAGTAGTCATAATTGGTTGTGCTCGGATTTCAGCCCTCCAAAACGCTTCCTAATCTCTGCTTTGACGACCTCGGGTAAAGCTTTCGGGACAAAATGACCACGATCGCTGGGACAGCAACCGTCTTCGTCCTCCTGACATCCAGCTTTCGAAAGGAACCTCATGCACAATGTCCGAGATTCGTTAGTGGCTGGGTCTATGTAGACTGGGAGGCGCTTGAGCACATTCTTTGGCATTCTCCCATGTCGGTTGCTATTGTCACGGATTGGCTGTGCTGGTTGCCTAGTAGAGCGTTTGCCTTCTGTCCGGTAGGATGCAGCTATCGGTCTGCTTTGCTTCAGTGCATCCACCTGGCGGTGAAGTTTGACGAACATGAGATCTCGCGGCAACCGATCTTCTGATGAGCACCGAAGCTGTACTTGGGTAACGTCGCTGTCAGATAATACAGCTTCTCGAAAATCTTCCAGTACATCATTTATCCAGTAGACAACCGAAGGAAGCTCAGTCTCGTCCCAAGACACTCGCATAAGTGTTTCCTCCGTGAATCGTAGAATGGCCTCTGTAAGACCTATCAGTTCACTGCAGCAGTATTCTCGGGCATACGCCAGAAAAATTCTGATTGAGTCTACAACGTCTTCGATGCTCGTAGCTGGGGTAGCTTTAGCAAATTCCGCTGTAGCGGATAAGTTATCAAAGTTGGAGCCTCCGCCCTGTAGCCATGCCACCCGTTCCTCCGACGAGAGTTTCGCGAAATGCCGAATTGAGAGACCTTTAGACCCGAAGCGAATATCGAAAGCTCTAGTGCAGATTCCTGACAGTGCTTTGAACTTCACAGCATCGGACCGGACCAAACCAGAAATAAATACATGCGGGGTCTTACCTCTATGCTTCTCCGACGTAACCTGCTCATGGACATACTGTTGATCTGGTTGCGGTGTGAATGAGTATTTCGACGCGTGTTCGGGATTTCTGCGGCCTGAAGGTGGGTTTCCCGCTACTGCTATGGCTTGGTCCGAAGTTCTGCTTGCCGTGACCCCCGTTTGGGTATTGTTTCTCCGAATATCTAAGAATCTTTCCAGCAGATCCGGATCATCTCCGAGCTTTTCAACTATCAATGCGTCTGTATCGAGGGCAGATCGAGGAGAAACGCGACGACGTTGCTGTGGCTCCACTTGTACTCCCACATATCTTTCTGTACCGAGATAACTAGCATCTCTATGGCGCTTGGAACCTGGTCGAGGATCCGATAATGGTGCTACAGTGTCTTCTACGTCTTGAGGGCGCGAATCATCATCGAGAAACGGATCAAATAGTTCCAAACCCTCCTCTGGTCCTGGGACGTCAGCCGTAATATCTTGGTTCGAATGGCCAGCGGGCACAATGCAAAACGACGGACCTACATGGTCTGGCACTGGTCGGCGGCCACCATCTACGAAATACGTGAAATCGACTGCATGTTGAAGTGGGAAATTTACCGTCTTACCGGTACTAGGTTCAACCCATTCACACGGTTGATCGGGCGCAGGGAAGCTGTCCTCGGTAATTACTCCTTCGAACATCTCTGCAATATCGTTCGTTGCGACCCCGTTGTTACGTCTGAGTACACGGTCTAAGAGTGTATTCTGTACATGTTCGATGTCAGGTCCAATGTAGTAGTTGAACGGTCACCCGCCGAGCTGACTGTAACAAGCCCGTCTTCCACCGCGATGACTTGTCCATAGTGAACCTGTCGGCCCACCTCGATGGAAACTGGCCGACGCAGGTACGATAATTGTTCTGCAGTGTTTACTTCTCTAGCCGTCACCACGCTTGCCAGTGCAATGTCCCGCGAGATAGCTCCCTCACCTCCTTCTAGACTCGCAAATGTCACTTCGTTTTGTGCAACCTGAGTGACCCGAGCGTAAAACGGATGCTCAAACTGCGCTCCGGCTTCTTCAGGGAGTAGATGCAAATACGAGCGCGATGTGAGGCGAACCATTCTGGAATGCTTAGAAGCAATGCAATAGGAAGAAAAGACTTAAGCACGAGTGAGAAAATCTGAAACTAACGCTACAGCAGCTTCTACAGACTCGGGAGACCTCTCGTGAAGGCTCCAGCGTTGGTTTCATCTCCGCTCCTTGACTCAAAAGCTATTTTCACATTCCAACGTGAAAATCCCCATGATCCCTGCACTTGAGATACCAACTTTCACAAAAACTGACTATTCTCAAAGCACGGAGGGTTCAAAACTGTGACTTCAGCCACCGAAAGCAAAGGCTTCAATCTGAATTCGACGCCTCCAACCATATAAACTCTGAGAAATCAGTGTAGTTCAATCCCGCTTCAGGGTTCACCCTGAGTGTAATCTTCACATCACCAAGAGAAAATGTAACCCGAAACAACTTGTCTTATTTTGTGCGGATCTTCAGATCTCCTGTAAATCTATTTCAACCCTCACCTGCACACATTCCAACGCTTCGATTGTCCCTCTCTTCTTAACTACCGCATCTCCATGTTCATCAAGTCTGGATGGTCTGCTTATCGTACTTCAAAGCGCAATCAACGCAAATCTGCGTCACAGCGTTCTCAAACTGCCTTCTTTGGAAGAAGTTCTTCCGTTGGCCACAAGACCATGCACTTCCACAATAATGCACTAGTCCTCACCACAGCCTTGGTTACTTCAGTAATCTGTTTCAGATAATAAGATCTGCTTGCGTTCGCTGGATTCAACGACAATACAATCGACTGCAAGTTCTTCAACTCACAGCCGTCCAGAAGAACAACGTGACCATGTTCAGAACTACGTCATGTGATAAACAAGTTGCCAGGTGTAACCTACTGCTAAAGACCGCAGGAAGGTAAGTTGACTAACTGATTATTGCTGGTTGCTACTACTCGGTCTGAAGACGACAGCAATAGGCTAAGTGACGACAAGGAGAAGCATTACAGCACGATGAAGATCGAGTTGTCATTGACTTTATTCTGGAACTTTTTAGTGCCCCGATAGCAGCCTTCCACTAGAGACGAAATTACGCCGCGAGACCCAGGTGGACCGCGTCACCGGTGAGGGCACGATTCAACTCAAAAAAAGTATGCAGACCTTTACAAGCCAGGTTTCATACAACCCGAGTCATTTGCCGTACAAACGCGGCAGATCTGCGATCGATACGATCTTTTGCATCCGAACTCCGTTTCCGCACAAAGCTGACTGTTCTCGAAACACGGAGGGTTCATAGCAGTAAGTTCTGCCACAGTAGGCAAAGGTTTCATCACTCCTCCATCGCTCGTCGATGAATTCCTTGCCACTAATTCAGAGTAAGCTGTAACAACTTTTTCCGCTCTTGCAGCGTTGGCAGTGCTGTCTCCCGGATTCTCCCAGAAGTCCAGACCATCGATCCACGTGACTTGATCTCCAGCTACTGAGACGCTGAATTCGACTCCTCCAGCCGTACAAAACTCGGAATAATCAGCGTAATTCAACCCCGTATTGGGATTTACCATTGATGTGATCCCCACGACGTCGTCCAACGGGATGTAACCCAGCACTTCGTATTTAAACGTGCAGTTCTCTCCATCAGGCTCGTCGCCAAGTGGACACATGCCACCGGGGTATTCACTTCGACAAGTTTCTGTCTTGGCACTCCAGCGATTTAACGGACAGCTATTCGGGAAGGAGAACCAATAATTGTGTGGGTATGGCGCAATGGCTTCATTGTCCTGTAGTGAACCTCCAACACAAAAGCCGAGATGTGGTTGTCCGTTGGTTCCGCTGTACTGGTTGCATCCATCTGGATATGAACCATCAGCTTTCGGGTTGCACTGGCCACCGTCCATGGGCAGGAAGGGACAACGTTCGATTGCAAAATCGTATTCGTTTGTAGCTTGGGCGTAGTATTCCATCGCTGCAGAGGGCTGAACTACCGTCGTCTGGTAGAACACGACGTACTTGATGTTGTTTTTGCGTCTGCAGTTAGTGACAACAGACGAATTGATACATTCTGCCTGGACATACTTGAGAGCACCTTCAACTGCAGCCATATTGACGGTATCCAACACAGCTCGATATTTCTCGTCGAATGTTGTGTAATATGTCGACACGAACCGCTGGTTGTCGGAGTTCCATTGTGGCATGTCACCTTGGACTCGAGCGTGTAGGGACGTCACTTTCTGGAAAGGTTTCGAGATTGGGCCATAGGGAGGGGAACTTGTGGGAGGAAAACTTGTGGAAGGAGGACTTGTAGTAGGAGGTGAAGAGCTGGCATAGTTACCACCAACGAGGTTATTGACCGTAGTACCAACTGCAGTCGTAATCTGAGTCAGTGGGGACAGAAGACCGTGGGAGTCTGTTGTTGCGACTAGTGAAGCACACCAAACGATGCTCAAAGCTGACAAAGTCTTCATGGTTGGAAAGTTTTACTCTGACTCGAGTACTTGATGCTGAAGAGGCGAAAGTTGAAATGTGAAGATCTACGGACCGTGCGACGAGAATCGGATAAAATACCACAACGTTGACAAAGTTGGTTTCAGATAGTGTAGTGACCAGTACGTTTGCAATGCATGGGTTTCAGTTCTTTCACCAGCTAAATGTATGGTCGCCAGTCTTCCGTAGTTCTCTCTGCTACAAGCGCCTGTCCTGTCCATCTTGACTCACCACTAGCCAACGAACAAGTTCCACTTAGGATAAAACCACTAACGATAATACAAATTGCTGATCTGCTCTTGATAGAACCTAATTTAGGTCAAGTGTTGATAATACTTGCACACTAAAGAGAACGGAACTTTCCCTAACGCAAGATACTCTTTAGCTGCAGTTTCACACGACCATCGAAGTCGTCTATTGACTGTAGTAGTTATTCAAACAAATATCTTCAGAGGTACTAATGGTCTTCGGATGAAACTGGCATATCTACTTGATTTAAGTGGCAACTACCAGTAGTTATCAGTTGTTACACATTCAGTTGCGCATTGACAGTTGATCCTTGTGGAATCTTCGTCTCATCCAGTCCCTCACCGGCCCTAGCACCACGTAGTATTCAAACAGGATTGCAGCAACAACATTCCCAACCAACAGCGTAAAATACTTCACTCGAAACGTCAACGGCATCGGAATATCTGGTAAAACCACAACGTTCGTACTGCTTGAGATGCGGAAGATATCCGTCAACGTTCCTGGTGTTCCAAGTATGAGAAACAGATCTAGAACTGCCAGTCCAAAGAACAGCAACAGTAACGAGTAATTCTTCCAGATTGAAGCTCGATACCTCGAACCGAAACTGAAGACCCAAGCTGCTAACTGCTGTTGTGTGATGATCGTGAAAAATAAAGTTGTAGCCATGTGATTGTCTGAAAGTAGCCACCATTTAGCCAGATCGACATTATCAGGACTAAATGGACAATACCAGCGTTGAGAAGTGAGCAAACAGATCCCAGAGACTAGGAAAATGACGTTGATCGTTTCTTGTCCCAGTATCGACAGTAACGTTGATGGTCCGATGAGACTTGAGGTTGGTCGTTGGTCTTTTAAATCGGATAATGGTTGGGATAAAGTGATCACGTAGGAGAGACCGACAAGGGTAAATCCATCTGCTAAGATGAAAAACCACTCCGATAGAATCGTCGCGTTATACCATTGAAAAAGCCTCTGAGTAGACCCAATAATTCCATACATGATGAGGAATTTAACCGAGGCGAAGGATGTGGCTAAGCTACATCTCCCTTCTCGACAAATATCCACAACTGATTGAATCGTTTTAGGTTTACTGGTAAATGGAGAAACCACAGACGCATCTGCATCGCTAAGTGCGATTCCAGCATGAGCAATTCGAAGAGCTCCACAGTCGTTACCTCCATCGCCACACATTCCTGTTACAGCGCCTGCTTCCATGTGCATTTTAACGCACTCCACTTTATCATCTGGAGTCATTCGACTGAAAATCCGAATGTGAAAGAGATGTTGCTGCATTTCACCCATACTTTTGAGTAGGTTAAATGCTGCTCCAGTAACTGCGAGCTCCACATCTTCTTCATTGATTAGGTTCTTCACAGTCTGATGATCTAACTGGACACCAGTATCCACATCTCGCCATTGAACAGTACCAGTTTTTGCATTTAACCCACTTCCAGTTCGTTCAACATCAGCGAAAATCACACGTGAATCTGGGGCAACCATGCCGCTGTTACGTGCAATATAACACCCACACATAACATTATCTCCTGTGATCATCACTACACGGATATCTCCAGATTTTAGCTGTTGAATTGCATTTCCCGAGTCTTCTTTCAGCTCATTCCGGAATAAAATCAATCCCAGTAAAGATAAATTCTCATCAATTGCTTCTCGATCCGATAAAAATGAATCAATCTGCTCACTCGTCCAGTTACTTGGTAATTCTCGATACGAAAGACCCAACACGTAACATCCGTCTTTTGCTAGTCGATCTGCAACTTCTTTGTAGTTACTTGGGACACTGTCAGGCTTACTTAACTGCTGCATTCTCTCGTAAGATCCTTTGCAAAATACCAACAACCTCCCAGTCAATTTGTTCCGAACAACGACACTCATGGACATCCGATGGTGATCAAAGTCGAAGCGTTTGACGAACTCCAATTCATCTCCAGTTGGAGATTTTACTACCGGTTGGATACCTTCTCGCTCTAAAAGTTTCCATCCTGTAGCCTCAAACATCCGCACTTCGACTTCATTTCCCACTAAATTTCCATCAAGAGATCCGACTGAATGACAAGTAGCTAGAGCACATTTTGTCACTTCCATCATGTTGTTTGAGTCTTTAGTAATCGGTAGAAAGGAGTTGGAGATCATATCTACCGGTTGAACACCGAGATAATCCAGACCTTGTTTCGTAAGTGTACCAGTTTTGTCAAAGCAAAAGACTCGAACTTTACCACAAAGAGTGATTCTTTTCACGTTGAGAGAGAAAATCCCTTTCTTTTGAAGTCTGGTAGATGCATTTACCTGTCCGACTGTAATAACCACTGGAAGTAAAGGGCTCACGACTCCTGAAATCATGAAAATACAGTAACAAAACGCCGTCATTTTGTTATTTAACTTCCCATTCCCCAAGAGAAACGAGATACCAACACCACAAGCCACGGTAGAGTACAACAGCAGCAGCACAATGAGAGCTTTCAAGTGCTCGTCGTACTTGAATCGCATCGGTACTGGGAAAAGAATTGACTGGATTAATTGCCCTTTAGTCGTGTGAGCCCCAGTAGTCTGTACAACACCGTGAATCTCTTCATTCCGACCAGAAGATAGTATTAAAGTGCCAGAAAAGAGTGTATGTCTTTTTCCTCGCCCTTGGGCGTCATAAACGGTGTCGCTATGATCTGAAATTGCAGATTTTTGCACTGGCATGGTCTCTCCAGTCAGCATTGACTCGTCACAGACGGTAGATCCCTTCACAACTACCATATCACAAGGTAAAATCCAATTCTCTGGCACTTTTATCAAGTCTCCAGGTACTAAATAGGAAGATTCAAGTGTTTGCCATCGCGAGTCACGAAATACTTCCACTTCCGTTCGATATCTTGTCATTTTCACAATTGCAGCTTGCATTTTACGCTTCGTGTAGATATTAACTGTTGCAGTTCCGAGAATGACCAATGTCATGACGAAGCCCATATTCCAGTACGTGAAGTAGTACCAGACGTAGTAGCACATGATCTGGTAGATGTAGAACAGCGTGAGGAATTCCTGTAGTACGGAGGATAATACCGAAGGCATATTGACGTCCACAGCGTTCGGTCCTATCATCTGTAGACGAGAATCCGCTTCAACTGTAGTCAGTCCGGTAGTACCAACAGCTCCAATGTCAGCATACGTAGTTCCTATGGATATTTCAGTCGGTACAAACTGCTTGGTTTCTACGTTGTAAATGTATCGTAAATGCTGGAAATCCACGACGCGATTTCCGGATATTATCTCCACGCAAACAGTTTCTTGATATCCACGGAGTTTTCCGGATTTCCGAAACCAGTTCTCGACTTTCGCCACAAGAGCAGAAGTTCCGGAACGATCCGTCAACATAATCTCCGTATCGTCAGTTTTCAGCATGTGAACAAATTCACATTTGCTTAGAGGACTTGGCACGCGGAAGAAGTTGAGAATATCCTGTTGGTAAATTACCACTCCAATAAGCCAAACTGCTGCAACTATCCAGACCAGGAAGAACACGGTGGCACTGACACTTTCAGGGTCGAAAAGGTGAGGATTAAAGCTCCCGTAGTAGTCACAGATGATAATGATCAGCAGAACGTGAAGAAACAACGTTATCAGTATGAAATATCCGAAAACCAACTGGCCTTGACGTGAAGAAGAATATCCGGTCTGGATTAAATCCACTGCTTCTGGATTCACCTCAGAAATGAGTTCATAAGGAGCGCGAGAGATAATTCCTTTGAGATCAAGAGAAGATTTATCCTCGTCGATAACTGAGCAATTCTTTCGGATCACATGGCGGTGGAAATTCCACCACGCCAATAGAGCGAAGCAGATCAAGTATACAAAGTAAACAGCCACCAGTGAAGGTTCACGGAATGTTGTGAACTGAAAATCTCCAAGTTGTCGATCACTAACGCACAAACTTTTACTGTCTTCATCTACCAACCCATCAGCCAACATAAGGCTCTCACAGTTTGCTCCTATAGGGAAAGACGCGTTGTTATTCCTTGGGTTTGTAGGAGACGTCCAAAAGACGGAATCATCTCGAGAATTAGCTTCAAGGGAGGAATTATCCCTGCCACATTGCAACTTCTGTTGTAATTCACCCGTTTGAAAGTCAATTACTACCGTTTGCATCCTACAAACAGTCTCCGAGTCGTCGTACTTAAAGATTGGAGTGTCTGGAGTGTATCTTACGTATGGGAAATTAACTTGACGAGGTACTTTCCACCCCAGACGATAATCCTCTTCATAGTCACCCCCGGTAGGTCTTTGGAATTTAGTATACACCTCCCGAGAAGAAGGAGATGTCGAACAGCAGTAAAATTCTGGCTGGTGGCGTTCAGGACACGCAGGATAATCCATTACTTCGGTTGAAAGTCGGTTGAAAGCTAAACTCAGAATGAACAACGCAACCGACAGCTAATCGTAGATTTATTCCAGTAAATGACGGGTACAGATCTTATCTTACGCTGGACGTTTCTCCCTCTAGGTTCATAAAAAAAATCTCCACAATCTTAAGATATTTTGTTTGATCTTCTTCTTGAAAGACAAGAATAAACGAGCATTTGGTATCAAGAGAATGTCTCGACAACCTCCTTCGATATCAACGCGGGACATTCAAGAATATCTACACAAACAGACAAAGGTGCTTACATATCCAATTCCTCTTTGTTACTAGATTATCCCCTTACCATTCTTTCAGTTGTGTGACTCTCGTATCGAAAACGCCTACATGAGACTTTCCAGTCGTAATAGTGAGAGCCGTCCGTCTTCTCCTATTGCGCTGGAACATAAATCGCTTTCGGCTTCTTGCAACTTACCATCTCGTAAACATCTTGTGATTGATACAGTAACAAGACCGTCTTCCGCTTACGAACGCCGCGCCAACACCGAGGAGAAACCTCGTGGGATTTTGAAGAAGACACAATCTCCAGTTGCAACTTTAGATCGCAAAAGATCTCCAGATGAGTGGTTCCAACACGTTATGACTGTGAAAAAGTTGTCTCCAATCGACTTGTGTGATTTATTCTCGTATGGAGACGCAAGGAAGCACCCGCTAGTGTCTTTGACCCACGTGTGTGAGGTTCTGTTCGAGCTGGACCCTGAAGCAGCGAATGGAGCTGATCCTTTCACGGAAGAGATGGAGGTGAAAATGATCGTAGAGGATTAAAATCTGCAGATTCTTACAAGTTTTTTTTGTGTTTCTAGGAATTCCTGTATCAGTTCGCAACCGAATCAAAAGGAGAAATCCTTGTCAACATCCGACAAGCTCTTAGAGCGCTGGATATCTGGCAATCTCGAGTAACTTCTACTGTGGTTCCCTCCAATTTGGCTTCCGATCTGGAGTCTAAAGCGGAAATTCTTAAATCCAAAAACAAAAAACTGCAACAAGTTATCTCCAATCTCCAAGACGCAAATTTGAGGCTCAGTCAGCAATTGGACTTGGCCAAACTTGCAAAACCCGCTGATGAATTGACTTCAGCACCTCCAAGTCGAGAAAAATCCTCCAGTGGTTCTATTTCTCCTGTAAAGCACGATACCAGACATTCCCAAACATTTCCACCCTCTTCCTGGCATAACCCAGCCAGCTCCAGCAGAAAGCTGTCGGTGGTAAACCTTCATGAGCAGGAGCTCGTCAAGATGGCGAGTCATTTACAATTGTGAGTTTGTTATGCTTTTATCCCAAATTTGGAGCTAATTGTCATTGTTGTCATTTACAGCACTGGAGTGAAGCGTCTGGAGGAATTACTGATCCAAGGTGACGAAGATTCTACTGGATTTGTGAATTTGAAGGAGCTCTGCTGGATTTTAGCGGATCAGTTTGATCTAAAAGTGAGCGAAGTGCGACTAATTGAGGTTTGTATGGGTATGAACTTCAATGCAGGTGCTCAATTAGACTACAAGGAGTTTGTCAACGTCTTGATGGATATTCTCATCTATGCTTTACCGGATATTCGCGAGTCTGCTAAGCGAAAGTGTCTGCTGCGACTTGATGAATATTTCCAAAGTGGATTTCCTCCTGGACGTGAAGGAATTCGCAAACTTCTGAACTCTTTGAGCTCAAAGTTCGACTTGAAGGGCGACCAAAAGATCACGATTGTTGATTTAATTCGAGTTTTGCATGTCCAATTGGTAAAATACCATGCCCTGGGGCTCCCATTCCCGTTAGAAGAGCATGAAACAATCCAATTAGCGCAACCTTTTATCCAGCAGGAAGATCGAGACGAGGGATACCTCAATTATACTGCGTTTCTGGATGGACTATTGGGAACATTTTCCCAGGATTTTAACTCTGGAGACCACAGTAAAAGAGCTTTTCAGTGGGAGTTTTGGAGAAGCATTTACATGACTTTATGCGGTGGTGATTCCCATATGGAGCACAAAGTTCAGACTCAATTAGATAAAATTATGGCGAAAGTGGACTCAGAGAAGACGTTCCTGATCTCCACGAGACATTTTGCACGTATTTTCGAGCGTCATCTAAGTCCAGAGGAGATGGAGATTCTAAGTTCTGTTTTAGAGGTGTCGGATCGAGAATTACGATACGACGTGCTGTTACACCTGGTTTTCGGATCTCCATCACTGCATGATGATATTTTCTTTAATTCCGTCCGTAAGAAGCTGCTACGCGAACAGAAACGGATTGAACACTATCTGACGACTGAAAAATCCTCCCATAAACTTCAGATTCAGGATTTTCATGAAGTTTTCTCCATCCAGGCTCAAGAACAGCCACTAAAGGCTGTTGAACTGCTCTTCCTTTTCGCATCAGCGGATTCCAGACATGAAGGAGCAGTCGAAGTGAAAAAACTAAACGATTTTTTATCAGTGAGGTGCTGGACAGAGAAAAAGTCTCATTATGGTGAAAAACATTCAGTCACTAAAGTGGAGTTTATCGACGCTGAAGACATTAGAAAACTCATCATCAAGAGCTGCTTGGAGTACGATTTACTGGGGAAACTTACTACGCTTTCTCGTAATACACAGGGGTGGATATCCCAAGAGGTTTTGCTGAAGGAAGTGGATAAAATGCTGAAGAAAACTGGCAACCGAGTTCGACACGAAGACCTGAAATCTTTCGTGCAGAATCTTTTTAAACCCACAAATTCACGTCGAGATGGAATACTCTGTAATGCTTTCTTTGACGGTTTGATCGATTGGGAAGCTGTCGCCACTAGTTTGAGATTGCCCAATTCCCTTGTGGAGGTGAAAAAGGTGTTTGATAAATTCGACTGGGAGCACACTGGTGTAATTCCACTTGAAGACTGGAATAAAGCCTATCGCTTGATAAGTGTCGACAGGCAAGCCATGGCTGAATGGGAAATCAAAGTGCTTCAGCGAAAGTTTCCCGGTCCAATTCAACACGAGCAACAATTAAAGATCGATTATGGCCATTTTATCCTGTTTGTACTGGAGTTTCAGCAACGTCAAGCTAGAAAATCTTTACAACTTCGAGTGGTTAAACTTTTTCAACACCGTCTACCATCAACTGTATCAACGGCAGAGCTGGAGCGTGTGTTTCAATCTCTTGATATTGACAAGAAAGGGTATTTTAACGCGACAGACTTGAAGTTGTACCTGACCAAGGAGTTCGCACTTGAAAGCGACCAAGAACCCGCCAGTATCGACCTTTTAAACAACGAAGACGCTTTAGCCGCTGTAATGCGCTTTCTTACGGGCGATAAGGATAATCCTTCAGCTTCCAGCGATAATACGCCCGTTGTTGTAAGTTTCCAGCGGTTCCGTGAAATTGTGAGCTCATTCAACTCCAAAAACCACAAAACTTCAAATTTAGAGAACCAGATCGCTGCACAAGTCCATCCAACAAGTCCGAAGACCATCTCATCTGCTAGTCAAAGTATATCTAGTCTGCGAGCTCTCGAGATGGCGATTTTGGATATCGCAGGAGAATTTTTAGATCCGAAAGGGAATATTTTACCATCTCGAGCTTTTCGGTATTTTACCTTCGGTCCATCGAATGTATCCACACGCGCTTCGAGTCCACTTCGACGTTCATTGAACAGTCCAACCCGTGGGTCTAGTAACTCAAGGACACAGCGGGAGTTGGAAGCTTGTGATCTCGATCCATTAACTCCTACCCATCTGAAGCGTCTACTGGTAAATTACCACAATTTGGAGGTTTCCACACATCTCATAAGCCAATTCTTCCTGCACATCGGTTCCCCATCCAAACATTTCCTGGATCTTCTTCACTTCGCTCAATGGGTTGCGCCTCTACCAGTCGAACTACAAGTTAAAGTCCGAGGGGTAGTACGGCAGATGATCGTCAAAGGCAAAGCAGGCGGAGGGAAACTGGATATCGAGCGATTTATTACCCAATTGCAGAGACGTCTCCAGGATTCGCCCCAGTACATGGCAAATAGGGGCAGCCAGGAGGAGTTTTCACTGCAATTTGTTGCTATGCCACTTTTACTGTCGAAACTGCATCAACTCAACATTCCACTGCTGAAACAGGAGCTTATGACGCTTTTCCGACATTTCGGAATGGAGGAAAATCTGGAAAATGTCGATTATGCGCTCTTCCTCCAGCGTTTGTATGAGTTAAATACGTCCATAAACTCCTAGACACGTTGGTGTGGGATCACTTGTGATTCGTGAGCGTATCGCTTGTGTTCCCCATTGCTATAAAATCATAATAAAATAAGTTTAAACGCATTTAATCTAACAGAACGATGCAAAAACGTACAAGAAGCCCATGACAATGAACGTAGACGCCACCATCAATGCTAAGATCCACTCTGGGCTGTAATACGAAGCTTCTGCTGCCCCCACACTTAATTCCGTTCGTAACAGCGTGCTTAACGCCGGAACTGTGACGGCTGAAAGGAAATTCCCACAAAGCTGTTGTAAAGCTGCTACAGTCGCTTCACTGGTTGGAAATGCACATTCGACACCCAATTCTAACGCAATGGGCTGGATTGGACCCAAAACAAACCCGAGGAATAAAAGACTGGCCAAAGTAGCGTGAATTTCCACTTTCGGAACCATTCGAAAGAGGATAATCCCAACAACAACCAGTAGTAAACAGAGCTGCAACGCCGTCTTGTGACTCCTTTTGCTGTCCACAAATCGACTGATGAATTGACTTCCAATGAGAGAACTCACGATGAATGCAGCGCCGAAAATACCAGTTTCATTCGTCGAAAAATCGGTAACATCCAATAATTTAGTTAAAAGTGCCGATATCGAGTTTAAAGTGCATTCCGCCACTGAAAACGTCACCACGGTATGCCAAAATCCGCTGTGAGAGAATGCGTTGGCCCATTGGCCCCAGTCGTAGTCGTCTTCAAGGTGGGATTTAGTTACGAATTGAAATTTTCCTTCTTTTGGGTACGATCTGAAGCACAATAGAGCTACTACCCAAGCTCCAACTGCTAACACAGCGATACAGAAGTTGTAGAATGGGATTTCATCACTTGAAACCACGACAAATGGGGCCGTAAGATAAACAATGGCTGTCCCCATTTCGTTGGAATTGATAGCGATACTGGTGGACCTCGCACGGAGAGAAGACGGAAACCAATTAGCAGATAAAACTGCTGGAGAATTCACCATGAAAGGCATTGCGAACGATGCCAGAAGTTGTCCTAGTACAGTCACGTAAGGCTCTTGAGATTTGCCGAGAGTACATGAAAAATAACGTAAAAATGCTCCTCCAGCTTGTAAAAATCCACCCAGTAGAACCCCAAATCGAAGCCCGAATCTGTCCATAACCCAAGAACCAATGAAAGAGCATGGGATGTACGAGATGAAGTAGATCGTGATCAAGTGTTCTGAACGGATCTACAAGATATACTGGTTATTTCCATGAAAATAAGGGTTATTTATCCTTTCACGCACCCGTTCTTGCCATCTCGTCTCAACGATGCTGTCAATTGGTGCGTACGAGTAGCAAATGGCCTGGTTAATAGCACTAAGTACCGATAACATAGCGAGCATAGACCATTTGGCTCGAGAGTCTCTTTGCACAACAGATTTAGACCGTTCTCGTGGCTTTGGTAGTAAAGTACCAGTTTCAGCTACAAAGAGGTTTGATGTTATTTGCTGTGCGTTGCTAGTAGGCTGGGATATTGTCACGAACCTTTAATGGTAGAGTTAGCATCTACTTCTGCTGTCATTTTGCACAAAATATAAAAGCAGAGTACAGTCGATTATTGGATCGCGGCGTTTCACACAACCAGAAGATCGCAACTTGTGGACCGTCTCAATACTTATTCAACCTATTAATTTGGTTTTAATGCTTTAACCACCTTCTCTGGTACATAGTAGTAATATTATCTCTGGGGCTGAACGATTTTGCTTTCGTGAGCAAAGCTCTTATACCTACCATTGCTGCATCGTACTGGTTGATGACTTGTCCTCCAATTAATGAACTCAGGATGAAAGTTGCTCCAACAACACCAATTTCCGCTTTTGAGAACTGCGGGATACTTGAAAACTTCCCCAATAGAGCGCTAATGGCGTTCAACACGCACTCAGCCAAGGAAAAAATACCACGACTGTGTGCCAGAATCCGCTGTGTATGAAGGCTCCAGTCCACTGACTCCAGTTGTATTCGTCTTGAAGCTGTACATCCGATACAAATGACTGCGCTTCACCAGTTTTAGGGAACGAACGAAAGATCAAATCGGAACTTCTTCAACTGACAACACGATGAACGGAGCTGTGAGGTACACAAAGGCTGTACCTATTGCATTTGCGTTGACAGCGATGCTCGTTGATGTGGTACGTAGGGAAGATGGGAACCAATTGACAGAGAGAAGAGGAGGGGAATTCACCATGAAGGGCATCGCCAATGAAGCCAGGATCTGTCCGGTTAAAGTGAGGTAGACTTCACTAGGACCGAAGAAGCAGGCGAAGTACCGTAAACTGGCACAGAATGCTTGCAAGAAGCTACCAAATAGCACTCCATAGCGTAAACCTTTCTGATCCATGATCCAGGACCCCAGAAAGGAGCAAGGGATGTACGAGATGAAGTAAACAGTGATAAGTTCTTCCGATAGGAGCTGATGGTAAGAAAGAGTGAGTAAACGAGTTGTACAGCAGCAAGTAGGAGTTTACTTACTTTTTGATTCCATCGATCCTCGACGATACTGGCAATTGGAGCGTAAGAGTAGCAAATTCCTTGATTTAAGGCCGTGAGAGCCGACAAAATTGCCAACATGAACCATTTCTGCCTTGAGTCGAGACGTGATAAGGTTTCTTTCTGGTGGTCTGGACGTAGCGACCCGTAGCCGACTGTCAAAATAGTACAAGTTGAGTATTTGGATCTTGTTGATCATAAAACAACGCACTTTTCACTTCAATTCCATTGTACAGCAGTGCAGTCATTCAGACGATGGAGAACTTCCAGTAATTTCTTTGTGCTTCACGCGGACAATTCGATAATGACAACCATCAGTTCGACCTCAGATCGTCTGCGACATGGTACAAATTCGTGCCCTCAAGATTAACCCACAGGATCACTTTGCAACCTCGTCTCATTTCCGCAGGGTAAACAACCTGGGTACGAACAAAAAAAACTTAGCTCTAAACACTCCCTATTACCCTTTTTTCAGATCCAATGGGGTCTTTTGCAGACACGTCTGGGTTACTACAAGGTATCACGATCTTGGTTTCGAAGTGGAACCTCTTGTGCTCGCCGTCGCTATCATAAATATCAATATGTTAAACGTCAAATAGGCATCGTTAGAATACTTTACTTACAAAAAGGAAAACACCAGCAACGTCGCAGTGGTCATGAATACCATAATCCATTCGGGACTCCCATAGAAATATCTGGGTGAAATCCCTTTCGTTGCTCCAACATTCGTTCGTTCAAGAGAACTCAACACTGGAACTGTAATCGCAGAGAAGAAGTTCCCAAAAAGTTGTTGCAGTGCAGCGACAGTCGTTTCGCTGGTTGGGTAGGCACATTCCACGCCTAATTCAAGGCCGATCGGTTGTAAAGGACCAAGAACCGCTCCAAGAAACAACAAACAGCCAAGTGTAGCCTTCACGTCGTCTTTAGGCACCAACCGGAATAAAACGAGGCCAATTGCCGTTAAAAGAAGGCAAATCTGCATCGCTGTCTTGTGGTTACGTTGTCTGTCGACGTAATGACTGATCAATTGGCCACCGATGAGTGAACTGACGATAAAAGCAGCTCCAACCAGACCAATTTGCGGCTTGGATAATTGAGTAGCACCCAGAAACTTCCCCAATAACGCACTGATAGCATTAAACACACATTCTGCTAGTGAAAAAGCCACAAGTGTATGCCAGAAGCCACTGTGTGTGAAGGCGCTTTTCCATTGTCCCCAGTCATATTCATCATGAGCTGCAGAGTTGTGTATAGGTGAAGAACCATCGAGAGACTTTGGAGACGATTGGAAGAAGAATAACGCCACTATCCACGTACCAACCGCACATATCGCTATGTACAGGTTATAGTCTGGTACTTCTTCTTTGGAATACACGATGAACGGGGCTGTAAGATAAACCACTGCAGTGCCCAAGTTGTTCGCGTTAAGTGCGACACTAGTAGACGTCGCTCGCATGGATGGAGGAAACCAATTAGCCGACAAAACAGCAGGAGAATTCACCATAAAAGCCATCGCGAAAGACGAGAGTGTTTGTCCCAACATCATCATGTAGATTTCGTCTGTCAGATCCATTTTACAGGATAAATAGCGTAAAGTTGCTCCAACAGCCTGCAGAAATCCACCCAGTAGAACTCCACAGCAAAGCCCGAACTTATCCATGATCCACGAACCCGTGAAGGAGCATGGGATGTACGAAATGAAGAAGATTGAGATGAGGTGTTCGGACGGAAGCTGTAGAGTAAGATATTAGATTTGGAATTGGAAAAGGGTAAGGAAAAAAAAATATCTTACACGTTGGTGCCAACGATTTTCCACGATACTTGCAACAGGTGCATATGAGTAGCAAATGGCTTGGTTGACGGCACTTAATACTGACAAAATGGTTAACATGATCCATTTGAGATGGGGATTCTTTTCAGACGCTACTAAATCCTTCGGATGAGGTAGTACAGTGCCGTATACTAGTAATGAACATTTTGTGTTAGGAATGTGAGGAATGCAACGCAAGGAGCTAGAAAGCGTAACCTTTGGTAGGGATTTCTTCATAAACTAGCGTTGGCATGTTGATCCATGCCAACGTGAAGCGAGGATTCGTATCTGACGAGTCGGATCATGTGAACCCCACGTTTGCTTGGGTGAAATTCAGTCTTTTATGTTGAATCTAAAATTAATCCCATATTCAACGCGGGTTAATTGAAGTTGAAGTCACCTTTCACCCAATTCTTGCCGTGTCTGTCTGTAGTATCATCCGTATCCTCTTCACTGGAAGTAGTCAAAGTGTCGTCGTCTTGAATAGTTCGTGGTAAGACTATCTTCCTTTCATGAGCGTGACGATTGTATCTGCCATTACTGTAGCCATATCAAAGGTTAGAATTCAATAAAACCCCTTTTTAAAATGACGTACTAGAAGCAGAAGACGATGAACGTCGCCATCGTCGTTGTCGCCATGATCCACTCCGGGCTAGCAAAGAAATAGCGATCTCCAAACTGTGACCGCTGCAGAGCACTTAGTCCTGGAACTGCAATTGCCGACAGAAAATTCCCACAAAGTTGTTGCAGTGCAGCTACAGTCGGCTCACTGGTTGGATAAGCACATTCCACACCAAGTTCAAGAACAATTGGTTGAATTGGACCCAGTACAGCTCCAAGAACCAGCAAAGTGACGAGAGTGGCGTGAACCTCCACTTTAGGCACGACTCGAAACAAAATTGTGGCAATAGCAGTCAATAGTAGACACACTAGCGTTACCATTCGATGATTGCGCTTCTTGTCCACTTGAACGCTGATAATTTGACCTCCAACGAGAGAAGTGACGATGAAAGCGGCTCCAATGACCCCCACTTGAGTCTTTGAGAAGGTGGTCGAACCAAGAAACTTCCCCAGTAGAGCAGTCAAGGCGTTGATGACGCATTCTGCTACTGAAAAAGCCACAATTGTATGCCAGAAACCAGCACATTTGAACGCAGTCCACCATTGACTCCACTTGTATTTCGCGTCCATCTTGGAGATGGCTACAGCTGGGAATTCCCGATCTCCAGACGTTGGAGCTGATCGAAAGTAAACGGCAGCAATGATACAGGACACGAAAGCGACGAGAGTATTGATCAAATTCCACATTGGGATATCTTGGCTAGATCTGACAATGAATGGGGCAGTTAGGAAAACAATTGCCGCTCCCAAGGCGTTAGCGTTCAGAGCTGTACTTGTAGCTGTAGCTCGCATGGAAGATGGAAACCAATTGGCTGATAGAAGAGGGGGAGAATTCACCATGAACGGCATCGCTAGAGACGCCAGAAGTTGTCCGAACATCGTTACGTAAATCTCTTGGGATGGATCCAAAAAGCAAGCGACATATCGTAATCCAGCACCAATTGCTTGCAAGAAACCTCCGAATATGACACCGAAGCTCAAGCTTTTCCTATCCATGATCCATGAACCGATGAATGCACTGGGGATGTATGAGATGAAGTAGATTGTAATGAGGAATTCAGCCTGGAGCTGGAGAAAGTATTGTTTTCAGTAAGTTTTTGAAACATCTTGCAGCAGAAAATAGGGATTTACTTACCCGTTGCCCCCATCTTTCCTCTACAATGCTTGAAATGGGCGCGTACGAGTAACAAATGGCTTGATTCACAGCACTGAGCACCGATAGTATAGCAAGCATAACCCATTTCTGGTAACAGACTCTGGGGGGTCGAGTAATCAGTTGTTTCGCATGAGGTTTCTGTAGTAACATTGCTGTTTCCTAGTTAGATTCTTCCAAACCACAAAGCTTTTAAACGTCGACATCTTACCATCAATCTCGATAGCTTCACATGCCGCTGTCATTTCTCCCTGCTAACGAACATTAAAATCCCAGTAAGAATCAAGACCTTTATCTTTTTGTGTTGATCACAATGTCAACAAGCCAAAGAGAACGATGGTAGACATGATCATACAGTGCCTTACCTAGATGCCGACAGCGTCGTGACTCTCCTACTAGATCTTTGAGTGAGAAGAGGGGGAGTGACCATTCGCAATTCTCCTCTGTCCGTACGTTCTTCTACGAAACCTACGTGCATATCATATATCGCTCAAGAAAGGCGAGTTTCAATCGATCGATAGTACTGTATTCAAAGAGTTTATCCATGGATAGCCCTGGGTCAGGTTAGAAAAAGCTTCCTGTGCCTCTGGAAGCTCTGGTGATTAGAATCTGCTCTTTGTTACGAGATCGGGATCTCTTACTCGCTTCATGCTCGAACCGCTTGTACTTGCCGTTGCTGTGAGGTAAATGCAACAAATTAGTAGAGAAATCAAGTTTAAAGCTTCAAGATCAACGTACAAGAAGCAGAAGATGATAAAAGTCACTGCAGACATCGTCACCATGACCCACTCTGGACTTGCATAGAAATACTTCGGAGGAACGTGTCCAGTTGAATCAACATGCGTCCTGCGTAAGGCACTCAAACCAGGAACCACAATAGCTGACAAAAAGTTCCCACAGAGCTGCTGAAGTGCAGCGACTGTCGCTTCACTAGTCGGATAAGCACATTCCACGCCTAGTTCCAGTACAATTGGCTGCAATGGACCGAGAACAGCACCTAGGAACATGAGACTCACCAGTGTGGCATGCACATTCACCTTTGGAACTAATCGAAAGGAAGCAATTGCTACTGCAGTCAATAGAAGACAGAGTTGCAGCGCTGTGTTGTGGTTCCTCTTCTTGTCCACATACTGGCTAATGACTTGGCCGCCAATGAGGGAACAGACGATGAAAACAGCTCCGACAATACCGATCTGAGCTTTGGAGAAATGAGCAACGCTCAGGAATTTGCCTAATAGAGCACACATAGCGTTTAAAACGCACTCAGCCACTGAAAAAGCTACCACAGTGTGCCAAAAGCCGGTATGAGTGAATGCAGTGGCCCATTGACCCCAGTCGTACTCGTCACGTAGCTGAACATCGGATATGATTGACTGAGCGACTCCAGTTTTAGGAAACGACTGGAAGAAAAAGTAAGCAACAACCCACGAGACTGTAGCGATCAATGCCACATACAAGTTCCAGTACGGGACGTCAGTGCTGGAGAGAACGATAAACGGTGCGGACAGGTACACAAATGCAGTGCCCATTGCATTGGCGTTGACTGCTACACTGGTGGATGTTGCACGCATTTGAGGAGGGAACCAATTCGCAGAGAGAACTGCAGGAGAATTGACCATGAATGGCATCGCAATGGAAGCTAAGACTTGACCCAGTAAAGTCACGTAAGCTTCTCCAACGGGCTCGAAAACACACGCGAAATAGCGTAATGCAGCGCCAAGAGCTTGTAAAAAAGCTCCGAGAAGAATCCCATATCGTAGCCCCTTTTTATCCATGATCCAAGATCCCACAAATGAGCAGGGAATGTACGAGATGAAATAGACTGTAATGAGTTCCGTCGAATGCAGCTGTAGAGTACAGACACTTGTCAGAAGTTCGAGTAAGGAATCCTTACAAACGATAAAACGTACCCGTTCCTGCCACCGTTTCTCCACGATACTCGCAATGGGCGCGTATGAGTAACAGATGCCCTGATTAATAGCGGTGAGAACGGAGAGCATGGCCAGCATAAACCATTTTCGGTATGCGCTACGAGTAGTATTTGGTGTCTTGAATCGATCCTTCTGTCCTAGAAAGGTGCCGTAGTCTATTCGAACAAGCCTATTAGTTTGGCGACAAGTGATACAAACTGAAACCCTCGACGTACCGCCATTCTCCATGTCTTCGTAGATGACCGTCGACATTTTCTTCGGACTCATCGAGTCCCGCAGCACGAGCATCTTGTCGTTATTTTATTAAATTCCTACTGTGCAGACTTCTTGGGATTCTTTTTGTAGGCATCAATGCTTCATCCCATTAACGACGCATCAACTGCTGAGACTGACACAATAACTTGGTTTCGAAACTCCCATTGATGATGATGTTCCTTCCTATAATGGTAGACTTGACACGTTCGTCGTCATGCGTCGATGCCGAGAAACAAGCAGTAAGTTCGGGGGAGAGTACAAGTGGGGGGGGGAATTATCGCGTGTACTTTAGCTCAAAATATTATCTTAACCAACATGGAGAAACCCGGCACCTACGTAGATAGAAGACAGGCTTACTGGACGGGAGCGCACGAAGGACCTCTGTACCAAGAGCAGCATTCATGGTGCTGTCGCCTATAACTTTTTGGGGTCGGAGATGAATTCACTGCAATTATCGATAATTTTACCTGTATAAAAGTTTGACTCCAGTGATGGTTGTGGGAAATTCCGGAAGCACACAGTGCGCCAAGTACTGTGAAATCAACGGCAAAACTTGGCATACAGATAGCTTGGCATGCTCATGAACCTACGTGCCTTGTGCCACCGCGGAGACGCGCATGCAGCGAGTACACCACCGGGATATAATATATACATATTATGCACGGGATAACGGTGATACTTATGTAAATTGGTTGAAAAGCGCAGCAATTACGCTCGATTTAATTTAAGCTATATTTGCTACTGAATTTTAAATAAGCATAAAGCGCTTATAATAAATCGAGCAGATTCGTATACCGAAATAGCGTATACTTGTATACATAACTCTTACTACATTGGCACGAAGGAAGCAGTGATGAGCGATGAGCTGGAGTTCCCTGAACCAGAGGAGACTAGAGCGTTACTACGAGACGTAACGGCATTTCTAGATGCGTATAACAGCGATAGTACTTGCACTGGAAGAAGGCGAAGCAAGAAGCGATGGGCAAAAGACCATCCAGGGTACGACCGACATCGACGTGAGAAGAAGAAAGCTGAACGAGAAGCACTACGCAACCAGATTTCTCAATATGAAGCTAAATTGGAGCTACTACGTGCCCAGAAGCATAAGGAAGTTTTTGTCTCCAAGTGGGGGTGGGTTGATGCTGCAACAATGGAAGAAGAGGAGCGACTCAAAGCTGAGGAACTAAACAGGAAGTTGAAATCGTTACTTGTCTATCAACTGAGAACTGTTGACCCAAAGTTTCATCTCGATGGAAGCGAATTTTGCTCAGGTAAATTTTCCTCTTTGTGTGTGTAAATGTTATTTTCATATGTGATCGTACTTGTTTTAGCGCGTACAGGCAATAATGAACGGTGAATTACCTTCCGCAGTGCCTGTGCCTACGGTCTCATTTGCTTCTCTTGAACAAATAGCTGGTTATCTTAAAGGGGTACTTAAGATTCTTCATGCATCAGCGAACGATGCGTTTTCGTCGCCTTTGCTAGTGGATGCAAGGACTTCTGCGGCGTTAACTAGTGTGTCCACCGTCAAGCAGCAGGATCCTATCGCTGGTTCATGTATTGAGCTGCTGTTCTCAACCCCATTAAGTTGCATCTACAAGGCTGCAGTACCTTTGCTTTGGGATATGCTGCTAAACCGCGAGGCTTTTGGACCAGAGGCAGCGTGTGAAGTGAAGGTGGGCAGTTGCTTCTTTACAGTTAGTGTGTTTGTGCTCATTTCTCTTTTATTTTGTGTTGTAGACGAAGTATCTGACGCTTGATGGGGAAATTTGAGAATGCGGAGAGCGCTCTATTCGTATGGACGTCGCTGCTGGTTGAGCCTAATGGACAGCCTACATTAAGCTCTCAAGGCTGGATTTCGATTGCAAGACAACGTAGTTCATCGGAAAGAGAAACTGTGGTGCAAACGTGCAGCCGGCTCTCGGGCAAACACTTTGGAGTACCTGGTGGAAACGCTGACTTGGACCTTCCATTGGCAAGGAGGCACCAGGTAAAGGTGAAGTCTAGAATTGAGCGGGTGCAGCAGAGAGTCTTATATCGTGCTGAGCTACAAAAGTGTTGATTGGTTGGTGAAGTAAAAGCTGCTTGTGATGACCTGGAGTTGAGATAACCGGTTCCCGATCTCGTCAGAAAACTGATGCTAACGATTAGTCTCATGTCAAATACTCATTCCTTACCAGAAATTTGACCCCATCTTACTGGAGTTGATGAGTCCTGCTACAGGACTCCGTATTATACATGTAAGGTGAAGGATTGGTTGTTTTACTACTCTGGTACATCATATACAGAGTACATGTACATCACATGCTCTTGCAGTCACCATCACTACATAACGTAATATGACCAGCCGTTTTGCTACGAACCGACTGTCTGCGTTTGATTTGACGTTATCTTGTCGCTCGTCGTCCGGTTGAGGTTCCTCTTGGAGCTCTGTTAGTCTCCATGAGTTGAGACTCTTCTATTTTGCTTAGTACAATTGTATATGTCGCAATGAGCGTCCTCTAATCAGCCTCAGCTCCCCCCATAGTATATCTCCCTTCTACTAAACATTCAGCATGATTCAATCCACACTTTGTCACTGTTCAGTTCCAAACGTGCGATCAACCCCACAGCCAGTTTACAGTATGAACACCAGCACGCTCTTCCCCCCTAGCCGGAAACACTTCAGCGACGCTGTCATCGGCACCGTGGTGCAGCGTGGTTCTCACTCCTTCAAGAGCGAGGAATCGTCTCCATCTCCACTCTTCCAGTCCTCGTTAAGACGTCCTCCTTTTCTGCCTAGAGCTCAGCCTCTAACTGGCCGTAAACGTGTGCATTTGGACGCTGCAACGTGCTCCAAGACTCAAAAGACCCGAGAAGCGTCGTCTACAGACGACTTGGACGCGAAATATCTCGCGGATGTCGAACTCCGTCGTCAGCGGAACAGAATGCACCAGGCTCGCTACAAGCTGAAGCAGCGTATACTCGTTGCAGACCTCGAAAACTCAGTCAAATCTCTCAAAGAAGAGGTGCAGGAGCTCGAAATGCAACATCGTCTGGTCTCCTACGGTCTCCCAACGAACACGACAGTTTGGGCAGTAGCTGCCGAGTTCTTTCGTCTCTTCAGACACGGAGTTAAAGGTCCAGTGCTGAAGCAGGAGCTTTCGAAGTCCATCTCCAGCCAGAACCAAGCGCAATGGGACTTCGTTCAGTCCACAATGGCTCCAGACGTCACAGACGGAGTGGTCTCTGGTGTCCAAAGGCTCATGGAAAACCTGATACTGCAGTCACACTGCTACGAAGAGATCGACGTGCTGCCTCTACGTATGGACGAAGGTTCTGGGGATTCCCTCACTGTCACGACCCGGTGTGAACTCAAAATTACTGAGGGAACATTGTGTTATGGCTTCCCGAACTTAGTACGGGATGGACGACGGTCTCCTCTAGCCGATCTGATGTTTGGTCAGAAGATTGTGATCCAAGGAACCACTCGATTCGTGTGGGATCACTCCAGTGGCCGAGTCACTCGTCTTGCAACTAAGATGGATCTTCTAACGCCTCTATTGAATCTACTAGGCAGTCTGGAACATGTAGCGCAAGTATTTGACGGCGCTAGAATTACACCGGACGGTGTAGTTAAGGGTTAATCCCAAATGAAAAGTTCACTTCAGAATGTTGATCATTTTTAGCCAGGAATGTTTGTTATGTGAATAATTATTGTAGTTCATTTTCCGATTAGCGTTATGAATTCGGAGCTGCAGCTCCCTGGGCCGGAAGAGGCTAATGCTTTGTTACAGGACGTTCTAGCCTTCCTGGATGAAAGAGAGGGAGTGACAGTATCTCCTACTAGTGTGCAGACGCTTGGAGACACAAAGAAAAGACGGTCGAAAGGTTATTCTCCAGACTACGAACGTTGTCGACGACAGAGGAAAAAAGCCGAGAGAGAAGCTCTTCGTACTCAAGTGGCGCAATACGAGACGCAATTGGAGCTGCTAAAATTGCAGAAACCAGTTAAAACTGCTCGTTTCAAGTGGGGCTGGTTGAATGCAACTACAGAGGAAGAAGAGAAGCGACTGAAGGCTCAAGAACTTAACCACCAGCTTCGAGGACTGCTAATTCAGCAGTTTAACGTCGCTCAAACCTTCAAGAACTTCATTTCTCAGGAAAAAGGTTTTGCACAGGTTTGTATTCTGGGTCTTCTTTGCATTGAATTGAGTGTGTATGTGGTGATTTTGACTCGAACAGCGCGTACAGTCCGTACTGAGCTCCTATCCGCCTTGTGCTGTTCCTACAGCTTTAAGCTCGTTCACCAGTCTCAATGCCATTGCGGAGCATCTACAAGGGGCTTTTGTTCGGCTTCGGGACTCTGTTGACTACGTTTTTGACTCGGCTTCGATCTTTAGAGACGATGAAAACTCCCTGGGAGCTCTTGTGTGCTCAGCTAACGTGAAGTTCCAGGACCCACTCTCTGGTCCTTGTATTGAGTTGCTTAGCTCGACACCTCTGAGCTGCAGCAGGGGTAGTGCTGGGTCGTTGTTGTGGGAGATGATGCTGGGCAAAGAGGTGTTCGGACCAAACTCGGGCTGCTACACGATGAAGGTAATTGTTTTATGGTACTGCAAGGAGCTTTTGAGGACCTAACTGACGTCGTACGCCTTGTAGACGAAGGAATTAACGCAAACCACTGCGCATTTCGGATATTCCGTCGACTTTAGTGCGCCTGATACCTCTGGAAATGTCGACGGCGTCACTTTAATGGAGAAATTCGAGCATAAAGGTCGATCTCTTCTTCTCTGGACGTCGATGATGGTTGAATCCGATGGAAAGCCTTTCTTCAGGTCGCAAGGGTGGATCTCAGTAGCAAAAATCCCTGGCAAGGAAGAAGAAAGTGTTGTTCGCATGTGCAGTCGATTATCTGGTCGGCATTTTGGGGTTCAATGTGACAGTGATAATGTCGACGTTCCTGTAGCTAGGAAACATCAATTTATGGCCAAATCGAGGCAGGAACGCGTGCAACTCAAGATTCTGGAGCGTGTAGATCAACAGCAGTCAAGTTAATGTGTTTTCTAAAATAAATACTTAAGAAATAATCAGTTTATTATAAATCAATGGAGTTGTCATCCCCCGAGCCGGAAGAGACCGAAGCCTTGCTCCAAGACGTGTTAGCATTCCTAGATGACGCAACATGGAGCGATACAGCCTCGACATCTTCTGTTCGACCCAAGAAGAGACGTAAGACACCTCGAGACTCGAAAAAAGTCGAGAAAGAAGCTCTTCGGAGCCAAATAACCCAATTCGAGACACAACTAGAGCTTCTCCGGCTCCAGAAGCCTAAATCCAGTACAAAAAGCAACTGGGAGTGGCTAGATGCTGCTACAAAGGAAGAAGAGAGACGACAAAGTGCTGAAGAAATTAATAAGCAACTGAAATTAGTTCTCAAGCAACAATATGCCAGAATCAGCAAGATCCAAGAATTCATTAATCAACAACCAGCTTTGACCCAGGTACATGTACGACCAATGAATTGTAGCAATTTGGTTGTTTTCTAAACTGTTAGACTGCTAGTGTGTCCAGGCACTGATGGCTAAGAATTCACTTAGCACAACAGTAATACCCACAGTCTCATGCCAAAACTTTGGAGCCATTGCTGCCTATGTCAAGACGACGGTGGACCAACTTCGTATGGAGTTTTCTGGTTGGAATTCTCTGGATGAAGCGTTGATGAGCTCTGTTAATGTCAAGAATGGTGATCCGCCTATGCTTGAGCTTCAGAGCGCTACACCTTTGGCCTGCAGGTATGAAGAAGGGGCTCAGTTGTTGTGGGATATGTTGTTGGAGAAGAAAGTTCTGGGATCGAACACTGGCAGCTACCGGATGAAGGTTGGTTAATTAAGCTCTTTTCTATCAACAGCTCCAACCATATAACAGTAGTTCTGCTCTATAGACAACACAATTGACCCAGTCCTCAGCGGAATTCGGGTATTCTACAGCCAATAGTAACGGATTTGGGACCCTCAATGGAGTGACTTTGTTCGAGAAAAGCGAAGAGGAAGACCAGACCGTTCTCCTCTGGGCTTCGATGATGGTAGAACCAGACGGGAAACTTTTCTGTAGCTCACAGGGATACCTCTCAGTCACGAGACTTCCCAGTAACCCTCAGCAGGAATCTCTCGTACGTAGCTCCAGTCGTTTGGCAGGTAAACTATTCGGACTTTCAGGTCGTAGCCCCAAGGCGAGACAACACTTGATCGCTTCAAAGACTCGGCTGGAGCATGCACAGCTGAGATTGATGGAACGTGCGGAGCTGCAGGTTCCGACAGCTACGTGATGAAGCTGGCCAGATCTTCCCTGCCAGTCTCAATCAGCATCTTCCTCTGCAGCATGTGATGTTTCGTCTTCATTTTCGCACCGATGGCTCCCAGCGCGTGATTTCGGACTTGATCAATATGTTCACCTTCAATATACGTGCAGCCTTTGGCTTTCTCGGAGCTGAGCCGGTAATTTACACGCAAAACGGACTCTTGTGAGTTGGAAGGAGCCGCACGAGCTGCAGCCATCCACGAACACTCTCGAAATGATATTTTTCCGCTGTGGTGGAAGGAAATAGCAGCCCAAATAACGAGCTCACAGTCATCTTCATTGTGTCTTCGCAACAGTCCAACTCCATCCAAACATTCGTTAACTCTTGATCCGCCAAGATCCACCGTGAATTCTTTCTCCACTTCTCCTTCTGTATACGTTCTTTGTGCCTGTAGATACACGTTCACGTTAGCAAATCTCACCATTGACAACCAGCTAGAAGGATAATTTATTTACCCGAGTCCTGCGCACTTTCAAGGTCGGTGGAGATGTATCTGGCATGGTGAACATAGCTGACAAAAGCTCTCGAGCCGAATCCAAGCCACAGTCCAGCGGAGTTTCAGATGTCAACTGTGTCGCAGGACCCGTTTTAGGGTCTAAGCGTACGTTGTAGTGACAAGCAAGAGCTGGAATCGACGCTGCTGCTCCCGTTACTGGATCGACAGTGGCTTTTGCTTCATGATACATTTTATCCATCATCGTCATGATCTCTCTTCTCACCGCTGCAGGATCATTCCTTAACGTAGTAGTGTCGTAATTTACTACTGTCGATGGTTTATACTGTGACGAACCCAATAGCATCGAACTAGCCAACGACACTGTCTGAAAAGGAAAAAAAAACTTAGTAAAAAAAAAACTATAACCTTCTCAAATAAATAACTTACCTCCATCGACTGCCGTTTATCCAGCACAGACTGCAGACTCTTGGACCATTTCTTCTCGGCCGTTAGAGCCTTCTTCAGCGACTGGTTAAGCATTTCTGCTTCCACTCGCTGCTTCATCATCTCTGGAGTGACACAACTCGACTCTCTCGACACGACCGAACTTCTGCCATTGCTTCCGCTCTCTCTTAAGTGCGTTAAATACGATTCCAGACATTGCGCCTGCATTTCTAGCTCCAGTCGCTCCTCCTTCTGCCGTCGACGCCGACGAAAGTCTCTTTCGCGATTCTGTTCCCGTCGACTGCGCTTGACACCACTTGACTCGATTTCCTTGGAGACATCCGACAACATCGGAATGTCGTCGTAGGCGTCGATCATATCAAAAGCGTCTTGGACTGTGGCCAGGCAGTCCTCGTCGTCCTCCAGCAGTACAAAGCTCATGCTGGTCACTGAGCAATAATGGAGCCAGTGTTACGTTGGGAGTCCTAACTTGTGACAAGGCACGTCCAGTCCACCCTAAATAGGATCGTCTGCAATTAAATAGTACTAGTTGTAGTAATGTGGAAGTACGATTGATACAAATAGGTTCATGTAATACAATTCTATTGTCGTTCATTTATTGTTGGACCAGAAGTTCGTGCTCAATTTCACATTGGACTACGTCGAACACTTGTTGCTTGAGTTGAGCCAACATTTCACAGAGTTGTTCAGTAAATTGGTCACGACAAAGAGAAGCGTGTGTTGTTTCCACTGTCAGTTCAATGCAAAGCTGAAGTAGACACAGCTCTGGAGCAAGCTTTTTCATAACACACCTTGTCTTTTCGTGGAAGATCACACCGTCCAGGACGACACCAAATGCTTCCATGATCTCATTTTTACCTGATAGAACAATCACTTCTCGGTTATGCTCCGAATACCGGAGAGTTGCGTCGCGATACTGAATTTTCACCTTCTCCTCAACCTCCACAGTGAAAGCACGCGCTATCACGCTTTGTACTTGGGCCTTACTAGTCTGTGAGCATCAAAATACCAGTTAGTGTTTTGAACTTCAACAGTACTACATGTAGTAAATAACTTACGTTGACGTTCTCAACCTTGATAAGTCCGCAGTCAGCAGTTACCTTCCCGTAGAATGCATCGGCCACAGCACGATAGTCAAATGGGAGGACTGCACATTTGAGAACTTCGATGTACGTGCTTGTAGCTGACAGAAGCTGCGTGTTGGTCTTGGAAAAGGGTGATGTGACCATATCCATGCCGTTCGAGCGAAACACTCGATCCGTATCAGCAAACACGTTGTTCAATGTGCTGCTTAGTTGTTCAATCACCAGAATGGCATCCTTTTCGGCGTCATAGTACGCGTTCGCGAAGAAGTTGCGTACAATACACGCGGATCGCTATATCCACACAATTATCAATGAAAAAAGAGCTGTTGCGAAAGTGGTGGAATAACAAACGTACCTTTACCTCAACCTGCTTCCGGAATATTCTCTTGAACGACTTCATAGTCTCAATTTGCTCCGCGTACACCACACGCAGCTCTTGATTTGTTATTTCAGCGTCTCTACGGAGTCTCTTTTGCTTTTTAGCGAGGCTTCTCCACGCCTCGAGAGCAATAGTGCCATGGCGTCGAGGTAAGGCGGAAAGGCGCAACTTGTTGAGTTTTTCCTGTAAAGCTACAGATTCCACTCGAAGTTGAAGAAGTTCCTGTTTCTGAAGATCTCGAGAGCGATTTCGTCCTGGAACAGATAGTTTGGCCTTGGTGCGTTCAATTTCGAGAGCGTAACACGTTAAGGCATTACCAGTGCTGTCCGTCGAGACGGAGGAAATTGCGCTTCCATTTTGCAAGCCAACTGATGAGCTGTCGTCACTGGACGAAAAATTTTCCTCGTCGTCGAAGAAGGCCAGCGCTGCCTCGAGCGCTTTGAACTCTTCGCCACCAATGAGTACTCCCATTTCTTATGCTGATGACACGCTTTGCGAAAGAGGAAGTGTTTGGGGAAGTTGACAAGGCATTTGGTCAGCTCACTTAGGTAAATACTGAATAAATTCGTAGCAACTAATATCGGACACTAAATTTGATCGATTGCATACTGTATAGATGATGATCATGCCACTTGATTAGTACACCGTACACGACTCCCAACCATAAGTGACGCTAGGTTGTCATCTCAACGGGACTCACATCCACGGCCTCAACCTGTTGTCAATTGCGAGTGGAATTGCTTTTCAATCAAGCTCCAATCTCTCCACCTTACGTTACCACCATTGTGGCATTACCTAAAGCTAAGCTGAAAGTTTTCAGTTGATCTACCTGTATCCTAGCTACTAGAGTTAATGCTGAGGCTTGCTCGTCCACAAAATCAGTACCGGATATATTCACATCATGATGAACAGAATGGTTGCAGTTTCTACTCCGTCTTTGATTTTTTTTACATGCATGTGTTGTTCCACTGGAGATCAAGTGAAATCGATGCCTTCTCGAACAGTGCCGACACGTCTTCTAGATTCCCTAGAAGTCGGAGCACAGGGGTTAACACGTCTGACTGGGTTGTAAGACTCGTCACTCGTCCAAGAGCTGGATCCCACGCAAAACGTGCAGTGCCACGAGCGGTAATCGTGGTCCCCAACACGGAATACGCTACCAGAAGACTCCTCTTGCCTTGCTGGTTAGATAATCCAGGGAATACCATCTCGAGTGTGCGTTCAGTGATAGTAAAGCTCGTCGTGGTTGTGGCAATGAGAGAATCCTCTGATTCCTTTACAAGCCCCTCCAAATCCACTGCAAAGTCCTTAAACCAAAGCGTTTGGCATTTCCACGCGTGAATGATCGACTCTACTCCATAACAGGAATTAAACACGACGTCTTCCGTCATATTGGCTAGCAGGAAGTTTAGTTGTGGAGATTTCGAGGCAATAGACTCCGACTGGAGAACCATTGGGGGTTCTTGGATACCGAAGCGAAAGATCTGAAAGTACTTAACAGCGACGTCCCACATCGTCTGGCTCGTTGGGACAGTGACGGACAAGACACGACGTTTCTTCTCCAGCTGCTCAACTTCGTTCCGTAGTTGGACCGTATTCTCCTCGAGCTTCAGCGTCAAATCGAATTTCTTCTTACGGTAGCGAATCTGCCGCATTCGACGCAGTTCGCGTTGACGCTCTTCCTCTCCCGTAGGCGTCTTTTTGTTGGTGAATTCCTCACCCAGTTCTTCATCTTCGTTAATCTCAGGTTCGTCTCTCATTCTCTTTGGTGAAATACGCGTAGTTGATAGGGCTCTCTGGTCGTTGCGAGCTTCAGAAGATTGAGATGAAGACGCTTCCCCTTCGTCGATGTAATCGTCGGCCATCCATGCTCGTAGCAGGACGCTGCCGATCACATTGTCACTGAAGAGTTGACTGTTAGGAGCACGTAAAGTGCAGCCGTTCATGATAACGGTGGCTGACGTTGTGTACTTTGATTGCCGAATTCAAAATGACGACAGCTCATCCGTGAGAGTTGTGGCTGGTGCCAAAGGGCGGTGCTGATTCGTATATGCAAGAGATACACATCGATGGGATTGATCAGTACGAAATAACCATGTCTAATCTACAAAGCTCGCTACATCTCGGTGTTCCTTGGTTGAGTCCTGTCGGTGAATAAATGCACAACGTGCGTAGTACATGTATAGTATTTGAGTTTTACCTTTGTATCTCATTAAATTCGTTGATAAGAGCTTTAACAGTTCTACTTCGCCTTCAAGAGGTTGTGCTCGATCTCCTTCTGGGTGGACTCGAACATTTCTTGGGCAAGATGAGCTACTAACTCACAAACCTTGTCAACGAAATCCCGACGACTTTTCAGTACTTGACTTGCTTCTAGTGTCACTCCGATACACAATTGAAGGAGGCAAACGCCTGGCGAAACCTCGGACAGGATGCACCACGTATTTTCACGATATCGAATACCGTCAACTGCCACTCCAAATACTTCCAAAAGTTCGTTTTAGCCTGACAGTACGATGACTTCTCGCTTGTGCTCAGCATATTTTATTCCAGTGAAGCGATACTGGATCTTCACGCGTTCTTCAAGCTCCAAGGTAGTAGCGCGAGCCACCACACTTTTTCTAAGTGCAGGCTAAAAGACAACATATCGTCAAAATTTACTAGAATGTTGACCATTATTCAGGAAATAACGTACCGGAATGTGTTTGTCCTCTTCGCCTTCATAACTTGAAGCCATTTTGTCCATAAGAGCTTCTGCCATCACGCGATAGTCGAATGGGAGGACATCGCACTTCAAAAACTCAATATGAGTCTTGGATGGCGATAATGGCTGAGTGTTGATCTTTAAAAACGGAGATCTAATAGACCCAAGGCCATTCAGCTGAAGTACGCGATCGGTATCTCCGAATAATTTACTTAGCGAGCTGCTCAACTGGTTCAAAACCACCATCTCGTCGCTTGGGCTTTTCAATATCACGTTGACATTAAACCAACGGGTCAAGCACGGAGATTGCTACAACCAAAACGGTTAATAGCTGGAGAACAACACAAAGTCGAGTAGAATATTCCTTACCTTGGCCAGAATTTGCTTTTGGAAGAGTCTTTTGAGCGTTTTAATGGTCTTCAGCTGCGTTTCAATCATTCCACGTAGATGGATATTCTCCGTCTCCGCCTCTTTCCGCAGTTTCTTTTGCTTCCTTGCCAAGCTCCAAGTCGCATCTGATTAGCTAAAGTGGTATGAACATCTTCTGCCAATAAAGCCGAAAAGTTATCAGCAGTTAAGCGTCTCTGGTCGTTGAGTTCTTCCACTCGGTCTTGCAACGTTGCAGCCTCCACCCGAAGCTGAAGAAGTTCCAGTTTCTGAAGGTCTCGCGACCGATTTCGACCTGGAACTTCCAGTTTAGCTTTGACTCGCGCGATTTCTTGTGCGTCAGCACTGAGTTGACGGCGACGACATTTCTTTCCATTCTGACTTGGCTTGACTGCTGTAGAGACGTTGTGAATACTGGAACTACTGTCATCGCTACTGTGACCTGAGGAGAGTTCAGTAACGTTTTCACAGTCGTCAAAGAACGCCAACGCCGCCTCAAGGGCCTGGAATTCGTCACCGTCCATTATTTGCATTGAATTAGGCTAGAAGGAGCTTGTTGCACGGTCGAAACGGGAAGTGAACGGTCAAAGAGTGAGGACGAGGAGCGAAAATATTTTGAGAACCGGATGATTCTGGATAGGTTAACTGAGACTCAGAACAAGCAAATGTTTCCAGTAGTATTTACTTTAACAGATAAGTAAGGAACAACTGATGACCACCTGGAGTGATTAGTATGGGATTACTCCGGCTCGATGCACCAAAAATTTCGATGGTGTCACTTGTGGAGAGCGACGTCATTTGAATCGAGAATGAGGTGATATGATAGTCGTTGACCGTAGTGATCGGACTTTGAAATTAGAGAACACTATCTACATCGTACATGAAGGGAAATGTTCACTGGAATCGCGTTGTTGCTGTCGGCTAGAACGAATGAGTAGGTAAAATCGATCATTTCGATGTAGGATTAGCGGAATCGGACTTGTTGCGCTTTATACTTCAGGCTTTAGAGGCATTTCATTTTATCTGCAGTATAAGAAGAGTATCAGTAACTTACAAACATCATTACCTTTTTCACAAGAAGTGAAATCACTATTCTCTTGGCTCTAGGTACTAGCGTTGTCATGGGTGTGACACGACCTTATGTCGGTGACTAGTACAGTACATGTAGTGACTGACTACAAGTTCAACTGCTATTTCACGTAGCAACCTAACATTAATAAAAAAAGCGCGAGAGGTAGTCATTCATATACCCGTTTGTTCACTGCAGGTGGCTGAAGTGATAGCTTCAGTCTAGCTTTAAAAGCGAGTGAACTTCAAAAAGAAAGATATCCACCAGCAATATCAATATTATTGGACTCGACCAATACTATTGCAATACTATTGCTTTCAACCATTAATTCGTACTTAGTGAAGTGCAACGTCAAAGTGTAATCTTGCTAGCTCCAGTGATGAGTACTCTCGCAAAAATGGCTCAGCACGAGACCACCATAAATGTACATTGTCGAATCAGCGCTCCATTCAACAGATCTAGCTTCCATGAAACAGCAAGTATAACCCCTTCCACTCTATTGGCTCATCACTTTCCAGTCCAGTGTTCACCACCACCAAACATTTCGTCAGCTGAAGCTCCTCCATTCACCAATCGGTACTACATGTAGTACAAGTGCATGTACTGAAGTTCCATCGCAATGGAGATCGTCTTTCGGGGACTTGCGCAACATTAAGTTGTGGCAACTTAACTTTTAAAGTTGCGCGTCGAAATATCCGAGCAGTTTCACAGCAGATCATGGCGTCCGAGATCGCCACCTTCATGCTGGACGAGGCGACGGTATTGTCACTACTGGAAGGTTGCGATATGGCCGACGACGCCAATGCCATCCCGTCAGACTTGATTGAATCTCCACCGAGTCCCCAACTTTCCACCCACAGAAGATCCAGTCGGTGCTCATGGCGTCTGCAACAGCGAGAAGAAGTTGCAGCTCTACAGCAGATGGAGAAGCAATTGCAGACTCAGTTGCAGCAACTTAAGCTTCAGATGCGCGTCAAAAGTCGACATTTGGCGAAAAAGCACTTTTTGGATCGTGTTTTGACTTGGGAGGAGATCTGTGACTTGCAATTAACGAGAAGAAAGCAGAGTGAAGCTGAGAATTCAAGACTGAAGGACGAAATGAAGCAGAAAATGTGGCAGGCCAAAGCGCTTCTCAAGGGATTTAAGAGACGATTGCGAAATGAGGTTCGGATTTTATGTGTTTTTTTTTTATTTTGATGTTATTCTTACTTTCATTTTTTGCTGTAGGTATTGAGCTCTTCTATCAAGATGAGTAGACGTTATGGAGTAGATACAAAAGGGGTGACCATGCCGACAGATAATGAAAAAGTCTTCTGTGAGCTGATGCAAGGGTTGGATGAAATGTACGCGGGAGTGGATCTATTTTTCGAGAAAATTGGAATCCAAGACGTTCCTTGTCCTGGTAGGAAGAATACAACACCGAGGAGCAGAGCAGAGGGGAAGTTTGTGGAGGTTTTGGACTGTTACGCGGTTCCGTTTGGGCTACGAGATACTGAAAAGGCGATTTGGAGGTGTCTGGAGATGGAGGATCCGCAAAGACCCAAACCAGCGTTTGTCCAGGTGATACTTCTCTTTTTTTTTTACTTTTTAGTCTTTATCTAACGTATGATTGTTTTTCTGACCGTAGAGCTTTGGAGAGTGTGAAAACACATTTCGACAATGTATGTGCAGCGCTTTCACTGCTAGTAATGTTCACGTTCGGGTCATTCTGCGGAAGGCTGGTCGGAAATACGTTGAAGAAGATCGAGCTGTTTTTATTTTCCGTCGGTTGATTGAGCCAGTGTCGGATGTCCCTATCGCCTTTCAGGAGACAACACGACTGGTTGTTCGACATGGTCCACGATCTGATGCTGGTCCTACAACAATTATCGAATCACATCGACAGTCTACAACAAGTCACGATACCTATGCTCTAGGAGTGCACAGGGTGCCTCAGACATTCATTGACATGGGAGTTGCAGCCTGGGAAAGCTCGATCACTCGATTTAATCATTTCGTGGAGGACACATTAATTCAAGAATCCTGTCGGCATTTGGTGGACACCACAAGATAACATGGGAGAAGTAATCCAAATTTGGGTTACGCTCTCGAAAACAATCCAAAACTGGTTACGCACCGCCAATCCATGTTGTCATTGAAATGCAGAAATCTAACGCACAACCGAATTTGCTTCGTCCAACCGCAACAACAAGAACAACAAGATGACCAAAATCGCCATCGTCTTCTACTCCACCTTCGGCCACGTTACCAAAATGGCTGCTGCAATCCAGACAGGCATCCAATCGATTCCCAACGTTGAAGCTGAGCTGTATCAAGTGAAGGAAACTCTCAACGACCAAGTACTCGCCAAACTTCACGCACCACCGAAGCTCGACTTCCCAGTCGCAACCCCTGACGTCCTCAAGAATGCGGATGGTATCATGCCAGGTTTCCCCACCCATTTCGGAATGGTTCCGGCCCAGATGAAGGCTCTTTTCGATTCCTGTGGAGCTTTATGGATGAAAGGGGAACTGATCGGCAAGCCGTGCGGCGTATTCTTCAGCTGTGGATCTCGTGGCGGAGGTCAAGAAGTGTCTGCTATGAGCACGACGCCATACATTGCTCATCTGGGTATGCTCTTCGTGCCGTTGGCACTGCGTGGCAACATCATTGAGGCTTCGGATGAGTTGCATGGATGCAGTCTTTGGGGCTCTGGCACTGTGGCCAACAGCGACCGATCGCGTCAACCATCCGACTTGGAGCTGAAAAGTGGCGCAGATGCAAGGCCAAAAGTTCGCCGAGATCACTAAGAAGCTGTCGGCGTAAAATGCGACTATCACAGTCGATTGTTGAACAACTTGAATGAACAATTCGATTTCAAAAAACACTCAAATGTTTCATGTTTTGATTTCCCCGTAGCAAAACTACAGATCGCTGTACGCTCAGTTCTTACGCTTTCAACTTCTTAGCGATCTCCGCGAAGCTCTGGCCCTGGATCTTAGCAATCTCCAGCTCCAGCTCTGTTGGCTGACGCGATCCGTCTCCATTCGCGAGAGTTCCTGCTCCCCACGGACTTCCACCGTGCACCTCGTCGTTGGAACCAACCAGAGCACAAAGGTCATGCCGTTGTGAGCGATGAACGGGGTCATACTCATCGCTGTCGTCTCCTGTCCACCACCGAGGGACCCCGTACTGAAGAAGACACCGCAAGGTTTGCCGATCAGGTCTCCCTTAGCCCAGAGACCTCCACAGGCATCGAACAACCCCTTGACTTGAGCCGGAAGCATTCCGAATCGAGTGGGGAAGCCCAACAGAATGCCATCCGCGTTCTTCAGGACATCGGGGGTGGCAATAGGTAGATCAGGTTTAGGATTGGCGTGCAGTTTCTGAAGGAGATCGTCGTTCAATGTCTCCTGCACTTGGTTTTAACACCAGGCACAGACCTTCAACGTGGCATCTGAAGATTGCAAATCAAGTTTTAGCCTCCGTTTTACGCTAATTCTTCATATTTAGCTCTTGATCGATGAATGCCGACGATCGTAACCCCTTGGACGACGTGGCGCTGTCTGCGGAGCTTCCCCCAGGCTTCCTGGATGAACTGATAGACACAGATCTCCTACCTGTGTCGGGTGTTGATCTGGCGATTCAAACGCAGCCGTTCGCTGGGTATTCAGAGACGTCTCACACGCCCATTTTCGGACAATTTGAGGTGTTTAATACGGATTCTACACTGCGTTTACCGTTAAAAGGACTGCCAAGTGATGCGGCTCAAGGAGACCGACAGGTTGGAGTGTCTAGAGGTCGAAATGCTGCAGAAATGACGTCACAATTGCAATTTCAAGGTACGGATCAGGAAAAAATAGGGATCTCAAAGCCTCCGATGCAGAACTCGACACGGAAACGGCAAAAGGAAGAGCTCAACTACCTTCGGAATAAAGTGCAAGCTTTAGAGCAAGAGCTGGAAGCCAAACGACGAGAATTGATGTCCTCGAAAGGGGAAGACAAGGAGAACAAGGCACTTTCACTACAAATTAGAGGACGAGCCATGAGATGGCAACGTATTGCCAAGCGCCAATTGGTGGAGAAACAACGAGCTGAGATGCAGAACTTGCAGCTAAAGGAGTCGCTCACGGACCAGATCAAATTGGCTCGTAGTCTGCAGAAGCTGCTAAAGAAGAACAGCTCAAGGAGAGGCGAAGGAACAGAGGCAGCACAGCTCCAAGCACGACTGGAGTTCAGTAATTATTGCAGTGGATCGAGTGAAGACGCGCTGTACGAGACCCTGTTACGAGATATGGACGCAGTTTATGGGGAGGTTGATGCTGTTTGTGCTCGACATCCAGTAATGCAGAGTCTGGAGGAGGGGTCGGATGTGTCAAGTCTTCATGTAGGCGAGACGGAAGATCTGACGTTAGAAGCAACCAACTCCAAAGTGGTTCCGTTTGGGATGGAAGAGACTTGCTCAGCTGTGTGGCGGTGTTTGTCCAGGGATCACGTCAAGTTAGCGGACGGTACGTATCACGCTGTTGCTAGCTCATCAAATACGATTCGAGCGAAGGCCATCACCACGTTACGTGTGAATAACACAGCTGCACGGATGCAGATGCGGTTCGCGATGAAGAAATACGTGGAACAAGGGCGTTTAGTCATCACTCTCGAGTCAGCTTCAGAGAGCGAAGGCCCGCGAGATGTGCTTCATGGACTCAAGATGATGCAGCGTGCATGGGTCGTCATTCGTCCAGTTCCATTTGAAGCGGCAGTTAATGAAGAACCTTGTGACGAGACAATTATTCAACTCTGCATGCGACTCACGCCATCCCTCTCAGCTGCTGTACTTGACACTCCCGGCCAACGCACGGGTGCGATCACGGAGCTGCTTCTTGAAGCTGTTCATCGGAACTTGAGTTGGCTCTTTCAAACGGTGGAGAATATCTTGATGGAGCACGATTTTGGAGCTGAACTGCTGTAAGCAGAAAACTGGATCGCCTAGACGAATGATACGGGCAATTGACGTTGAATCTCTGCAGAGCTTCGCTAGGTGCAGTGAGTTTGTACGTTGAGCAATTGCTGGCAGATCGCGATTGGCTCGACATTCCACTTCAACATACGGACCAATCAGCATACGCCAAGTCAAGGTTGTCAAGCATGACAGATGGCTACATTTCGGGGGTGATCAACTGAAGTTCCGACCACGACTACATTTCTAACGTACATCAACAGCAAAGGAAGCAATTGAAGCATGGGCAATTACGTGAGTCAGTATCTGGAAGCTGCACTGGACCGGATGGCCAATTATTGGACGAAACCAAGTCGAATTCTCCTGTTAGGCCTCGACGGTGCAGGGAAGACGACGCTACTGTATAAAATGAAGCTCGGTGAAGCGATCACGACCATCCCAACCATCGGATTTAATGTAGAGACGTTCAAGTACAAGAACATCGAGTTTACGGCCTGGGATATCGGTGGTCAGAGCAAATTACGTCCTCTGTGGCGTTTCTACTACGAAGGTGCAGATGCTGTGATCTTCGTGATCGACTCGGCTGATCGCGACCGGGTTGACGAAGCGGTATATGAGCTGCATCGAGTCTTCGAGGACGGCGCGCTTCGTGATTGCAAGCTATTGGTGTTTGCCAACAAGCAGGATTATTCGGGCTGCATGCACGTGGAGGAGCTTCGTGAGAAATTGGCACTGCATCGTGTGACCAGAAACCCGTCGCACATATCGAAGACAGTGGCTCTGACTGGCCAAGGTGTCGACAAAGGAATGATGTGGTTGAGCAAGATTGCCACTGGGAAGTAGCAGCGTCGTCATGACAAAACTTGGTAGACATCCACACGAAAGACGATCTTTATTGTACAGGTACATAAATGCATACAGCAAACCGTTTTTCCCCACCATTTTCCCCATCCTGCGTTTGATGCCGCCGTGCAAAACGCAAGTGTTGATCCAGTCATTTCGATCCGACATTTGCGTTTCAGCCCAAGAGACATCGAGTATCCTCGACGAGCAGAAGTTTCTCCAGCACGTGGTGCATGACGATCACAGTGCGATGATAGCAGCCCACAAGAACATTTGCCAACGTCCCGACAGCCACTGCACTAGCAGGAAATTCAGTCTGACCTAAAGGTGAAATCCGCATACAAGTTTGCGTGAAGCTCATCGTACAGTTCGGATCAACACAGGCCGTGTAGGTCAGCGGACGAAGCACATTCCAACCTCGTTCATGCAGCCGGATATCCAGGGAGCCTTCGGTCTGCACCATGGCGTTCCAAACGCAGATGATCCGCTTCCGACCGTCGTCAGACCATTCGTAAAAGCGCTTTACAGTTAACCAGACTGTGACACGAGTTTCAGCACTGGGTAGATGCACCAAATCGGAGATTTTGACTGCCACAACGTCGTCGGTGGCTTCACGAACCTCGTACAATCCAGGATGGAACTCGGCGTTCTGATCGGCGAGACACTGCCATACAGCTTGATCTACAGCGTTGAGACTGAACGGGAAGACCTTGCATTCGCTGTTTTCCAGAAACACCCCGTCACCGCTTGAACGCAGAGCTGCTGAACACGCCATGTCGCCTTCGAAGTGGGCAAGACCAGCGGACTGGAAGATGCTGTCGGTCTGTCGGTACTGCGTCTCCAGCTCCACTCGAAGCGAGTCAAAGATGGCGACTTCATTGTCGAACAGGCTGCCATGAAACAACTTCTCCGGTCGACTTTTACTCTGCAGCGCTCGAATGACCTGGCACAAGGATGACAAGACAATGATAAGGTCGGGGACATCCTCTGAGGTTGATGGAAGCACTGTTACTACGATATACAAACACAATTACTGGCTTACAGCTCGGGGGTTGCGGAAGGCCACTTCGAGCTGCTTGAGAGCTCGCAACTGCTGCTCGGCCATGACCCGGAGGCGTTTGTTCTGCTTCATGGATTTCTCGTACTCGGCCTTCTGGAACGTCGCGATACGCTCCCAAAGCCCGTCACTAGATGCTACCGATCCGTTTTGACTGGCCATACTGTCCACACCTGTAGGACTTCCTCTGTCTTTTACTGTCTGAGTCTGAGCTGGAGATCCGGGATTGTTGTTGGATGGTGCAAGCAGCTCTGGCTGCGGGACCAAGTTGAACACGATGGCCGTCTCCATAGCCTTCTCTTTGTCCGCCAAAGCCTGTAGTCTCAGCGTCTCCAGAGTCTGTTCCAGCTGTCTCACTCGGCCACGGAGATACTGCACTTCATCCTTCGGGTTCATGCGGCGTTGAGGAGTACCCTTGGCTTCACTAACTGGTTTCGTTTTAACTGGTTTCGTCTTCTCGGAACTAATTCGTGCAGTAGGAGTGCGCGTCAAACTCACATCTGTAATAGTGGACTTTAGTCTCCATTGCTCCATCGGCTGCTTGAGTTTAGCAGTCACCGCTCCATGGTAGACACCTCCCATGACGTCTTCGTCTGTGTCATCTCCCCCGAAGTCCAGCATTGCGGGACTTCCGAAAACTGGACGAGCAGTCAATGACGTGACTCCCAGGCTTTGATCGTCACTTTCTGCTGCTCCAGAGCATCGCTCGTCCTGCTGGTGGCGTCTGTGGCTGCTGTTGCGTCTCGAGGAGCGTCGAGGACGTAATGGAGGCACATCCAAGTCTTCGTCGTCCGAATCGAAGATGATGGGCGAAGCGTTGGCGGATGTGGAGCCCTCACCAGGTTCGTAGGCTTCGTCCACGAGCTCCATGACGTCGTGGAGCACTAAGACACCGTCCGGGTCGCCGGGGAGGTCAGTCACGCACATGGTAGCTGGAATTCGCTAATGACTGAGGAAATGTATGGAAATGGCACTGTGAGTATTGAGGAATGCACATATTATTTTGGGATAGAAAATATGGTTAGGGTAATGTAAGTTAAAATGAATGTAGGGAAGAAACTTGTTGTATGTAGTTGTAAACAGGAGGTTGATGTGCTATGACCCGATATAAGTAGGCGCTTCTCCATGCAATTTTGCTACATGTACAGGAAGGACCTTTGTATTCAAACTAATGATGCAGCCTTTGCAGATAATTTTAATCAACTGGGATGCATTTCTGCGTGAAAATGACGGATGAGGCGGCGACTGGGGCACTTTTCATCAACCGATACGAACATGGCTGGTTCCGATGTAGCGAGAGAGAGAGATGTTGTAACGGGGTTACATTGAAGAGTGACTTTAGTCACTCTTCCGAAGTGGATACATTTGGTGTGTCACACATCATGGTGACACGTGGCAGGTGGCTCCGCAGCCACCTATCACCTTCTATATAGGTTACACTATAGATATCTTTTAGTTTGTATTGCAGGCCAAGCTAACAAGTATCTATAATATATTCAGTCTTAAATCTACCTAATCTTTAGTTAGTCTCCCCAAGTCTTTGGGGACCGAGTGAACTGCCGTTCACTAGGAGTTTGTATACTCCAAGCCTTCCTCTGTGTGAAGTGCTGTGTGACCCCCGTCACACTTGGTAGCACTTGTAGTCAATCCTACGCCTACGCGGGTAGATTGATTACCTGAATCCTCTGTGGCCAGAAGTAGTTGGCCACCATGGATCGAAGTGAGTTTCCTCACTTGACCGACTCTCAGTTTGAGTCGGTCCGGAAGATGGCGGGCATCTTTGGGATGGATGCCTTCCGAAGCTTGGCGGCGGCGACGCCGGCCGAGCAGGTCGAACGCGTGGCGGCGTTCGACATGTACGAACGTGGGCTCATTGAGCACGTTCGAGGAACCTTGAGGCTCCTGTGGTTGAACCGAGGCCGGTTCAACCCAAGCCTTTAAGACTCAAGGTTCTTCCCTATGAAGGGAAAGAAGGTGAAAACCTTCACTTCTGGATCCGAGAAGTTGAGCTCGCCATGGAGGCAGCTCTCATCTCGGTGGAGCGACTTCGGGTCGCTTTCGCGCTGTCTAACCTCGGGGGTCGAGCGAAGACATGGGCGTACACGCGCGAAGCGACGTCGCCTGGATGTTTTACATCCTGGGCCCAGCTGTGCGAACAGCTTCGGGCCGCATTCCTCCCGGCGAACTATGAGTATCGCCAGCGGTCACGCTTCCTAGCCTGCAAGCAAGGGAAACGTGACCTGCACGAGTACATCCAAGAGATGCGCGTTCTCGCGGCATCTCTGGTAGGGAACCCCCTACCTGAACACATCCAAGTAACTGTGTTCATGGACGGCTTAAGAGTAAGCCCGGCCCGCACGCAACTGTTCCGCGTGCAGGTCAACACGATGGAGGGGGCGATTCAAGTCGCGCTCCAGGAGGAGTACAGCCATACACAGGCTCAGACTCCTGCCTCTGCGTGGCAAGGCCACAGCGGGCCGACGACGGCGTCGGCCAGTGCTCCTGGGAATGGAGCAGGCTCGGGACCAGCCCCTATGGACTTGGGGCTCGCCGAGCAGAAACGCATCCGCTGTTTCGAGTGCGGGCGTTTCGGACACTTCGCACGTGTCTGCCCCTCTGGGGGTCAATGGAAGAGGTTTTCCAAGCCTCAGGGCTCTAAGGGCCGCTGGAAGAAGCCGGCGCCCAAGAGTCAGGGGAACTCCGGGGACCAGTAGGGGCGGGGCGCCCTACTGGGGAAACACTAAGTCCCCATGCGGGTGGTGCGGGAGGCACACGCAGTGGAGACTTAGCCCCAGAGAGTCTTGGGACTCTCAAAGCGGAGAAGGGCAGCGGTGGGCTGCTGGTGGTACACGCGAGTGTACGGGGGTTTAACAACCCCTTTAGAGTCTTGATAGACTCTGGGGCGAGCAAGAACTTTGCTCGCCGACAAACTGTCGCGAGGAATCGCGGCAAGTTTGAGGACGCTCTACGTGAGAGCGAGGGAAGTGGGCTAGTCGCCGTACGACTAGCCGATGGTACGGTGGTGGAAGTACCAAAGGTCCAGGTGGACCTGGCTGTGAAGTTTGAGGACTTCGACAGCGTGGAGTCGTTCATTGTCCTCGAGATGGACAAGTACGACTTGATCCTAGGGATGCCGTGGCTTGAGAAGCACGAGCCCTGGATCGATTGGCGCGGCAAAGCCATTGGGGCTAGCCGGCCTGCAGTCTCTGACAGAGCTTTGGTGAGTCATGTTCCCACCTCTGTCAGGACTAAGGGCGTTCGCTGGAACCGCCAGGACGCGGCAGCGTCCGAGGAGTATTTGGGGGCTGGTGTAGTTGGTGCTACATCGCCCCACACGAGAAGTGATCGTGGGCCATGGATGGCCGGGGCAACGGGCGGAGGCCCTTGCCCTACGTGTGGGTCTGCAACGACAGCAGGGCCCCACGCACGAAGTCGCAGCGATGTACATGCTGCGACTGTGGTAGTGCCCGAGAGCACTAACCAGGTGGGTAACTTAGGTCCACAAGCGGATGAAAGAGTTCCGCAGGAAGCCAAGGTGGCTCGCGATGCCGAAGTAGTGGCATCGCCAGGCGTACGAGAAGTAGTTCGACGCCAGGTCGCTCAGACCATAACTGATGCGGGTAACAGAGTTCCGCATGGAGCCACGAGGGCTCGTGATGCCGAAGTAGTGGCATCACCAGGCGTGAGAGAAGTAGTTCCACGCAAGGTCGCTCAGACCATAACTGATCAGGAAGACACCAAGGGTGCTTCCGATGCGGATAACGCAGTTCCGCACGGAGCCATGAGGGCTCGTGATGCCATCGTAGTGGCATCACCTGGCGTGGGTAAGTTAACCCCACGCCATGGTCGTAAGCCGGGGTTGGTAGAATACCATCCCGAAGAAGTCCACGAGGACTTGGGACAGGAGCTAAAGGCTCCTAGGTCACAGCCGGTCGAAGAATGCTATCACATCTTTGACGGCGTGACCGGGCATCGCGTGAAGGCGGGGGCCATCGAGTTGGCACCCCTGCCTGAGGTATCAGAGCTATTGAACCTCGAGGAAGTCGCGATGGAGGACTTCCTGGCCGAGTTGAAGGCCGGGGAGATATCGGAGATGGTTCTCCTTAGGCCGGAGCCCACTCCAGAGGAGTTGAACTCCTCCTCAGTGATGGACGAAGACGTCCTGGAGGAGTTCCGGAAGCAGCGTGCGTCGCGCACGGGCTCCGAGATTCTGAAGAATCCGAAGGATCCGTTGTATCCTTTAGTGAAGGAGTTTGAGGACGTGGTGTCTAAGGACCCACCCTCAAAGCTCCCACCAGACCGAGGGATCAGGCACGAGATTGATCTCGTGCCAGGCACAAAGTATTGTGTCACGCGTCAATGGCCCCTGCCCCGAGAGCAGAGCGACGTCATTGACGCGTTCTTCGCCGCTAAGGCGAAAGCGGGAATGGTGCGGGAATCGAAGTCCCCGCACTCGACGCCAACCTTCTGCGTTCGCAAGCCGAACGGGAAGTGGCGTCTGGTTCATGCTTACAACAAGCTGAACAGCGCGACTGTGCCAGCACAGACGCCGATCCCTCGCAAGGATGTGTTGTTGAACAACATGGCCGGCTGCACGCTGTATAGCGCGCTGGATCTGGTGGATGGATATTACCAGATCCTGATGCGGGAGTGTGATATCCCGCTCACAGCCGTGAGCACGCCGAGCGGTATGCTCTGGGAGTGGCTGGTAATGCCACAAGGTCTATCCAACGCACCAGCGACCTTCAATCGCTTGGTCACACAGTTGTTTAGACCTTTGCGTGCGTTCACGCAGACGTACTTTGACGATATATTCGTCCATAGCCGTGCCGAGGGAGGCAAGACGGCTATAGAGGTGCATCGAGAGCACCTCCGTCGAGTGTTTGAGGTCATGAGAGCTAACAAGCTCTATGCCAACATCGACAAGTGCGTCTTCGCAGCTGAGGAGATTAAGGTCCTCGGCTGCTTCGTCAGCAGCGTCGGGGTCCGAGCGGATCCTGACAAGGTCAAAGCCATTGCGGCATGGCCTGTTCCTCGGTCACAGAAGGACCTGAGGAAGTGGTTGGGCTTAGCCAACTACTTGCACAAGTACAGTGCTGGCTATGCGGGACTCGCAAAGCCTTTGTCGGACCTTCTGAAGAAGGAGGCCGAGTGGTGCTGGGAGCGCCAGCACCAGGATGCTTTTGACAGCATCAAGGCGAGCTTGCAATGCGCGCCCGTCCTGGCGTTGCCGGACGATGCCAAGTCGTTTAGCGTTGTCTGTGACGCTTCCGACTATGCAATTGGCTGTGCGCTATTGCAACAGGACGATGAGGGACGAGATAGGGTGATCTCGTTCCAGTCCAGGCAGCTGAAGGCTGCCGAACGGAATTATCCCGTTCACGACAAGGAACTCTTGTCGATGAAGTATGCCCTTGTCAAGTTCAGGGTGCATCTTCTGGGCTCAAGGCCCTTTGTGGTCTATACGGACCACGCGTCCTTGCGGACAGCCATCCATACGCCGCACTTATCGCAGCGGATGGCGCGTTGGCTGTCATTCTTCGCGGAGTATAACTTCCGCGTTGAATACAAGCCTGGCAAGCTCAACACGCTTGCCGACGCTTTGTCGCGCAGGCCCGACTATGAGTTCGCTCATATTAGTCGGGCCACGACGGATCTTTACGATCGAATACGCTTGGCGTATCGGGACGATGAGACTCTCGCCCCTATTGTGAGGTATTTGTCCGCTGGCACGGATGCCAAGGTCGAATGGCTTACGCCTCGACAGCGGGCACGACTCCACCGCTATGAGTGGGCCGATGGCCTGCTCCACTATCGGGTGGAGCCCGGGATCCTCCGCGGGTCGTTGTTCCAAACGACGAGGATCTGAAGTATGATATACTTCACGAGGCACATGATGTGCCTTCGAGTGGCCACTTGGGCCGAGAGAAGACCTATCACGGGGTCTCTCAGATGTTTTGGTGGGCCCACATGTACAAGTGGGTGGCCAAGTACATCAAGACATGTGAAACATGTCAGCGCGTGAAGCCTGCGGGGCACGCGTCGGCTCCGCTGCAGAGCCTGCCAGTCCCAATGGACTGCTGGAAGTCGATGAGTCTCGACTTTGTCTTCGGCCTTCCGGTCGATGACCAGAAGAACACCGGCATTGTGGTGTTTGTATGCCGGTTGAGCAAGATGGTGCATCTTGCTCCGGTCTCTGAGACCATTACCGGGGAACAAACTGCGAAGTTGTTCCTTGATAGCGTCTTCCGCTATCACGGGCTGCCTGAGACTGTTGTCTCTGACCGCGACCCGCGGTTTACCGCTGCGTTTTGGAAAACGCTGTTCCAATTGCTTGGAACACGGTTGACGATGTCAACAGCGGACCATCCGCAGACCGATGGTCAGACTGAGCGCGTCAACCGAGTGGTTGAGGACGTGCTGCGCAGTGTTTGCGCTGAGGCGCCGCGCTCTTGGTCAGCGCAGCTGCCTATGGTTGAGTTTTCACTCAACAACGCGGTACACGCGTCAACGGGGTTCACGCCGTTCTACTTGAACGGGCTTCGGAACCCCCTGGTGCCGCTCACACTGGGTGGGGGCACCGCGGCTTCGAGTAAGTGGGGGAGAGGCTCGGAAAGAGCTTTCCTCCCAGGTTTCCGGTGTGGAACCAGCCGCGCTGCGGAAGAAGTTGTCGACATTTGTCGGCAACAGGCTGAATGTGATCAGCCAGGTGCGAGATGCAATGGCACTCGCACAGGACAAGCAAAAGGAGTACTCAGACCAACATGGGAGAGGAAACTTAAGTGTATTTAATGTGGGTGACTTAGTGCTACTCGACACTAGGAACCTACCTCTTAACACTGTTAGCTCCACGGTGAGCAACAAGTTGAAGCATCGCTTCATTGGACCCTTCAAGGTCCTGAGTAGGCACGGCGCTGCCTACACGATCGACTTGCCTAAGTCGATGACGACCCACCCGACGTTTTATGTGGGTCGTCTGAAGCGGTACCATGACCCTCAGGGTCATGCGGCCCCTCAAGAGGTTGAAGGCGGCCGCGAGGAGGAGAGTGAACCTCCTCGACGCGAGGTTGAGCGTCAGGCGCAGAGCGCCCCAGGTAATAGGGAGTTTGGTGACTCCCAGGGGCGAAGCCGTACCCCGGTGGAAGGTACGAGCGGTGTGGATACACCGAGGGGCCAAGTGAGTAGGCCCCTAGGCGCGAGTCGCGCGACGACGGGGAGTACGCGTACGGTTGCGACTCCCGGTGAGACATCGTCGCCTGAAGGTCGTAGACCTCTTGACGAAGGAAGTCAAGTGCCCGCGAAGAGGCACTACGGTCTACACGACCATGAAGATCCTGCATCGCGAGACGCAGGTCTTCCAACTGGCGCAAGACACCAGGCAGGTCGGCTGCAGGGGCAGCTTGGCCGCCATGCTCAAGACCAAGAGCACCCTCAAGCGCAAGGACACGCGCTCGGAGGAGACGGATCTCCTCCTGTTTCTCAGCAACAAGTTGGTCAAGAGGCCCAGTAGAAGACCTCTGAGTCCCCAACGTCGGGGACGGCTCGAAAGAGCAGTCGAGCGAGGCCTCCTCCGGCTTTGCTTGACCGGAACGGAGAACGCCACTACCATGTGGAGCGGGTTCTCCAGGAGCGGCGTCGCGGTGGGAAGCGCCAGCTCCGAGTGAAGTGGCGCGGGTACCCTGCGTCACAGAGTACCTGGGAGCCGATTGAGCGGCTCCAGGTTGACTGCCCGAAGGCTGTCGCGTGCTGGGAAGAGGCACGGCGGCAGCCTCGTAAGTAGTCCGCGGCTTCTTAGCCGCTAACCGGGTTGGAACACAGGAGTATGCGTTCCATACCCGCGCTCATTGTGAGCGCTGGACTGAGACTCAGTTCTCAGTCGCTCCATCTGATGATGGAGCTGACGTTTGCCTACGAGGTGGGCAAACTGGACACGAAGGTCCCGGAGGCGGAGGATGTCCTCCAGGTGATCTTCGTCACGGAGTTTGTGGTACTCCTGGGTTGACTTGACTGTCAACCGGACCCATTGCCAGAAGAGGTCCTCAGCGTCGACCCACGACGCAGTGTTCTCTGGGAGAACCCATGGGTAACCCCATGTGGGCTTGAGACCACCCTTAGTCTCAGGCTTCTTGCGAAGCGAGGTGAATTCCTTGAGAGGAATTCGGTGCTGTGCTAGAAGCACGCACCTGGCATCAGAGAGGTTGCCTTGAAAGAGAGGTTCTTTCTGAACCAAGGCCCGCTCATAGGCGCCTTTGGAGGTATGGCCCCCTATGAGAGGACGTGGGTCCTGGAGCTGCTCGAGATACGCAGCAGCTCCCGAGCCTTGATCGGGCGGGTAATATCCCCGCTGGTGGGCAGAGTCCTCATCGTGTTGATGAGACTCACGTGCGACCGTTGGTGCGGTGCGCATTGGCTGTTGAGCAGCTTGAAAGAGCTCTTGCTGCTCATCGAGATCGTTAGTGATCTCTTGGGACTCACGAATGAGTCCCTTCTCCTCATTGTCATCGTCTTGACAAGGAGACAGTGAAGCATGACGCTTCTTGGAGTTGGTGCTGGGCACCTTCTCCTCTGCCAGAATGGCCCGGGCGCGTTTACGCTCTTCCGAAAGTGTCAGATTTCTGACAGGTGGTGGCATAGTGTCGCCACCACGGCCGCTGGTATTGTTGGGAGACTTGGACGCGGTGTCCTCGTCTCCATGGTGCTCCTCCGTGGTCGGAGCACCCGCCGCAGGCTTGCCCTCGGCGTCGCCATTGTCGCTCTCGTCGCCCGAGTAGCTGACAAGAGTCGCTTCCTGTTCGGAAGGACTCCAGGAACCGGGACTATGGTCCCTATACTCGAACCGAGGATTCGGTCGAGTATCAGGCGGTAGGGACGGAGACCTACTGCGCCTTTGGCTAGGGCTAGCCGTCGCAGCAGTGCTGCTGAGCGAGCTAAGAGCCCTGGAGGCCACATCGGTGGCCTCATGAAGTGCCGAAGCCTTGCCGCGAGGCTTGGCTGGCTTGGAAGTTGGCTTTGCAGCCTTCTTCCGTGAAGACGCTTGCGCGTCTGGGTTTGCACCCTTTGCAGACATGTTGCTGAGCTTCCAAGGAAGCCTGGTACGCGTTGGCAGTGCGCCCTGTGCTCTGTGAAAGCAGAAGCCGCAGCGATAAGAGCTGGCGGCAGGTCGATCGATTTCGACATTGAAGAGAGAAATGTGAAAGGGATTTTCTCTCTTCTCTGATTGGACGAGAGTCGAATCTAAGTGGGGGAGGATGTAACGGGGTTACATTGAAGAGTGACTTTAGTCACTCTTCCGAAGTGGATACATTTGGTGTGTCACACATCATGGTGACACGTGGCAGGTGGCTCCGCAGCCACCTATCACCTTCTATATAGGTTACACTATAGATATCTTTTAGTTTTGTATTGCAGGCCAAGCTAACAAGTATCTATAATATATTCAGTCTTAAATCTACCTAATCTTTAGTTAGTCTCCCCAAGTCTTTGGGGACCGAGTGAACTGCCGTTCACTAGGAGTTTGTATACTCCAAGCCTTCCTCTGTGTGAAGTGCTGTGTGACCCCCGTCACACTTGGTAGCACTTGTAGTCAATCCTACGCCTACGCGGGTAGATTGATTACCTGAATCCTCTGTGGCCAGAAGTAGTTGGCCACCATGGATCGAAGTGAGTTTCCTCACTTGACCGACTCTCAGTTTGAGTCGGTCCGGAAGATGGCGGGCATCTTTGGGATGGATGCCTTCCGAAGCTTGGCGGCGGCGACGCCGGCCGAGCAGGTCGAACGCGTGGCGGCGTTCGACATGTACGAACGTGGGCTCATTGAGCACGTTCGAGGAACCTTTGAGGCTCCTGTGGTTGAACCGAGGCCGGTTCAACCCAAGCCTTTAAGACTCAAGGTTCTTCCCTATGAAGGGAAAGAAGGTGAAAACCTTCACTTCTGGATCCGAGAAGTTGAGCTCGCCATGGAGGCAGCTCTCATCTCGGTGGAGCGACTTCGGGTCGCTTTCGCGCTGTCTAACCTCGGGGGTCGAGCGAAGACATGGGCGTACACGCGCGAAGCGACGTCGCCTGGATGTTTTACATCCTGGGCCCAGCTGTGCGAACAGCTTCGGGCCGCATTCCTCCCGGCGAACTATGAGTATCGCCAGCGGTCACGCTTCCTAGCCTGCAAGCAAGGGAAACGTGACCTGCACGAGTACATCCAAGAGATGCGCGTTCTCGCGGCATCTCTGGTAGGGAACCCCCTACCTGAACACATCCAAGTAACTGTGTTCATGGACGGCTTAAGAGTAAGCCCGGCCCGCACGCAACTGTTCCGCGTGCAGGTCAACACGATGGAGGAGGCGATTCAAGTCGCGCTCCAGGAGGAGTACAGCCATACACAGGCTCAGACTCCTGCCTCTGCGTGGCAAGGCCACAGCGGGCCGACGACGGCGTCGGCCAGTGCTCCTGGGAATGGAGCAGGCTCGGGACCAGCCCCTATGGACTTGGGGCTCGCCGAGCAGAAACGCATCCGCTGTTTCGAGTGCGGGCGTTTCGGACACTTCGCACGTGTCTGCCCTCTGGGGTCAATGGAAGAGGTTTTCCAAGCCTCAGGGCTCTAAGGGCCGCTGGAAGAAGCCGGCGCCCAAGAGTCAGGGAACGCCGGGGACCAGTAGGGCGCCCCACCCTACTGGGAAAACACTAAGTCCCCATGAGGGTGGTGCGGGAGGCACACGCACTGGAGACTTAGCCCCAGAGAGGCTTGGGGCTCTGAAAGCGGAGAAGGGCGGTGGGCTGCTGGTGGTTCACGCGAGTGTACGGGGGTTTAACAACCCCTTTAGAGTCTTGATAGACTCTGGGGCGAGCAAGAACTTTGCTCGCCGACAAACTGTCGCGAGGAATCGCGGCAAGTTTGAGGACGCTCTACGTGAGAGCGAGGGAAGTGGGCTAGTCGCCGTACGACTAGCCGATGGTACGGTGGTGGAAGTACCAAAGGTCCAGGTGGACCTGGCTGTGAAGTTTGAGGACTTCGACAGCGTGGAGTCGTTCATTGTCCTCGAGATGGACAAGTACGACTTGATCCTAGGGATGCCGTGGCTTGAGAAGCACGAGCCCTGGATCGATTGGCGCGGCAAAGCCATTGGGGCTAGCCGGCCTGCAGTCTCTGACAGAGCTTTGGTGAGTCATGTTCCCACCTCTGTCAGGACTAAGGGCGTTCGCTGGAACCGCCAGGACGCGGCAGCGTCCGAGGAGTATTTGGGGGCTGGTGTAGTTGGTGCTACATCGCCCCACACGAGAAGTGATCGTGGGCCATGGATGGCCGGGGCAACGGGCGGAGGCCCTTGCCCTACATGTGGTCTGCAACGACAGCAGGGCCCCACGCACGAAGTCGCAGCGATGTACATGCTGCGACTGTGGTAGTGCCCGAGAGCACTAACCAGGTGGGTAACTTAGGTCCACAAGCGGATGAAAGAGTTCCGCAGGAAGCCAAGGTGGCTCGCGATGCCGAAGTAGTGGCATCGCCAGGCGTACGAGAAGTAGTTCGACGCCAGGTCGCTCAGACCATAACTGATGCGGGTAACAGAGTTCCGCATGGAGCCACGAGGGCTCGTGGATGCCGAAGTAGTGGCATCACCAGGCGTGAGAGAAGTAGTTCCACGCAAGGTCGCTCAGACCATAACTGATCAGGAAGACACCAAGGGTGCTTCCGATGCGGATAACGCAGTTCCGCACGGAGCCATGAGGGCTCGTGATGCCATCGTAGTGGCATCACCTGGCGTGGGTAAGTTAACCCCACGCCATGGTCGTAAGCCGGGGTTGGTAGAATACCATCCCGAAGAAGTCCACGAGGACTTGGGACAGGAGCTAAAGGCTCCTAGGTCACAGTCGGTCGAAGAATGCTATCACATCTTTGACGGCGTGACCGGGCATCGCGTGAAGGCGGGGGCCATCGAGTTGGCACCCCTGCCTGAGGTATCAGAGCTATTGAACCTCGAGGAAGTCGCGATGGAGGACTTCCTGGCCGAGTTGAAGGCCGGGGAGATATCGGAGATGGTTCTCCTTAGGCCGGAGCCCACTCCAGAGGAGTTGAACTCCTCCTCAGTGATGGACGAAGACGTCCTGGAGGAGTTCCGGAAGCAGCGTGCGTCGCGCACGGGCTCCGAGATTCTGAAGAATCCGAAGGATCCGTTGTATCCTTTAGTGAAGGAGTTTGAGGACGTGGTGTCTAAGGACCCACCCTCAAAGCTCCCACCAGACCGAGGGATCAGGCACGAGATTGATCTCGTGCCAGGCACAAAGTATTGTGTCACGCGTCAATGGCCCCTGCCCCGAGAGCAGAGCGACGTCATTGACGCGTTCTTCGCCGCTAAGGCGAAAGCGGGAATGGTGCGGGAATCGAAGTCCCCGCACTCGACGCCAACCTTCTGCGTTCGCAAGCCGAACGGGAAGTGGCGTCTGGTTCATGCTTACAACAAGCTGAACAGCGCGACTGTGCCAGCACAGACGCCGATCCCTCGCAAGGATGTGTTGTTGAACAACATGGCCGGCTGCACGCTGTATAGCGCGCTGGATCTGGTGGATGGATATTACCAGATCCTGATGCGGGAGTGTGATATCCCGCTCACAGCCGTGAGCACGCCGAGCGGTATGCTCTGGGAGTGGCTGGTAATGCCACAAGGTCTATCCAACGCACCAGCGACCTTCAATCGCTTGGTCACACAGTTGTTTAGACCTTTGCGTGCGTTCACGCAGACGTACTTTGACGATATATTCGTCCATAGCCGTGCCGAGGGAGGCAAGACGGCTATAGAGGTGCATCGAGAGCACCTCCGTCGAGTGTTTGAGGTCATGAGAGCTAACAAGCTCTATGCCAACATCGACAAGTGCGTCTTCGCAGCTGAGGAGATTAAGGTCCTCGGCTGCTTCGTCAGCAGCGTCGGGGTCCGAGCGGATCCTGACAAGGTCAAAGCCATTGCGGCATGGCCTGTTCCTCGGTCACAGAAGGACCTGAGGAAGTGGTTGGGCTTAGCCAACTACTTGCACAAGTACAGTGCTGGCTATGCGGGACTCGCAAAGCCTTTGTCGGACCTTCTGAAGAAGGAGGCCGAGTGGTGCTGGGAGCGCCAGCACCAGGATGCTTTTGACAGCATCAAGGCGAGCTTGCAATGCGCGCCCGTCCTGGCGTTGCCGGACGATGCCAAGTCGTTTAGCGTTGTCTGTGACGCTTCCGACTATGCAATTGGCTGTGCGCTATTGCAACAGGACGATGAGGACGAGATAGGGTGAGCTCGTTCCAGTCCAGGCAGCTGAAGGCTGCCGAACGGAATTATCCCGTTCACGACAAGGAACTCTTGTCGATGAAGTATGCCCTTGTCAAGTTCAGGGTGCATCTTCTGGGCTCAAGGCCCTTTGTGGTCTATACGGACCACGCGTCCTTGCGGACAGCCATCCATACGCCGCACTTATCGCAGCGGATGGCGCGTTGGCTGTCATTCTTCGCGGAGTATAACTTCCGCGTTGAATACAAGCCTGGCAAGCTCAACACGCTTGCCGACGCTTTGTCGCGCAGGCCCGACTATGAGTTCGCTCATATTAGTCGGGCCACGACGGATCTTTACGATCGAATACGCTTGGCGTATCGGGACGATGAGACTCTCGCCCCTATTGTGAGGTATTTGTCCGCTGGCACGGATGCCAAGGTCGAATGGCTTACGCCTCGACAGCGGGCACGACTCCACCGCTATGAGTGGGCCGATGGCCTGCTCCACTATCGGGTGGAGCCCGGGGATCCTCCGCGGGTCGTTGTTCCAAACGACGAGGATCTGAAGTATGATATACTTCACGAGGCACATGATGTGCCTTCGAGTGGCCACTTGGGCCGAGAGAAGACCTATCACGGGGTCTCTCAGATGTTTTGGTGGGCCCACATGTACAAGTGGGTGGCCAAGTACATCAAGACATGTGAAACATGTCAGCGCGTGAAGCCTGCGGGGCACGCGTCGGCTCCGCTGCAGAGCCTGCCAGTCCCAATGGACTGCTGGAAGTCGATGAGTCTCGACTTTATCTTCGGCCTTCCGGTCGATGACCAGAAGAACACCGGCATTGTGGTGTTTGTATGCCGGTTGAGCAAGATGGTGCATCTTGCTCCGGTCTCTGAGACCATTACCGGGGAACAAACTGCGAAGTTGTTCCTTGATAGCGTGTGAAGCTGTAGGTTTGAATTTTCGCCCAGAAGCCGCCTCCCAGGACCATCCATTGATCTGGAAGCTGATTGGCTGATATTTGACAACATTGGGACGGGAATCTGGGAAGGTGTAAGCGTTGTGCTTCAGGAATACCTTCGATAATCTCCGGAATCCATGTCCGATCCGGAATCCCGAGTCGACCAACTGCATCCGGAGCCCTGATACAGCTGAACCAGGTACACATACAGTATCCAAGTATTTCCTGTGAAAAGAGCTCCAGATGCCGGCCAAGGTCACGTGGAATCTGAACACCAAGAGCGTTTGGAAAGGACTGGCATCCGGGGAAATCCTGATTTGTACCCAGTATCCAGTTGAATAGTCCTGATTTGTACCCAGTATCCAGTTGAAGCTCCAAGTATACTTAAGTCAAGTGATTACCGACCGACCAAGACGACCGACCAGGATGTGCTCGGCACCAGCCGGAATTCTTCGGGCTTCGGAAGCATTTTCATTTCGGATTACGAAGCTTCCCTACTGGGACGTGATTTCACTGGGCTCCTAGTGACATCCGGATTCCGGAAGTTGAGAAGTCCAAGGGATCCTGTCCATCAGGATGTCCAAGCGAAACGCCTCCAACGCGTAATGCCTCGGCCGCCACAGTCGTCGATTCCGTCACCAGCACCTTCGTCGATGCCATCAGTGCCATCTACTGTCATCCGGAATCTGGAAGCCGATCTGGAATTCACGTCGTCCCGAAGCAACTTGTCTTCACACCGGAGTATTCCGGAACACGGGAGTTCAGTTCAGTCATCTAGCATGTTTGGAACTTCTGGAGGATCAAGTGAGTCGATGGCAAGTGCCACCTCCGGAACCCGGACATCTCGGGAAAGTACCTCGGAGTCATCCGGATTTGGAATGAGTCGGAGTGCTAGGACACACATGCCCCATTCAGGTTTCAACTCGATGGCAATGACCGCCCGGGAATCTGGAAGTGGAGCGACTGCGGAATCTGGAATCACGTTCCAGGTTACCCACCAAGTACCTCGCACTCCTGGTGTTCAGGATGACGCGGATTCGGGAGAGCAGAAGCGAGATGGATCCAACAAGAGACGTAGCAAGTCGTCTTCCAGACGACGCGAAGCGGATCGACGGTCCCTGCCAACTGAGGAATCTGGATCACGAAGTGTCCGAAAGTCTGAAAGCCGCCGCCGAAGGACCTCTGAAACTCCGCCCCGTTCGGAACGATCGTCTAAGTCGGCTGGCTCAGGATCCACGCAAGTTGCCCTGAATACCATGTATCAACTCTAAGAGGTCATGGCCAGGATGGAAGATCAGCAGGGTTCTGCTTTGGAGAGGTTGTCAGGGAATCTGGATGCCAAGCTAGAAAGACTTCTGGATTCCAAGTTCCAAGCGATGTTCCCGATGAAGGAACTGAATCAGGACTCAGACCTTGTTCGCGGTCAGGAAGCCTTGGGCGAAGTCCGGAATCTGGACATCCGGACATCGGGACGACCACCACACAAGAGGCGCTCGGAAGGTGTTCGGGATGCACGTACCAAGGCACGTCCCGCTGAAGACGAGAAGGTGTTGGAGCTGCGAAGACAGCTCCAAGCATTGGAGACCGCGCGGAAGCGAGAAGGAGAGGCGGCGAAGGCTGTCCAACGGTTCCTGGCTACACAGGTACGCGACCTGCGATCAGCAGCCACCCATCCGACTGAGACAAGTGCAACTCAAGGTCACTCATCATCTGATCCAGCAACTTTGCACCCAGTATCCAGTGACCCATCCCCAAACGTATCTGATTTGGATTCCCAGAAAACAGCTGTTCGGAACCCGGACGAAGCCTTTGCTGCACAGCTTGCAGCAGCTCTTCAAGTCGTCACTCTTGATTCTAAAGCGCCTAGGGCACAAGTGTCCAAGACATCAACGCCTCAGACTCTAGTGGTGAAGAAGGAATCGACGACAAGGAAGAAGAGTGCATCTGAAAGCAGGGGTCGAGATGTTCGGAAGCGCTCGTCGGAGGATGCTGCCAGAAAGAGTGCGTCCAGAAGAACCGACTCGAGGAGGCTAAGCTCATCGTCCAAACGTATCCGGAAGGCGACATCCCGAAAGCGAATACTGTCCGACGATCCAAGTTCATCTGACTCAAGCTTCGACTCAAGTGGGTCGAGTGATGATTCTGGAAGCTCAGACAGTAGCTTCATTGAGGACAAGGCCTCTGGAGTGACGACTAAGACGGCAGGCGGGACAACAACATATATGTTCAAGCCATTTGTCAATGCGAGTACTCTGGAAGACTTCGATGAGAAGGCACCTTTGGCCACCCGGATGCGTTGGCTGGAGAGATTCCAGAGCATGTCGGTGCAAGGTGGCTGGGCGGATAATGTGAAGATTTATGAGATTAAGCTGAAGTTATCCCCGGCAGTCCGGAACTGGCGAGCAAACCTGAGTCCAAAAGTCCGGAGGAAGTGGAAGGACTTTCTGAAGGCATTCAAGGAACGCTACTGTAAGGCGAAGACCACAGATGCCGAGAGATACTACACGATGTTCCAGAAGAAGTCTGAGACACCTTTGGAATTCTATTACCGTCTGAACAAGGTGGCGGATAGAGCTGGCATCCGGATTGACGGGTCATCCAAGTACCGGGAGCAGCATCTGAAGGCATTCACTAAAAAACTTTCGGATTCCCGACTCCGGACGACCCTTCAAGGTCAACGCCTTCGGAGTTTGAAAGATGTCGAGTACGTCCTGAAGCAGCATGAAGATCTGACTCTGAAAGACGACTACGACACCCCTCCTCCGAAGCGGGATTTCAGAGCGGACAACGTCCCTCGAGACAAGTTCCGGATGAAACGTCCGGGACGAGCATATCTGGCCAAAAGTGAAGACGATTCGGATGAAGAAGACAGGTAGCAGCTCGACAGCTCATTCTACGACAAAAGGCAGAAGAAGTCAATGCTCAGCTCCGAAACCGCGTGGAAACTCGAGTTCGACAGACCAAGAACCTCAAGAGAATGCTCAGTCGTCGCAACGACGCAGAGGTAAAGCGTTTGTAGTGTGTTGAAGTGTGTATTAACTTCTCACGAATCTCTTGTTACTGTTTTATTAGACACTGGAACTCATCGGTCTCAAACGCAGGAAACAAACGTTCGTGACGGGACCACCACCGAAAGATAATGAAGAAGTGTTTGCCAAGCTTCTCCAAGGAACAGACGAGCTGTACGCCGGACTGGATGAACTGTATGTGGAAAAGGGTATGCCTCAAGTGCCTTGCCCGGGACGGAAGCGACAAGTGCAGCGAGATGCTGTGAACGGTGCTATCGTCGTCTTTTTAGACAAGAACAAAGTGCCGTTCGCATTGGAGAAGACGCAGAAAGCTGTGTGGAAGCTGCTTACAGGCCGTCACCGTAAGGACAGCCCGTACACTCAAGGAACAATTGACTGGGAGAGTCAACAACGAGGTGATACAGTCACCAACTATGTGTCTTTCAACTGCGTCGCTGGGAACGTCTCCGCTCTGCTTCAAGTCCGCGAGGTGGCACGTAAATACATCACTGAGGATCGAGCAACGTTCATCTGTCGCTCTATCATGGAGCCTACGCCCACAGGTGAGCACGGTCACATGGGCTTGAAGTTTAACGAGACAATGACGGTCGTAGTGCGTCGAGGAGAACCTTTGTCTTCCGGTGTCGAGACGTCAATCATTGAGAGTTACCTCTGTGCTACCAGACATGACGAAGGCACTGCCATGGCGCGTAAGTTCCGAGGTGAAGTGTACGTGGACATTGCGATCGAAGGCTGGGAGCACTCGTACACGTCCAACAACCAGGAGATTGAGAACTTCCTATTCGACGACGCGATTCAAGTAGGGTAGTCCTACCGGTAGTAAACCAGTCCCCTTGTATGCTGTACATAGTGCTATGAATGTAAAAGAGTTCTTGTGTTCCTCTTCTTGCACTTGAGATAGGTCACCGAAAGCCAGAGCCACACACAGAGGAACAGCCTGTTGAACAGTATGTTGACGGTGCGACAGAGAGAGTCTCAATCAGGATGAGGGAACTGTGCGTGATCAGAACGAGATCTGCTGGCAACCGACAAAGAGTTCCACTGAGTTAACTAGATTCCTATTGCAGCGATAACGCCACTAGTGAGCAAACTACAGAACACACCGGCCATGAACTCCCTGCACTCCACACTCGACTTCATCGGTTTAGACGCTACAGACGCGAATCTGCTGCAATTCCTCGATGAAAAGACGGAGGACGTCGCTCAAAGCTCTGAAGATGACGTCACTCTCGCTATGTTGGACATGTTCCCACTCGATTCCTCTCCTCCCGTCCAACCGGACGTCGAGAGTCTCATTGTGAAGGCTCCTTGGCCTCAAGTGTCCTCTCAACCGACGAAACGCCGTCGAAGAAGTGCCCCACGTAAAGAGGAGATCGAAGAATTGAGAAGAATGGCTACGACGTTGGCTGAGAAACTGGAAGCAATGAAGACGAGAGCTGCCAGGGCTCAGCAGGCGTCAAAATGCACTTCAAAGAACAGTTCGCTGGATAAAACACTCTGGAAGAGCATTGCAGACCGACAACTCGCTCTTCGAAAGGGAGTGGAAGCAGATAACGCGAAATTACGTAGTGAAATGGTGCTTCAAGCGAAATATGCGGCGAATCTCAAGCGAATGCTCAAGCGTCGATACAGTGAAGAGGTTCGTTGCTTTCCATGTTGCATTTTCAAGGTTTTTCATGAAGTGTTGACTTGTTTGGGCTGGTTTCAGATGCTGGAAATGATGCCAAATGTCAAACGAGGGCGGATGTTGGTGGATACAGCATCTGCAGATAATGAACGAGTCTTTAGGGAGCTTCTCGAGGGCACAGACCATATTTACATTGGAGTCGACGCTCTGTTTAAGAAGAAAAACATGGGAAACCTCCCATGTCCTGGCCGCACGCATCAGGTTTACGCTACAACTGCGAATGGGATGTTCATCGAGCTAATGAGCAAGAACCACGTGCCATTTAACATTCAACGGACTGCAAATGCTGTTTGGAACGCCTTGTGCGGCAACAAAACACGCGATGGAGACATCGTCCAAGCTAAGGTACAGTATCACTTCGTCCATCATATATATTTCTAGGTAGTGTCTAACGAACAAATGCTTGTGTCTGCGAATTAGATATGCAACCAAGATGCTCAGCAGCCAAGTGACGACATTTTCAGGAGTTACGTGAGCTACACATGCAACGCTGCCGGTCATTTATCGTTCGTTCAAGAGAGTCGAGTCAGTCGACGATACGTTGAAGAAGATCGCGTGGTGTTTATCTGCCGAGGTTTAACAAATCCTAGCAGTCGAAGCTTGGGTTCTCTTGGCTTGTTGTTCCAAGAAACAGTCGTTATCGTCGTTCAACCAGGTCAGGCATTGGCTTCGGGGGCTGAGACTGCTGTGATCGAAAGTTACCTCTGGGTCCGACGCTGCGATGACGGAAAGGAGACAGCACTTAAGTTCCGAGACCCAGCGTTTGTGGACATTGCGATCACAGGCTGGAACAAGAAGCTCTCACTGTATAGCGAGCGCATCGAGAACAATTTGTTTGACAGCGCGTTGAACTTGTGACTTCCAGTTATTCGACTAAATCGCCCTCAGGGGTTACCAGAGCGTAGGCAAAAGCCAACGACACGTCCTCCAAGTTCTCCAACAGCGCCAGAAACGGTGATACCAAGTCAGTTTGTGCTTGGATTTCGACAATTCGATGGGAATTATGGTCCCAGTGGAAGCGTACAGACCCCTGCAGAACCAGCCGTTGGCCTCCCAGCCGTTCTGCTATCCGGGAACACCGACCTCCTGCTCCTCCGTTCGTTAAGTGAGGAAACGCATTCCCCATGGCTGTGTCGGACAAGGTGATCGTTGTGGTAGTGGTTGCGTATACCAAGTCACTTGACAACTCCTTGAGGTTCTTAACTTGAAGGTAGACGTCTGGGAAGTTACTGCGTGAAGACTCGCCAACTGTGCACCAAAGCGTCAAGTCCGATACCGCCGCTGAACGCCACGTCCGACGAGACCAGCGTCTTCAGCAAGGTCATAGCGACGATGTTGGCTCCTGCTGGCGCAGTCCATCCGCGAGTGAAGATCCGAAAGTACTCCACCGCAGCAGTCCATACCGTCTTTTGGAACGCAACACCACCTACAGCTTGATCGCGCTCACTCTCGAGGTGCTGCACTTGTTCTGTGAGCTGCTGGATGCATTTCTCAAGCTGTTCGGGTTTCTTCTGCAGCTTTTGACGATACCGTGCTTGATTAATTCGGATCCGTTGTCGTCGGGTTTCAGCTACCTCCTGCTCAACTTCTTCATCTTGAGAGTTTTTATCCGAAAGAAGTGGGGATCTTGGACTTGTGAACCGTTGGGATTTAGTTGGTCGGTTGTTACCGCGATCCAAGTATCGGTGAGGAGGTGAAACACGCTGCTTGACACTCCCGATGACGTCTTCACTTAACGAAAGGATTGTTGGCGGATAGAGAGAGCTAGGCGGCATGTTTCACTGTCAGCAAAGAGGTTAAAATGGAAAGTGTCTACTACATGTAGTATTAGCTGGGCTTAGTCTCCCCACTGTAGACCAAGTGTGATTCACCTATTCGTCAACGAATTGTGTCATGATGCTCAGCACTCAACGTTATCCGGTTTTTATTCATCTCAACAGAGTTCATCCAAACATTTGTCGTACAAGATTGAATTAAAACTTGTGATGTACTAGTGATACGATGTACTATGTCAACGTGAGCTAAAGGATGCATTATCGATTGCTACACTCTCGGTTTTTGTTTCTCCAACATCGACTGCACTTCTGTTGAAACCGAGAAGCACTTGTTTTTCGATTGTGCTCGTGTCGCCGTGCTATGGGGCATTGTTGCCGACGACTGGAGACTTTTCTTACCAGCAATTACTTGGGAAATAGCTTGTGTTCCGCTAGAACCCACCTGGCCGCGCTCACAGCTTTCTTATGCGCCTGAACTCAAGATTCTCTGGACGATTTTTCGCAGCGTCACACTCCACTGCGTTTGGACAGCCCGCAACAAGCACCACTTTGAAAATCGGCCGCCTTTGGAAGCGCGGAATGCAATCTATCAAGTTTACTCGACTTTCAGCAGCCATTTTCGGGCTATACTACGTTCTAGCGATCTCGTTTTCAAAGGTGTCTTCATCACTTTCCGCCTGGCTCCCGATTCCATCGTTTCGCTACAGCTCACCCACGACTATTCTCACTTCGAAGGCAAGTGCTCTGTGCTGACGAAAATGTTTGCCTCCCTGTCCCCGCACCACCGCCTAACACTGCTACCCGCCGTTGTCAGTAGACGCTAGCTTTTTGAGAGGTCCGGTTGCTAACCACATCTGCACGGAACAGTTCGGCATAATCCGAAGCCCGTGGCCGATAATCGGATTACACCGCGTATTTGGGCTTTTTGCGATCGCAATCAAGGAAAAGGCGAACATCACACGAGGTACCGCCAAAGAATTCTTGAGACAAGAGGAACTCTAATAGAGTCTCTAAAACCTGTGACGCAACTGTGACGTTGCCCATTCTTTGCTGTTCCGGACCGCTGAGATCGTGCACAATTGCTTTATCTAGCATGGCTGACGATCTGGACGCAGCGCTCGACTACGTGGTGAATTACAAGATGCTGGACAGTATACTGCCTGAGTTTGCAGATTCTCACGCATTTTACATCGAAAATGTGGGCGAGCTGACTCACCGTCACGCTTTCAACAGTGATTTAACTGTCAATTGGTTTCAAGAGCCTGAGCTCGACCTTCCAAAGGCACCTGATGACTGTGTGAAGCATTCTACTAGCAACACTCGAGTCTCTCTACGTCAACCACGCCGGACACGCAAGATTACCCTTGAAAATCTCCGATTGCAGGTTGCAGAACTAACGAAGACCGTACAGGAGCTTAAGAAACAAACTTTAAGGCAAACAAGGGCTTCAGATGATGGTTCAACAGCGGCAAAACGCAACATAGCTGGTGTACTCTGGAAAGGAATTGCAGACCGACAGCTTCAACAGCGCCAAGAAGCTGAAGCGAGAAACAAGACGTTGCGCGGTCTCTTACAAGAGCAACGAAGAGAGCGTAAAAATCTCAAAAGACTCTTTCACCGTCGTTGTGACGATACGGTACGATGAAATGAATGGTATTTCCAGTCAGAATCCTAACTTTTTTTCCCATTTTGTAGCTGCTCGAGCAAACGCCCTATCGTCAGCGGGGTACCCAGTTCTTACAGAACCCACACCGTGATGTTAAAGCCGATTTCAGAAATTTGCTCGCTGAGACCAAAGTTTCGGGGAAACGTTTGGAGAGCAAAGCTATGACCCAAGTATTGTGCCCTGGACGGAAAGCAACGCTTTACCCGAATGTTGTAAGGGGAGTTTTTTTCGAGGTTTTGGATAAAACACGAGTCCCGTTTCATCTTGTGGCAACTGCGAATGCCATTTGGAAAGCGATCAAGGGTCCCAAAGACCGTGACGGCGAGCACATGAACGTGAAGGTAAAACTGTTTTCAAGTGAATTTCTAAATGATAGGGTACTAATTCTTTTATTCCAGATATGCTCTCAAGAAATTGAGAATGACGTTACTGCAACACATCTACGACAAAACGACAAGTCTTATCGCAACACATGACGCCTTTGGCAACACTAGGAGTTACATAAAGAGCAACACCAGGCATATGTGGACATCCTCCTTCGTAATTTATTCTGGCAAAATTACCGCTAACGCAAAAGTTACCTGCGGTTTTCAAGAAAATCGCATTAGAGCGAGAGGCTGTAGTCATATCGTAAAATACTTCGTGCAGAGCAGATATAACCATGGACCAAGGGCCTTCTTCTTGCGCAGCAACGACTGGTGCCAGCTTGACGCCACCATCCCCGCCACCGCCACCACCAGACCCTCGCACAATGCTTCCTAGTCACGCACGCGCTTACAGCGCGCGTATGTGCAAGGAGCTTTTGCGGACAAGACTTCACAATGTCAACGAACTCGAGAAGAAGCTTCGCAAAATGACTAAGTACTCTATAAAATTGCTGACTGCACAGGATGAGCTTGCCTTAACGCTTTCTCAAGAAAAAGAAACGCTAGTGCGTCTTGCCGCTGCTGTGGGAGTATCTACGTATAACACTGGCTACGTGATGTCAGATGCTATGGTGCTTGAAGAATGCTGCAACATAATGCTAGGTAACGAACGACTTGGGTGAACCGGACAGGATGTCCATGCTTTAAGCAGAATCAATCCCAATTATCTTCAGCTATGTCCTCATAGTTGCTTCTAGCTCTAATCCTGTGGTCTCTGTAGTTCCTACAAGCTTGTTTGATTCTGTTGTAACTTCAGGCTGCATGAGAATTATCCACAAAATTCTGAGGCGCATTACAGCAACGTCGTCAAGAGTAACAGCTCGTCTCGACAGGCGAAAACCACCATTTAGTAAGTCGTACGCATGTGCAATGATAAGCACCCCACACGATGATCCATCGGGCTGCTGAGGAGCTTCAATCCACACACCAGACTCCACAACAGGGTACTCAGAACTTGGCATTGTCCCAGTATGCCAGTCTCGCAGGAAGGGAATCACAGTACTCTCGTAAATATCCTCTATGGCAGGTCGGTAGTGTGTCTTGCATAAAGGCTCGTAATAATACGGAGTCATCGATGGTGTTGACAGTCGATAGTTTAAGCCAACTATTATGATGCCCCAATGATTTTGATCAAGGTTGACGGGCAACACAACATAGTTGAAGTTGGCAATCCGTTCATCTGGTAGTTTTCCATACCCCATTATCGGAGAAAGTGAATCCATCGCGTAACAGTCACGGCGTGTGTTGCAAATACAACGAATGCTGAATCCAATCACCGCATCGTTTAGCCATTTATCTCTAGCCAGCATTCCAACCAGAGTTTCCACCTTCAGTGTGTTTGGTCCTGTAGAGGGTCGAAACATCGACATTAGGCTTGAGTTGCCTAGAACTCGAGCTGCTTCAGCTGCCAGCTCTTGACACTTTGCTCCAGCTTCGCTTGGCATCAACTCATCCGATCCCGTTTCTTCATCAAAGAGGTCTGGCGTTACCAGCATTCGTTCCCACACCGGTAATTTGAGCCACTCCATATCCTTCGTCCAGTCGGCACACTTGCGGCGAATGTCATAAAATGCCTTCAAACGGTTCACAGCAGCGCTGGTGTAACGGGTAAATAGCAACATATACGAGCAAAATAATTAGCAACACAATAAATAATGACAGAGTGAACAACACAATAGCACCATAGCCAGCAACACAATATGGCCAACCTGGTAAATCGCGGCGTTCCCCCCGGAAAAAATGCGATGATCTCTTCTGTCGTGCCGACGGGGTGCTCTGACTGTGACACATCTGCGAAGTACTTTGAGCTGGTGCGTTTCGCCTTCTCTGCTTCAACTACAGCATCCAATTTTGTGACCAGTGCCTTGGGGATCACGAAATTGTAGTCGTAGTCGTCAGGATAAACGCACTCCTTCTCACATCGCGCTTTCCTCGCCCCAATAAAATCATCTTCCATCGCAAGTGGGTAGTTCTCAAGCACTGTGCCCACACGCTCAATGTCAGTGGTATATCTTGCCCATTCCAAAACTCGAGATAAAGATGGCACTTTCTTGTCCGGTAACGTCACGACAGCTAGTCTGTCTGGCTTTGCTGTTATCTGAATCAGCGACTGCTTGGTCTTCTTCCGCTTGTTGCTACGTGGTTTAGGCTTAGGAAAGCGAAGTACTTCGACCTGATCGCGTCTGTGTGTTGCCGCATTTGTGTATTCTACCTTGGATTGCTCACATGGCTTGGTCGGGGTGGTCGTCACAAGGGATGAGGTCGTTTTGATAGAAGGCTGGGTAGTTTCAGTTTTCCAAGCTTGTGTCAATGTTGCAACTACGCAGCGGTGGTCCTTGTTACTGTCAGGTGTTGGAATTGTCGATGATTTCTGTAGAAGACCAGATTCAGAACCATTTTCATTTGCTTCCATAGCCAAAGTTGCTCCTTGTGTTGCTTCCGCCGTAAACACTTTCAGATGCTCTTCCTGTAGCCCAGGTCCGGGTTCATCAAATTCTCGAAGCATCTGCATGGTGTCGATGAGATCTGCCGGGGATATCTCAGACGAACAGTTACTATCTTCTTCATCTTGACCATCTTCGGATCGAGCTTTCGTCAGCTGCCGTTGTTGTGTCAGTTGGGTGCGCCCTGGCAGCTCGTTCAACCCCTTTCGGATAATTTCCCGCCATGCCTTTAAAGCCTTGTAGAACATGGGACTCGACAGTTCCGACAGTTGCTCCATAACTGGTTCGAATGCAGCTTTGGCGTAGCAGTACTTCTCTTCTGATGATAGAACAACGACATTTGCTCGCTCGCGACGCTTTATTTTCGCGTAGTACACACGACACTTGCCCTGGCGTCGCTGTTTCACAGTCTTCGCCGCGTTTGTTGTATGTACTGTTGCACCCAGTGTTGCTTGCTGTGTTGCTCGGTCACAATGTGTTGCTGAATGTGTCACGGGAGCACTTCGTGTTGCATGATGTGTTGCTTGATATGTTGCTGGTGTTTCTTCATTAGCATAGTCGGCTTTTTGCGTCAACCCGTCATTCTGGAACGACTCAATGTCCCTTTTCAATGTGCTACGCACCATACTCAGTGAGGATATACCTTTGGTAAATGTTTCCTCCAACTTTGTCATCTCCACCATATCCCAGCGCGACGGCACACTTGACGGCGGCATACACTCGAATTCGTGGACACACTGAGCAACGTACATCAAGTGTCGACACGGCAGTTGATGTGAACAGTAAAAAAGACACGAGCACGTCCACATGATGTCGTCACATACGTGCGTGTACCCTCTTATCTGCACTTCCCACTCGCTCCTGGCACCCACAGGTTTGATACACTCCATTTCAGCTTTTGAGACCATATAATAGTCCCATTCAGAGCGAACCTTTGCCAGAACATGGTCACTTAGACGTTGCGCCACTCGCGAAAGGAGTTCAGGGACGGATTCGGGCAGTCTAGAGGAAGTAGCGTGTTTAAACACAGCAGAGCTCTGCTGTCGAATAATGGTTGCTTGATGAGCTAGTAGACCACAGACTGTTGAGTCGATCTTTGGCCTTTTACCAAGAAGAAGCTTGACCTGGTTCCAGTTCGACTCTATGCGGTTGGTCGTCGTGTTGCCAGCGGTGAAGTATTTACCACGGATATGATTCGCCCACATCTTCGGCACGTGTGCCAGTTCTCAAGAAAATAGTCGAGAAGCGCGGGGCACACTCTCTCGCAAGTCGTTTTGAAGATCGTCAACTCAGAGTCGTATTTCGTTCGTGTACTACTACATATAGGGGCATAGTCAAGCAACACTATTAGCAACAATATTAAAATGCAACATAGTTGATCCACAAGGAGCAACACAAACTGGTTTACCAGTATATAAGCTTCGCAAATGCCGCCTCCATTTTGTCGCGCTGGGCCACCGTCAGATTGAACTTTTGTCGGCGACAAACCTTCCGCCAGTAAGTCAGAGCATGAAACTGGCAAAGAAGCACAATCGCATGTGGAAACACCTTCTCCAGAACTCTCCACTCAACGAAATCTTTGTCGATAACACATGTTATTATACTACCCCAAGTCGGATTTTTCTCTTGAAAATTCCATGATAAACATCATTGTCTGAGCCTTTTGATCGAGTGCCAAAAAGTCAATGACTGGGATTCCTCTTCCTGTGGCAGACGTAATAACCAGGCTCCCTGTAATACGATAAAACCATCAGCTCATCGACGCATCCAAAAGAAACATATAAATGCAAATTACCTAGGTGATACCCAAGGTTATTGGTGCCGTGAGTCCAATCCATGACGAGAGAATCGCCCCACTGTTCAAAGCATGCCTTCTGCACGGCCGTCTGAATAGCTATAATACACGTGATATCCATTTGATACTGCACTAGCAATACTTCGTTACCGGAGTCGGCCTCTGCAAAAGTGTCAAGGATCCGTTTTGTTCGCTCCGTTGTGGTAGAACCAACCACTTGCTGTAGAACATTTCTTGTTTGCTGAGGAGTTATGACCATATCTGCATTGTGTCACAATAATCAACGTCAACATCACTTAAAGTTTGTAATTAAAAAAAAAGAAGACGCCACCCAAAACCTAAATGGTCATTCACCCACCCAGTTTATCCGACAAATAGCGGTTGATGTCGGCAGTGGTTGTCTTGACTTCTGTCAAAAGGCCAAGCTCACGGCGAACCTGAGCTGGAAGAGGCATAGATTTGGCTCCTCGGTAGGACGCGTAGATTATATCGTTGGTCGGGTGGTTGTGCCGTGAAATCTGCATAGCATATATGAGTAACTATCTAGCAAAAAGAGACGTAGAAGAAAGACAATACAACAAACCTGGGATTCCACGCAAACCTGCCACTTTGCCTGTCCACCACGACCGTGGTCTTTCGAACGTACCACAAAACCGGCCTCACAACCAGTGTAACGCGAATCATGCTCCCTGCGGCCTTCACCACGACCAGCCTGTGTGGCACCATGGGTGCACCACATTCGCTTAAAAGCGTACTTCATGTTTGGCGGAAGTTGTTTTGAATTAGCCTCACTAGAGCAACACAACACGAGAGCAACACAACACGAGAGCAACACAACACGAGAGCAACATAAATGTCAGAGCAACATAACATTCAAGCACCACAAGAATGTACCTGTTGTGCTTCACTCGAGTTTTAGAGCTGCGGACTCGGTAGCACAAGTAGTTTTCTGCCATGTAGCCCTTTAGCGTAGTTTCAAACTCGTCCCAGTCCTTGAAGACGTTCTTTGGTAGTTTGCTCACGTTGTTCTCCACTGGTGTGTGAGCCTTCCGCATTTTCTCGCGGGTTTCCCACGTCTTGGTCCGTCGAGCATACCTATGAGCAGGTTCATCCTCTGGCACTGAGCCAACATAATCGCTCGTATCCGATAGTTTGCGAGCCGTCTTTTGCTGTCTTTCATTGTCGCTATCGACGTCATTAACTCCAAGTCTGGTTCGCTTCTTGGCCTCCGTTCCTCTGCCACTTTCTGCTTGATCAGCATGTTGATCTTCCGCATCACCTATCATTTATTAATGTTAGCAACTCATTAACAGCAACACTATCATTTCAAATGCATGTTTCATTCGTACATGACGTAGTAATCGTAGGTGGTTCTAACGGAAAGGCAACACAGTAAACAACATAGTTAGCGACATAGTTAACAACATGGTAAGCAACATAGTAAGCAACATAGTATGCAACATATTTAACAACAACGCAGACAAATGACAGACATACCTGTGGCTTTAGAGCTTTCATCAACCGCGGCTGGCACCTTCTCGTCCGTCGCCTCCACCTTCTCGTCCGCCGCCACCAGTGTCTTCGTTTCCTCCGTGGCCGGCAACTTCTCGTCCGCCGTCACCAGTGTCTTCGTCTCCTCCGCGGCCGGCAACTTCTCGTCCGCCGCCTCCGCCTTCTCGTCCGTCGCCTCCGCTTTCTCGTCCGTCGCCTCTGCCTTCTCGTCTACCGCGGCGGATGGCAACTTCTTGTCTGTCGCCGCCACCTTCTCCTTCGCCGACTTCCTCTTTGCGGCGGCCTTCGTTCTCTCAGCAGCTGCCTTCTTCCTTACAGCATCCGCCTTCTCCTTATAAGCAACTGCCTTCTTGGCAGCGACCAGCTTCGCCTTCAAAGTAGCCCTCGTCTCCAGCGCTGTCTGCTTCGTTACGGCGGACGACGTCTTCTTCACCGGCGCCTTCGTTGTAACTCCCCCCTTGGTCGTCTTCTTCTTAGTGGTCTTGTTGATCGCTGTGGCCACCTTCTTCGCTCCTATGCGTCCCCCCTTCTTCGACGCTGGCGTCACTGCGCCAGCAGTAGCGCGCGCTCCATTCTTCGGCATCGCTGGGCAGTTTAAATGAGATTCAGGGAGGATTCGTACCTAACGAAACATGAAATTTGCAGTTGGGAGATTATATTTCAGTATTTATATTTCGCAAGCAACACATATGTTGCTCATTTCAGGCTGTCGTATGGTTGTATTTATGTTGTAGTAACGACTCCGAGAAATTGAACAAAGCGAGACTACAACAACAAAACACGTTGGTTACACGTGTATGACGGGTACAAAATCAAACATATACACTGATGAGATCTGTGTGGCGCAGAAGTTCGTCGAGGAAGACCGCGTGCTGTTTGTTTGCAGAGGGACAGCAAAACCGATCTTCGAAAATGGTGATCTGGTAGGTTTGACAATTGAAGAATCAATGACTATTGTTGCAACAAAGGGAAACTCGATTTCCTCAGGTCAAACAACAATCATCGAGACATACCTGAGTGCTACAAGGGATGACGATGGGCGAGAGTCAGCGATCCAGTATCGAGAGAAGCGATTTATGGACAGCGCTCGAAAAGGCTGGGAGTCGAAGCTGTCGCTTTTGACCCAGAGAATCGAAAACATTCTCTTCGATGAATACCCCTTCAATTGAACCACCGTTCATTATGATACCTGGCATTTCCCTTTTGTGTTTTAAGCACTAATTTGAAGCAGCTATGTTCATCTTCAATTGATACTTTAGTTGTATCCGTTGTATATTCTTGTCGGACTTCTGTTTGCGTTAGTTTTGTAGAATCTGTATTCCTTTCAGCGTATGAACTGTCGAAAAACAGTGAAACTTAACGCATGAAGAGCATTCTCGCATGAAATCTGATGCACTATCATGGATCCTAAATAAAAAGCACCATGTCAGAAAACCCCTAGCTCCAAAGTTCTAACAGCTCATAGTTTTACTAACCTGGTGCCCCCGTATGAGATTTTCCAGTCGCTTGGCCACTCGAAGCTGCTCTTCCAGTCGCTCTCGCAGACTGAAATTCTCCTTCTCCGCCTCTCGCCTCGCAGCAAACTGGCGCATTGCAATGTCCTGCCAGGTGACGGCATCTCTGTCTTCTACGCCAGCATTCATTGCGCAAAGCTGGCTTTCATCCAACTGATTGTCATGCTCTTGCATTCGCACTCTCGAGTTATTAAGGTCTTCAAGTTGTTGCTCCAACCGCTTAACCATCCCTCGGAAACGAATAACGCGATCTCGTACTCGTCCGCGCTCCTGGAAGTTCTTTCTCGATTGCCCAACCTTTTCGGTGTCATGATCTTTAGTAGTGGCCATCTGAATTTCCTTTATGACACTGGGTTTACTCTCTTTAACACAATCTGAATTGTGATCTTGTGATGATTCTAGTGAGTCTTCAATGTCAATCGACGAGGTGAAGAATCCTATTGCCTCTTCTTGGGGATTGAGAGTCTCGGTTGCCAAATTGAAGTCGCTTGAATCGACGAACGCGAGGATTTCATCGAGTGATACGCTTTTTTCGTCCAAAAACTCATTGAACTGTTGTTCCATAGCTTCGGATGTAGTATTGCTTGTGCAGAAGCAGATTAATTGTGCAATGACCGACGTCAAGATAAAAGTAAGTATGACACGGTAAGTTCCGTAGTAAAATGCGATTAGAAAGGATATTGCTTTTGCACAGGATAGTTGAACTTATTAGATTTCATTTCCTATGATATAAAATATCAAATATACGTTTACATAGGTGTTGAGAATGTTTGTAAGTTGCGGTGCTAAGTTGAAGTGGGTTCACTTGACACCCGACATCTACATTTTGCGCAGTAAAGAGCTTGTATGGCCACTTTCTCCTATCCCGAAATGGTCACTAAGTCCAACGAAGACGTCAATGTCATGCTCTCTTCGCGGTACGTACAGGATTTTCATTCTGGATAGTCATTGATCCATGGTGATAGGTTCACTTCCCCTGAGTTAAAGTCTACATCTTAGACTAATGCCATTGACACTGGCTGCGGATATTATCCAATGCAAACGTCTCAACGTCGGCTGGAAATCGCGGTACCAGCTCGTCCCGCAGCAAAAGCCATGGTCGTCGCTGGATCTTCCTTGGCAGCTTGTCCAGCTCTCTCAGCACTGAAATAAACCTTCATCACGGTCGTACTGACTCCGTCTTCTCCATCTTCTAGCACAACTTGCATACTGGTTGTTGCACTGGCCCCCCGGATGCTACCTTTAAATCTTGGTTCGGATACCATCCGGGTGATAAACACTGAGCGCTCAGTGCCTTTGTATCGCCTTGCTACTTTTTATGTGTAAGTTCCCTCAAAGTCTCCAACACCGGAAATCACAGCGAAGAAGCTCCTGCGTAAGGTGTCGCCCTCGTCTTCCATAATGTGGGGATGGGCGTTTAGAATTGCCTTTGAACTGCCGACACCGCGTAAATTGACCTCTCCAAGGTTACGGAAGCACTCCCAAACAGCTTTTGCTGTAGACTGCCTGTCAAACGGTAGCTCTCGCTTCTGTAGCATTTCATAGTAAACCCCGTCGAATATTTCCAGGTCCGTAGCCCGTGAATGTCCAGTAAATGCCAGTTTATCCATCCCCTTTAAGATGAAAAGTCTGTCGATACCGACGAACAACTCGTCAGCTTCGAGGAGCAAGCGCTGGAAGACACGCGCGTCATTTGGTGGAGTATTTTTCACCAAGTTTGTGAGTCCTTTGGATCCGAACATCTCTTGCATCATCTAACGTAGAAAAATAACATTCTCAAAGTTAGTAAAATTCGTTGAGAATGAACTATTTTGCCAACACACCTCAATCCTGGTTCGGCGTTTGAGTATCCGTCGCAAATTCTTGGCTTCAAGGACTTGTATCGCCACCATTTCTCGAAGTTTTGCGTTTTCTTCTTCAGACCTCCGTCGACGCTCAAGCTGAGATTGAGCGAGCTGTCGCCACAGCTTTTGGGCTCGCGAAGAACTCCCCTTAGATCCCAAAGCTATTGCTCTTTGCGATGTACAGTACGCCAGATTCTTGTATTCAGCTCGCAAGCTTTTGAGTTCGTTGCGCAGGGCCAGAATTTCGTCTTTTGGGCCGCTTCGACGGGGTTTTGCGTGTTGAATTCTCTCGTCGGTCCGAGTCACTTCACCCATGAAGTTGTTGCTGTCAGAATCAGTGTCGTTGCTGCTCTGGGCTTTCGATGGAGCTCTGGTAGAGTCACTGGTGAGTATCGACACCGCGGTGGGGCGTGGGGAGAGATCGAAGCCTTTTAGCAGTTCAGCAGGGCTGTATTCGAGGAGAAATGTGTCGACGATGCTGAAGTCAACGTCACAGGACGCCATGTCAATACTGAGGGGACTTGAAACCCTCGATGACTCATGGACACTTGTTAAATCCATTGTCACGTGAGGTTAGCGATGACAAAGTGAACCAAACTTGTCCAATCAACAAAAGAAATCTTGTCGCATCATCTTGTCCCGCAATCCAGCAGAGACGCTCTGTCTGGAATCCAGCTGGGCAACAACAAGACACAGAGCCCGCCATACGAGATGGCATTGACGTGATCTGCTAGCGTTAGCTTTTGTTTTGTCCTCAATGAAAAAATTACCGCCACGTAAATAGATCACTACAGTACAGTATCGTCACATGAAGATGTCTGTATGTTAAACTGCAATTCCATCAGGTCTCCCGTTTGCTTCCAATCCTCCTCAACAAGAATTTTCTCTATAGTAGACGCCACTCTTCTGGAAATGACTTCGTGCATCGATTTGGCAACTGAACGGCACAGACTTGCAAGCAGGCCCTCGTCGCTGCCATCTATATCGACCGTGAATCGGCAATGAGAACGTGAGAGAGTGCTCTGGTTATCGCACGATCCGTTCTTTGTCAATTCAAACCATCCACATTGGCATACAATGCCTTGGCATGGGATACTGAGTTCTTTCGGCACGGAAAACCCCATCAGAACGATGACGTATCTCTCTTTGTCCTTGAAGAGGCAAACACTGTAGTTTCCTCGAAGATCAATATCCACTCCATCCTCTAACAGTCTCGCGCCAAAGCGTACGATACTGTCGTGTTCGACTTCTTCTTCTTCTAGCAAGAGATGATACAACAAGTTAAACACTATTCGAAGAATTTGCAACAAGAATCTTCCAAATGGCTTTGACGCCGAAATATCCTCTTCGTCGTCGTGGCCACAATGCTATAGCGAGTTGTATTCAACTAACCACAAACAAAAGCATAAGATTTATCAACGGCATACAGAGTGAAAAAAAATAATATGGAACAGTCTTACCTTTGGCGAGGAATAATGAGCGAGGAATGTCCCAGTTCTTGTCAAACGACAAACTCCACCTCGAGAGATGCTCGTAGTTCCTGATTCCGGTTTTGAGCCTTGAGAAGCTCGCCCCACTGTCTCTTCGCAATCCCCTTCCTTTTCAACGTCAGTACTAGCAGATCTGGAGTGTTAGTGTCGGCTACTTCTCTTAAACGCCGCTGTAATCCAACTAGAGGGAGCGTGTGGGTCACACGAGCAGGAGCTAGAAGTCGTCTGTCACCAGTAAAACTAGGTGGACCAACCGGTTGCTGAAATCCAGCAGAGACAGCTTAGGGAGGGGACATTAGCAGCAACCATCAACCTCGGGTAGGTTGACAGCCTGTCCTCACGCTTGCCCGAACATGTAACATGTAAATATACGTAAACTGAGACTCTCATAGCACGTCTTCACCTTCCACGTTCCAGACTCAGTTCATACGGCCAAGACGCCATCAGTAGGCACCGTAGCCACTCGGTCGCTAACCGAGATCCCAGCCCTCTACACAGACTCCTTCATGATCGCCACCTCAGAACCCTGTGCCTCACCTCACTAATGACTCGATACGCCTCCGCCGACCAGTACGTCGCAGAACGAAGCCACGTACGAAACCTCTGAATGCTGTTGGGTGAAGCCGACCCCTTGGTCGCAGTACTCCACGCGTCGTGTTCAGCTGCTTAACTCTTCTCAACCGAGCAGAATCGCAACTGGGAGGTGTGGCGGCTGACCGCACACCCAGAGCTCCCCTAGCTACCGTCGCCCTTCTAGACTACACCTAAACTAACTATACTGGTCGCCACCGTCAGGATCTTCCTTCGGCGACGCTCTGCAAGCTTTCTCCGCCGTTCACTGTCTTCTATCTGCGTCGTTCGCCTTGGTCGTATACTTATCTCCATCGTAACTGCTCCGTGTCATCCCTCCTGTAGCGATCTTCTCATGTAGCCGTCGTCCTGCAACTTCAACGTCTCCGCCAATGTCTTGTGTCTGTAGCCCTGCTCGTCACCGTCCTGCACTCCGTTGATCCCGATTGACTTGTCGTCCACTTTCAACTGTCTTCGTCGTCACCAGTGAGATCAATTGTCACTGCGACGCGGGATTCTTCTGACATTGCTTGTGTTCCAGGTGCGTGGAGCACTACCTGTCCACACGCCATCCCCCGCCAGAAGGTCGTCCTCGACCTTTCCTTCGCTTCGTCGAGTAATTGCTCAAACTGTTGTGCCGTAAGCCATGCTGCCACCACTGGTCCTCCTGGCCGGTCTCGATACAGCACCCTGTGCTGTGTTTCATATCGCCCTGCCTTGTTTCGAACTTTCCGTTGTCCTTGTTCACGAACACTGCCTCCTGTGGCTTCTGACATGATGACCTTGACTGATGTTGGCCACCGTGACTGTCCTCGCCCTCGTAAAGCTTGTGCCGTGCCGTCTCTGCGTCGGAGTCCGTAGTTTCCAAGTCCACCGTTTCCAGTAGTCTGACCTTTGGCGTTTCCTTCACGTGTTTCGTTTGGATCGCTTGTTGTTGTTCCGGTGCTGCTGCCAACGTCCTGTGCTGTTTTCTTGGTCGTCGTAACGCTTGGAACCCCGCGATCTGTAGTTGTATCCACCGTTTTGGCTGTTGACGTCGTCTGCTGGTCACGTAAAGTACTCCGTCGCGCTGCTCGCGCTTCCCGTGCCTCTGTTGCTTCTCGCCGTTTCGTTTCTGATCGTCCAGCTTCGTCCGTTCTTGGCAACTCACTTCACCTTTGTTCCGCAGTACGTTTCCGTCGCACCTGTACGTCTGGTGTCCGTGCTGTGCCAACTGTCTCGTACGTTTCAGGTAACTTCCGGGTCAACGCTTCTCGGCTAGTGTCCGTAGCTCCACCGTCTGAGTTCTTGTTAGTCCTGTGGCTGAGTTTGTCGGTGCCGGTGCCTCAGTTATTCTTGGCCCCGTCGTTCCAGCAACGTCGCCACTGGTAACCCGTGACCTCGCAGTAACATCCGGGTCTGTGATCACTGTAACCATAGTACGTGTTTTCAGGGTACTGTGACCGTTCATCGCGCTGCCTAAGCTGCCGCCGTTCCTTGCCTGCGCTTTCAGTACACGTTTCTGGTACCGTCGTCACGAACGTGAAGCTTGTATTTGCGCATCCTGACCGAGTAAGCGTGTAACTCCTCCAGTGCTCATTCGATCAACCGCCGTTCCATTCGTGCCAGTAGCCGTCTTACCACAGTTTTCTTGCCCGACTTCTGTCGTCGCCGGCCGTGTATACCCAGAAATCAGCGGTTTTGCTGCTTTATGTCGCTCCGACCTCTCTTGCTGCCGTATCTGTGCTCGCTCCCAACGCCGTTCGACTTCCGCATGGGCGATATCTCGTCGTCGCTGTCCAGCTTTCAACTGGAACACCAATGCACGAGTGATGTCTGTGATCTCCATCTCTTCGATGATCGGTTCTTCCATGGGCGTGGCTGGCGCGCCATCCCCAGTGAAAGACACCTTCGACATCCGTGTACGTTCAACCCTGACAACCTCTTTAGTCTCTTCGTCAGTACTGTAGATACAGCTCGCTGTCTGATCACTGTCTGTTGCCGCTGTAATCTCCATAGGCTCAGTTTCACTTGTCGTCGCCGTCAACAGTTCTTCCAGCCGTCTCTGGAGCTTCCAAGTCTGTAGTCAAGGCTGGTGACACCTCTACTTGCGGCGTCGCCTCGCCATCCCCAGTCCTGAGTCCTCTGTCGTCTTCGAAGTGAACGCGTCGTCGCTTACGTCGTTCCTGTTCGTCGCTCTTCGCTGGGATATCCTCTACTGTGTCGATCGCTCTTTCCGTGCCGTCAGCTTCCAGGTTCCCATTCTTCTTACCCGTAACTGTGTTATCGACATCGTTTGATGCCGTACCGTCAACCCCTTCATTCTCACTGTCGGTCTCGGTCGTAAACACCACTTCTCTGTTTGTGTGCGTCTTCGGCCGATTCCTTCGTCTCTGTCTTCGTCTTTTCCGTCCAACCGTCGGAGTCCCGTCCTCCGGCTGCCGTTTTCTAGACGCCACCATTGAATCCTGCTGTACATTGCCTTCTGTCTTCTGTTCTAATACCAGCCACCCTCGTCTTGGTTCGTCCGTGCCTCTCGCTCCCCGTTCTTGCCGTGCGTGATGTTGGGCCGGGGCCCTTACATCGGCCCGTCGTTTCCCGAGTTGCTGTTCGCATCCTGGTTTCCACCCTCACTGCTCTGAGTTACTACCGGGCTGCTCTCTTCCATCTGAACGTTGGTGCTGAGGAGTCTGTTGGCGAATCGACGTCTGTTTCGTCGCTGCCGTGTTAGCTGCTGTACCCGTTGCTGTCGTCGCTGTCGCTTCTGGTACTAACCGGTATCCAGCAGGAATCACTATGTTCCACTGACTGCCTGCTTGAAGTGTAGCACCTCCAGCTGGGAGCACTAACCTTCCTTCAACGTCGTACCTCGGAGGAGGGCCACTTGCCAAACCCACATCATCGTAGCCAGACACGACAGATCCCAAGTTTCCACCGCCCGAGAACTGCTGTGGTCTGAGTAATTCGGGAGTCGACATCGCTGGAGTAGCGTTGCTCGTCGTTGCTCGCTCGTCGTGCGCGCGTATGGCCGTCGCCAAGTCCACCCCGTAGCCTTCACCGTATTCGCCAACCTGGTCCACGGCGGAGTTCACTGCTTCGTTGAGCGTCGCTGGGCGACGCCCACGTACCAAGGTTGCACACCACGCGTTGCCCATGCCAGACAGGAACGAATCCACCAACCATTCTTCGTCGACGGGGTTACTTGACGCGATTTCTCGAAGCTTCTGTGCGTACTCGACCAAGGATTCACCTCGCTGCTGTCGTCGCTGACGGAGCCTCGCAACCACCTCCGGGTTCGAACGTTTGACCATATACCGGTCCCTCATCATCTTACTTAGATTGCCGAATGTCTGGTCTTCTCGCCGGCTAAACGCGTCCTCCACAGTGTCGTACCACATGAGCGCCTCACCCTCAAGACTTGCAACCATCTCGATGAAGACCTCATGCTCCCGCCAGTCTGTTCTCAGGATCGCTGTCTGACACCGAAGCTCATTCTTAACTGCTTTCAACCACGCTTTCACAGTGACTTTCGGTTCTCCTAGTCCCTTGAACTTTGGTAGTCTCAACTTCTTCTCTCGACTTGGTGGAGCCTGGTAAACCCACGTCGGTGCTGGTGGAACTGCAAATACCTGTGGAGGAGCTTGTGCAGGGGGTGTCGGTGGCACTGGTGGTACCGCCGCTGCTAGTGCTTCGGGAACACCCACTCCTGCTCCGCCGTCTCCCATAGGCACTGGTGCTGCTTGTCCCAGTCCACCGTCGTCTCCGCCGTCGTTACCTTGCCCTCCGTCGTCGTTACCACCGCCGTTACCATTGCCTCCAGGGTTGTCTGCTATCCCGGGTGCCGGTACGACTGGTGCTACTGGTGCTTGTTGTCCTCCTCCCGATCCCGGTATGTTGACCATCGAAGCGACGCCACTGTTTCCGCCGCTAACTCGAGGAGTATGACCCGCCGTTGCCCGTACGTTTGCTGTTTCCGGCATTGAACTTCCCACTAATGCTGTGCAGGACCGCCTGTGGAACTTGTTTCCCCCTCCTTGGGCTAATCCTGGGTCCGCTGCTACATGTGCCGCTTCCGCTACCGCGTCGTGAAACGAGGCTCGCCGTTCAGCCCGTTCATCTCTCGCAGCACTAGCCGATCGTCGAACCATACTTTCCTTTAACTTTCAGTATCTGTGCCTTCCTTATCTGTGTCTTCCGTATCCGTGTCTGTAACTTCCTTGTTCGTGACTTCCGTATCCGTGTCCGTAACTTCCTGTAATACAAAACCCAGTCTCATGTTCAGTATCTGTATCTTACTAACCCCTCAGTAACAGTATCTGTGGCTCATGCTGTGCGGAATCTCTGTAGATGGCCTTCTTGCCCTGTGTCTGTAGTAGGCCCGTATTGCCTAACGTCTGTGCTTCCTTACTTCCGTACGCCTACAGGATAGGCCAGTACACCTAGTGCCAGTATTGCACCACTCCCAGTACAGAGTGTCCTGCCATGGTCCTTGCCCACTGTGACTAGGCTCGCAAAGTCCACCTTATTGCAAACTTGCCCAGAAAGCCACTGTAATGACCACCATGTCGGCTACTTCTCTTAAACGCCGCTGTAATCCAACTAGAGGGAGCGTGTGGGTCACACGAGCAGGAGCTAGAAGTCGTCTGTCACCAGTAAAACTAGGTGGACCAACCGGTTGCTGAAATCCAGCAGAGACAGCTTAGGGAGGGGACATTAGCAGCAACCATCAACCTCGGGTAGGTTGACAGCCTGTCCTCACGCTTGCCCGAACATGTAACATGTAAATATACGTAAACTGAGACTCTCATAGCACGTCTTCACCTTCCACGTTCCAGACTCAGTTCATACGGCCAAGACGCCATCAGTAGGCACCGTAGCCACTCGGTCGCTAACCGAGATCCCAGCCCTCTACACAGACTCCTTCATGATCGCCACCTCAGAACCCTGTGCCTCACCTCACTAATGACTCGATACGCCTCCGCCGACCAGTACGTCGCAGAACGAAGCCACGTACGAAACCTCTGAATGCTGTTGGGTGAAGCCGACCCCTTGGTCGCAGTACTCCACGCGTCGTGTTCAGCTGCTTAACTCTTCTCAACCGAGCAGAATCGCAACTGGGAGGTGTGGCGGCTGACCGCACACCCAGAGCTCCCCTAGCTACCGTCGCCCTTCTAGACTACACCTAAACTAACTATACTGGTCGCCACCGTCAGGATCTTCCTTCGGCGACGCTCTGCAAGCTTTCTCCGCCGTTCACTGTCTTCTATCTGCGTCGTTCGCCTTGGTCGTATACTTATCTCCATCGTAACTGCTCCGTGTCATCCCTCCTGTAGCGATCTTCTCATGTAGCCGTCGTCCTGCAACTTCAACGTCTCCGCCAATGTCTTGTGTCTGTAGCCCTGCTCGTCACCGTCCTGCACTCCGTTGATCCCGATTGACTTGTCGTCCACTTTCAACTGTCTTCGTCGTCACCAGTGAGATCAATTGTCACTGCGACGCGGGATTCTTCTGACATTGCTTGTGTTCCAGGTGCGTGGAGCACTACCTGTCCACATTAGTACCTGGTAAGCATGGCGTGGGGATTCAAACTGTAGTGTATTGCAGCAGCAAGTGCGTTGTAGTATCGGCTTATGAGCCACGCTGAGGAGCGTGTGCCCTGGGAGGGACGTGGTGGGTTTTTTGTTGGTTGATACTTGAACTCGAACTTGTAAATTTGAAAGTGAGGAGACTGTCCGTGCTGGTTGTACTGCGATGTCGCTCCGGCGAGTGTACTTAAAGTTGATCTTGAGTCTCCACTTCCCGATCTCAGTTCACTCGCAGACGGTGACAAACCTGAGCATGTGGTGCTATAGCGCAGCTAGCCTTCCGGAAAAAACGTCTTTCCATCGTACCTCTACAAAAACACCATTTTCAACGTCAGTACTAGCAGATCTGGAGTGTTAGTACCTGGTAAGCATGGCGTGGGGATTCAAACTGTAGTGTATTGCAGCAGCAAGTGCGTTGTAGTATCGGCTTATGAGCCACGCTGAGGAGCGTGTGCCCCATGAGCTCATTGCCGATGCACAGGTTGCTGCGAGGTGTATGAACCCCCGAATGCCATTCGCGTTGCCAGGAATCGGCCCGTCTCGTTTGTGTACGACGTGTATCGCTGGTATGAGTCAGACTTCCACCTTCCATGCAGCATTACCGCGGTACTGTCCACTCCGGCTGACAGGAGGGCGGTCGCGCCTCCGCGTCGTAAGGAGTGGCACGAGAAGAGCGTGGCATCTTCTCCTGTCGCTTTGGCTGCGGCTTGGAGCACTTTTGACATGATTTCGGCGGACAACATTGTCGACGCCTTGATTGAGCAGATTGGTTCTTCAGGCTGGAGTTGTAAGCTTCTTGCGTTATCCATGAGCAGCCGTGCAGCATATACTGGACAGAGAGTCTGATGACTTGAACATGAAAGAACTCGTTTCTCTCCCTGACCTTGTTGGTCATTCTTCTGCCCTCGCAGTGAGATTTCCACGCTTACCGCTCGCATAGGGTTTGCTGTTTTGAACCCGAGCTCGTCTCGGAAGCTAACGTCACGCACTTGCAGAGTGTATACACGCCTTCGGCCTTTTACCGCTAGGTATTCTGCGCTTCGGAGTAGAAAAAAGAAGTCCAGTAGTGCAGCCCCTGCGATAACGCGGTGCTGGGCTTGTTGGAAGTCGAGGTGGCGGATAATCCACTGCAGCATTGTTCTCGTGACGGCACCCCTTCGCCTTGTTGCTGGACTTGTTCGACGCATTCCGGCGAGAGCGAGGGCATGATTTGGACGGAGTCGAGGTTCGAATCCGGCAAATGCCCGATGATACCAATTGATATGGCAGATTTTAGACTGAATGGTACTTGCAGAGGCTCTACCGTGTTGATTTCCTCCGGTCCAGCAGTGAATGGCGAAGATAACCAGCAGTAAGGATTGCGTGTCCAAGTCGTGTTGCGGGAGCCACCTTGACACTCCGAGGCGCTCACAAAACTTTCTCCATTGCTGCCAGGTTCCCTTGTACTGACGTCTGGATGATTCAGCGAGGGAGCACTGCTGAAGGCGGACCATCTCGCCGAGTAAATCTTGCGTATAGCGTTGGGAATTGATATCTGCGTCCAACCGTTAGTTAGTGATCGCCAATTTGTCAGTCGAGGTTCGTCCCATGCACGAGATCCCAGGTCAGCCATCGTGTTGATTGCGCCAGGTAAATGCTTAGCAGAAACATATAAAGCCCATTGTGCTTCGATGGCACCCAGCACTCGATTCAGCTCCTGCGCACTGGGTTCCCGACTGTTGAGATTGTTGCACCAGGCTACTGCTGACCGATTATCAATCCAGCAGCGTACGTGCGTCATTTTCGAAGTAGCACGGCGACACCACTCGCGACCCCAGCAGAGGGTGGCAAGTACAGCACCAAGTTGTTCCCTGATATTAATTGAAAATCCCCCTTGTCGAATACGAGTGCGTTCTTCTTCGTCAAACTTTAGGCGAATATATTCGCGACGTGCTGGATGGAGTGCACAGAGGCCTGTGTCGCTGGCATCCATATACAAGTGCACGTCTGGAGCCGGAAATTCTCCAAAGAACTTGAGGGGGATACTCCGAAGCTGACCATGTCGTAGAACATGCTGAAACCATTGCAAATCGAGAATAGCACCTTCAGACACTGCAATCGACCCCAAACGAGGAGCACGTCGATGGAGAGCTGCAATACGTTGGAACAGCGGTTTTGCGGAATGGATACACGAACACACGTGACGTAAAGATCCCAATAGTTTGCACAGCTGTGTCCGTGTCGCCGACTTGTGCTGGAGCATGGCGTGCACGCGGAGTAATGCTTTCGTGATCTTCTCCTCAGGCATCGAGACAGAGCGTAGTTCGGTGTCCCAGTCCAATCCTAATGCCCGAAGTCGGGTAGACCAGCTAGAGAATTTCTTTTCGTTGATGGAGCGGGGACCGAGGACCGCCAACATTGCGAGACGAAGTGCTGACTCGCATATGTAGTTCTAATCGATTGCCCCGGTCTTCTTCGACTAAGACATGGTCATCAACCCATGTATAGCAGAAAAATGGTTCAGAGTCCGTAGCACACGGATCAAGAGTGGCCGGACTTTCATTTTTCACGGAGGTGTGTGATAGCTGACCCAAATACACCGTAATGAGCGGGGGATCCGGTCCATCCAAACGGGAGTGCAAGGTCGATTACCAAAGCGCCTTCGTCAGGAAGTTTTCCTGCAAATCGACCGCAAACTTCGGTGCTCCCGTAGACATTCCTAAAAGCAGATTTGACATCCCCGCGCTTGAGTTTAACTCTACTTGTATAGCGACGAGTCTTCAGCTCTTCAATCCGTCGCGCCAGTTTGTGTACGTGCTCATACTGTAGACGCGGTAGAGTGTTGGTATCGGACGAGCTATTGATCGACTGACCTGCCGGGTACGATAGATCGTGAATAACCCTCGCTTCGACTGTGGGGTCCGCGTCAGCTTTTGGGACACACCCGAACGGGCTAATATGAACCTCCTTCCATACTTCAGCGGCATCGATGTCCACAACTAGGTATGTTCCCGCATCTTGACCTTCACGAATACTTCGTCTCAGTGCATTGCTCCATATCCGAGCAGACTTGTGGTTGGCTGTCGATGCACTCTGATTAGATGTCTTGATCGGCCGAAAGTCATGCGTTACTCCATTTCGAATCATATCCAGAAGCAGTGGTAGCTGAGTAAACCCTTCGAGAAGCCACGACAGATGATCACATCGCAGCGCTTTATTCGGTCGTGGATCTGCTTCGCATTGACCCCTCCAAAGTCGGATCGTGTCTCGGAGGGACAGATGCAATCTGCGCACCACTTCTGATATCCCGGTTTGAAGTTGTGCATTGATGGTAGAGTTTGGCTGTAGCCTAGCTGTGATTGACGATGTTGATAACTCAGGAAATGGAACACCGGCCTTCTTAAAGGCGGCCACCCGGTGTGCCTTGATCTTCGACTCGTCCGCACGCAGCAGTGCTTCGAGGCAAGCTTGAACCACTGTAACAACGGCGAGGCTTATTCTGAATGATGGTGTCCGGGTACACCCCTTTTTTCAGACTCGATCGCTCATTTCAGAGCTGAGGCCGCCGTATTTCTCCACGACGTACTCTCGAACAACCGGGTCTAGCGTCTCCGGATTGAAATGCCCGAGAAACTCATACGTACAGCGGTCAGGGGCCTTTGACGGACAGCCTTTGATGGATATGTATCGAAGGCAGAGCTGCTTGCCATTCAGGCGAGGTGCAGCCTGTGTCACCGCGATCGGGACTTGGCGCCGTGAAGCTTGGTGGCCATTAGGACGGTTGCTTCGGTACTGAGGTCGGTCTGATGTATCCAGTTGAGTCTCATGACTGTCTCTCTTACCACGTCGTATTCCTTGGTCACGACCTCGCGAGAATTTCAACAGCATTCCATTAAGCTCAGCATCTTGCATACAAAATCGGCACGTGAGCTCAGACCGTGTCGACGTTCCTTGACTGATATCAAACTCCATAGCCCGTCGGTAGGCCCCGAGCACATTGCTGAACCAGAAGGCAATGGCCTTCACCTCGTCAGGGGACCACGGCGCATAGTCAGTCAGCTCTTCTGCAAATGACTTTGCCGAAGTAAGCAGACGTCGCGTCGGCGCATCAAAGAATTCTTCGGCGTACGTCCCGAGAATGCTGAGCGAGTTGCACAAGCTACTGTGGCTTGGATTCGTCGGCAAGCTTGGAAGTGCCACTTTTACCGAAAAATTTCTGAGGTTCACGGAGTTTGACCCGGCGTGTTCAAGCTTGGCACTGAGGTCGAAACGCTGAAAGTGAAGTACTGAAAGTCCACAAACGCCAAATTGAAAGTCGTACAGTCGACTCAGGATAGCAGGATGAGGTAGGAACTTGGTTGCATGGGACGACCTGACATACTCCACGAAAAGTGCAGGGGACTTACCTCTGTGTTCGCTAGCCGTAATTGCCTCGTGCACTGCCTGTTGTCCTTGAGAAGGTCGGAAGCTATGCCGGCGTTCTGCTGCATCCTCATAGCGCGTAACCACTGGGACTGAGTCTGAAATAGCGTGCAGGCGAGGTCGCTTCCGTTCTGGGCCAAGCTGTTGCAGTTGTGATGCGTACGTCTCCAGCAGATCGGGGTAATTTGCGAGGACCGACATAATGCGCACCGGGGCTGATGGAGCGGTGCCATTTCTTGCTGTCGTGTCTGATATAGTCGGTCTCGCGTAGGTCTCGTCATCCGACTTACTGCAGGTCTCATCATGGTCATGGAGTTGGTTGCGCACAAAACTCGGATACTGAGTTTCCTCCGCCTGGTCTAACGTGTCGAGCAGCTCTGCCAGAGGAGCACGGTCGGTAGTATCGTCTCTCGTATTTGTACCCGAGGTAGTTTCTTGACGCTCTTCATGCCTTGGTGGTGAGTGCACGGGTTCATCGCAGAAGTTGCTACCAAGGCGCACCGAAGGAGGAGGTACTTTTTCTCCGTCATGGTAATACCCAAAGTTCACCACATGCTCTATTGTGCACGTCTTATCCGACCCCGTACGTGGGCAGCGCCAGAGGATATTGTCAGACGGACGAGGAAGCGATGTGATTGGCACGATACCGGCTAGCAATTGGCGAACCGAACGAGTTGCAGTCGTTCCGTTTTGACCCAAGAGGCGGTCAAGAATCAGTCCATGAGCGCTGCTGGTATCGGCTCGTGCACGACGGGTGAGTTTGGCCTTGAAGAGCAGGATTGCGATGACTGGAGCAATCTCGTCGACAGTGGCGGCTGGCGACGAGGTGATCCCTGACATCGAACGGATCGACACAGTTGATCCCTTGTACTCGATGACCTGGCCGTAAATCGGCCCACTTGGTCCCTGGAGAACCACCGCTCTCCAGAGGAGGTTCCCTGCACCGCCGGACGACGGCTCAGCCGACCACACCAGACGACGGAATGCGATGGAGCGAGGTAGCCAGGCCTCCCACTGCGGTTGCAAGTCGTCCTCATTTGATGTTGCAAGGGTGCGTACGCAAACCCGTTCGGGCTCAGAGTCGTCGAATATTTCGGCGTAGGTCGGCGCCGCTAGTTGACTGTTTGCTTCTTGGGGTACATCCTCAGGAAACAGTAGGGCGACTTGAGCGGGCATGATGGTCATGCAAGGAAAGTTGTTTTTTTTGTTGGTTGATACTTGAACTCGAACTTGTAAATTTGAAAGTGAGGAGACTGTCCGTGCTGGTTGTACTGCGATGTCGCTCCGGCGAGTGTACTTGAAGTTGATGTTGAGTCTCCACTTCCCGATCTCAGTTCACTCGCAGACGGTGACAAACCTGAGCATGTGGTGCTATAGCGCAGCTAGCCTTCCGGAAAAAACGTCTTTCCATCGTACCTCTACAAAAACACCAATTCAGAGTGCGTCTTGGACTTACGAGGTGCAATCGTGCAATACCCTTCAACCCCTAGGTATTTACGCGTTGTTTGTTGCTGCGGGCGATTTCTCCCTTGGCTCGAGGGGTTAGAGATCCCTTTCTGTTGGAGTCCTCGCTGTAGCATGAGTCGATCCAGTTCGTCTTCCAATATCTTCGATTCTTGTCGGAGACGTTCAATTTCCGATTTCTGACTCTGTGTTTTTCCCTCCCGTCGACCTGGGCTGTCGACGTCCAGAAGACTGTGTACAATTTGATGGCGCCATTTGACTTGTCGATGACAGGTTGTCGTGTAGACTGAGTGATAATAATTCACGGAAAACGCGATGTTTAGTCACGCCGACTGTAGTATGATGATGCTGTCTGCAAAAAAATGCCAACTGTACGGTAGCGTTATTATCGTTGAGTTCTGGATTCCTCAAAGAGCAGATCCTCGATACCAGTCTTGCGCAATTGAAGAGCAGTCATCCAAACACCTCGTACGTCTGCCGCGTCAGATGAGGTCATCCAAGCGCGCATTCCGTCACCTGTTCCACGATCGGGGCCATCACCAGTCACACTTGTGTGGGTATCCACAAGTGCTAACACATTTCCCTCCTTCGTCTCGATAAGCGACTCACTTGACGTGACGATATACACTTGAGTCTCTCTGAAACCCACTTGTGCCGGGATGTTCAGGTGCAGCGGTTGTATGAACGTCCGCGAGATAATGACAGCACGATCAGCTTCGTGGAACTTCCTTGCTACGTAGCGTATACGAAGAGTCAAGCTCATACCGGGTAATTGAAGACTGCGACGTGCACAACAGGTGATTGTGTCGTCTGTAGAGCTCATTTGTTGCTGTGAAGTTAACCAAACTGCGTGTAAGTAAAATATACAGCCCGTCCCAACGTAGCTGAGCCCAATAGAAAACTGTACCTCATTGCCGTGAAAGCGCGACTCAAGTTTGTGCCAGATAACACGATCCACTGTTTGCCTTGTGAAGGGGACCGAATACGCTTCCGAATGCTCTAAAAACGGGACGCGACTTCGGTGCTGCTGCCGTATACCGACACAGAATGCATCAAGTGCAGCATAGACTTCATCTGCCTCATTCTTGAGTTGTTCCATCACGATAGGAGTATCCGGAGTGGCAACTTCATCGGAATGCTGGCTGGTAGTAGGATGTTGCTCTTTGTATCCCTACATAACATTGAAGAAGCATAAGAATCAGTCTCTACAACACTCCACATCATTTCTAAACGCACCTCTGCCGTCATTTGCTTCTTCCATGCGATTGTCAGGCGCTTCGCCCTTCCAACGTGCATTTTCACCAGAGATCGTAGTCGTCGATTCTCCCTCTCCGAGTCCAGACGTGTCTGGTACTGTCGAGACGCGATCTTCTTCCAGAACGGCAACACTTTGCTGTTCTTGCTGGAAATGTTCTGCTGCTTGTGGTCGTACGCCTGTAGTCTCAGCACTTCGAGTCTGCACGCCAAATCACGCTCTTCAGCTCGTAATTGAGCGATTTCCTGCTTTGGAGTCGTCCGACGGCGACTACTTGATTCCGATAGCACAGCGTTATGCTGTTCAATGTCTGCGGAGGGTTTTATCGATGGAAGGTCGGCTTTATCCAGGAATTCAGACAAATTGCTTAGCGTGACATCAAAGTCTTGCGCTTGGTCCGGATCCACAACATCCGACGGTAAATCGTCGCAGTTGTCGACGAAATCGAGCGCAGCTTCGAGCGTCGCGGCGTCATCGCAGGGAACAAGCAGCGGTGGGGACGCAGGAGATGAGTCCATGATAAATTGGAGAATGATACGAGATAGCGAAGTGAACCAAGGTGTACATTATGTACAAAATCCACTATCATTTGCTATCGACTTTATGCTAAAAAGGACGTTTTCAAGAGCAGGTTCATGGTCCTGTGTATGTCGAGAGTACTGCGTTAGAATAACTGTGTGGGTGGATAAACTCCTGTTGAATACACTTACCTTTTCAGTCGCTTGGCGTGTGCGATGCGAGCTTTAACGACCTTTTTAAGACGGAGGTTCTCACGCTCAGAATCGATTCGCTGTGCATATTGACGAGAAGCAATGGCTCTCCAGAAGGATTCTGCGTCGCTCGTGTATGAATGGATACCGTTGTCTTGAGTCTGCATGTGCATGTGAGCTTGCAGTTGCAGCGTCTCGAGTTGAAGCGTGAGGTTCAGCTCTAGTTGACGAAGTCTCTCGATCTCTTGCTTGGGTGTTCGTCGTTTCCGCTTTATACCTGTGACGCTTTGGTCTTTCTGCTTAACAGGAAGTGTTTTGGTTTCCCTTGCTGCTGCCAAAGAAATGACTCTTCTCTTGGAGTTCTCTACGACATTGGAAACCTCAGCAACAGAAGTCGGGGAGTCACCCACGTCATACATATCGAATTTGGATTCAAAGTCTTCCCAGCAGTCAATGGGGCTCAGCGTCACGTCCATTTCAACCAAGTCGCTGTTCCTAGTCAAACACAGATCCTGCATTTTCAGAAGTGGTGCTGGCACTGTCAGTAGCAGCATCTCACGATGTTGAGCCGGGCGACTGTCGAAATAGGCACATTCTGTTGCGCCACCACCGGATTGCTGCTACCAGGTAGAAGGAACTGACTGAAGTTTGCATGAAGAACACTTCGTGTGTTCAAAGATATTTTGCAGTGTGTTCATGGATAGTAGACTGGATATTGCTTGGGGGAAGTCTTACGCACAATGCAGCAACAGTCGGCTGCAACCTGCAACTAATTGAGAGTATAGCGAACGAGGCTTGATAGTGAAGTGAGTAGGAGGAAGTAAATCCAAAAGTGAGTTTATTGAGTTAGCCCGCAGTCACTAATCTACCCTTGCTCTCCTTGAGCTCCCCTTGTAGACCTTTGTGAAACTTGATGTAACGGGAACGCCTTGTGAAACGGGAACGCTTGATGTAACGGGAACGATTAATGTAACGGGAACGATTTGTGCACATCTTGAGATCAGCAAATTGAAGTTCTCGTCCAATCAGAATAGTGTATCCAAGGTAGACCGCCAATCGTATTGCAGCATCCACGCGTCTTCCACTGTTGTCCTCACTTGGCACGCGTTGTGCGCGTGAAAGCTGCGTGCTTCGAGGTAGGGACCCAGTATAGGAGACGGCGAAGTGCAATCTCAACACCCCCACTCAATTCGACGTCTCGAACTTGGGAATGACGTTGCTGCGTTCCATCAAGTAGCGCAACGTCTTGGAAGAGAGGCCCTTAATCAAGTAGTCCGCTAGTTGGTTCTTAGACTCCTGGTAGGTCAGCTCAACCTCGCCACTGGCAATCTTCTCTCGGATGAAATGGTAGCGAATGTCGATGTGCTTGGTGCGAGCTTGATAACCGACATTCTTCGCCAAAGCCATGGCACCCTGGTTGTCCTCGTAGATCACCGTAGGGTCCACTTGCTTTGCACCAATGTCCTTGAGTAGTCGACGCAGCCACACTACTTCTTTGATGCACTCACTCAGAGCCATGTACTCTGCCTCAGTAGAACTCAGTGCGACCGTCTTCTGGAACGTCGAACGCCACACCACCGGAGCACCACACATCATGAGCATCATTCCGCTCACTGAGCGTCTGTCGTCACGGTTACCGGCCCAGTCAGCATCCGAGTAAGCCGTCATCTCAGTTCCCAGTAGGCCATCGTACATGATACCCACTTCCTTGGTCTTCAGCAGGTAGCGCACCACCTTGACTCCCGCATTCCAATGCCCCTCACCTGGGTTTTCCAGGAAGCGACTCAACTTGGCAACAGCAACCGCAATGTCAGGTCGTGTTCCGCATGTCAGATACATGAGGCTACCGATGAGCGATCGGTAGGGCCTTGACTATATCTTGGCCTTGTACTCCTCTGTCTGCGTGCCGTCGTCCTTGGTCAAGTGAAGACTTGGATCCAGTGGCATCAGGCTTGGCTTCGCGTTTTCTTGACCGAATTTCTTGATGATCGACTCTGTATATGCGCGTTGAGAGATGGCCAATGTTTTATTGTCCATATCGTAGTCGATCTCAATCCCGAGAATAAATCGAGCGCGTCCGAAGTCCTTGATCCGGAATTTGTCCGCGATGCCAGCCTTCACTGACGCGATGACACCCTTGTCCTTTGAAGCAATCAGCATGTCGTCGACGTAAAGACACACGAACGATACATTCATCGTCACCATCACCTCGGGTGTATACACAGGGATCAGCATCAGCCGCCTTGAAACCCATGTCTTTTAAGTGACCATCGATCGTCTCGTTCCAAACACGAGATGCTTGCTTCAGGCCATACAAACTTTGCAGGAGTAGGCAGACGACGTCTTCTTCACCTTCAGCATCGGTCATCGTCAGGAGCTCACGCAGACCTTCAGGCAATTCCATGTAAATCTCTTCGTCGAGCTTTCCATACAGGAACGCTGTAACGGGGTTACACGGCGCTGAGCGCCTTGGCTACAATAGGTGTGGTATACACCATCCAGGTCACAAGTCACAGATCCGTGTACGACACATAGTGTTTCTCACACGTCACATATGTAGCCAGTTGCTGGCTGTTAGCTCAGAGCCACACATTACATTTGATTAGGATTTAGTATGTTAGATACTAAATCCGTTACATTCAGGATTAGGGCAATAAAATAAATAAAAATCAGTTTGCATTTTACATAATTAGTGTTAGTTCCTTTATTATAGGGACACTGATTGTGAGGGTCCCGTATTTAGTGGACTACTTGGTTCTTGTATAGAACCGAAGGCTAGTGCCTTGCAAGCAGGACTCTACGAGTCAACCAAACTTCCTCTGTGCCGTGCACACCTACACAGCCCCGCTGCATCTGGTAGCACTTGTAGTCAATCCAACTCCTGAGTTGAAGACTGTTTCTCTGTGAGAATGGAGCCAGAAGCATACGCTCACTTGACTCCGAGTCAGCGGGACACGCTTAACAAGCTTACGTCCTTGCTGGGCCCTGAAGGTATGGCGCACCTTGCGTCTCAAGGGCCGGAGGCCGTCAACGCGCGCCTGGAGGCATTTGCCTCGTACGAGAACGCTCTCGTTGAGCACATTCAGCGGAATGTAAAAGGAGTTAATCCCGCTCCGAGAGCTAAGCCCGTCACGCTCAGCGTGAAGACCTTTCATGGGCACGAAGGAGAGAACCTCCTATTGTGGACCCGAGAGGTCGAAATGGCCATGGGGGCCGCTATGCTCCAGTTGGAAGGCCAACGCGTGGCGTTCGCCATCTCTAAGCTCGAAGGTCGAGCACGAGAATGGGCCTTGACGTCTGGGACGTCGGTAGAAATGGCCTTCCCCACTTGGGGTGAGCTTAAGGTCAAGCTTACGCAAGTGTTTGCTCCGCCTAACCAGGCGTATCGCGTGCGGTCACGCTTCCTTGCTTGCCGACAGGTCAAGAAGGACCTGGTGGACTATGCCCAAGAGCTGCGCACGCTCATTGCCGGCATGGCTGCCGATCCTCTACCTGAGGTGGTCACTGTGACTATCTTCATGGAAGGTCTGAGAGCTGGCGTGGCCAGGACGGAGGCATTCCGTCAGAATCCTCGCACCTTCGAGGACGCTGTTAGCGTGGCATTGAATGCTGAACACAACTTTAAGTTGTCGAGGGTCGGTGCTAACAGCACAGGGTCCGGGGGACCCGAGCCCATGGACCTCAGCTATGCTGAAGATGAAGTAGCCGAGCTACGAGCTGCGGTGCAGCGTATGAGCACTCGTCGGTGCTACACGTGTGGTAGTCCCACACACTTGAGGCCGAACTGCCCTCTGCGCAAAGAGCGCGCCGGCCAGACTGGTCGCAACCCTGCCGCGGGTCCCGCTTCGGGCTCTGCCCAGGGAAACGACGGCTCCCAGTAGACGCGGGGCGGTCTACTGGGGAAGAACTGAGTTCTGCAGTGCGTGAGAGGCACTGGGGCTCAGCCCCGAAGAGCTCCGTGCTCTTGAACACGGAACGTGTGAGCAAGCAGGGCTTGCTGGTCGTCCATGTGGACGTGAAGGGCTTCGAGAAGCCGTGGATCGTGTTGATCGATTCAGGAGCGTCTGGCAACTACGTCAGACGCTCCACCGTTGAGGGTAGTCAGCAATATGCTGAGGCGCTTCGAGCGCGAGGAGGTGACACCGTCACGGTCCGTCTAGCGACGGGCGTCCGTGTCACGGCAGCCAAGGTCCCCATGGACCTACGGCTGAAGTTCCTGGACTTCGACAGCGTGGAACGCTGCTTGGTCTTGGACCTGGATTCGAGGTACGACCTCATCCTTGGTATGGCGTGGCTGGAGCGCCACGAGCCATGGATCGACTGGAGGTCGAAGACCTTAGGTGCTACGCACTTCTCTCCTAGTGGAGCTTTGGCGAGTCATGAACCCACCTCTGCTAGGAAGCAGAAGCGCTACTGGCGCGAGCATCGAGCCGAGTCGACAATGATGCTGGCAGTCGGTGTGTCCGAGTTAGTGGACAGCACTGAGTGCGAGGATCGCAGTCCTGTTGAGCGCATAGCGCTGGTTGGCAGTGAGTCAACGTGTGGGCAAAGCTCACGTAACCCGAGTGACGCCGGCCATGGACCGTCACTGGATGCCGATGGCATCGGGCCTTACCAGGCCGTGAACTGTGGGGCGGCACGTACTCCGTCGAGCGATACTGGTCGTGGACCAAGTCGATCGCTGAGTGTCTCTGACACTGGACCTGTTACGGTCATTGATTGTGCAGCGGCACGTACTCCGCTGAGCGGCATCGGTCGTCGACCGAGTGGATCGCTGAGTGTCCCTGACACTGGGCCGAGAGAGGCCGAAACTTGTGCGACGGCACGTACTCCGTCGAGTAGACGATCTTCGGCTAGGCGAAGACGTCGTAAGGCCCTTCGGGCGAGACGCTCTGCGTCTGAGTCATCCGTGACGTCAAGTGCCGACGCACCGGAGGGCTGTGGGCAGCTATACACTCTGGTTGATGGAGTGGGCGGTAGTGCCGAAGGCAGTGTCCTGCTGGACGACTTGCCAAGTGTTGACAAGCTCCTTGAGCTAGAAGAGATGTCCTTCGCCGACGTTGGCGATGCCTTGAAGGCTGGCGAATTCGCCGAGGTGGTCATCGTTCGACCTGAGGAGGAGTTAAACTCGTCGTCCCACGTTGACGAGTCCGTCTTGGCCGAAGTCAAGAAGGCGTTGAACGCCAGGAGTGGATCGGAGATCCTCAAGAATCCCTCGGATCCCTTCCACTCCTTGCTGAAGGAATATGGAGACGTTGTCTCGAAGGAACCACCGAGTGGCCTGCCTCCCGACCGAGGCATTCGTCATGAGATCGACTTAGTTCCCGGAACTAAATACTGCGTGACCCGGCAGTGGCCTCTTCCTAAAGAGCAATGCGATGTCATTGACGCCTTCTTCCGTGCGAAGCACGCGGCGGGTCTCGTGCGCGAGAGCAAGTCTCCGCATTCCGCGCCAACGTTCTGTGTCAGAAAGCCGAATGGCAAGTGGCGTATCGTTCACGCTTTTAACAAGATCAACGCTGCCACGATTCCGGCGCAGACGCCGATTCCTAGGAAGGATGTTCTTCAGAACAACATGGTGGGTTGCACCATGTACAGTGCGCTCGACTTAGTCGATGGGTACTATCAGCTAGCCAGTGATATTCCGCTTACAGCGGTGAGCACCCCGAGCGGTATGCTCTGGGAGTGGCTCGTCATGCCCCAAGGGCTCTCGAACGCGCCCGCAACGTTCAATCGTCTAGTGACGCAGCTGTTCAGGCCCCTGCGGGCATTCGCACAAACGTACTTTGACGACGTGTTCGTCCACAGTCAGGCCGAACACGGCAAGACTGACGTTGAGGTGCACGTGGAACACGTGAGAGCTGTGCTCGAGTGCATGCGCACGAACAAGTTGTACGCCAACGCAGACAAGTGCGTCTTTGGCGCGGAAGAAATTCCCTTTCTAGGGTGCTTCATTGGGAAGCATGGCCTTCGTGCTGATCCAGCAAAGGTCAAGGCCATTGTGGATTGGCCGGTTCCCTTGAACCAGAAGGACTTGCGTAAGTGGCTGGGCTTGGCCAACTACTTGCACAAGTATAGCGAGAACTACGCTGAGTTGGCTCGGCCACTGACGGATCTCCTTAAGAAGGATGCCGAGTGGGTATGGCGTGCCGAGCACGAGAATGCGTTCACTTGTATCAAGGATAGCCTGCTTCAGGCACTGATACTGGCGCTGCCAGACCCCGCTCGTCCGTTTATCGTCGTCTGTGACGCCTCGGACTTTGCCATCGGCAGTGCTTTGCTACAAGCAGACGTCGAAGGGCGCGAACGCGTCATTGCGTTTGAGTCTCGACAGCTCAAGGCTGCTGAGAAGAACTATCCAGTTCATGACAAGGAGCTACTTGCGATGAAGTACGCTCTCGTCAAATTCAGGGTTCACCTGCTCGGCTCCAAGCCGTTTGTGATCTACACGGATCATGCGTCACTACGCACAGCGACGCAGTCGCCTCACCTCTCGCAGAGGATGGCCCGATGGCTCTCCTTCTTTGCGGAGTATAACTTCGAGGTGAAGTACAAGCCTGGCAGGCAGAACGTCCTCGCTGACGCGTTATCACGTCGCCCGGACTATGAGTTATCTTATGTCACCTCGGTGACGTCGTCCGTGACGGACATGGTTCGAGCAGCGTACGCTCAGGACGACTCTTCTGTCGCGCTGCTCCAAGCTCTGGGGAGCGATGAGTTTAAAGACTCAAAGGTGACTCTGTCACGACGCCTAAAGGCGAGACTCCAACGCTACAGCCTGGAAGGCGGTCTGCTGTACTACAGCACGGGTCAGGATGACCCACCACGAGTGGTGGTTCCTCACGATGAGGATCTGAAGTACCGTATCCTCTATGAGGCCCACGACACACCCACAGGCGGCCACCTCGGTCGCGAGAAGACGTACGGCTCGGTGAGCTCCATGTACTGGTGGCCGAAGATGTACAAGTGGGTCAGCACATATGTGCGCACGTGCGAGACGTGTCAGCGGGTTAAACCCTCGCCGCATGCGGCTGCGCCTTTGGCGAGCTTACCTGTACCCTCTGGGTGTTGGCAGTCCATAAGTATGGACTTTGTGTTTGGTCTGCCGAAGGACTCGGCAGGCAACACGGGCGTGGTGGTCTTTGTTGACCGTCTGAGCAAGATGGCTCACCTAGCGGCGGTGCCGGACACCGTCGATGGTGCTGGTACAGCGACGATCTTCATCGATCGGGTCTTCCGCCAGCATGGGCTGCCTGAGACCATTGTCTCGGATCGAGATCCCCGTTTCACGGGTCACTTCTGGACGTCCGTCTTCAAGGTGCTGGGCACTCGACTGGACATGTCCACGGCGGACCATCCGCAGACCGACGGTCAGACCGAACGCGTGAACCGCGTTCTGGAGGACATCCTCCGCAGCGTATGCGCTGAAACGCCGAAGCGTTGGAGCGCTATGCTCCCTCTCGTTGAGTTCTCCATGAACAATGCGGTGCATGCCTCGACAGGCTTCACCCCGTTCTACGTGAACGGCCTTGCGCACCCGCGCGTTCCGCTCACTCCGCCACGCGGTAGCCTTGGGCTTGGTGGGGGAGAGGCTGTGCCGTCGCTCGACTCCGAGCTTGCTGATATCAGCCCTTCTGCTGTGCGTAAACAAGTCGATGACTTCCTCTCGGTGAGATTGAGCGTATTACGCCGTGTACGTGACGCGATGGCTGAAAGCCAAGACGTTCAGAAGGAACAAGCTGATACAAAAGGTAGAAGCAATGTATGGGAATTTAAGGTCGGTGACCAGGTTTTATTAAACGCTAAGAACCTACCTACACATGCAGTGTCAAGTGTCTTTAAGACGAAACTGCGTCCGCGTTTCATCGGACCATTTACGGTCGTGGCCAAGAAGGGCCTGGCATACACGCTTGACTTGCCAAAGCGGATGCGAACACACCCGGTGTTCTACGTCGGCTTGCTTAAGCCATATCGGGACCCCGCGGGGGTGAGCGCGGAGGCGCTGGCACCGACGACACGTGCCCAGGCTGCGTCATCTGCAGCAGCAACGTCACCTGACCTCGCAACTCGGCGAGCTGAAGCTCCTGCTGGTGCAGGCGAGCAGTCAGGGACTGAGGACCTTCGAGCCAAGCCATCCGGCTTTCAATCTCCTCCATGTCGTGAGCGAGACGGGCATGCGAATGCCAAACACTCTCGACGTTCCCTTGAAGGGACTGAGTCTGACTCTGGAGAGTACCGATCGAGTGATCGAGTTGGTACCAGGCGCGCTGCGACAGATAGCGCTCGTCACACTCATCGAGTACGGCGTTCCGCAGCGAATCGGCCTCCTCCGCCGTTGCTCGATGAGCAGGGGACTCCCCACTACCACGTGGAGCGCCTGATGGCGCACCGTAGTCAAAACCAGTATCTGGTGAAGTGGCGTGGATATCCTCATTCCCAAAACTCGTGGGAGTTTGAGGGGCCCCTGAGGCAGGACTGCCCTGACGTCGTGGACGCTTTTGATCGCGAAGATCGGGGGCGCCCGAAGGGCTCGAGGTCGACCACTCGGTCGACACCCGCTTCTCACCACTAGTGTGAGAAGCTGACGGACTAGCAGCCGAGCTCAGGCTCTGGTCCGTGGCTGGCACAGCCAGTGAGTCTCCCTCGGAGACTGAAGGAGCATCCTGCGAAGCAGGGATAGTGGCCTGAGAGGCGGGAGCCACTGCCGTCGTGTGACGAGGAAAGCGGCCGGGCCGCACGCGTATCTTCGCGTACTGGAAGAGTAGACCTCGGGCGAGGCGGACGTCCACCTCGGCGCAGCTCTCCATGAGCCGGTCAAATGACGCGAGCTTCCGTGAAGCCTCGGCCCAGGTGGCCACATGGACCATGTAGTCCCGGGTGGTCTCTCCGGTTTGGAGCAGGAGTGGATAAGTCCTCATCTGAGGCACAGACTCCCGTCGTCGTTGCTTATCTAAGCGTTGCCGATACTCGGCGAGTGTGCACACCTGCGGGGTCAGGAAACGCTCATGGAGCCCCTGTCGCTGCTGAGTCTCAGCCACCGTACGTGGAGGATTGCCTATGGCGTAACCATGCAGGTTTGGCTGCGCCATCAACTGCTTCACCTGCTCGGCAGGGTCGCGAGGCTCGAAGCCGTAGTCGCGCCGCGACGAAGTCCCCACGATGTCCCGTTGGACCGGTCGACGTGACCCTGGAGCACCGCTCATGGAAGCCTCCTGTGCCTCATCCAGAGGGTTGGTGATCACGTCTTCGACTCCCTTGAGTGACTCTGGCTCATCGCGAGCAAGAAGCGGTGGTGCGTTGCGCAACGCGTTGAGCACGAGGCTCGAAGGTCCCTCCGGGAACGGATTGGGCTGCCGCAGCTGCCGAGGAATTGAATACCGACGCGGATCGCGTGGAGAGCGCAGCTCAGTTCGGGTCGTCCGAGGGCTCGCAGGAGCAGGAGACGCATGGGCATCGCCCTGTTCGGACTCCTCGTAGTCCACTTCGACCTCGCCTTCCTCCGTAGGATAGCGACGTGGGTCGCGCGTCGGCGACGCTGTCGTGTACTCGAAGGGTGAGCCACCGCTACCACTTGACGTCGGGCTGGCCTTGAACATCGCTCCGTAGCGAAGGCGAAACGCCGCGAAATACTCCGAAATGGAGAGCGTGAGAGGAGCCGAGGGCTCAGACCGGAAAGCGCTAAGGCGCTGGGGCGTAGACGCCTGGTCACTGGACACCTCAGGAGCGGTTGGCTCGCTGGGGAGAATTGAAGAATGTGCTCGTTGAGCCAGCGCACCCGCGCACTCTCGTTGAGAGATTTCTTTTATCGGAAAGTTGCCGGTGACAGGCCTTGACAAGGCAGTTATGTCTACAGTTGTAGATACTCCGCATCCACGGTTTGGTGGGGAGGGTGTAACGGGGTTACACGGCGCTGAGCGCCTTGGCTACAATAGGTGTGGTATACACCATCCAGGTCACAAGTCACAGATCCGTGTACGACACATAGTGTTCTCACACGTCACATATGTAGCCAGTTGCTGGCTGTTAGCTCAGAGCCACACATTACATTTGATTAGGATTTAGTATGTTAGATACTAAATCCGTTACATTCAGGATTAGGGCAATAAAATAAATAAAAATCAGTTTGCATTTTACATAATTAGTGTTAGTTCCTTTATTATAGGGACACTGATTGTGAGAGTCCCGTATTTAGTGGACTACTTGGTTCTTGTATAGAACCGAAGGCTAGTGCCTTGCAAGCAGGACTCTACGAGTCAACCAAACTTCCTCTGTGCCGTGCACACCTACACAGCCCCGCTGCAAACGCCGTATCCACGTCGCATTGCTCGATCTCAAATCCTTCAGCACAGCACTTAGCCAGCACAGCACGGATCGAGTTCAGGTATGCCACTGGCGCGTACGTCTCTTCATAGTCAATCCCGTGACGCTGAGAGTACCCCTTGGCGACGAGACGAGCCTTGTGCCGGGTCACTTCTCCTTTCTCGTTGCGCTTCAACGCGAACACCCACCGACATCCGATCGGGCGCTGGTGAGCCGGTCTTGGTACCAGCTTCCATGTCTTGTTTGCAGTAAGTGACTCCAATTCACTTGCAATTGCCTTCTTCCATTCATCGCTGTCCCCGCCTGACGTCGCCTCTGTATACGTCTTGGGGACTTCCTCCGATGCAGCCATAGCTTGGCCACCTTCAAGTGCGAGCAGTTCGCCACTTGGTTTAACCCTTTCTTGTGTCATCTTCTGACGCTTGGTCCCCGTGGTTGACGGCAGGATAATCTGCTTCTTGGTTGCGCCAGCCTCTTCAGGATCGTCAATTTCGTCGATGTTACGAGTACGCGAACGAGTAATCATGGGATGGGTGGACTCGTAAGGGATGATTTGACTGTTCACGTCACGTTGAAGTGGAATGACGTCTGCACCTTCAACAACGACCGGAACAATCTCCATTGAACCCTTGGACGGTTGTCCACTCATGACAGGCACGTTGGTTGCTGGTTCATCTTCATCCTGTACCATGAGGTGCTGGGGATTGGTCGTTTCGATGAACTTCACAGTGCGAACGATTTGCACCTTACCCGTTGACACATTGAGGACTCGGTAGCCCTTCACACCATCCTCGTATCCAAGGAAACGACATTTGAACGCTTTGGCATCCAACTTGCGACGCTTCTCGTCGGGGATGTGAGCGTAGCCAAGAGCACCAAACACCTTGACGTTCCTGAGCTGTGGCTTCGATTTGTGCACAATCTCGAACGGTGTCTTCACAGTCACCAAGTTGGGGATCCGATTGATGATCCACGCAGCAGTGTTGACCGCCTCGGCCCACCACTTCTTGTTGACGCTCTCATGGTAGAGCAGACAACGAGCCATCTCCACGAGGCTCCGGTTCATGCGCTCAGCCAGACCGTTCTGCTGAGGCGTGTATGGCACCGTCTTCTCATGCTTGATGCCATGCTGGTTGAGGAACGCCTTGAACTGGCGACCGGTGTATTCACCACCATTGTCCGAACGCAGACGCTTGATACTCTTGCCCGTAGCGTTCTCCATCGCTGCCTTGTAGATTTTGAACTTGGACAGCACCTCCGACTTCGCTTTCATGAAGTGGACGGTCACGTGACGTGAGTAGTCGTCAATGAATGTCACAACGTACGTGCAACCACCAGGTGTCCTCGTCTGCATCGGACCCATCACGTCCGTATGCACCAGTTCAAGCACACCTGCACTCTTGACGACCTTCTCCGGATGCCTTGGATAGTCGTCAGCTTTCATCTTGCCCATGCAGCAGCCAGCGCATACGTCGTCCCCAGGGACTCCACCCGTAATGCGAGGCACTCCTTCTGCCATGGTAAGTAGTTTCTCATAACGCTTGAACGGGATGTGGCCGAGTCGGGCGTGCACAACAGCCCATGGCTCCTTACGAGTGGTCGTTGCAGCATGACACACCTCGTCCCCACTGTCTTCAGCTTGTAGACATTTCCACAGCGCTTAGCTTCCATCACAGTAGCGTCCCCGTAGCGAAAGGTACACTTGTCCTTGCTGAACTGGGCGACGACTCCTTTCTCGGCCAGCTTCGACACCGAGATGAGGCTTCCTTCAACTTCTGGGATGTACAGGACATCCGACAGCTTGACAGACTTCCCGTCCATCAGCTTCAACCCGACGGTGCCCTTTGCAACTGCGTCGATTTTCGAGCCATCCGCGATCATGATGCGGACTGGCGTCTTCAGCTCCTTCATGGACACAAACTTGTCCCGGACGCTGGTCATGTGCGAACTTGCACCAGAGTCGACGATCCATTCACTCTTGGTCATCGCACTCGTAGCCATGAACGAGAAGTCGTCGGACGCTTCCTCTTGCGCAGCTTGCCCTCGTTCTTGGTCGGCTTTCTTCTTGCGGCACTCGAACTCTCGGTGCCCTTGCTTCTTGCAGTAGCAGCACTTGCCGTTGAAGCGACGCTTGCCCCCGAAGTCCTTCTTCTTCGTAGCGAAAGCCTTCTCTTGAGCCGATGACGATTCATCCGAAGCTTGAACACCAGAGAGAGCTTGAATCGCGTAGGCCAGCGACACGTTTGGCGTATTCTCGAGCACAGTACATATCATCTTGTACTCGTCCGTCAGACTGCCAAGGAGCAACACGAGCTGGCGAGTCTCATCCAGAGTCTCACCGATCGTCTCCATCTGGAGGACGATCTACTTGAACTGATCGACGTGGGAAGCGAACTTGGTCCCGGGCTCCATCTTGAAGTTGTTCAACTTCTTGGTGACGAGAAGCCGGTTCTTGAGCGTCTTCTTGTTGAAGTGCTCATCGAGCATCGTCCACGCCTCAGCGGCAGTCAGTGCTCCACGGACGTAGACTTGGTACGTGAGACTCACGTCTCCAGCGATAACACTAAGTGCCTTCAGATCGTTGGTCTTCCATTCCGCCGTGGAGCGATCACTCACTTGGTCGAACTCGGGCTTGATGATCTGCGGTAGCAGTCCCTTCCGAGCGAGCTTCATCCGCATGTTGAACTCCCAGTGGAAGTAGTTGTCTTCCACGAGCTTGTCGATGTTGTCGGCGTAGCTTGGGCTCATAACCAATTGAGAGTATAGCGAACGAGGCTTGATAGTGAAGTGAGTAGGAGGAAGTAAATCCAAAAGTGAGTTTATTGAGTTAGCCCGCAGTCACTAATCTACCCTTGCTCTCCTTGAGCTCCCCTTGTAGACCTTTGTGAAACTTGATGTAACGGGAACGCCTTGTGAAACGGGAACGCTTGATGTAACGGGAACGATTGATGTAACGGGAACGATTTGTGCACATCTTGAGATCAGCAAATTGAAGTTCTCGTCCAATCAGAATAGTGTATCCAAGGTAGACCGCCAATCGTATTGCAGCATCCACGCGTCTTCCACTGTTGTCCTCACTTGGCACGCGTTGTGCGCGTGAAAGCTGCGTGCTTCGAGGTAGGGACCCAGTATAGGAGACGGCGAAGTGCAATCCCAACACAACTAGCCAAAACTACGGACCCACTTGATCACGGAGATGCCAGCGCTCCACCTTGATTTAAACAATCTGTGAATCACAATGCAGGACATGTCTTCCAGCCCAGACACTCCGAGGTCTGTGGAGTTCAGCAGCAAGCGTCGCAATGTATTACCCGCCGTAGGATATACTAAATCCGGAAACAAGCAGCGCGTTTGGAACCGAGTATCATTGTTCGAATTGTTTTTGATGCGCATTGTGGTGTCCTGCCGTTCTGCTTGGATGTGGATGCCGAGGCGTATTGGAAGAGTTTCAAGTTTGATGACTTCGGAACGAATACTAGATAATTCGGTGACCCTTGTAGACCACTGTTTCATGACACTTACCAGCTAACGACGTCATTTCGTGTATCTACAGGACGATATTCTCTCTCATTCATTTCTTGTACGAACAAACTTCGAAGGTTCAGTGGCTAAAGTCCAGGGGGTTGAAGGTTGCCGAGGATACAGGACAGCAGAGCTAGTCAGGTAGAGGAGGAAAGCGTAGTTTCCCGATGCCGTTGTAAGTCTATAGATAGAATCGGCGAGAGATCGAAGAGCACGCACAAGTGTCGCTCATTCTCGATTTCTCCGCGCCGCAGATAAGAGCCTCTAAGGAAACCTTCTCGGGTAACCACCAATTATGACGCCAACCTATTATTATCTCAAACCGGGGGTCTTCAACGTTGTTGGGTTTGCGTACGGAAAGGTCGAAGCTGCCCCCAGAAACGGAAATCTGAGGGTTAGACTGGTTGCTAGTGGACAGTTGAGTTATCCGAAGCGGAAATCCTCCCTCGAGCGGTGACAGAAGGCGAAGCATTAGATGGTGCCGGCACTTTTGTCGGTGGTGTGATATGCACCGCACGTATTCGCAAAGGAGGTGCTCGCGTGTGGGATTATGGGCTGGTCGTTAGATACCGTTGGGATATCGATCAGAAACAAGGGCAACTAGACGTCAACTTTGGCGGAGATGACACAGCTATTGTGTATAACCCAATGTTGACTCAAGACATAGCCGTTGAGATCTATGCATTACAACCTTGCAGAGGCCGAAGTACAAGTCTCGTGATGTTGCAGGAGATGATGCAGCTACACAACAACGTGTACAATAAATTCAATGGCATCGGCGTAACAGCTACCCGCGATCCAAGAATGTTACTGGGCGATCTCGATGGTAAACAGATTGACGAATCCAGAATGCTACCATTGCTGGATATATCAAGCTTTGAAATTTCTCAAGTAGCCGTACGGAACATATTAGATTACGTGTTCTACAAAGAAGGGGGTCGAGCGGCACCTACTGGTATGGTCTTTGGTGACTCAATATTTGATGAAGCTCCCAATCAAACCGAGTCAGATGATCCGGCACGGCGTTCTCCAACCCTCGATTCCGAGTTCGTTTTGGGTGACGGCCTCAGCGATTCCGATGACGACGTTGGATCGAATGACCAAAGCAAAGAAGCACAGAGACCTACTCGTTCAACCGATCAACCTGAATCTAAGCGTAGGCGTCTCGCAAATAGCAAGCTGGAGTCGGTTCCAGCAGCTAGTCGATCACCCACGGAGTTCGCACCAATACAAGGCCGCCGCGGAAGTGTGCAAGACGTTGATCAATTGATCTCGCTTCATAGAGTGACTACAGAGGGGCCGGGTAGTTCCATTCAACTAGTATCAAGACGTGGTGATGAGAGTACCGGAAATACTCAATTTCAACCCTCCGGGATGCAGAATTCAATCCATCTCACTCTCGTAAACGGTAAGTACGCGTCAATGACGGCGCAACGATTTGTGGAATATGTGCAGGTATCTTGGAGAAAGTTTGGCTTCTTTCCACACCCTGCTGTCCTGCGAGGCTTATTTTGTTGGGATTTCGGTACGAGAGGCTTGTCCATCTTGCACTTCAGTCGTGTGACGGAACTGGAGAAGAGGTCCCTGGTTAGAAAGAGCGATATGAGCAATTTCTCAAAGAAGAACACATTACCCGTTGCGCCCGATGCGACAAGTTTCTCTGTCATTGTTGGTGCTGTGGAAGCATTGTGTAATATCACACACCACCTTTATCAACCTGTCGTCCATGAAACGTTGAACGCCGCGGCAGCCTTTCTCAGCGAGCTACGTGTAACTGAGCTGCCGACCTCTACAGAAGCACTGGCGGAAGTAACTGCGTGGATCGATGACCAGTTGGAATTGTTTAGAGTACATGTTGCCGATGATGATTGGCAGCAAGCCTCGACAATCAAGAGTCATTTTAGCGCGTCGCATGAGTCCTTTGTGCGAGTACATCAATTGATTCTCCGTCAGGACATAATCTCGGCTGTTAGAACTGCTAAAACAACATTGGTGCGCTCGGACAGGCCCAACCGTGGTTCAGAAGTGAACAAGAGAGTATCAATACCGATTGAAGTCCGTAATGCCCTGCCTAAGCAAGGCAAGAAGGAGATATGTCTTCGTTTCCTGTCCGTTCAAGGTTGCAAAGGGAAGAATGGCAACTGTTTGATAAAACATCTTTGCCATTTCAAGCCGGCTACATTGCCTGACATTGTGCGCGAATTCATTGAAAAGAGCTACGGTGGTGTGTCAGTAGACATGAAGTGATGGAGCCTGGGAACGAATCTAGGTCTGGTCATCCCAAAGGCAAAGGACCTGCACATGTCGACGCCATGTTCGCGGGGTAGAGCGAACTCCGCTGGTAAACCCATACTACTGGACGGGATACAACCTCAACGTCTCACGCGGACAGCTCAATCCAGGAGTACAGTTTCACCCGATATCGGACCGCTTGTTGGAACTAAAGCAGCAAGCCCGTCCACCTCCGGGCCGCTCGACCAGCAAAAGCTCTCGAGCCCGTCCACCTCCGGGCCGCTCGACCAGCGAAAGCTCTCGAGCCCGTCCACCTCCGGGCCGCTCGACCAGCGAAAGCTCTCGAGCCCGTCCACCTCCGGGCCGCTCGGCCAGCGAAAGCTCTCGAGCCCGTCCACATTTGTGCCACTCAACCAGTGGAAACTTGAAAGGAGGTCCCGGCCTAGGCCACCCAGTGAGGTAAAACGTTTGAGTCTGCCCTCGCAACGTGAAGCAGAGAAATTACCGAGTCAGTCCGTCAAAAATTCTCCAGACGAAGAAAACCCATCCACTTTGGCTAACGCAGAGCCTAGACATGTTAGTTCGATTACGGATAGGGCAGTTCGATCACTACCCAACGGGTCATCGGCGTCTGGCAAAGATTCGCAAGGCCAAATACCTGGCACTACCATCACCGATGTACCAGATCCCAAGGAATTTATTCTTCAGAAACGACTGCACTTCAAGAAAACCCTCCTAGCGCGACAGCGCCTAGCAGAATTAAATTTGCAGTATGCCACGGCAACCGGGCTCTCGCTCGACAGGGACTGTCACTACCAAAGCTAACGCCGGTGTCTGTGGATTTAGACGGAAACCCCAAGTATCTGATTGACAGGCAAAAACAAGCAGTGTATAGCACTTTTTTGCGTCGGTCTGGATGTCAAATACCAGAGTTCGTCCGTTTACTACGAGGAGAAACAAGCTTGGACTCTAGACCCAACAAAGCTCTTGAAATTCCTACAAGTGACATATCCTGGAAAAAGTATCGATACCGTTCACGATGGCATTCTATTGTGCATCATAGAGTGGAAAGCACCATGCAAGCGTCAAGACAATCCGCCGGCGAACCACGGATCCGCCAAGCGCGCTCTAAATATTATTGTTAAACATCTCCGCGCGGGGCAGGATGCCAACCGATATCTCATCCTTGATTTGGGTCTTCTACCTACACTGGAAGGTATAACTTGCAGTCCATTCGGAGCCGTAGAAAAGGGAGAGGTCGATTTGACTGTGGATGCTCGTATTATTCACGACTTGTCGTTCCCAGAGGGAGAATCAGTGAACGATAATACCAAACCTGATGAGGACATTGAGGTATCGTACGATGGTGCTGAGGCACTTTCTAACCGGGCGCTGGATGTAGCAGAAATATTCCCGAAGTTGCAGCAGATGATGACCGGCGACGTGAATGGGGCATTCCGAAACATACCGATATCTGCTGATCATGTTGGTCGGTTTGCTGGTACGATACCCGAGTTGGGAATTTTGGTGATAGACTTGTGTTGTCCGTTCGGTTGGAAGAATTCACCATCTTCCTATTGGACAGCAGGTGCTGCAATTGGTCATCTTTATGCCAATTCCGCACCGGAATAACAGCTACAACCAGCTCTTGCTCGTGAAAACTTCGATGAGAAAACGTGGTGCGATGATCATATCTCTATCGAACCTGACATTGGCTCTCGTTTGGCTGAGGCAGAGATTGCTTTACGCTGTTCCATGGTGTCTGTGCTAGGGCCCAATGCATGCAATGAGAAAAAGTTTTCCGGTTGGTTTACGCGGGGGAGAGCACTCGGATTGGACTGGGACCTGGAGGCTCTCACAGTTTCGATGCCAGCAGCAAAAGTTTTCATCGCGCTTCGGACGTGTCCAAGCGGGTTACAACTACACGTACGCAGCTTCAGAAGCTTTTAGGGAGCTTGCGTCACGTCGTTACTTGTATCCGACCTGCAACTTCGTTCTTTCAGCGTGTAGCTGCTCTCGCGAGAACTGCACCTCGTTTTGGATTTACAGAGGTGACGGAAGATGTTAAGGAAGATCTGCGTTGGTTTACTGTCATTCTGGCAATTGGCCGACTAAACCGGATTCCGTTGTCACGTTTCGTGTGCAGACACGAGCCAGACATTCACATTCAAATGGATGCTAGCGATCGGGGTTTGTGCGCACTATTTCCTGCTCAGCAGCAATATTTGCAGGTGGAGTTCAGTGACACTGAGCGGGCTATGATCGAGCGTTGCAATCGTGAGAGCAACATCGAATTTTGCATCAACGTTAGAGAGTTAACCCCTCCAGCCCGGCTGATTTTGACCTTCTTACGCTGCATTATGCAGTACAGTTATACTAGGAATTTGTATAGAACGTCGCTTAAAGGGCTTGGGAAGTGTGCACACGCTCGGCGATGGACAGGACACTTCCCGCTTACACTGCATGTTGCAGAACAAATTGTATCCAGATGCCCCATGCAAAGCTGCATAATGCTGCAGAAGGACCGTGCAGTGTTGCACAAAGACCATGTGCAATTGGCCAGAGACCAGTCGAATATCGAGAAACCAAACTCGAATTTTTAGAAAATGAGAAGGCATACAAAAAGCAAGTAAACCGGTACCGCAATCAGATGATTACCGCCACCTGTTTGCGGTAATCATCTGATTGCGGTACCGGTTTACTTGCTTTTCATACAAAGTCCTATATACTATTTTACAGCGTTACGTCGAGAAACAGCTGATCAAGGAGTCGGTTCTGCTGTCTTCTGCTGATGGTCCACATGCACCATACGAGCAATGCATAATGCAGCATAAGTTCGCTGCATAATACGACATAAAGTGACTAGCAAGGTAGACTATTCATTATTTTCCGAAGCTGTATGTGTCCTCCGTTTTTTTTCTTGGTGTAGGCGTTTTCTCAGTTCTCAAATGAAACGGATAGTTGGCGGGCGCCACTGTTGCAACATTTACCTGTTCATGAGCATATCTATCCTGCTGAATAGCATATTTTTGAAAGATGAAAGACAGCGTTTATGTCTGTCAAATCGTGAAGCTTTTTCGGTGCAAGATATTTGCCATTCATTTTTGTATCTTGATTTCAGTATGCGTCGATTCGTGTGATTTTTTTCACATACAAACATCAAGATAAATCCAACGTTACGGTGCATAATGCAGCTTAATAAAAAGGCCTAAGCTGCATTATGCAGCACTCCGGGTTGGAGGGGTTAATGAGCGCAGTATTCGCGGCGATCTGTTGGGGGAAGTTGTGGTCCAGATTGGAACACGATTCGGATATCCACGTTAAGTTTTGGATCGATAATATCTCTGCCGTAGCATGGAGCAACAAGAAGTCAAGCAGGAATAAGTTCGCTCAAATGCTGTTGCGGATCCTCGCTATTCACGAAGTGCGACATGGATTTTATACGACTGCATCTCATGTTGCTGGAGCGGACAACACAATGGCGGATGCAGGAAGCAGGGTGTGGCAGTCGCCAACTTTGAAGGAGCAATTTTCTAATTTGTGTGTTGGATGGACGCAGGTTCTGATTCCGACAGGCTCGCGGAATCTCTCTCAGCTTTGGGAGCACTATTGCGAGCAGGGGCTTTACCGCAGACTTCACGAAAGAGTTATACAAGGGCATGGTCTCAGTGGGTTGCATGGTGCGAAATGATGCGCATGAGCCCATGGTTGGCAGCAACAGACACTGACCGCAACGCCGAACAGCTCGGTGCATTTGCAGTCTACCTTTGGAAGTACGGAATGAATCGCAAGCGGGTGGGAAATACCTATTCTACAATTTGCACAAAACTGTGTGCAGTGCGGTGGTATCACCGTAATACAGCAGGTTACGATCCGGGTGTGAACGCTAGTCACGCTATCTTGTTACGCGGAATCCGTCGATTCGCTGATCCGGTGGTTAAACAGCAGCCCCTATCTGCTCGGCTTCTCCGTTCAATTTTTGAAGATTTGGATATTAAGAAGCCTCACGATCAACTTTTTTGGGGTGGGCTCCTGTTAGGATACTTCTTCCTATTGAGACGCTCAGAGTATCTTTTCATTGGAAAGCGGACCCACAATTACGTTTTACGGCTTTCTGGTATACAGTTCTTCAATCGAAACGAACAAGTCGTATCCCCAAAACAAGCAGAAGTGGTGGGGATTACACTCAACGGAGCGAAAAATAATCAGTTCGGACGCGAGGAAGTCAGATTTCATTTCAAGTCAGGTGATGGTTTACTTTGCCCGGTTCGAGCAGCGCGCTGAATTATGAAGGCAGCATCTACACTTGGAACACAAGGATGTGAACCCGCACTATCGGTGGGATGTGGTGGAATTACCTCGAACGAAGTCGCCAGTGTCATTAAGAGCGCGGCTAAGCGGCTCGGGCTGGATCAGGCCAGGTTTTCCACACACTCGGTGCGCATTGGAGGAGCCACAGCTTTGCTGAACGCGGGCACGGATCGTTTGGTTATCAAAATCATGGGACGGTGGTTGTCAAACGCATTCGAGGAGTATCCCGTGTTATCGGCTAAGGGATCAGCAGGTCTCTCCTGTCAAATGTGCTGAAGAGGTTAGAAATCAAGACGACGGTGCGAGTACTGAGCGGCTAAATTGTCTTGGGGTGCCGCCACGCCACGCCCCGGTGTGGCAAAATTGAACTCAAGAATTTTCCCCAGACACGGCATTGTTGGAAATTGAAGGTTGCCGAGGATACAGGACAGCAGAGCTAGTCAGGTAGAGGAGGAAAGCGTAGTTTCCCGATGCCGTTGTAAGTCTATAGATAGAATCGGCGAGAGATCGAAGAGCACGCACAAGTGTCGCTCATTCTCGATTTCTCCGCGCCGCAGATAACCCGCCACGCCACGCCCCGGTGTGGCAAAATTGAACTCAAGAATTTTCCCCAGACACGGCATTGTTGGAAAAGTATATGTGTCAAAAGTACGTGCGCGACGGTAGCGTGGTGCTCGTTTGGTCAGGTGTTTTGGATGTGCACGAGAAATGAAGAAACCAAAAGGAAAATCTCCTTTTCAATCTATAGACGGTATGTGTTTAGTTTACCCATAGTATGGGTAAACTAAACACATACCGTCTATGGGTCCCATACTATTTAATATCACTCACGTCTATATGTTCTAAAACGTCATCGATGAGGACTTTGTGAAGCAAAGCAAAAACGTCGCCTCTTGTCTTGTCTAGTAGCTGTTGCAGTGCTTGTTCGAATCTCTCTCGGTCGCCTGGCATCGCGCTCGTAAAGTGCATAGGGGTTCGTTGAATGCATATCTCGATTACAGTCCAATGTTCCGACCCTCGTAAAAAGATCCACCCGCTCTCGTCGAACTGAAACCCATTATGGATCTCTACTCCTTCGGAAACGAGTTTCCAAGCGAATATACATCCCTTGGCATATCGTCGTAAGACCAGTCGATTCTGCAGAGAAATTTCCACTCCGTTCTCTAACGCGATGGCGCTACGAAAACTTCTAGCACTTGTGTTTTCTGGATCTGGAATGCCAGTACACCTCTTGAAGTCTGGGTAATTTGAGCGATGGTCAATGCCTAATTTCCACAGGGAGTGGCTGGTTTGGGACAGTGAGAATGGGATCGTTTCCGTGATGTAAAGCTGGCTGTACTCCAGCTTGCCGTCGGGCTTTCGAACGTCGAATTGTGGTTTTGAACGGTAGGCTTGAAATAGTTCGTCAACGTGCTTGCGCTTGGCATCCAGATCTTGGATAAAGGCATGGAACAATTCAGTCTCTGACGGTCCACAACGTTGTTCCTTGTGGCCAATGACGCCTTGATCTTCTTTAGTTAGGGCAAGTGGCGTCTTTTCCGGCATTCCGGCAACTTTGGTGAGTGTTTGAATATAAGCAGCTTGACAATGAACCGACATGGTCAAAGCTCGTTGCTCCTCTTCAGCCAAGGAACGTTCATGACGCTGCCGGGTCGCGACAGATTTCCAGAACCAAAATGTAGCTGTCTGGGTGGCGTTAAACAATGCCTTTTCGCTCTCCTTGGCATCTCGTAAACGAGCGAGTTCCTCATTTAAAGCGGCTAGTTGAGATCGCAATTCTTCACGTTTTCGTTTCTTCATACGGCGATAAATGTGTCGCCTGTTGGCCATCGTTGAAGGATAGATCTTGTCGGGTTTGCTTTCTGAAGGCAACTCTTGCATGTCCTGATCGTCCGAAGTGTTGATAGGGGAGAGTGGATTCAGTTTTTCTACCAGAAGCGTTTCGGCATCTTCCAGAAGCATTGTGGCGTCGCGGTTATCAAGAGGAAGGTCCTCGTACTGCTGAAACGTTGGCGAAGACACTCCGAGTGCATGGGCCATTGTGTAATGGCGAAGTGAGTGATGCTTGGCGTGTTTTTTTTGTTGTGGTATGATACTCAACGCTATGATAGGTCATAAGTTCACCTTGCAACTCATGCCACGTGCAAACAGTGATGGCGTGAAATGGTTGTAATTAACAACGTGTAATCACCATGGCCACGCAGTTTGCGCTTTCGTCACCCCTGCGTCATTCACGACATCAAGGTGTACAGTGTATGTACATGGTTATCGTGATTATTTTGCTGAAAAGATGACGCCAAATGGTATAATCTTTTGAGGCACCGATTACCTGTACATCATGCAAGTTCACACTCTCGAATCGTAAAATGCACAATACGTCTTCCAGCCACGACTCTCCCGCCCATAACAAACACCAAAGCTCTGTGGCATACAGCAGCAAGCATTTCCTGCCGCTGGGTTTACTAAGTCCGGGAACAAGAGGCGTGTGCGTCGCATTCAGATCGAATTGCCACTTTTGCGCCAACACGTACAAGAACTCGAGCTCCAGCTAAAGCGAACGCAACTGCTGCGACTTATTGTGCCTCCTCCACCTGCCCCTCCCCATGGCAACAATCAACATTCAAGATGTTGGTAGCTTGTGGATGTCGGAGTTCTAGAAGAAGATTTGCTCCAATCTGCACGGACAGGACAGCAGCAACTCGCACAGCAGAGGATTCGTTTGGTGAGGCTTCGAGTGTTCTAGAATGGATCAATAGCTAGCGAGTAGGAGGAAGTCTTTACTAATATGATCACTTTTCATTTTGCATCGTCAAGAATACGCGCAATCGTTATTGGTTATGACAAAATAACGGCATTTGTGAGGGTTGTGCCTGCGGGAAGATGTCGACAAGTCCATTTGTACACCGGTCTGGAAGTGAAGTGAAGACATCTCAGCCGTTCGAGATCGTGCATTCCGACGTAATGGGCCCCATTAAGCCTGTGTCAAAAGGTGGCGCTCGCTACATGCTCACTTTTATCGATGACTTCACGAGATTTGTTCACGTGTACTTGATTCCCAACAAGTCTGTGGTATTTGACAAGTTCGAGGAGTATTTCGCGTTAGTGGCAACCCAATATGGACGACGAGTGAAGTGTTTAAGGAGTGATAACGGTGGTGAGTACGTGAACAAGCGATTGAATTCGTTCTGCGTGAAGCACGGGATCGTTCATCAGACGACGGCACCGTACTCACCACAGCAAAATGGTCTTGCAGAACGTATGAACAGGACCGTCACGGAGATGGCGCGATCGATGCTGCACGGCATGCAAGTTGAGCGCAAGTGGTGGGGAGAAGCGATTATGACCGCGGTGCACATAGTCAACAGGATCCCGAATACGGCTCGACCTGGTATGAGTCCGTTTGAGGTTCTTACTGGATCCAAACCAGTGCTGGACTATGTGCGAGTGTTTGGTGCGAAAGGCTTCGTCCACATCGACAAGGTAAAGCGGACAAAACTGGATGCAAAGGCACACCGCTGTTTGTTTCTTGGTTATGCTGAAACTTCAAAGGCATATCGTGTGTGGGATCTAGATGATGATCGATTGGTGACATCGCGATCGGTTATATTGGACGAGCGTGCTGCTTCTGGATATCGCGACGTAATTCGTGTTGAAAGCCGTGAAAACGCCAAGTTGGTTAGTACCTATGATGATGATAATGATGTGGGCACGAAGCGCACTAATGATGACAATCCACTAACCCCAAGTGCTGAAGCCATGGAGATTGACGAGACAGCGGATGATGGCGCTGTGGATATGGAAATAGACCCAGTTCAATCCCGTGAGCAGCAAGTATCGGCAGTCATTCCGATTGAGGGGGAGAGACGAGAGATTCAAGGCATCGAAACTCCTGCTGTCATGCCACAACACCTGACGCATCGCGCCGATGAACGCACAAGTACTGCTACCCTGTTACCAAGTGAGACGACTCGTCAAATAACTGCGAGTTCAGCTCCACGCGTTCCCCGTATCACGGCAACTTCTAGTGTTCCTCAAATTCAACAAGCTACCCGCGAGGAATCAGCTTTGGTCCCTCAAAACGCTCGCTACTTCACTGACTCAAGTGGTGATCAACTGGTCTTTAGTGGTGGATCTACGAAGCCTCAGTCACTTTCGTATACCGCTCCACGACTACTCACTAATGGTGATGATTCTGACATTGAATGTGGCGTACCATTGCTGTCAGACGCGCCTGCAATTACAACTCGGAGTGGAAGTGACATTGATGAACCCGAACCTAAGCGGCAGCGCCTTGACGAGTATGAAATCGCGCTCTCGGCGACAGATGTACCGCAAAGTTATGCCGAAGAGATGTCGTCACCAGAATCGCAGCAGTGGAAAGAGGCAATCAGGCGAGAAATCCGAGCTCACATTAGAAATCACACGTGGGATGTGGTTCGCCGACCACCAGGAGTAAAAGTCATCGGGTTCAAGTGGGTATTTGCGCACAAGTTTGACGAGAAAGGCGAAATCGTACGCTACAAGGCACGCTTAGTCGCGCTTGGGTACTTGCAGACGCGTGGAATTGACTACTTCAGTACCTACTCTCCCGTTGCTAGTACAAACACTATTCGGGTGTTCCTTGCGGTGTGTTGCAAGCTAGGATTGATCATCCGCCAGTTTGACGTCGAGACCGCATTTCTCAATGGAGACCTAGAAGAAGATGTGTACATGGCTCCACCGCTGGGTGTGAATATTCCTGAAGGCATGGTGTGCAAGTTGAGACGAAGTTTGTATGGCCTGAAACAGGCTGCAGCGGTTTGGTACAAGAAAATTCGATCTGTGTTCATTTCGATGGGATTTGAGCAGTGTCGTGCTGATCCATGCTTGTTCGTCAGGCACCAGAGTGGGAAAACCAGCTCGCCGGTATTCATTATCTTGTACGTGGATGATCTTCTAATTGGGTGCAAGAGTGACGAGATGGCTGACAAAATTTACGACGAAATAGCTGAACATTTCACACTGAAGTCACTTGGAGAAGCTCGATACGTGCTGGGTATGGAGATTAAGTACGCAGTGGAGAAGGGGGAGCTTTTGCTCAGACAGACGCAGTTCATTTCAAGGATGCTAGAGAAATTTAGCCTACATGGATGCAATCCTGTTCGAAACCCCATGGTTCTTGGTCAAGATTTAACTCCTGACGATTCTCACGATGACCACCGCAACCGCACCGAGTATCGCGAGCTGATTGGATCTCTTCTCTACGTAGCTAATGCTACACGACCGGACATTAGTGCATCTCTATCTACTTTGTCCCAGTTTCTCGAACAGCCTCGTGAAATGCACTGGCGCGCTGCAGTCCGAGTTCTCAAGTACCTGAAAGGTACAATCACACATGGGATCTTGTTCCAGCGTTCGGCACGTTTCACACTACAGACCTTTGCTGACGCAAATTGGGGTGGTGACAAAGGCAGTCGTCGATCTACATCTGGAGTACTACTGCTGCTTGGAGGAGGACCAGTCGTGTACAAGAGTAAACGACAACCTACAGTTGCTCTGTCATCTGCTGAGGCAGAGTACATTGCATTAGCTCTTGCGGCTCAAGAAGTGATTTGGTTTGCTTCCCGAAATGGGATTCAAACTTCGCAGTGCATCAACAATCTACTTGGATAACCAGTCGGCCATCAGTATCGCGACAAACCAAGGATACACGCCGCGAGCGAAACACATTGACCTTCGTGCACACTTCGTCAGAGATCACGTTGAAGCGGGTAACATTCAGTTGCAGCACGTACCGTCGAATGAGCAGCTAGCTGACTATCTTACCAAGGCGATTCCAACACCGCAATTAGTGAAGCTTCGTGAGGCAAGTGGCGTCACGAACTCTACAACTCAGAGTGCGAGTTGAGGGGGAGTGTCGGAGTTCTAGAAGAAGATTTGCTCCAATCTGCACGGACAGGACAGCAGCAACTCGCACAGCAGAGGATTCGTTTGGTGAGGCTTCGAGTGTTCTAGAATGGATCAATAGCTAGCGAGTAGGAGGAAGTCTTTACTAATATGATCACTTTTCATTTTGCATCGTCAAGAATACGCGCAATCGTTATTGTGGAATCGAGTTGCTGAAAGGCAGTTGAAGGAGAGACTTTGTGTGGAGCAAGAACAATTAGCCCTGAACGGGGCTGGTGGAGCAAGAACAATTAGCCCTGAACGGGGCTGGTGGAGCATTCAGCTGAAATGCAAAAACTGTTTACGAAATTGGAGGAGATTCAAGAGGTATAGTAGCCATGGTCTTTGATTTTTACAGCGTTCGGTTATTCACTTTCTTGTAACTTGCTGTGTGAGAAGTTGTCAAGAAGTAAAATTCTGGGATTTTTGATAGCCCACAGCGACGACGACATATTCGCGGATCAAATGCTCGTGATGGCCAAGTTGTATTTGAAAGTGAAGCAACAGAACCAAGGTCCATGCAGAACGGTAACTCTAGGTTCTGGCTTGGCAATGGGCAGAGATATCCCTCGTTTGGAACCGAGCGTCAACGCTGGAGTTGTTTTTTTTATGCGCATTATGGCGTCCTACTGCCTTTTTGCTTGGATGTGGCCGCCGAGGCATATTGGAAGTTTTTCAAGTATGATGACTTCGAAACGAATACTTACTGCCATCGAATCAAAAAATTTGGTGAGCTTTGTGGACCAACGTTTCTTGACATTTCCCGCTAACGACGCCATTTCGTGGTCCTAACAGGACGATTTTTTCTCTCGTTCGTTTCTTGTGCAAACAAACTTCGACGGTGCAGTGGCCGAAGTCCAGGGGAAGTATATGTGCCAAAAGTACGCGCGCGACGGTAGCGTGGTGCTCGTTTGGTCTGGTGTTTGGGATGTACATGAGCTGGGAGGTATCAAATAAAAAATTTCGTGGTCTGCAACTTCACAAACGAGGCTACGTGAAATTGCAGAGTGTTCCACATCAAGGTCCCCAACAGCACTCAACCTCGACTGTGGTGGAGATGAGGTTTGAAATTTACCCTAACAACGTTACAGATCAGGCGGAGGCATTCTACGTGGTGCTCAACAAGTCGTTCAACAGTTTAAACGAGAGATTTTGTCAGGTGATGAGTGAGTATCTATTGAAAGAAGACTGGAAGGCCACCTTCGGAGAAGGAAAACGTTAAACGACAAATCCATCAGGTCTCCAATCCTCCTCGACAAGAACTTTCTCCGTAGTAGACGCACTATTCTAGAAATGACTTCGTGCATCGATTTGGCAACTGGATGGCACAGACTTGCAAGCAGGCCTCGTCGCTGCCATCTACATCGACCGTGAATCGGCAATAGGAACGTGAGAGAGTGCTCTGGGTATCGCACGATCCGTTCTTGGTCAATTCGATCCATCCAACATTGGCGGCATACATGCCTTGGCATGGGATACTGTTGAGTTCTTGTGTTTCTGCTGCTGTAGACCCACGCTGAAGTCATCAAGTGTACCATCGACTTCTTCATCTGCGTCATTCTTCAGTTCTTCCTGTTCAAAGGCGGTCTCCGATCAGAGATCGGTAGCATCAACCACCAGCGGTATAAATCTGCGATAGCAGTAGTTAGTGTCTGCTGAATCTCACTTTATCTTTTACGTTTTACCTACCACAGTGCGCAAGGAACCGCGCCAGGAAGGTGAGGTTCCAACAGGTTTTGAGACCAGATGAGCGATACCATTGACGAGGCTGCTCGCCCACCGGCGGCGTCGCCGGCGCGAGCGCCCGTTGCCAGTCACAAACGGATTGGGATGGTGGACGAACTGGAAGAGAAAGTCGCTGCCGTTGCCCCCAAAGGTGATGGCGATACCAAGGTCGCTGGCGGCGAAAACGAGACGGAGCTGCTGGCGCTGATGCGCGGGCTTGCGGGAAGGCTGGATTGACTTGAGGAGTCGCAGTCCAAGCTGGAGAAAACGTTGACTGAGGATCGGGAGAAGCGTGAGCGCAGACCAGACCCACTCACGACGTCGCTAATGGAAACGAGTTTGTTTGCATCACAGCTCGGACGAGGTGCGCGCATGCACATTGACCAACTGGGAGGGTCGCCACTGACACCGGTCACGGATCTCCAGCGAGAGGGCACCGTCACCAGCAACCTGGCTACGGTGGACACATCTCAGAACTACAAAGGATCTATGTGGCAGCTCAGGCCCAGGCTCAAGCTCAAGCAGCTCCCCAGCATCCTCCACCACAGGCACCACCGGTGACCGCACCTGGACAGCAGAACCTCACGCGGTACGACTACCCGGACGCTCGCCAGAAGAAGCTGGCGATACGTGCTTTCACTGGAAAGGAAGTGTACGTCGGGTTAGGCTCAGGGTTCTTGGAGTGGGGAATGAGGTTCGAGAGGCAGGTCACACTGGCCCAGTCAGCGCCTGTGGGTTCCTGCGGCCGGATGATGTAAAGGTGGATCTGCTGGGCAACTACTTGTCGGGCACAGCTGAGCAATACTTCCATAAGCAGTTTATGACGTGGTGGTCGCAGATGCCGATGCTACCGTACGCAATGGAGAGGATGCTAGAAACGTTCCGGACGAACATCACGCCTGCTCAGGCGATGAACCTGTTCGTGGCCCCGAAGGACCCCAAGCGCACCTGGCCGGAGCACTACATGTACCTGCTTGCGGTACTCGAGGCGTGCAGGACCCTGTCGGACTACTTGGTTCTCGACAGCATTGTGCTGTACGCGTCGCCGAGTATGAAGACTGTGCTGATGGCTAAGGTGGAAGGAATGCGAACGGACTACTTGCAGCACGCGGAGGAACTAGCGCACTTCGCCCAGTCCTGGGAAATGAAAGCAAAGGCGAAGAACCTGGGTAAGGAGCTGGTTGGGGCGGTCAGTGAGGGCAAGCGCAAGGAGACTCGACGCTGCCACGAGTGTGGCGAAGTCGGGCACCTTAGGGCTGCGTGCCGAAGGGCGGATCGTCGCCCGACTTCTCGCTGGCTGTGAGTGAGCCGGGCATGGACGCAGAGATGGTCTGGATTCTCGATAGCGGCTCGAGTCGTCATCTAGTCAACGACGAGTCGTGGCTTGAAGACGTGAAGCCGCACGTGGATTCGTGTGTGCAGGCGAACGGAGATCCGCTCAACATCACAAGGAAGGGAACACTGAGTGACGGCGTGCGGCAAAGAACAGACCGTGAAGCTTGAAGATGTGTACTACGCCGAGCACGTGGTTCATAATCTGATCTCCTACGGTACCCTGGACAGGAAGGGCTACGCGTTAGCGGAGAGAGCGTCGTGTTCTGGCCAAGAAGGGCGGTGGTCCTGCTGTTTTCGACGTTGATCTACTGAGGCCCGTGCTCGTGGTGCGCGGAAGTGTTGTGAAAACGCACGAGGTCCCATCAAAGGTGATCATGGCCGTGCTGGACAAGGAGGCGACACGACCTGCGGAGTCGACAAACTACGTCCAAAAGGGAACGCTGGTAGAGTTCCACAATAGACTGGGGCACTTGAATTACGATGCGGTTGAGAGGCTCGCGCGCGATCCAAGCTCGGGCATCGAGATCACTGATCATCGGCGCGTGAACTGCCTGACGTGTGCCCAGGGGAAGCAGACCAAGAATAATAGGTCAAAGAAGGACACTGGAATGAACTCACCAATCGATCGAGTGAGTGGTGTGATCTGCTCAGACCTGAAGGGGCCGATGACGCCCAGAGACCGCTTGAACAACAGGTACATGATCAACTTCGTTGATCACTATAGCAGCTATTGCAGGGTGTTTCTCGCGAAGACAAAGGACGCGGCCGCCAAGCAGTTCGAGCATTTCCTCGTCTTCTTTGAGAAGAGGTTTAACTGTCGCATACATGTACTGCGTACAGACTCGGGCGGCGAGTATGAGAACTTTGATCTGTTTAGCAAGGAGGTAGGAGTGTCAAGACAACGTAGTGAGGCTCGGAACCAGTCCAGCAACGGGAAGGCCGAGAGAATGCACCGGACCGTTATGAACATGGCCAGGTGTATGGTTTTCGCCTGTGGTCTGCCACTCAGTTTCTGAGTATGCCGCGTACATACTGAACAGGTCGCCCACCAACTCGAATCCTGGACGTGCATCTCCTATCAAGCTTCTGACCACAGAGACGCCACGGCTGGGCGAGATCGTAGTATTTGGATCGCCCTGCACGGTGTACCGCAATCCAGTGAAGCAGAACTAGGGCACAGCAAGGAATGATTGTCAGGATCGGCGAAGAGACAAAAGGATATCGCGTGTATCTGCCGAAAGACAAGGTGGTGGTGACACGCAACATGTTAGAAACATTGAGACCTTGGACAAACAACAGAACGAGAATGTCCAGAGACTGTACCTTCGGGACGACGAGGTCGAGGCTGGGGAGGAGACTGCGGGGAAAGCGGCTGCGGTCGCAGGCAGCTCCAACAGGAAGTCCAAGAGGAAGAGCAAGAAAACGAAGAAGGGCTACACGATAGAGCCACACGTGACGCGCTCCGTGGCTCGACAGGCTGAAGAAAAGGCGGCCGAGGCCGTTCAGCAGGAGGAGTCGGATAGAAGCGTGGTGAACAACGTGAGTGAAGTGGATCCGAGGAACTACAAGGAGGCTATGCGTAGCCGTCACTGCGAGAAGTGGCAAGAAGCCATAATCGAAGAGCTGCGAGCTCTAGAGGAGAACGGTGTGTGGGAAGTCGTCAACGTGCCCCGTGGAGTACGCGTACTGCACACCAAGTGGGTTTTCAAGACCAAACTGGATGCTGAGGGGTTAATCGAGAGGTTAAAAGCGAGACTTGTAGCCTGTGGCAACGAACAAGAGTTTGGGGGTGAACTACGGAATAACCTTCGCCGCCGTAATGGACATGACGAGTGTAAAGTTGATCCTGGTGCTGGCGCGGAAATGGAAGGTGCCGGTCAAGCACGGATACGTACCGAACGCTTACGTGAAAGCCGAAAAGGAGGCCGAACTGACCATCTACATCCACGTGCCACAAGGCATGGAGATCTCTGAGGAGGTGCGCAAGCAGTTGAACGTCAGTGACGACGAAGAGCTGGCGCTGGAATTGAAGAAGGCCCTGTACGGGCTGAAGCAGGCGGAACAAATTATTGCACAAGAGTTAGTTCAGATCGGGTTCCAGCAAAGCCTTACAGACATGTGTGTGTATTACCGGTGGCGCGATGGAATCCTACTGGTGGTTGGAGTCTACGTGGACGACCTGCTTGTCACCGGCACTGATCAGGATGCGGTGGACGGCTTCTTCGGGGAACTTGAGGAGTTCTCTGTGAAGGACCTGGGACAAGCAAGCAAGTTCTTGGGAATGCGTGTTGCGTACGACGACGCGGACGGCTACGACCTGGACCAGGAAGTGACGATCCTGGAGATGCTGAGGGACTACGGCATGGAATTCGCGCACGGAGTGCGTACGCCCATTGGGCCGGAATCGAACGAGGCTCGAGGACCTGATAGTTCAAAGTTACCTTTGGACGGTGGCGGTGAGGCCGTAACAGTGAAGAAGTTTCAGTCGCTGGTAGGGAGCCTGATGTGGGTGGCGCGCTGTACGCGTCCTGACATCGCGTTCGCAGTGCATAAGGCATCGAGGCGCACGCACGAGCCTACCGTGGAGGACTGGAAACTTGCCAAGAGGGTACTGCGGTACCTAGAGGGTACAAGGGGGCTGCGGCTCCAAATTAACGGTAACAGAGATCAGGAGGAGCTGCTTGAGGTGGTCGGGTACAGCGACGCCGACTACGCAGCCGACAAAGAAGACGGGAAATCTGTCACAGGCGGCCTGTGAGTTGGATGTGTCGGAAGCAAGGGGGCGTCTCTCTATCCACCATGGAGGCGAAATATACAGCGGCGTCGGTAATGGCGACGGAGCTTCTGGGTGTGCGTGAGCTTCTAGGCGAGTTGAGAGGAAGCACGAGGTCCTGCTGGCTCTGCGCGTGGATAATCAAGCTGCGCTCAAGCAGTTAGAAGGAGAGAGCGCCTCCTCGAAGGCGAAGCACATTGATGTGCGGATCAAGTTCGTCGGCGACTACGCGAGGCGCGGAGTATTGAAGCCGGAGTACTGTGCAGGCGAGCGCATGCCGGCGGATTTGATGACCAAAGCGGTCGAGGCTGCGAGGATGAAGGCCTTGCGAAGCATGGTGGGGCTGCACTGAAGTTGCAGCTTAAGTTCGAGAGGACGGAGATCTTCCGCTGTTCGGCGCTGCCGATGAGGAGGAATGTTGAAAGGCGGTCTCCGATCAGAGATCGGTAGCATCGGCCAGCTGCCACCAGCGGTATAAATCTGCGATAGCGGTAGTTAGTGTCTGCTGAATCTCACTTTATCTTTTACGTTTTACCTACCACAGTGCGCAAGGAACCGCGCCAGGAAGGTGAGGTTCCAACACTTTCATCACAACAGGCGTATCCTGAGTTGCAAAGTCATTAGGAAGCTGACCAATGCCTGCATTTCCCCCTACATATCATTATGCGGAGCCATAATATGTTTAAACTGAAACAAATTGTTCTGAACGTATTAACCCATTAGAAGTGTTTAAACGTTTTATGTTTAAAGTTTACGCTTTAAAACAGTGAATGCCTTTTTCAAAAATGCAGGACACGTCTTCCTGCCGAGACTCTCCTGTCGATGCCGCATGCCACCGCTTTGTGGAGTGCGATACTAGTTGCAAACATCGTGATGTATCACCTGCCGTCGAGTTTACTAAATCTGGAAACAAGAGGCGCGTGCGTCGTATTCAGGTCGAGTTGCCACTTTTGCGCCAACAGGTGCAGGAACTCGAAGTTCAGCTGAAGCGAACGCAACTGCAGCAGCTTCAAGTGTCGCCTCCACATCCCCAATGTAACAGTTCAGAGCACAAAACGCAGCATGCTAGCAGTTTGTGGAATAATGTGGCCGAGGGGTAACTGAAGGAGCTCCTTCGCGTGGAGCGGGAACAATTGGCCCTAACAGGGTTCTGCAAGGAGTTGGTGGACTATTCAGCCGAAATACAGAGGCTTTTTACGAAGTTTGAGGGGATTCAAGAGGTGCGGGTTTGCGTTATTGCTGCAGCATTATGCTTCTTGTTTTGACTGCGTGTAACATTTTACAGGAAGTACTTGAGCGTGTGGGAAGTTGCCAACAAGGTCTAAGGTTCTGGGATTTGGTTGTTCATAGCGATGCCGACATATTTACGGATCAAATGCTCGTAATGACCAAGTTGTATTTGAAATTTAAGCAGTTCCAGACCCCATGCAGAGCAATAAACGTTGAATCTGGCTTGGCAATGGGGAGAGACATCCCCAGAATGGATCTGAGCGTCAAAGCAGGAGTTGTTTTCGACGCACAGTGTGGCGTCCACTTGCCATTTTACTTGGACGTGGCTGCTGAAGCGTACTGGAAGTTTTTCAAGTTTGATCACATCGACGCGAACACTGCCGTCATCAAAGCAGACAATTTGGTAAGATGAAAGTGATTTTGTGCACCAACGAAATCAGCTAACGACGTTGTATTGACCACACAGGACGACATTTTTTCGCGCTCATTTGTTGTTCGAACAAACTTGGATGGCTCAGCGTCAGAAGCTCGAGGGAAGTACATGTGCCAAAAGTATGTGGTGGACGGCAACGTCGTGCTCGTTTGGTCTGGAGTTTGGGATGTACATGAATATGGGGGTGTCAAATTCCACGGTCTGCAACTTCACAAACGAGGCTACGTGAAATTGCGGCGTGTTCCTCGTCAAGGCCCACACCAGCAGTCCACATCGACGGTGGTAGAGACAAAGTTTGAGACCATTCCCATTTATCATGACAACGCCACGGATCAGGAAGAGCAAACGAAGGCATTCTATGCAGCTCTCAATAGGTCGTTCAAAAGTATGAACGAGACGTTTTGCCATATGATGAGTGAGAAGCTACTGACTGAGGACTGGAAAGCTACATTTGGGCATGAAAAACATTAACAAAGAAAACAAGCATGTGCAATAGCCATTTTTACTCAGATACATTACCGAATGTTGCTTTCCAATCTTCGTCGAGCAGCAAGTGAGTCATGTGCTGACACACGAGTTTGTTCAATTTTGTGTGTGAGTGCTGCGCAGCGTTGATGATTGCTCCAACTTGTTGAGAATTTGATCATGAAATATTGGGGTAGTCTCGAAGAAACTGTTGACGTCGATATCTCCCCAGGATCTGTATGGGGAACACAGTGCAGCTTCATGTAAGTCTGCTTTTGGTACTGCAATCCGTTGAACTTGATACCTGCAAACTCCGAGACATTTGCATACTCAACCCATGCAATGGTGACCTCGTTATCCTTGACGTGCGTTTGGCATGCCTAACACACTCGACGTTAAGCCCTCGAAAGACAGGTCTAGAGAAAACGATCTTGCTATCGTTCCCGTCTACACCACATCGAAGCTTTAGTGGTGGCATGTCAATACTGATACAAAAAATGTCGATTGAGGAGCTTACCGAGACATTTATGACGCCCTTGTCCAGCAATTCTCCATCCTCAAGGCAACAGAATCGCCAATAATGTAACGGGGCGGTGCTCCTTGTTTGTGGTAAATGAAACTCTATCTATTGAATCTGTGTGGCGCCCGGGTCGGGCGCCGTGGACCAACAAAACACAAGCTAATCTAATTGGTCGCCGTGCACCACGGCGACCGTGTGACAGAAGCCCGTCACACCACTCCCCACCTTAGAAAGAAGCCTGAAGAGCTTCTCAATCTTCAAATTGCTTCACGATGAACACCACAAGCCACACCTACGCACAGACTCTCCGAGAGTGGCCGCTGCACGACTGCAGTGGCTTCGAGGCCCCGCTGAGTCCCGACGAGATGCGAGAGTTGTTCCGACGATGGCGTTCGACGCGGGGCAAGCCCGTCACCGCGACGCTCGCGGTGACCCAGCGCTCGCTTGATGCCGCGTGGACGGCCTTCGTCCGACGCTGGAACGCAGAGGGTGCGCGACGTTTCATGGCGACAATAGAAGACCGCGAGGAGACCCATCAGCGCCACGCGCTGGGAGAGCTGGCGGCGCGCGTGTGCTCACTGTCCTGGGACGAGGATCGTCCTTGCTGTTACGTCCATCACCTTGAAGGCTGCGCCGGCTGTCGCCGCTTTGGAACGCCGCGACCGGGCGACGCTGACTGGGCGCAAATCGTGAAAGAGTATCCAGAGACTAAGGAAGAGAAGCAGTGGATCGAGCTGTATCGCCGGTCGCTGTACGAGGCTAGGCGCGGTTCGCTACCGCGCCCTGAGGATCATCCCGCGCCAACAGAGCCGCCTCGTACGCCTCAACGAGGCCCGGAACGTCTTCGAGGAGGGTGGAGCGAGGCTCCCAGCTGTCGTCCAGCGGACCTATCCACCGTACCAGGTACCGGCGAAAGCTCGGGATACCCCCGTCGCAGTGACGAGCGCTGCGACCACTGGTCGAGTCATCGTGGTCAAGAATGGCCTCCACGATGTGACGAACGTCACCATCACGATCAACAAGGGGGGCCGGACCGTCGCGAAGGAACCGAGCGCGAGTGGGCGAGGAGCGCCTGGAGCATCGCGTTGACCAGCTGGAGCATGAGAATCGGGTCTTGCGGCAGGAGCTGTGGGTACCGCGTCACGCGGTACCGGATTATCGCTAGGAAGCGACGCTGGGTGGTAGCGGCGAAGTCGACCGACGTAAAATGTAGGGTGTAGCTTGATTGTAGGCGGTAGCTGTAGCCGATAAGCATCTCCAATGACTTTCGACACCTTGAACGGTCCAATGAATCGCGGCGCGAGCTTACTCGCGCCCAAGTTCGTGACGAGCGTTGGGGAAATCCCATTGGTAGATAATAGGACTTGGTCTCCAACGTGGAATGTTTCCATGTTACGGCGCCCGCTGTGGTCGGCATTCTCCTTCTGGCGATCGACGGCTGCAGCAATCGCATCGCGGACGTAGCGGACAATTGACTCACGCTGTTGCACGAACTCACGGACAGCCGCAGCGTCGCTTCGCTGCGGCGCCGCGTTGGGCGCAAAGTTTGCTGGCGGAGGCTCAGTAGGCGCGACCGGATCGGGGGCAGTGTGAAGCTCGGCTGCGCGACGTGGACGCGGGTTGATTAGCGTCCGACTGGTCCAAGCGGCAACGTCCCGTGGAGAAGCAGTCGCCGCTCGCGCGGCGGCCCGTGTAAGAGGACGCTGGCTTGGGATCCGCGCGGAAGACCTCGTGCTCACCGCGTTCACATTCGGGACAGCGGCCATCTCGTGCGTCGCGACGGAGGCACCACCAGTGGGGGTGGCAGTTGCAGCGTCGTGATTCTCGGACAGTTGAACTGGAAGGGGGCGCTCCAGCCCAAGGAGCGCCGGAACGCGCGGGTGACGGCCGAAATTTACGAAGAACGGCGTCAAGCCAGTTGACGCGTGCACGGCATTATTGATGGCGAACTCCACCATCGGCAGGAAAGAGCTCCATGACTTGAACGACGTGGCAAAGCTGCGTAGTACATCTTCGACGACTCGGTTAGCGCGCTCGGTTTGGCCGTCCGTCTCTGGATGCGACGCGGTGGACATACTCAGCCGCGTCCCCAACAGCTTGAAGAGCTCCCTCCAGAAGGCGGACGTGAATCGAGGATCCCTGTCCGACACAATCGAGGACGGAAGACCGTGGTGGCGATACACCACGTCAACGAAGAGCGCAGCAGACTGTTGCGCAGTGATCGAGGCTGCTACCGGAGTGAGATGAACCATCTTACTGAAGCGGTCGACGAAGACCAGAATACCCGTACGACCTCGGGTATCCCGAGGTAGGCCGAAGACGAAATCCATGCTCACAGACGACCACGCATCAGTGGCGACTGAGAGCGGTCGGAGCGGGGCCTGCTTTGATGGAGCCGGTTTCACGCGCTGGCACGCTTCACACGAGCGCACCCACTTCCTCACCCACTTGTACATGTGTGGCCAATAAAAGTCGCGAGAGAGAGATGCAAAGGTCTTCTCGCGACCGAGGTGGCCGCCACTTGGGGTGTCATGGAACTCGTGGATCAACCGAGCTCGGAGGTCGTCGTCAAGCGGGACGACGACGCGGGGGCAATCTTCTTGGTCGACGCGGTAAGTCAGCAGCGCGCCTTCAAGTGAGTAGCGGCCGACACGAGCGCGTGCTCGTGAGGACAGCTTGCGCTCAGCTGAGCCACTGGGGTTGCGCAGGAAGTCGATCAGCTCGGAACAGGACGCGTCATCTTTATACGCGTCGACGATCAGGTCACGTAGCGGTGTGGTCGCTGTGACTTCAGCGGCAGCGACGATTTCGGCGATACAGACGGAACAGTCGTCATCATCCTCGTCGCCAACTGCGTGGCGGCCGCGCTGCACGTAATCTGGCCGGCGTGAAAGCGCGTCGGCGAGGATGTTGGACTTGCCCGGTTTGTAATGCACGACGAAGTTGTACTCGGAGAAGAGCGATAACCAGCGTGCCATGCGCTGGGACAAGTGGGGGCTCTTCGTCGCTGTCCTCAGCGACGCGTGATCTGTGTAGATTGCGAAGGACTTCTCGCCTAGGAGATACACACGGAACTTGATGAGTGCGTAGCGCATGGCAAGCAGCTCTTTATCATGGACCGGATAATTCCGTTCCGCCTGCTTCAGTTGTCGCGACTGGTAACTCACCACTCGCTCGCGGCCCACGTCGTCAAACTGCATCAAGGCACAGCCGATCGCGATGTCACTCGCGTCGCATACAACGTGGAACGGCTTGGAATGATCTGGAAGCATCAAGACGGGCGCGGTCGACAAACTCGTCTTCACCGCGTCGAAGGCTGTTTGGTGCTCGGGGCGCCATGACCACATGGCGTCTGCCTTCAGGAGTTGAGACAGCGGTTGGATGGTCAGCGCGAAGTTCTTCGAGTAATGGTGAAGATACGTCGCGAGCCCCAGCCACTGCCGGAGCTGCTTCTGATCCTGAGGCACGGGCCAAGCGCAGATGGCTTCAATCTTCTCGGGGTCAGCACGGACACCTTCCTTGCTGACGTAGCTCCCGAGCACTGGGATCTCGGGAGCGCAGAAGATACACTTCTTCAAGTTGGCGTACAGCTTGTTCTCTCGCATCACTTCGAACACCTGCCGCAGGTGTTGCAGATGCACCTCGACGTCCGTCAAGCCTCGTTCAGCACGGCTGTGGATGAAAATGTCATCGAAGTAGCTGGGCGCGAAGTCCCGGTACGGGCGGAGCAAGTTCGACACCATTCGGTTGAAGGTAGCAGGAGCATTCTTTAGCCCCTGAGGCATCACAAGCCATTCCCAAAGCATTCCACTGGGCGTGCTGACTGCAGTCAGCGGTACGTCATCCTCCCGCATCAAGATCTGATAGAAGCCGTCCATCAGATCAATCGCGCTGTATGTGGTGCTGCCCGACATGGTGTCGAGCACCATGTCTTTCCTCGGGATCGGCGTCTGCGCCGGGATGGTGGCATCGTTGAGCTTATTGAAGGCGTGGACGATCCGCCATCCACCGGTTGCTTTCTTCACGCAAAATGTCGGACTGGAGTGCGGGGACAAACTCTCACGGACGTGGCCGGCTTGTCGGCGACCTCGAAGAAGGCGTCGATTGCTTCGACTTGATCACGGGGAAGCGGCCACTGTCTCGTCACGCAATACTTCGCACCAGGCACGAGGTCGATCTCGTGTCGGACTCCGCGGTCCGGTGGAAGGGCGGCTGGCACCTTATCAGGAAGATGTCGATGAACTCGCGAACCAGGGGGGCGACTGGGTTGCCGGCGGCTTCGAGTGCCGGCAACGACTGAGCCAAGGAGCGAGCCTCGCGGGCGGACTTAGGCTCAGCGCCTTTCGGGCGTTCCCGGGTATTGGACGCTGGGTCACCAGCGTCTACATCGACAGCCGCGATCGTCGCGGTGTTGTCCGCGACGATCATGCAAACCTGCTCGATCTCACCATGCTTCAAGTCGCGGAGAAAGTGTTTCCAAGACAGACCAGGCAACTTGGTGATCTCTGATGCATCGCACGGCGGGCGTGCAACTTCGACATTGTGCATTCGCGGGATCGATGCCGCGTCATCCCCCACCAGAACGGAGATAACCTCGAGTCAGACGCGTCTGACTCATTCGGAGGAACGCGGGGTCGCCGGGGCTTGCGACGGCCACGGCGACGGACTGGCCGGGTAAACACTTCCGTAGCAGGCAGTGGGAGACCACGCTCGACCAAGTCTGCTGTACTCAGACGCCGAGACACGACATCGGCGTCAACTCTATCAGGAGCCCTGCTCAACCACATGCGGGAGCCCCTGCTCGACCGCGCGTGGGAGACCACGCTCAACCACATCTTCTTGTTCATCGTCAACGGAGAGCCGCTGCTCATCCGGGCGTGGAACCCCTGTTCGACCACGGTGTTGTCTGTTGCCGAGAGCCGCTGCTCATCGGGACGTGGGAACCCCGGTTCTACCACGGTGTTGTCTGTTGCCGAGAGCCGCTGCTCATCGGGACGTGGGAACTCATGCTCGACCACGTCAGACATGTCTTGAGTCACCTGCTCAAGACCGGCACACGTCACAGGCTCGCGAGCACCCGAAGGGCCATCGCTCACTTCGGATACAGCGGGAGTCATGGAGTTGGGGTCCATGACTGCAACGTGCGGCCATCGGTTGGGCGTCCCGCGCAGGGATGTCAATACCGCATTCACATCAATGTCGCGCGGGCGGACGGTTCGAGCCAACCAGTCAATATGAGGCTGGTGACGAGCAAGCCACGGGATACCGAAGACACAGTCGAAGGATCCGCTCAACTCGATCACCAGAAAGTCATCGGACCCATGGAAACCGTCGAACTCGTAAGAGAAGGTGGCAGAACGCCGCGGGACACGCCGCGGCTTCCCGTCAGCATACTTTACAACCATGTGGCCGGGGCCGTCCCTAACTCGCGTGTCCGCCGGTAACACCGACAAACTCTCGGCGCGAACGAAGTTGTTCGTCGCGCCTGAATCCAGCAGGGCGCGAAGCGGACGCTTCGCGCCATTGACGTGTATACTGAGGATGATCAGTCTCGGATCACTGCCGGAGGTGGTGGCAAAGAATTGCGCATGAAGCACAGGGGGGCTGGGAGGAGGATCTGCCACCAGAGATCTTCCACATCACATCCAGTAGGGCGCCCCGCACCTACTGGTCGTCGCCGTTTTTTGGGTCGGCGACCATATCATCCGCATCGGCGGCAACAACGTGTGCGAGTACTGGCGCAGGGGCGCGGCACACAGCCGCGCGGTGTCCGAGTTTCCGACAGCGAAAGCATCGAAGAGGGCGTGAACCGCGACCAGGATTCGGAGCTGGACGGGCAGATGTCGTCGGCGAGCTGTCATGCCGACGACCACGATAATCTTGGATGGCGTCAATCTCCATCGGCTCGGGCTCCGTAGTTGGAGGTCTGGTGAGAGAGAATGCCTCGGAGGCGGACACGCTGTAGTCTTCTCGCAGCGCTGTCTCAAACGCTTCCTCCAGCGAGTCGGGCGTCTTCCGAGTCAGATAGAAGCGCTGGTAACCAGCGTTCATGCCAGAGATAAAGACATGGACTTGAGTCGCCATGTCCACCGGATTTGTCGTGATGCACGACACCAAGTGACGAGCCCATTGGATGTACTCGAGCATGGACATCCGTCCCTGCTTTAGCGAGAGGAACGCCGAGCGTTGAACACGCTCGTCTTGAGGGGCTCAAAGGCCAGGCGGAGATCGCTCTTTAGTGACTCCATCGTTTGAAAGCAGGAGGGGTCGGCTACAAGCTTGCCGAGCGCCCACTCCTTGGCCTTCCCAGTCAACTTGGACAAAAGGAACCGGGTACGAGCGAACTCGGTAGACAGCTGCCGAGCTTCGATCGCGATGTCGATCTCGCAGAACCAGCGGTTCAGCTGGAGGCGAGCGGCGCCATCGCCACTGTAGCAGGAGACATCGAGCTTCACGATGTCAGTCTTGTTCTTGGTCGGCGTGGGAGTCGTCGCACGCCGACGCAGGTCGGCGAGCTCACGCGCCATGAACTCGTGAGCAGCCAGTCGTTGATCTTCTTCCGTTCCGGCAGTCAGCAAGGTCTTGATGACTCCTTCTCCGGACACCGCGGCAAGGCGGTGTAGCGCCTCCCACTCGAAGGCGGACAAGTGGGGGAAGCTGGCATGCTCGAGGGCAGCACCAGCCCCTTCAGTGAAATAGGAAGCGTCGTTCATGGTCGTGTGGACGGACTACAAAGTGCTACCAGATGTAACGGGGCGGTGCTCCTTGTTTGTGGTAAATGAAACTCTGTCTATTGAATCTGTGTGGCGCCCGGGTCGGGCGCCGTGGACCAACAAAACACAAGCTAATCTAATTGGTCGCCGTGCACCACGGCGACCGTGTGACAGAAGCCCGTCACAAATAAGCTCTAGCTGCCACCTCTAGCTGGAATGGTACTATCGCAGAGCAGTTTTTGAGTACAACACAGTCTTCAATTCTCGGATGGTGTTTGACTTCCATCCTCCCTCTTGATAATCCCCAATCGACATTCATTGTATTGGGGATTGAAGGAGTCACTTGCTGCTGCATCTCATTCTTCGCTACTTGTTCCGCAAAAAATGTCTTTATCCACCGTTGACGAGAAATCCCAGAACTTCAGACGACGCTTGGGTTGCAGACACAACAATGGATCTATGTTCTCCGGAGATGCTTCATTAGCAACTAATTTGCAGATTATGGCTTTGAGTTTTCCAACCAGCTCATTATGAGCTGCAATAGAGTATCGGATGGTTCTCCTCCACTGCAAGACTTCGGCCTTTTAATTGTTGAGCAGCTATCTCAAACCACGTTGAAGCACCTTCATTTCGGCTACTTGCTGTTATGGAAGCCGCCGCCAGTTCTACACTACATGAAGGGTAGAACGTTAGAGGAGATAAGCTCCAGGTATTACTGAAGAAGTCTGTCAATGCGTACCATCGTCCCTATACTCAAGCCGGTTGAGGCGCTTCGAGCTTAACGACAGCAGTTTGTCTTCCAACACATCCACGAGGTCCCGTAAGTACGTGATCTCCAGCTTCTCGCGACGGATGCGCTACGGCTTCGGCTTTAGAGGGTGACACTTTTGGAGTGACTTCGAGTCCAGATGTTGTTGGTGATTATTTTGCCGAAAGATGACGCCAAATGGTATTATCGGTAGCCATTGAATTCACAATGCGGTAGCATTCAAACCTTCAATACAATTGTAGCTAAGCCAAGTACATAGTAGCAACCAGGAATAACCAGTTAATCAACTTCCTTTTCCAGAGCCTGCAAACTCAATGAGCAAGGTGGTGTTTACTCTGCTTGTTCGTACACCGATCGACAGAATGCATGAACCACTTTCCCGCAGGTGCAAAGTCTGTCCTGCGTGTGTAGACTGGTTATGTGAGAACGAATTAATAACGATTTTGGTAAAAGATAGAGAGCAGCTGTATTTGCACTAAAAATTGGTTTTATTTAAATGCACTATTAATAGTGACGGTATCCGCTTTAATGGATGAAATGGCACGCTTTATCGTAGCCAAGCGCTTTTCTTTCGCCGTCGTAGCAGTAGCCTTTTCAAACAGCCATAACGCCTTCAGCTTCGCATTGAGAGGCCCCATAATGCCAACGTCTAAGGGCTGGCAAACAGAGGTAGCGTTTTTAGGCAATGGCTGTAGAACAGCGCCAAGTTAGCTTCCGATACGCCCGAGACATGACACTAAGTTATCTACGAGTAGTAAAGCCGAGGGCGTAATGTGCTGCTGCCGAAGCGAGCGTAGGTATGTAGTGCATGCGGCGTTGTTTGGCTGGCGCGTACACCTCCTCAAGGAGGCCTGTGATGGCAACCTCCTCTGCCTCCTGCAATACTGTCGCGGGTGGTGGGGTCTGCGACGTCCGCTGCCTCCATTTTATCGAGTGGCTGGTGGAGACCTCCGTTTTATCGAGTGGCTAGTGGAGTTTTATTTTAACGATTGAACGCTGCGACGGGTGATTTGATTGGTTGATAACAAAATGTGTACACAATTCTATATCACGGGCGCCCTTTTTATATGGACCATGCATTCTGTCGATCGGTGTATGATGACTGAGGTGATATAAATCGTCCAAGGCATCATAATCTTTCTGGCCCTGATCGATTATGGTGCCAGATTCTGGATAAACTCTAGTAAGGACTCCTTACTAAGAGCCTGTTCGCTTCACTGCTGGAGATGGAGACGGCATACCTAGCCCCGATTAGGTTGGTTTTGATTGGCTAAAAGACGGCAGGTTTCAACAACGCATCTGGAGACGTTTCAACGTTTTATGTACCATTCCTCTCCACCTCCCGGAGGTGGAGAAGGAGAGAGAGAGCTGGAGACAGCATCCACAAACACAAAACTTCTAGAACAAAACAACATTCATGAACGACGAAGACTTGGTGCTGGCTGTTTGCGCGGCTGTAGGTCACGCCATGGCATCGATTGGAGCTGATAGAGCGCCGTTTCCGCGAAGGAGTCCTTCACAGATTCTCACCGTGACATCCCTGCATTTTGACGAGATGCTGCAGTCGGCGGCGTGCGCTAGCTGGTTCGAGGACAATTTGCGCTGCACGAAAGATACATTTTTACGTCTTGCACGATTCTTTCAGGAGCGCGGAATTCGGTTTGCGAATACTAAAGTTCGACGACACTCTTATGAGAAAAAGGTTGCAGCAGCTCTCTACTTTTTGGGGTCACCTGCTGGCTATCGTGAGGTAGGTGGCGCTATGGGAATGTCAAGAAGCTATGTTAAGGAGATTACGGCGGAGGTGATTCGCGTGTTAAAATCAGTGGCATGTCTAGTTATCTCGTTTCCCCGTGATCGTGAAGGATGGAGTGCAATTGAGGAGAGCTTTGAGTTGCCCCATCGCTATCCTGGAGTTGTTGGGGCCATTGATGGATCGCTAATTGAAATTGAACGGCCAAATGATTTTGATGGTTTTTATTGCCGAAAAGGGTATCCTGCTCTAAATGTGCAAGCAGTCGTGACAATGGACAGTTATTTTTTAAGTGTTGAGGTGCGCCCCGGGTCGTGGTCCAATCGCAAGTGCTGGTAGCACAGCACCATTGTGCTGTGAGGCTTGGTTGCGGGGGGCCATCGCGATGGAGCTGTCTTTGTCTGGCTGTCGAGGTGCTGGACAACTCTGGTGTGTAATTGGTCAAAAGTTTTATGTGGGGATGGAGCTGTAGCGAACGCAGCTCAAGACGATACGGGACTTTTTCTACTGCGATCTCTACCCGAGGTACAAAGCGAACACGCTCTAAGGAATCACCAAAAATTTTGACTGGCGATTTGCTCACATGTTCATGTACCCACATCTCAGTGATAACCACCAAACCGAGCGACAGCCAGGTGATCGTTTGTACGCCGTCGTCGAGATTTCCGTACTCGATGGACACGTCCCTTGATTAAAATTTGTCAGAATCACTCACTCGTGAATTTCCCCCCTCAAGCGTCGAGGCTTTCAAGACAATGCAGTCACTCAACAGTCTCACAACGATCGACACTCCTCATTCAGTGCGCAGTGAACGGAGTCACTCACTCGAGTTCATGGAAGACAATCATCCAACCGACGTTGGCCGGCACTGAAAGTGAAATGGACATCGACATCTACACCACCGACCAGCTACTGGGCTCGGTGGATGTAAAAACTCTACTGGATGAGATCAGCACTCCTCGTGTCCAAGCTTCCGGTTCGAAGCCAACGTTGCTTTCGGCTGGCGTGAACTATGCGATGTTAACAGAGACTTCCGATGAGAGCGTCGTCTCCGACGATTCCGACGGACCAACGTCAGCCAACTCGACACTTTCCGTTAGAACGCCCACGCTGGTCGAGGAGAAGTCAAGTCTGACTAAGAAGCCGCAGTCAAAGTCTCGGAAGGAGCTTATCCTTCAGCAGCGTATTTTGCTCGAGGAGCTGACTGTACGACTAGAAGAGTTGATGTCTCCACCGTCGCGATCACGCGTTGAGTCAGGCATTCAGCCCTTGGCCAAATCGACTGCGTCTTTGTGGAAACTTGCTGCCATCAGGCAGCTGGGGAGACGGCGTGAGGCTGAAGAAGAAAATGTTCGCCTACGAGAGATGCTAGAACTGCAGGTCGAGGAGGCCAAGTGTCTGCAGCGCATTCTGAAGCGACGGAGGAAGATTCAGGTACGAATTGGAGAATAGCTTTATTATCGGACTGCTTACGAACCTATTATATATATTCTCCTTGCAGATGATGGAAGACATGTTGGGCATGAAACGGCGAAAAATTGGGAAGTTCCCTCTGGGCCCAATCGACAACAATCAGAGTTTCGCGAAAACGATTCGAGATGTTGATGATCTTTACAACAATCTGGATTCTACTTTCGCTAGTAAAGGGTTTGATGAGATGCCTTGTCCTGGACAGAAGCGCAAGGTCGATTGCAATGTTGTGGATGGCATTTTCTACGAACGTATGCAGAAAACGGTGATACCTTTCAATATTCACGAGACGGAGAAGGCAGTATGGAAAGTACTCATGGACCATGGAACTGGGTCCGTGAAGCGGTTGAAAGGCTTCTCTAACATGGTAGATTTCCACGGAGAGCAAGCTGAAGAGACATGTGACACCATTACAAGCAGCTATTTTGCAGCAACCCCCGGAAATGCTGACGCGAGCGGAGCCCAAGTTCGAAAAGTTGTGCGCAAGTATACGGCGGACGACAAGGTTGTTTTTATCTGTAAGTTGGTGGCAGAGCCCAGAGGCAAGTGCACTACTACGTTGCTTGGCTTCCAGCTCCACTCAGTTTTACAAATTGTGATGCGTCGGCGAAAGTCATCAATAGAAGACCGAGATACGAAGCTGTCGATATACTTCAGTGGCCAACGCTATGGTTTGAGATCAGAGATCCCTGCAAAATTCTGCCAGCCGGAACATCTAGACGTCGGAATCGCTCTGTGGGACAAACTTATTGCAGGCCTTGCCTTAGAAGTCGAGAACACACTGATTGATGATTCGCTGGCAACAAAGATGAAGTCGAAGGAAATGCAGGAGCTTGTCGTCTAACTGATGTGAATGAAAAATGTGAAAGTTTTATACAAGGCATGGCCTTCAACTTTTCGTGTTTTGTTCATCGCCTAGCAGTCAACAGTATTTATGACTTGATAACCCATTGATTCTACATCGGAATCCCTATCCTGGCATCCGTCGACAACGATTCACGCTTCTTCAGCAGCTTCTTCAGATGCTAAGTAACCACTCAGATGAGAATGAAGACGTGTGGTACCGGCGGCCAATTGCTGCGTTATTACAACGTCGCTATGGAAGACGATGGGCTGGCCAGGATGGAGGCAAGCGTTGCTTTTGCCCTGGTGGCGAAAAGTTCTCCTTGTAAAATGGCCAAAATCGCAGGTCCCTACAGCAAAAGTTATCCAACGGCAATTGATTTTCCGGTTTTGCATTCGCAAGGCATACCGCCAACTCCGTTGGATGAAAAAAGTATAAAAGTCGGTGAGGCGCTGTCTTCTCCCGGTTGTCCATGATGCGGTTTTGGAGATCTCATACTTGGCTCACGGCATACTTCGTGAAAATGTTTATCTCTACTGTCCAGCAATGCGTTCGAGAATTATGCACAGCAATTGAGACACTTGAACGCGGCTTTTTATCGTGTTCAGCGCTGGAAGAGATATGGCGATCGCTTTGGGCTCCATGGAGCGAAATATTCTCAGTGGCATTAGATTAGCTATTACTTCGAAGTATATACGAAACCGAGCGATCTCAAGCTGGAATGAAGACAAAGAGGCACAAGACTCTCCTCGTTTCATACTGCAATTGTTTTCATGCAACATGGAGACTCCGAGGTGATATCACTTTCGTGAAACGCGAGTTGAAAGACCGAGCACACAAGCGGTGCTAGGTTCCTCCCGCAGACATTGTCAATTCATCTACTCTCATGCAGATGAGATTGGTGTTGATGAGGCCGTGATCATCGAAATCCTTCGGCAACTTGGTTTGGAACCGCTGACTGCTGAAGTTTTACTTCCTCCTGAACATCGATTTGGATTCCTCGTCCGTAATAGCAAATTGGTCAAGTGATTCCGATAATTGTTAATCAGCTAAAATTCTCGCTTGATATAGTATCAATGAAAACTAGTCAATTGAGCAGCGAAGAAGGGGATTTCTTGCAGCAAACCAACTCATTTTCATGTCATTGTTAAGGAGAAAAGGTGGGTATCAAAAGCAGCCATTTTCGTCAGAATATGCTGTTGCAATGTGATATGACCGAGAACCAGAAGGGGAGAGAATGAATGAATGAGTGAAATTTCCAAGTCTCATGAACGACAATAGTTGTTTGTACCTTCCACAAGTAGTACATCCTGCAGGTGCTTCGAATATCTTGTGGCTCAGTTGGCTGCACGCATTCGTGAATTGTCGAGTTGGAGCGATCAGAAAATATTCAATCCAGTCTCCAAAATACAATCATGATTCATGCCCCACAGGAATTAAGATCTCTCGTAGCGATAACAATGTTTGATGAATCGGTTGACTAGAAAACGAATTTAGTTGGTTAACAGTTATCGGACTTCTCGTTTTGCTAGCGAAAACTTAATAAAAACATGAAATCGCTTGACAAATTCGTCAATACGTACGAGGAATTCAAATTCGATGTTCAGGAGGAGGTAGAACTTCGGCAGTCGGCGGCTGGAAACCAAGTTGCCGACCATTTGAGTTAAAATCTACTTGCTAAATTTTAAAGGATTTCGACGTCTACGGCCTCATCAAATTGACAATGTCTGCGGAATGAGCCTAACATCGTGACCTCTCTGCTGGCGTTTCGCCAGTGTATGTCGTTTCGGAGTCTCCATGTTGAATCCGTTCACTACATGAAGTACATCCCAAATCTTCCAGTGAGTAGTGCCACTTTTTTAAGCGTATTACTTCAATCGTTCCATGAAAGAAACGAACTCTGTTGGATCTGAGGGTGGAGTAGTTTGAATTCTATCATTTTGAGTTCGATGAAACACATGTATATGTCACGAGGGACTGTTTTGGCTCTGAATATTTCCCTCCAGGATGTCCAAACCTTGCTGAAAAAGTCAGTCGACGACTGTTGGACCGGTGCACCGTCTCATGCACGGTTCACTGGAACGGTTCAACGGAACCGCTCTCCTATTGGCTAAAGAAGAGGAACCTTACTTGGGTGGTCGGCGTGTGAGGACACTCGGCTAAGTTCGAGCGACAATAAGGACACAACAAGGTGGAGCTACTAGGAGGACAGGACGAGTAGAACAGGTTTTGTTAACTTTAATCTACTCACTTCGGCATTTGCCACCAACACCACAAGCTCAATACCAACAGGTTAACAGCCGCAACACGCTCAACCGTTTCAAGAACGCTTCAAGAGATGACGACCAAGCGCGCCGAAGTCCTCCTGGGTAGTGGAAACTACTTCCACTGGGAGTACAACATGAGAATGACGCTCGCCAGGAAGGGGCTGCTCGCTCATGTTCAAGTCGTCAAGCCAGAGAACGAGATTACAGAAGCGTGGCTGATGAACGACGCCAAGGCACTGGCTATCATCGCGCAGGGCGTCGAGCTGCAGCACCAGACGAAGATCCGTTCCGCTGTCCGTGCGATGGACGCTTGGAACACTCTTCGGGAGTACTACAACCGTACCACGCTGCACAACCGTGTCGCGATGACACGGCGCCTGCACGAGTTCAAGATGGAGGAAGGAACGGTTATGTCGAAGCATCTGGACGCATTCGACGAGCTGGTGGTGGGTCTCCAGACGTTGGGGAACCGGTGGACGAGGCGCGGCAGCTAGTGGTGCTGCTCAGCAGCCTTCCACCTGAGTACGAGCTGATCGCGTCGATCGTGGAGAACACGAAGGATATCACGCTGATCGAGTTCAAGGAGAAGTTGCTCAAGGAATACGAGCGACTACAGAAGAAGGAAACCACGGAGAAAGCGTTCCGGGTGAACGGTAACGCAGAACGGTTCAAGGGAGGCCGAGGGAACGGTCGCAAGGGTAACGGTTCAAGACATAACGGTAACGGTTTTAAGGGCAAGTGTTTCCAGGTGTGACCAAGTCGGGCACATGAAGCGGGACTGTCCGAGGAAGAACGGTGACACGGATGACGAAGTGTTTGCCGTGGGCGAGGAACGCCTCGCCGGGTGGCTAATTGACAGTGGTGCGACATCGCACATGACGCCACATCGTGGAGACCTATTCGACTTCGAAGTAACGGTCTCGGGGATCGAGGTAACGATTGCAGACGGGAAGAAACTACGTGTTGCAGGAAAGGAACGGTCAAGCTGACGGGTATGAACGGTAAGCGCATCAAGATGATGGAGGTGCTTTACATCCCGGGACTCGACAGACGGTTGCTGTCGGTGGGGAAGCTTGCGGAGAACGGTTTAACCGTGGAGTTCCAGCGTTCCTCGTGTATTATTTGGGGAAAGACTTGCGCGATTGCTTCAGGAAAGAAGGTCGGCAAGGCGTACTGGTTAGACTGTGAGCAGGAAGAGGCGTGCTTCGTGGAGTATGCCGGGGTTCATAGTCAGTGGGAGCTATGGCACGCTCGCATGGGGACACTCCAGTGAGAACGCTATGGTCAAGACGCAGCGTTCTGCGAACGGTATGCCACGTGTGAACCGTTCCGTCAAAACTTTATGCGGTGGTTGCATGAAGGGGAAACATTCGGTTGAACCGTTCCCGGTACGGTCAACGACGAAGACTTCACGTGTGCTGGAACTGGTCCACACGGACGTGATGGGGCCTATGAGGACGCTCTCGAAAGGTGGTGCAAGGTACATTCTGACCTTTGTGGACGATTTCTCGAGGTGTGTTGCTGTGTACTTCATGAAGAAAAGAGCGAGGTAGCCAGCAAACTGAAGGAGTTCAAGGCGTTCTATGAGAATCAATGGGGGGAACGCTTGAAGTGTCTGCGCTCGGACAATGGAACGGAGTTCGTGAACAAGACGGTTGCAGAACTGTGCCGCCGGAACGGTGTCATGCATCAACGTACCGTTCCATACAGTCCACAGCAGAACGGTGTTGCGGAACGCATGAACCGTACCATCATGGAGAAAGCTCGAAGCATGCTATACTACAAGGGTGTGTCGACGGAGTGGTGGGCAGAGGCGGTGAGTACGGCAGTGTACTTGATTAACCGTTCCGCCTGCAGCGTACACACGGATGTGACTCCATACGAGCTGGGCTTCAAGGTGAAACCGCAGATGGAACACTTGCGAGTGTTCGGGTCCCAGGGGTACGCTCATGTCGACGACGCGAAGCGTACGAAGCTCGAACCCAAGAGCTTCAGGTGTATGTTCCTCGGATATGCTGAGAACGCTAAGGGATATCGTGTCTACGACCTGGATGCATTGACGGTCAAGGTGTCACGGTCGGTGAAGCTGGACGAGCGTGAAGTGGGAGGAATATATGAGTCACCCTCGTTACAGCCCCACGGAACGGTTATTAATTTGACCAAGGACGAGGATGATGGAACGGTACCAACAAGCGTGGAACGCCAGCATACTCCGGATGTACCAATGGAGGAGACTGAAGAAACCGTTCCAGACATTGAGATGAATGAGGCAGAGCATGAACCAGACATGGAAGCGCTGGAGTTACAGTTGCCAGGCCGTCCGGGGTCAACAGAACGAGAAATAGAAGCGTGCCGTTCGCAGCCTCAAGCGTTCCGTGAGGAGCGTCTGGTATTTTAACCAGAAGTGGAACGGTCCCGACGACCTCAGGAGCCGGTGTTCCTGCTGGAGAACGGTTCGGATGGAGGTGATTACGTACAGTCCGAAGGAAGTGACGGTCCACCATCCCCTAAGCGTGCTCGGATCGATGAGGAAGGACTGATTGCTGAAGCTGTTATGGCGTACGTGGCGAATATTGTCGACGCGGCGGATGTGCCGACGTCGTACGCGGAAGCAATGGCCAGTCCAGAAGCAGCGAAGTGGCGAAGTGCCATGGAGGCAGAGTTACGGTCCCACGAGAAGAACGCTACATGGACATTGGTTCCACGTGAAGAAGGGAAGCGTACCATTGGTTGTCGCTGGGTGTTCGCCAAGAAGCGTGATAAGAACGGTTGCGTTATCCGTTACAAGGCACGGTTGGTTGCGAAGGGTTTCAAACAGAAGTATGGTGTCGACTTCTTTGAGACATACTCACCTGTGGCGAACATGAACTCAATCCGAGTAGTTCTAGCAGTGTGCGTTGCGTTGGAGTACATCATGGAACAGTTGGACGCGGACACAGCGTTCCTAAACAGTGTCTTGATGGACCGTGTCTACATGGAGATGCCGGACGGTACTACGGGTGATGACGATCTAGTGTGTTTGCTGGGGAAGGCCATCTACGGTTTGAAGCAAGCTGCAATGGCATGGAACAAGACGATCCACCGCGTGTTTCTGAGGAATGGTTTCAAGAGCTGTGGAGCAGACCAGTGTGTCTACGTGAAGCGTTCCAGGAACGGTTATGTGTACGTGTGCCTGTACGTCGACGATATGATAATTGCTGCCAAGACTGCCGGTGAAATTCAGGAGGTTAAGGACTCTCTCAAAGCGGAATTTAAGATGAAGGAGCTTGGGGCAGCCAAGTTCATCTTGGGCATGGAGATTGATCACAACCTGGAGGCCGGAACGCTCATGATCAAGCAGACCAGGTACATTGACGATGTCACGGAACGGTTTGGCCAGCAGAACGCTAAGACGGTGGATAATCCGTGCGCATCAGGACTGAAACTGTCCAAGGAACAGTCACCTGGAACGGATGTGGAGCGTGCTGAGATGCGGTCGAGACCGTACCGTTCTCTCATCGGGTGTCTACTTTACATCACGACATGTACACGCCCGGATGTTGCCTACGTGGTAACACAGCTGTCTCGTTTTCTGGAGAACCCGGGGCAGCAGCATTGGAAAGCAGCTATTCGTGTGCTGCGGTATCTGAAGACAACTCGTGAACACGGAATCGTATACCACGGTGGGCGTGGTGTAACGGTTGAAGCGTTCTCGGACGCGGACTGGGGAACGAACATTGACGATAGGCGTTCCGTGTCCGGTGTTATGGTGCTGATGGGGAACGCTCCAGTAGTGTTCAAGTCGAAGTTTCAGCGAACGGTTGCACTCCAGCTCGGCGGAAGCGGAATACATGGCGCTGAGTTTGTGCGTGCAGGAGGTACTTTGGATGCGTGTGATGCTAAAAGACATGGGGCACGAGCAGGAGAACGCTACGCAGATTTGGGAAGACAACCAAGGAGCAATTGCACTAGCTAAGAACGCTGGATACAACTCAAGGACGAAGCATGTGGACATCAAGCATCACTTCACGAGGGAGAATGTGGAGAACGGAACGGTTCAGGTCGACTATATTGACACGAAGCAGCAGCTGGCTGACTTGCTGACGAAGGCACTTGGAACCAAGACGCTGAAGTATCTGCGTGAGGCAAGCGGAATCAAGGGCAAGGCTACCGTGCATTAGCGGTGAGTGGGAGTGTTGGACCGGTGCACCGTCTCATGCACGGTTCACTGGAACGGTTCAACGGAACCGCTCTCCTATTGGCTAAAGAAGAGGAACCTTACTTGGGTGGTCGGCGTGTGAGGACACTCGGCTAAGTTCGAGCGACAATAAGGACACAACAAGGTGGAGCTACTAGGAGGACAGGACGAGTAGAACAGGTTTTGTTAACTTTAATCTACTCACTTCGGCATTTGCCACCAACACCACAAGCTCAATACCAACAACAACGGTTCTCGCCAGGAAAGTCAGCAATGAAATATACAACTCGAATTATAGCTCTCGGGTTCTATTGAGCAGCAGAGGGATAGACATGAACTCTCATCTGTAGATGTACAGTAGTAGAAGAACGCCGTGTGACCGTCCGAAATGCTTCCAATACTAATAACGTTATCACTCCTTGTGCCCAAGCGTGCGGTTCGATGCCCACGCTGTTCTCAGACATGGACTATGCGAGGTTGATAGGGGCTTCCGACGAGAGTTCAGTTTCCGATGAACTAGCGCCACGCTCGACACTTACTATTAGAACACCCACACTGGATGAGGAAAACCGACGAAAAAAATTCACCAACTCGTGCTAAGAAGCAGCGGTCAAAGTCTCCAAAGGAGCTTATTCTCCAGCAGCGCAATCTGCTAGGAGAACTCACAGTACGGCTCGAAGAGTTGATATCCCAGTCTTGGCGGTTACCTGACAAGACTACTGCGGCATCCAAGAAAAAATCATTGTGGAAACTTGCTCGTGAGGCTGAAGAAGAAAACGTCCGTTTACGAGCAATGCTAGAGCTGCAGGTCGAGGAGGCCAAGTGTCTGAAGCGCATACTGATACGACGGAGAAAGATTCAGGTACGAGTTGTAGCAATGTCTTACGTCTGGCGATTGGATAATGAGCATGTTGTTTCCCCTTGTAAATGATGGAGGACATGCTGGGTATGAAGCGGCAAAAGGTTGAGATGTCTCTTGTGACTCCGTCTGACAACAACCAGATTTTCGCCAAAATGCTAAAATGCTTCGAGACGTTGATGATCTTTACACCGATTTGGATTCTACACCTTTTAACCTTCAAAATGTCAAAAAGAAAATTCAATACGTCAAAACGTAAATTCAAAACGACACAGATAAAGAAGGGCGTCGATCCAAATTCTTATAATTCGGTTACAAAGGTTAATGACCAACAGGCATGTCGTTCATCTGGATAGCTGCTGCGTGAAACTTGAACGTGTGCAGCGAACAGTTGGAACAGAGCCGAGGAATGATTGCCTCCTCGATGAGTACAGTAGTTCTGCAGCCATCAGAAGGTACTCCTCGCGATGCTCCTTGATTGTTCGATGCGGCGGTACTTGGAGGATTGCTTTGCGGTGCTAAGCCAAGAATCGCTTCACCATTGACTTGAAAACGGAGAAACAATTCTCGATCGGATTAAGCATGGGGGAATAAGGCCCCAGCCGAAGGAGTGCTGCGCCAGCAAACTCGTCTTCCTTGAAGACGTCTTCGACGTGAGTATGGCAAGGAGCATTATCAGCAACAATCACCACGTTGTCCAGCGATGAAGTAAGTAGGCGACGTGCTCTTCCGTGATCTTAGCGTTGCGTTTTCCACCACGAGGCTTTCTTGGCGACGCCTCCCAGTCATCGTTAGTTTGTGCTGCGGTAATCCAGCGGTATGCCGAGCGTAGATTAACGTCGCTTTTCACCGCAACATCCTTCCAGTCTTTGCCAGCATTGGCGGCGCGCAGAACGCGCTTGATGGTTGCTTCATCGTACAGCATAGAAGATTCGTAGTGGAGGGTAGCTTGCTTCTTGAACGTAGTATTAGAGAATGTGTTAGGACCACGGAAGCGTGGGGCGATTGTTGGATGGAGCGCTAGAATCAACACCGTCCAGCAGTTTTGGCGCCGTTCCTTCCCGCCATTAAAAACCCCTTTAGTTGATAATACCCTGTCTTTAGTGATGACAATATAATATTGGTTTTGTACGCCTGTGTCGTTTTGAATTTACGTTTTGACGTATTGAATTTTCTTTTTGACATTTTGAAGGTTAAAAGGTGTACTTTTACCAGTAAAGGATTTGACGAACCGTAATGTCGTGAATGGCATTTTCTACGAGCGTCAGGAGAAAACAGAAATACCTTTTGCTGTTCAGCAGACACAGGAAGCGGTGTGGAAGGTCCTCCTGGATCATGGAATTGGATCCGTTAAGCGGTTGAAAGGCTTCTCTAGCATGGTGGAGTTCCGCAATAAGCAATCGAATGAGTCTAGTGAGTCACTAGTAGTGACACCATTACGAGCAGCTATTTCGCTGCTACACCTAGAATCAATGGTGTCAGCGGAGCCCAAGTTCGAAAAGTTGTGCGCAAGTACACGGAAGACAACAAAGTTGCATTTATCTACAAGGTGGTGGTAGAGCCCAGAGGCAAGTGCACTACAACGTTGCTTGGTTACCAGCTCCACTCGATTTTACGAATTGTGATGCGTCAGCGAGTGTCTTCAGCAGATACACTTCAGTGGCCAACGCCAAGAAATGGGCCCCAGTATCGCTGCAAAATTCCGTCAGCCAGAGCAGCTAGATATCGACATCGCAATGTGGGACAAGCTGATTCTAGGCATTGCCTCAGAAGTCGAGAACATGTTGATCGATGAAACTCTGGAATCGAAGGCCACACCTAGAAAATCCCTGGAAGTTGCCGTCTAGCTGAATAACGAAGTAAATAAACATCTTGCTAGAGCACAGTAGCCTTCCAATCTTCCTCGACGAGTAAATTGCTCATGGTCTCGCGTTCACTGTCTTGTAGGACCTCTTGACAGCATTAATCAGGGTCTGAGTCTGTTCTTCTTGGTTTGCTGACATCGTCTCGAAATATGGATGTAGTCTTAGAATACTTTTCCGCTATCGTCGCAGTGGACTCACAGCCTCGTCCTTCGCGGGGAACTTTTCTCAATTTTAGATAGCCACACATCAGGTATTGCAGTCCCAGAACTTGGCGCCGCCGAACTCCTCAACATCACGTTCGACCCACACGAGCGTGGCCTCGTTCTCAGTAGTGAACTTACGGCAAGTATACTTGGTCTCAAGTTGACAGAAGGAACCTTCGAAGTTAGAGCTGAAAGTGAGCGAGCGAGCACGCGAGAGTGTCTGTGGGTGGTCAAGACAATGTCAGAAGACAAATACAGTACACAAAATTGGCAGGACTTACCGAACAATCAGTACTATCAATGCAGCTGTAGTGAATAACTTCTCCAAAATGCCTTGAATGTGAAAGGCAAACCGAACCGCTTTTCACGGAAGATTTTTTTTTGGTTCAGATACGGAACGGTTCTGGCTTTTGGAACGGACATCTGTTTTGTAATGATGAAGTGCTGCCTGTACAGGACTCACTGCTTGACGATCACTTCGGAACAAGACGACAGAGGCACAGGGAGTACCGACGTTCGAACGATCTACATACACAGATTGACGGAAGGCTACGGCCACTTTCCCGCAGGTGCAAAGTCTGTCCTGCGTGTGTAGACTGGTTATGTGAGAACGAATTAATAACGATTTTGGTAAAAGATAGAGAGTAGCTGTATTTGCACTAAAACTTGGTTTTAAGTAGCAATTTGTAAAGACTTATAAGCAGTTTACTCGTCCTTCTTTCCCTCTGCGTAGCTGTCCAGCCACCCCCGGTGCTCCTCGCGACCATCAAAGTGACCGTCAGTGACTGGGACTCACGGCGTGCATAAGTTCACCCCGAAAGAGGAGAATTTCGGGGCAACCTGGCGCTTGTGACAGCGTCTTCTCGCTGCCTTTAAACGTAAAGATCATCCGTTGGCTCTATCGCTAAAAGGACACGTCGTTTATCTTTTATTGTGTAGTGCATGCGGCGTCGTTTGGCTGGCGCGTACACCTCGTCAAGGAGGCCTGTGATGGCAACCTCCTCTGCCTCCTGCAATACTGTCGCGGGTGGTGGGGGCTGCGAGGACAACTCGTCCGCTGCCTCCATTTTATCGAGTGGCTGGTGGAGACCTCCGTTTTATCGAGTGGCTCCGTTTTATCGAGTGGCTGGTGGAATTTTATTTTAGCGATTGAACGCTGCGACGGGCGATTTGATTGGTTGATAACAATGTGTATACACAATTCTATATCACACGCACCCTTTTTATGTGGCTGTAGCATTCTGTCAATCTGTGTACTATTACCTGGGTTTTAAGTATGCTCGTTCGTGGACACCGTAAAAAAAAATCGTGTATCGCTGTTCTCATTATCGCCGCGGCTGTCAGGGGCGCTGGAGTTTACATTCGCTTCTATGGAATAGCGTCCTACTCGCTCTCACTCCTATCGTAACAATGTGATCGCCGGCACGATTGTCAATGTCACGGACATTAGAAGCGCTGCCGATAGTCTTGCGATAGCTAGTGTGGCGCGGCCGGCTCGTCAAATATAGGAAGAGCTACAAAGTCTGTACTACGCCGACGACAACCCCTCCATTGTCTGCGACCTTTCCGAAACACAAGTTGTGTCGCGCATTTACTGGGCTCGGAGGCTACACTACAGCGGAAACGTACATGGTGCCATCGAGATACCACCACTCCCACTGCTCCAACGAGCATGTGTCCTTCTTCCAGGTTCATTCCGTAACAGCAAACTCTCAAGACGTGAGCTGTCCAAATACACGGATCGGCTGAGATCATCCAGCGCTTCTCAATTTGCTCCGTTATAACAACACCACTATCTTTGTTGGCGTTGGATGGAAGTGGCTAACAGTACAGGCTCTTGAGCCACGAGACTGATCTGTGAGCGCAGCCACTTCACGTTCAGGGTTTTCATATCACGACCGTCGAGCAGGATGGAGCCTTCGTGGGTCGTAGAAGCGTTCAAGCAGGGAAATGAGCGTACTCATGCCTCCTCCACTGAACCCGACAAATGCTACGGTTTGTCAAGGCTCAATGGTGATGTTGTAGTCGTATAGGATCTGCACGTCTGGACGGCTTGGGAAGGTGAAATAGACACCGACAGTTTGAATCCGTCCAACACAGGACTCGGGTTTGTCGCCTTCGTGATCGTTCGAAGCATCAATAGCTGAGGTTGTATCCAGGATCTTGTAGATCTGAGCAGCAGCCCCTTTGGCATTGGTGTTGGCCGAGACGTTAGGCTTGATCTGAGCTGCCAGCTAGTCTAGAGGTCGAGGAGTACACTACAATGACCATGTAGAGGCCATGTACACTTTGTAGAGAGTTAATTGACAGTCAGTGGACGTAGCTGTGACTGCCGTTGATAAAAGCCGTAGTGATAACCTAGTTAGACCCTTTAATCCACAACACATCTGCTAACAACACATAGTTAGTCTTTTCGTACAGCATCATCACGTTACTTCAAGAGCGGCAATCGTGACGAAGAACTTGCCTGCAGCAACGCCCCGTTATATAGAGGCTGGAACGATAGCTAATGTTCACCAGACGCCAATGCACGAAGCAGCCGTAGGCAAACTCTGTACGAGGTGGGCAAAAAATCCCCGTTCCAAAAACCAGAACCGTTCCGTATCTGAACACAAAAAAAGCTAACCCTTTTCACTTCAAAAACGATGCCTGCCATAGCGTTAGGATCAACTTTGACAACTTCCTCCCCCAACGAAAGCTCCAAATCATAATGCAACGATCTTGGTGTTTGTAGGCACGTCCACTGCTGTTGCAGCTCCAGGACAACGTATCAAATCTAACCAAAATCTACGAATTGTATACAAACAGTACCAGTAGCACCGAAAGAAGCATATTTATACTGAAACATGTGACAGCGTCACCTAAATTTGCAAGTGCCCACAGCCAGTCAATCTAGAAGCACGGTACGATTCACCACAGCTAACCACTTGGCTTTTGCCTACGTTCCTATTGAGTCTACGGACCCGCACCCAAGCCCCCACACGCCTGCTCGCCTACTAAGCCCAAGAATGCCTCGCCGACTAGACTGGATGCTCCTTGCCCAAAGCCTGTCACTCAACGACGCGAACCTACTGCTCGATACGTTCAAAGCTACCGCTGTCATGAAAAGCGATGTTGCGCCATGCATTCTGTGTGCAGCTCCAGAGCCGCACAACATGAGGGTGCGGCTGCTTCGCTGCTCCTGCGAGGCGTGCGCCAACGACATCCCGTACACTCGCTGCAAGTGGAGAGGGAAAACCCAGCACTGTTCTGTGCTGAACATCATGACTGTGTGGGAGGCTGGCGCCCATGAATCCCCTCGCCGGCCGGAGAGGCGCATCCGGCTGTCGGAGCCAATGAAAGCGGTTGCCAGGGAAATGGCGGCGCACAACCACCGCCCTATGAGGATTCGAAACGCACTTCTCCGCCGCTTCAACCTTAACCAGGGCAGCTTGCCATCTCTCGCTGTGGTGCAGCGCTTTGTTCATCATTATCGCGCTTCCCACTTAGGCGGCAGTGACTTCTGGGACGATGTGTCCAACTTAGTCCGAGAGAGGGGCTTTACGGGCCAAGAAGATTTGTCTGAAGGCTTCACTTTCACGTGGAATACGGATGTGGATGGCCGTCCGGTTATAGGCACTGGCACCGACACGGATCCGTTTGTTGTGGGGCTCTCCTCGAAGAAATTGATGCAACGATGTGATCAAGTGCCAGCAGCTCACGTCTTACACGTGGATGCCACATTCAAGCTCAATCAGGTCAACTATCCTGTTATTGTTGTCGGGATTTCCGACTGCATGAGAACTTTCCATCTCCTCGCTGTGTTCATCTCTTCACAACGGACGAAGGTTCAATACGTAGAAACTCTGTCAGCGCTGAAACGAGTATTCCGATCTGTGACTGGACATGACCTCGCACCCCGTTTCGTCATGGTTGATGCGGACGAAGCTCAACTGAATGGCGTCGAAGAAGTTTTCTCCACCTCTATTGAAGGAGCCAAACCAATTGGCTTGATGTGCTACTTTCACGTGCTGGCAAAGGTTCATGAAAAGACACGTGCACTGGAGCCTTTGCTTGCTGCTCGTGTAATGCGCGACATTGCTGACCTGCACTTTTCTGCTACTGCGGGCGCGTATGCTGAAAAGAAGGCGAAGCTTCTGTCTGGCTGGGAGGAAGACACGAGGCTCTCGAACTTCACTGCGTACTTTAAGAAGCAATGGCTGGACAGCAGGTTCCACCGCTGGCAAATTTTCTACACTCGTCCAGGCTTCGCCACTACCAATAACCCCGTCGAGCAGTACAACAGAGCCCTGAAGCGCGACTATACCTTGCATTCGCGCCTCAAAATGGGTGCACTGATAGAGCAACTGCTACAGTGCTGCCGCACGGAAAGTTTGAAGGAAAAACCATTCGCCACAGAAGTCACCCCTTCTCCTGTCCTCGTACGACGTGCCCGTGAACTTGAGCGAGCTCACAAGATACGCGAGCTTGTCTCAGGCCGATCTCGAGTGGCGTTTTTGCTTAATGACGCGCCTACAACATTAGAAGACCATGTGTACGTGGCGTCGGAGCTTTGCGATCGAGTGTATGACCCGCTAGCCCGTCGCACCAACGAAGCATTACCTGTCGCGTCCCGCCTCAGCGTCCAGACAGCGCGTGCCGAAGTGCGCGGTATGCCAGGTGAAGGCTGGTGTGTCGATGTACTGCGTCATCATTGCCCTTGCGACTATCATCTAAAGTTTGGTGTGTGCACACACCTTGTGTTCGCTCTGCATGTGCGAGGGCTGCTTGACCTCTCGAAGCGTAAGAAGCTGGCCTATCGTGGTGCCAACAAGGTGCTTCGTGCTCAAAGCCAGCATCAACTAGCAGGAAGGCCTAACAACAACAGTACGGCTTTATACAGAGATTAATGTCAGAAATCGCACGTAAACGAATGATCAGAGAGCTTCATCACCTCTTCTAAATGCACCTACAGCTCTTGCTGATTCGTGCTACCGCTCCATGTTGGTCTCCTCTCCATCCGTCCTTGGCACCAGGAAGCAACGCTTGCATCAGTTCATCCCGCGCGAATTCTCCAATGCAGCTCCACCACGACGCGCCACATCCCGCACACTTCCCCTGCACTGCTCGTTCCTTTTCTCAAGCAGGTTGCCCCGCGCAACAAACCCTTCGTGGCGCCGTCGTGGCGAGCTGCGTCCCGCACAACCTCCCGTCCTGATGCAGCTGAAGCTCCTGGCGCAAAATCTTTTGTCTGGAGCCGGAGCGACCTCCTCTGTGGCACCTAACCCTCTAGACCAATGGCAGGCAGCCACGTCTTTGCTTTGTGTGCGTTGTGCCAAACAGCGTCCATGTCCACGCCCATCTCAGTGGCATTGTACATCGTTGGGTGCTGTACGACTTACCTTTCGGTGTTTTTCGTATTCTGTCCAGCTCCAGATACAATCTCGAGGCGATCGTCAACTGTTCCGAGAAAATCTTGTCGTCTGCCTCTTTTGAAACTTGAAACGGGGAAAATCTATGGAGCTCGAGGTTACGGAGCTCGAGGTACCAAAAAATCATATGTGTCGACCAAAATAAAAATAGTAAACACAAAATTTTATTTTATCGCAAATGAGATGGTGTGCCTACATTTGCCTGTGAGTTTTGCTCTTTTTGAGTCCATTCATTCTTCAATTATGGCTTCAACACCAGCATCGGCACCACCTGCAGCAACAACCTCGAGCTACCTCATTCCGCCACCTCCGGAACAAGTCTTTGAGTCTTATGAAGAGGCAGAGACAGCCCTTCACAGATGGAATCGGCGCCAAGTTATTGACGTGACCAAGACCCATAACAAGAAAAACAAGGCACATGAAATTCGACAACGTGATTTCCAATGTGATCACTACGGCAAAACCAAGAACACACGTCACCTCCGAGAGAAAGTCGAGTTCGAACACAACGGGGAACAACCAAAATTGGTACAAGATGGAGGTTCGCATTGAAGCGGTCGATGCGATCAATATTGACCTGCAGGGAGAGCATTTTCCGTACCAAAAAGATCACAGCCAGTAAAAGCAAACTGCCAGTTTATTGTGTGTATCGCACGACGAGCCCGCCAGTGTCCCAATAGATCAACTCACGTGTGACCATGCTAGGTGCTTCTACTGCTTAAGTTGCGAGATTGAGCTGTCTATTCGAAAGGGAGCATTGTCGCTCCACACATGAAAAAACGTCCACCCCGATGAATTACTCGCTTTCCAAGAAAAGGAACGGCTTCAAAAGGGAAATGATGCTCCATATCAGCTGACCAACGTTCCCGTGGAGCCTCGTGCGTCTGAGCAGACCGTTTTCAACGCGCAGTGGGTTGGTACTTCTCTATGACCTTTGAGTATCGTCGAGACTGAGTGCGAATAACGCAAAGACGCAGCTATCGATTCCTTTCTCCTCAAACCGTTGCTAAAACCTTTCCTTGTGTCTGTTATACATGTATGCGTAAGATTCCTCTCGTGGGAACGTTCCACGTCAAATGCCATAGGCATTTCTGCCTCCATAAACTATGTGACGTTGAAGATCTTGCCGTCGAACAGCATGATGGCAGTGTAGTAGGAGCCATTGTACGTGATCTCACTCCCAAGGTGGTGCACCTGCACATACACCTTATCCGTCGCGTACTTGTACGAGATGTTCGCTGCATTTGAGTTCAGGTTTTCCTCTGTGATTGATAGACACTTGCTCCACAAGTCTTGGCAGACCATCAGCGTTCAGAGGGACTTGACGGTGACAACACCTAATGCTACAACTGTAGCCGAGACGATGAGCAGTACAGTGAATCTTCTCTTTGATGTATTGTTCTCGGGGCTTGTCGCGCTGGTTTCTTGGCTTGTTCCTTGGACATCTCCTTGCTCAGTACATCCGCCAACAATACAGCAACTGTCAGCGGAATCGACATTATCATTAACTAATAGCCAGCCACACACTACCTAGACAACCTTGTTGATCATGCTGACACCGAGGTCCAAGTGTTTCAAGCAGAAGATCTACTTCTTGTTCTTAGCCGTCACAGCATACACAGCCGTCGTTGAGCAGATGGCAAATGCATCCACTTTCCTGTCACTGAACACAGCGAACGCATACGTGGTGACGGTAACCCCGTAACCACAGCCTCCACCACGACGATTTCCAAGTCATTGAGGGCGTGAGTGGCTTATACGGGCCATCTTCGCTGTTGTATACCAATTAGATGACGACGCAGGTGAGTATTAGACTCTGCGCGTACATTTTGCTGTTGTTGCCTCCCCTCCCGCTCTAATGGGATCCGTGAACTCACTAGACCGTTGTGTAATCAAACTGCTTCCGCACGATTATTCTTTAAATCAAAATCGTGACAGAATGATGGCTGTCGACGGGTTGGTAGGTCGACGTCGCTCGATGACAGTGGGACGTCAGGACGTCATCTGAGTCGACACCGCGAAGTCGACAGCTCTACACAATTTGCATGATATGCACAGTTCACAGTTCTTCGGCCCCTGCTCACCTATCCAAAGCAATCCGATACTTCAAAAGTATTCTTCGTGCTACAGCATTATACATATTAATTGAGTTCACTTAGGGCCTCTTTGTTAGGATTTTCCGTCTCGTTAAGTTAAATCGTACCCGTATGGTTACCGAAAATCGTCTTTGTTTCGCGTCGCTTCAGAGACCAATGGTCTTCTCGCATTGCGAGATTATCTGCGGATATGGAGAGCGCGGGTGAAGAAGACTCCAGTCTGTCACTCCTTAGGGTCCCTGATCATGGTGAAGCCGCCGGAGAGGACCATGCGACAACTCCCCCTTCAGCACCAGCGCAGGCAGCGTCAGCTGTGTCCAAGGGGAAGTCGAAGCAGCGTCAGAAACGTGGAAGGCCCCCCAAAAAAGACAAAACGGAGCCGTTCAAGTGGACGGAAGCCCAGGCGAGCGTATTGCTAAAAATACGCTACATTGAAATGCCCGATCGCTTCGACGGTGTTCGATCAAACCAGGACATCCGCGAGAGTTGGGAGATGCTAGCCGCTGGAGTCGAGAGAGAAATCCTTGCTGAGGTTGGTGCTGAGCAGTGCAAGAACAAGGTAGGACGTGTTCAGTTGGATCTTGCATTATTTGTGTCTGACCTGATGCTTCTGCTGCAGCTGAAGCACCTCTTACGACTATGGACAGCCTACAATAGCGACCTTGCCAAAACTGGCAACTCGTCGGCTCCTATTGAGCCACCCTGCTTGGAGCTCATGCGAGACTTCTGGGGGCAGAAAGATGGTCTACAGGCATCGCCATTTATATCGTCTACTACCCAAAACCCTCCAGTCCACGCAGCGACTGCAGTATCAGTTAGCACTGTCACCAGCCGTACCGAAGAGCGTGCGGGGGTAAGGACTTCACCAATATCGTCATCGTCGTCAACCTCCACGACTACATCGTCAAAAGCAGCATCTCGACAGACGAAAAAAGCAAAAACGCAAGGGGAACATGTAGCAGAAGGTATGCATTCGTTGTCGAAGAGCATTTCCAAAGTGGCATCAGCAATAATTCGGAGCAGTCACGTGCCATCAGGGGGAGGCGAGGGCGAGGAGACGCCTCCGGTAACTCAACCAGTGCTCCAGGAGGTCATGCTGCAGCAACAGCACCAGGCTGAAATCTCAGAGCAGTTGCTTCAGCAGCAGCAGCTTCAGGCCCAAGTGATGCAGCAGATGCTCGCGCAACTGACACAGATCGGAGATAAACTATCTCGTCACAACTGACATGAGTCTATCCCGTTTGGTGAGCGCTATCGCGCGAAGAGAAGCCGCAGGAAAGTGCTCTGGTGTGGCCACCACCTCGACGTCTTCGTCAGTTGCTTGAGGAAACGGGGCATCGTCCGCCAAATCTTAGAATAAGTTGTGCACCACAACCGTCGCAGCAATGATACTGCAAACTTTATCAATTGTTTTTTCTCCCATAACTGTCAACAGTCGACGAAATCTACCTTTCCACCGTCCAAACGTTTGTTCTACTGTCATTCGAGTACTGGAATGGGCAAAGTTGAAGTCTTTTTGTCTTTGAGTAAGCCGCCCACCTTCCTCGCGAGGAAGATACGGTGTAATTAACCAAGGGTATAGTGTGTATCCGGAATCCCCAAGTAAATGTGTCTCCTTGGGCATTTGCGCACAATAACGATCACTCGAAGGCGCAAATTTCCACATTTTTTTATCGGACCACGAGCCAGGAAACAAATCAATGGCCATGAACTTTAAATCTGCGTTCACAATTGCCTGCATGTTGATTGCGGAGTAACACTTTCGACAGTAGAATCCCTCATAGTCATCTGGTCTCTGAATGGCGATCAGCGAACCATCGACGGCTCCTGTTATACCTGGTATGCCTTTCTTCTGCTTAAATTTATTCTCGATGCTTCTCCACTCGTCTAGGGTCTGGGGAAAACGGACAACCTCCGCTAGAATACTGACCAAAAACGCCGTAAGCTCATCCACAGTGTGGTGGAGCGGATCTGGCCAAAATCCGGTTGAGGCCGATCGCGATCGCCACTTGCGCCCAGACACCGACTAACGGAGGGGGTCCCCCGATGATCCGTGATCTTGCTGCGTGTAGTGTTCACCTTGTGTACCCGTCGGTAGGCGGGTTACGCTCTTCCAGGTGACTTCTGAAGATGTCTTGGGACGAGAAGAATGTCTTGGGTGACGTAGGGGGTGTGAGATAGCGTGGGAATACTTCACTCTACCTCGGAGGGGTTGATCCGGGTCACAGGCGAGTTCTCGAGCCTTGATCCGGTCACCTGGTCTTCGATCCAGGTCTTCCAAAGGTCCAATGTTGGGGATCTGATCCCTTCCTTTACGATGCTTGCCGCTTCCTATAGCGGGTGTCTTGATGGGTTGAGAGTCGACGAGATCGTCAGGCCAAGCAGCCAATTCCTTCCGATCCGTAGTTCGCACGTAAAGGATAGATCACTAGATAGGGTAAAACTGGCCAATGTATTATCCAGAATTAACCTCTATGCTAGATCTCTTCTCCTTACCTTCTTGATGCCGGGGGGCCAATGTAATTCGCAGTTCCGGTCTTGAACGAAGGCACTTGTGATGTCCAGAGCAAATTCGATTCTTGGGGGTTGTTGAGATACCGAGAGATCCTCACACTAGCGTAAGGTAAGCCGGCCAAATCGGGGATCCGGTCTTAGCTGTAGCTAGGTGTGCGAAGTGTAGGAACACTAAGGGGAGGCCAATATGCTATCCTCTTCCCTTGTCTTGGTCCCTGAAGTAGTCCACTTGCGCACTAGAGAGCAAATTCGATTCTTGGGGGTTGTTGAGATACCGAGAGATCCTCACACTAGCGTAAGGTAAGCCGGCCAAATCGGGGATCCGGTCTTAGCTGTAGCTAGGTGCGCGAAGTGTAGGAACACTAAGGGGAGGCCAATATGCTATCCTCTTCCCTTGTCTTGGTCCCTGAAGTAGTCCACTTGCGCACTAGAGAGCAAATTCGATTCTGTTTATGGTTATTCCTATGTCTACTAGCCCCATCCTCATCTGCTATCCTACGATTACCTGACATCCGGCTACACAGCTGCCCTTCCGATCTTCGATCTTGATCTCACCTAACCCCTGATCGCGATCTCGATCTGCCGATCTGGCGATCAGCCGATCTGGCGATCAGCCGATCTCGATCAACCATCTCGGTCATCGATCTTGGTCCACCGTCTTGAACAATGATCCCGATCAGCAGCCTTCATACTTGATCTCGCGTGCCTGCGTCGTCGACATTCCAGGTCTTGAGCTTCCCAGACTGGATCACCACTCCCCACGCGACTAACACTGCCATCAGGTCCCCTCGGCAGCATCTCACGGTTATGTTGTCACCGGCCCACCATAGATCACACCGATCCCGACCCTCTGCCGCCTTGATCTCCTTCTCATGCGACCTCAGGCAAGGCGCCCTTTTCTCCTCCGACCCTGAGCCGCCACGCGGGACCGCACGGCGGGTTCTCCAATCACTTAGTCTCACTCGACCAAGACGCCATCCATTCGTCGCTGGCGAGATCCAGACGAACATCGATCTGGATCCATTCGTCAGCCACCGTTCGCGCAATCTGGGGTCATCAACTGACATCTTGCTTCGCCAGAGGCCCCTGTCGCTTGATCCGACTCTCTCCGGGCCTGACGTTGCCTTTTCTCGGATTTCTTATTCGCGCTTCACCACAACAGCAACGAAAAGAACAGCCTCATTCATACCCATCGCGTCAGCAGTCGATTGATACGACCCGGACGAACCGTAGAAGTACAGGACACCTGCAACTCGCTTTGCATAGCTGTGCTTGCGAAAAGTAGTGGTGCTAAACGCAAAGCCCCGCCTCTGTAAGAACTCCACAAACGCGATGAAAGTCACTCGGCGGCATCGTAAACGTTTGCACAACCACCTGTCACCAGCTGGGGTGGCCAAAGCACGCTCGAAAACGGAGTTGGTGATCGTCAGAACGTTGGCGTTCGGCCCCCTCTCTCCTAGCACGCTTGTTGCCTCAGCAGCCGCGACAGCAGCACAGCACGCGGTTAATGCCGCCGCCAGATGAACGCCGCTCATTGTTCGATCTTTCGATTTAACCAGACGGCCCCAGGCCGTAACTAGGTCACCGATGTAGTTACGCCGTACCCGTATGGTTATGATATTTTAGCCAATCACGGTTTCGTCTGGTTACTGGTCGATTTAACTTAACGAGACGGAAAATCCTAACAAAGACGCCCTTACAGCAGCGAAATACTAACAGTAATTCCTCTGGTTGCCCAAATTAAATAAACTCTTTGACAATTACTGTCGGAGTTAATTCATTTGAGATAAAATATAATTTTGTGTTTACTATTTTTATTTTGGTCGACACATATGATTTTTTGGTACCTCGAGCTCCGTAACCTCGAGCTCCATAGATTTTCCCTTGAAACGTGGTTCTAGCTTCACCCGCTCAGCCAGCTCCTGCAGAAACGTGTTGTAAAACACACAATTGATGAACCTTAAACACACACGGCTACCTACTAACCTCTGTGCTGTCTTCAATACTGTCCAAGAATTTCTGTATTTCAGTGGAAACACCCATCAGCCCCTTGTACGAGACCCGCAGCTCTGAATTGCTCCTTTAATTGGCGCTCCGCTATTGCATTCCGCGCAGAAGTAGTCCTAATGCCATCAAACATAGCGAGGGGATTTCCTGACGCTTTTTGTAGCTTCAGACGCTTCAATTTGATCGTGGTGTGCCTGTAGCAAGGGCTTTGGGCTCGGTCGTGCAGTGCATGGAGCTCTGTATTCCTAATTGCGCTTTGTGATACGATTTGATTCAATTTACACCTGTCTTATTTACATCAACACAGCTTTAGAGCCGCACTTCGGTCTGCTTGACCACCTCGGCCTCTTGAGTCAGCATAGCCAGTATCATCTCTCGGCATCGTAGAATCACTGGACTGGCAGATTTGATAAAGAATTCCAGCAATTCGTTGATCCCCACGGTCTGATCGGAGTTGCTGGGTCCAAAATCTGGGACCAAATACACGCAAGCCTTGACACACGCCTGCGGGACGCCGTTGTTGCTACAGTCACTGATAATAACTCGTGCATCATCAATAAACGATACACCGGTCGGGTGACTGTTGTCCTTCACGTAAGGATGGATAGTTGATCGCCCCACGATAACCATTCGGTTGCTCTCGACGTGTTTCCGGACGACTTGATTGAGCCAATAATCTTTTGCAGGCTCCGAGTCCGGTAAACGGAAGGCGAAGCAGTGCGCCTGGATGTCCTTCGTAGTGTAAATTTTCTGTATGAAACAACATCAATATTGTTAGAGATGTAGGCTAGGCTACGGGTTGGCAAACAGTTCGTACGTTGAAAGAGCTGGCGAGCGAGATTAGTCCCTCCTCCGTAATGAATCTCCACATTGCTCGACTGGTAACATCGTAGTTGAAAGGCATTGTAATCCGAGTGGTGAAACGGATACAAGTGCCGTATGCTGGGTGGAGGATGGCTTTGATGTCGTGTTTGTCCATCTCAAGGTTGTCCACACCTTCCGTCGTGAAAGCCTCATCCACACTTAAATAGGAGCGTTCCAAGTGCGCCATACTCTCTGCGAGTGTTTCAGTACTGGACGGCCCAAAAATCTCTGGCGGCAACGTCAACGAAGGTTCATTGCTCTGTCCCTGTAGTTGATCAACAAGTGATCGTAGTTAGGGCCTGAAACACTGGCGGTAAAACGGCTTTGTTGCTTACCTGGCTGGGTGGCAATTGCTTTAACGTGTCTTCGAGCCCCTGGGCAATTTTCAGTTGATCCTGCAGCATATTCCGAAGTTCCTGGTTTTCGCGTTCTGCACGCATGCGATCCTTCAGCTGTCGGCCTGCCATTGACGTCCACACAGACGGCATGATGTTTTCCAGTGGAACTGGTTCGCCGTCAATTGGTGGCGACGTCGAGAATCCAAGCTGGAGCTTGCGCAGTTCCTCCTCGAGCTCTACGACTTTGCCACGCAGGAACTTGAGCTCGACAATTTCGCGACGGATGCGTTTCTTCTTGACTGGTGGCCCCGCTGGAGTTGCAGCAACCGGTTGCTGCGCTATTGGCGTTGCCGTTGCACTAGAGCGACTATTCTTGCGGTTTCGTCGTGGTGGTGCGCGCTTGGCATTGGTTTCCACAACTGGTAGTGGCTCCACATCCATTGACACATCAACGGGCAGGGGCGGTCGACTGGTGTCGTCCGGACTGGCGAGCACCGTTTCGAGCTCCTTCCAGTCGATGAGACCCAGTACGTCGTCCACGGAAAGCCGTGACGGATCGTCCGAGACGTACGAGAAGCTCATGGGGCATTCGATGTGGTACTGCGTGTATCAAGGTGAAAACGAGAATGGCCAACAGCTTGTCAAAACTTTGACTCTGTCGGGCGATGTAGACGGGCGAGAGCGCGCAAACGCCCGAGACACGACTCCCGTTTACGCCGCTCCGGCTGACAGTCAACACGGCGCAAACCGTAAACGCCGGAAACATGCAACAACTGCAGCAAACGAGCCCCGGCTTTGGAGCTCGATTGCGCCCGTCGAGGGCGGAACAAAGGAAAGGGCCTGCTTTGCGGGGTGAAAGCCTTATTGTGTCCCGCGGTTTGTAGTCGTCGGACGGGAGGACAAAATGCGTGAATCGACTAGAGACTGTCGTGTCTGCATCTACAAAACTGCGGGCTGATTGTGTGCTTTGTGTAGCTACAGTCAACAACGACAATTGCGATTGCGAGCTTCCGTCGACGCCAGCAAATCCGAGCCACTTGATATTACTACAAAGCATGCTCTCACAGCATGGTTCAGTTGGTCGAGAAGAATGTGAAACAGCGGCAGTAGGCAGACATGGGTGTTCTTGTCGCTTGACGGACATTAGCCCGTCACACGGTGCAGTGTTGCAATCCGATTCGATCGCGAAAAAAAGTCGGTAGTACTGTATATCGGATGTTCCGGGGCGCATCAGGCTGAAGTTCAGTTGCCGTTGCTGTGTGTTGATGGCATTCCCTAGGAACTCCCGATCGAGACATCATACACTGTACTCAGTTGCGGACTGAGTAGATCACCTCTATTGATCAATGCGGCAACCGGATTTTCTTGCGAACGAACGGCGACAAATGTGATGGCGAGCACCGCCATGTGCAAGCTCTGTTGTACAGTACCACCTGGCATCAGAATGTTGGTGTCAACGATTACTACGCCAACGTAGGCCATGATCAAGCGATGATGGCATTGCACTTGACCTGCATGCAATAAACTACCGGAAGCAAAGTAATACGGAAAAAAATCTATTGCACGGATACTACGTTCACCACAGAAGGCAGAGGTCTTACGGCCAGGATCCCTCCAGCTGCGTGGCCGCTTTCCGGGCCTCGTCCATCATGATAGCTGCGACAACCTCCTCGCCCAAGTGCATGTTGCGGTGGAACGAGTCGATGACAAAATCTGTGAGTGCTCCAACCGTGAAGTCTTGGTCCGAGGCGTCGTCATCGAAGATCGGCTTGAGCTCCATGGACGATGCGATGGTCGACCACGATCCCTTGCAAGATCCGTCCGGCGCTGATGCCTTTTCGATTACGATCCACCCGTTCTCGTGGAAGCGGATACCGTTCACTGGTGCCGCTGAGAATTTGATCGGCTTGGCCAAGCCCCGCGTGACTATTACCACGCGATCACCACGCCTGCGACACTCTAAGACGCCCTCGCTTCGATAGTCGAGGCTGCCATGCTCGCTCTGGATTTTGTGGCCGAAGGTCCTGGCGACGGTGTGCTTGGACGAGGTTTCGTGCTGTAAACAGAAGTTCAGGTTAGATTTTTTAGCACTGTTGTGAGAAGTATCACAAGTGCAGCTTACCTCCTCGTAGAAATATGCCTGGCGCTTGGTTGCTTCGCACGACGTGAAGCGCCACATACCCCGTGATGCTACGTCTTGCGGGAATGGCACGCGTTTGAAGCCCAAGAAGTGCAGCGCAATACCATTGTCCAAACTCGAAGCGACCTTGACGTCCATCTTCTCTTTTTCAATTTCAGCGAACTTTTTCAGGTTGTATTTCCCGTCCACTTCGTCGAACGCACCATCCATTTCCGACAGTAATTGGGCGTGGAGAGCCTTTTGGTCACTGCTAACACCCAACGCGAACAACTTTGACTGTTCAGGACGAGGAGGTCCTGGTGCAATCTACGAAAAAAATCACAAAAAATAAGCAATTGACCCGGCCAAGGTAGTACAATCACAGAACTACGTACATCGTCCTCGGGTTGATCCTCCAGAATCTTCTCAAGACATTTAGCCAACTTGATCTGTCCCTCTAGCGTGGACTTCAGTTTGCGGTTCTCCTGCTCAGCGCGTTCCCTGTCCTTGTATTGTCGATTGGCCAGACTTTCCCACACTGAAGCTAGCAACGACGAGCTCTCGGAATTAGGTTTCCCGTTCACCGCGAGCTGATTGAAACTTCCATTCGGAGTGCGCATCTCCGTGCTCTTCAGCTTCGCGAGGCTGCTCTCCATCTCTTTAACCTTCACACGGAGATACAACAGTTCCTCTCTCTGCCGACGGATGCGTTTCTTCGTAGGCTTCTTCACCTCCGTGGTTTGTCCACGAGCTTTCGCCGCAGCTGCTGCCATCGCAGCATTGGCAGCTGCAAAGTCCTTGGCAGTTCTCGTAGGGGACGGTGCACGCGCTCGCTTCATCTTCTTGACAGTCTTAGCTCTGTGTCCGACAGAAAGTGTCCCTTTGGTCGCTGTATCATCGCTATTACTGCCATCACTAGTGGATGCATCGCAATGGGTCGTGAGCACAGCCAACGCGCTTTCCAGTGACGATTCCGACTCGGTAGCAGACATTTCAGCGCCCAGCATGAGCCCAGTGAACTCGCCCACTCCATTGGGCTCGGGGGGCGACAGGGGTTTAAGTGTTTCGGGCATCTGCATCAAAAGTCCGTCGGAAGCGAAGAAGTCGCTGGTCTGAACGTCCGCAAGCAACGCGTCCAGCTCTTGATCTCCAGTGGCCGCCATCTCGTCGTCACTTCCCACGTCACACGCGTCTGCGAAGGCCAGCGCCTGCTCTAGCGCTAGCGAGGAAGCTGCGTCGTCCAGCGAAGTATCGGAAACCTCACGACCGGAGCGGTAAAACGGAGTCTAAAATGATGATTGTGCTTAAAGACCAGAGACAAGTAGAATGACTTGGGTTTTGTATGGGAAGGTGATTACGCACGGACTTAGGGTGTAGGGTTAAGGTGAATGTTTACTGTTCGAATTTACGAAGTATTAGAAACTGTATTGACCTGTGTTGAAGTTTTAGGAATTGATGTCCAGCAAAACTACATGTACATGCACTCAACAACATACCAACAAGGTTTACTGTCCTGAGTTGCTTTACTAAACAAAGTTCGTGCTGTACCCTGCTTTCTCCGGCCCAATGTCGACTTCATTTGCTGCTGTCGTTGGGCCCACTTGCTTCGCACGGTCCATCTGAATCGCGTGGTTTCTCACCCGTCGCTCGTATTGACGCTTTTCCCTTGCTGTGGTGTAGAGAATCGTTCCGAATGTGGCCAGACAACTACAGCAGCTACTGCAATCGACATGATCATTGGAGGACCGTACTGCTGATCGTCCTTCTTGACCTTCGTAGTCTCCGTACATCGTGGTCCAGTCCAAGTGTGCGAAGCGCACTCACATCGCTTATTGGTACAGTGACCAGTTCTCACTGATGAAGCCCCTTTTGATGCAATGGTGCAGTCATCGTCAGAGTTGCATGGCGCTTTTCCAGCGACCTCCACCACCAAATTATCAAAGTCTTGGTAGAGATCGATGTGGTCTTCGATCCACTGTCGGGTTGGGTGTGACGCTGGATCGCAGCCATAGGCCATCGTAGATGTATCTTGATACACGCGAATGTGATCGATCTTCATTTTCATGGGGAAGGCATCGCAGATTGCGTTCGTCTTTTTATCCTTTCCATCACCATAACAGCCGGATGAACCAGCATTGGGAGGTCGAGATCCCCACGAACTTGAAAGCGCAACATTGAAGATAATGTACATCGGCTCTTCGATCATGATTTTTCTTGGATTCATTTGTGCGGAATCTTGCGGTGGGTTTGTCACGGTAGCGGCAGGAATTTCATAGAGTGGATGACCTTCTACTTCCCAACGAACGTAGCCATCGTCTCCAGGAACCCACTCGACAGAATATGTAACCCAGTCCAGATACGCAGCCAGATGAATGCCCCAGTTTGAAGATAGTGCATCCATTTGATACATGAAGGACGATGCCGCGCTGGTAGATCCTCCAGACTCCGTGCACTTGGCGTTCGTGTTACCAGCATCGCACAAGTATGCACCAGTGTAAGCATTCATACGGGGGAAACATGTACCGTTGGAATTGACTCCCCAGTGATCCGTTCGGTTGTCCATAAATCCGAGATCCGCGTTCACATCGAACGCAGCCGGGCAGATATCAATCGTACAAGCGTTTTCTGTGATACCTGCCGTCAATGAGGCGTTGATCTTGGAAAATGTCTGGAGCTCTTCACTTTCAGAGGCACATAGATTATTTGCACCATATCGCATTCCCTGGTACCACGACTTGTATCCACGAAGCTTTTGGTAGACCTTAGTTGGTACGTCGGGGTTATTCGCACCAGGTGTAGTGCAGGTGTAGCTATAGATGCAGCCTCCGTTCTCGGTGTCATGTAGTTGTCGAAAGTCGTCGGGCATGCCAGGGCCAATTTGCATCGACGAGGAGATCTCGGTACCTCCACCTTCCAGAATGTCGATTTCAGGTGCACCTCGGCCTTGGAAAGGGTTCATTCCTGATCCAGGATTGGGATCGCAGGCGCTGATACGCTGGTTCTGCGAGTCAAAGACGGTCTCATTGCATTCGTTGTACGAGAATGGCCAAACGCGAGCTGTCGAGCCCGTGAAAATAGAACGCCCTAAGTTCCCGAACATCCAAATACCAGGCCACGTAGGATAAAAATCAATACTTTCCGCTCGAGTCGTTTTCGTCGCATTGACGAGGTCGGGGTTTCCAGAGTTCTTACCGACAACACCGGGTAGTTGGGCTCGGACAACGACTAAACCTCCTTGAAAACAGAATTTGTTCCAGCCTTGTACCATTGCAGCTCGATAGTAGAAGGTAACGTTCTGGTATCCAGGGGGTGTGATGTAGTCGTTCCAGACTGTGATGTTCTTCTCATCAATGTCCGACTCGATGTAGAAGTAGCAATTGCCTTCCTTATCGCACTCAGTGGAGGTCATGTTGATGGCGTAGATTTCCAGCGCAGCATTTACACCGTCGGGTTTATCAAGTGCAGTCCATAGATGATCTGCTCCTGCTTCGAATGTGCGACCTTCTTCGTTGAACTCGTCGCTCATAACCAGCGACCACGTCTGTCCACGAGATGACTTGTGCGTTTGAGCATTGTCTGGCGTGTCAACATCTACCCACGGCAAGACTTTCGACTTGGTCGAGTACGAAGTTTTGGCCGCTGTCGAAGCGAAAATGATGACACTGACAGTAACAAGGAATCGCCACAACGTCCACGCGGTCATTGTCAGTCTCTGGTCGGTGGATTAAAAATGACTGTGCAGCTCCATTAAACTTCATTGTCGACAGCGCGATCGAGATCATGTGTGCGTCGAGTAGTATGTATTACTCGACGGGTACATCTGTTGACTGCACAACACATGTGCTTGTACGGTACCGTACACCACATCGACGATAAGCTTACATAAAACTATTGACTTCTCCACCACAGTTGCAACATCGGTTCATTTCAACTTCCAAAGCTAGAAATAATTGAGGTCGTTGGAGTCCACAATACGCCTCAAGACCAACGTAGTTCATGGCAACCCCTTATTTGACCATTGTTGTTGGACAAGTGCATCTTCTACTCGGTGGTTAAATTGTGTTACCGCGGCATCCCACGCGGCGGCGCCAATCTCGTTAACATGTTTTAGAACCCGCTTCACATCGCCCTTGTCGTGCATGGTAGCGTCGCGGTGGGATTCTATCATGGATGTTGGCCCAGTGTCACGCATGCCATTCTCCTTCACCATAAGACGCATCGTTTCATAGAACACAGCAGGCGGATCGGACATTGGGTCGATGAAGGTCTGCGAAATAAACACTGTTCTGCTTTGCTCCACATATTTCCGAGTCACTCTGCAATTTTTGATCGCAACAGTCACATCACCACCCGAGAACGCAGCAACCCAATAGGTCAGCAAGGCATTCCTAGTTTTGTCAAAATACTGCGCAAGCAGATACAAGTTAGTACAACCAATACGAGCAGAAGATAGTAAGTAGGCGCTCACACTTGACGCCAAGTTTTTCGGCCCTTTCCAATCGTGTTCTGCGAGACATCCCCAAACTGCTTTTTCGGTACTATTGGTGTCAAACGGCACTGCATAGCAATCGAGAAACTCGACGAATTTGAAGTTATTTCTCGCCGATAAATTCTTACGACCAGGGCACGGAAGTTCAGGAACTCCAGCCTCCTCGAACACTTTATCCATGTTGGCATAGATCTCGTCCAGTCCCACAATTAATCCATCAAACACGGGATCACTATGGATTCGAATACTTGCAGCAAGACTTGCCAGAAGATCCTGTTGAGTGCACAAAGCGACTGCGTTCTTCATCGTCTGCACATAAAACCATTAGGAAATAGTCCACAGCTGAAAAACTAAAACTTAGCGAACCTCTTGACGCATTCGGCGCTGGAACAACCGTCGAAGGGACTTGGTTATTCGAATTTGACGCTGCAGAGCTGCTCGAAGTCCATTATTCTCGATCATTGAGAGCTGTCGGCTCTTGGCCTCCTGTTCTGCTATGTTCTTTTGCAGCATTCTAGACTCCATCTCCTCGATGGAAAGAGCAATACCCGTTCCTAATTTGAGTTTTGCCTCTTCGTTCGCTGCAGCCTTGAGTTGCACTAATTGGGCGCGTAATTTCTGCTCGATTGCGTGGAGGTTCTCTATCTCCACTTTGCGGCGCTTGACTGTCCCAACAACTGCAAGACGATGTCTCTCTTGAGTTCGTTCTGTAACATCCTTAGGCGGAGGTTCCTCCCATTGTGTTTCTGCCAGTTCTTCATCCTCTAGAGAACCATAGTCGCTGTCTGTGGACTGGTGCAACGAACGTAGTAACCGCAACAGGTCTTGATCGTCGTCAGGTAGGGACCACTCCATTTCCGCCTTAGTCACACTGACTCGAATATTTGATAAAAGTTTGGTAAACTATTGTGATTTTCTTGTAGGGGTTGCTCGACGGTACATACATGTACTGCCAACGATAATCATTGCGGCCTATTCGGCGTCGTAATCTTTCTTGGCTGTGTGCTCGTGGTTCACAATGGGACAGGAAAGCCAATTACTGAGATGGATATTCCTTTTTACGATAGCTGCCCAAGGAGTGGAAGGAGTGAAGGACCTGCCGAATTTTAGCCAAATTTGCGCATCAATGCCCTCTAAAAAAGAGAAGACTTGTCTGGCGTTAGGGGATCCGGGGGTATCAACGACCACCAAGCCAAAGAAGAAACGTATTCGACGGCAGAAGCTCGAGCTTGAATACTTACGGAAGCTCGTGGTCAGCTTGGAGGAGAAGATGTCGGACCTCAAAGTCAAGCAGTCTTCAAGAGCAGCTGATCACAACGAGAAACCGCCTACAAGCAGCACGGAAGGTTTTTCAACGTGGAAAGGAATCGCCGAGCGACAAGAGAAGGAAAGGACTCGAGTGGAGGAGAAAAATAAAAAGCTGCGCGTTAACTTGAAGGGTCAACTCAAACTAGCAAAGCAAATGGAGAGTTTGCTGCACAAGCGCCCGAGGGATGAGGTACACCTTTTGGAGGTAGAATAGGATACTGCTTTAAGTATTGACGAATTACTTGTTTGTTGTTGCGGTCTGCAGGAAACCAAAGCTTTAGTTGACACGAAACGGGCCAAATCCTCTGTCAGTACAGTTGTGAGCTCGACCGACGAAGAGATCTTTGCTGATCAACTAGCTCATGTGCAACGCGCGCACTTGGACATCGATCAGGTTTTTGGAGGGCCAGAGTTTGCAAACCAGAGCTCATCATTCTACAATTTGATCGTCGAGAACGATACCATGTCCAACACTGGCGTTGCATTTATCAAGAAAGCAAAGTCAGTGCTACCGTTCGACATCAAAGTGGCGGAGAAGGCATTCTGGCGCACACTAGCCAAAGAAGGGACCAAGAAAGACAGCTACTTCGTCGAGGAACGACTGACTAGTGAAAATTTGGCAGCTTCTTCTTATGGACTTGTGTTTCGCACAGACAAGTTCCATTCGAACGTATTGGGGAAACAGACATACCGGAAGTATGTCACGGCCGACAAAGTTGTCATCATGTGGAAGTGGGTAGTGGATCCAATTGAGGTCAATGGCTCGACGTTTTGCGGCATTCAATGCCATGAGACGGGTTGGATCGTTCTTCGCTCAGTTGATGCGGCCAATACAAGCGTCCCAGAGATTGCTTGGGCTCTTGGTGAGATTCCTTCAAGTACAGACTCGACACAGCTTCAATCATATGCAAAGATGACTATTGAGCTGCAAGACGATGTTGCCAACCAGGAACTTCAAATTGGAGCCCTCACGAATTTCGTGGTCAACATGCACGAAACAATCACTGATGTGTGCGCAAGAATGATCACCGAAGTCCTCGTCGAAGAAGACTGGAATCTCAATGGCTGGCTCGGCACCATGATTTCCTAGCTACAGTGTTATTAATAATACATGTACTGTAGACTACTTAAGTAAGAGGAGCAACTCGCCAAGTACAAGGGCCTTGAGGGACGGTGGTGTGCTATCAGTGTTATTAATAATACATGTACTGTAGACTACTTAAGTAAGAGGAGCAACTCGCCAAGTACAAGGGCCTTGAGGGACGGTGGTGTGCTATCCACACAGCGCATCTCACCACCGATTCGGCGCTAGTTGCAGCTCTCGCCACAAAGCGCTTTCGGGGCTGAAATTCACGAGCATGTAGGTCCATTTGGTGCAGCTTGTGGCATTTTCGCAGGGCGCGGGCGTGTGTGTACCGTACGCAGGTATTATAATATATCTACAGCAACTACCGAAAACGCTTGCCGGATCGCCGGTACAATATTAACTACTACAGTAGTAAATGCAATACAATAGGGCAATAGTATTGATACAATAGTATTGACCAATATATTGACTCAAATTCATCTCGCAAATGGAGGCCCCGCCCAAGAAGAAGCGCGTCCGACGGCAGAAACTGGAGCTCGCGTATCTGAGGGAGCTTGTAGGGAAGCTAGAGCAGCAGATAACACAATTACAGTCCAGGAAAGATGAGGAATTGAGTCAACTAGTCGCTGTCAAGTGTGAAGTGAAGGGGCCTTTGGTCTGGAAGGGAATCGCAGAGAGGCAGCACAAGGAACGAGTGAGGGCGGAAGAGAAGAATCAGAAGCTCAGAGCGTCACTAGAAGGGCAGCTGAAGCTCGCAACCAGACTGGAGAGACTACTGCGGAAACGCCCAAGAGGTGAGGAGGTGGCTGAGCTGGCAGCCTTTAAGCGCTTCAAACCACAGGTTCCTGATAGAGCAATGTCAAGTGATGACGAGATATTTGCGGAGCAGTTGGCACATGTTGAACGCGCACATCTAGACGCGGCCAAGATATTTTGCAAACCGGAGTTTGCAGACCGAGGCGCAACATTTTGTGACTTGCACGTTATGAATGATCCGGAATCCGATACAGGAGTCGCTTTTGTGACAAAAGCTAGCTCAATGCTGCCATTTGATATTCAGGTGACGGAAAGGACTTTCTGGAAAACATTCGCGGAGGAAGGACCGAAAAACAAGAGCTACTTTAATGAAGAAAGACTCTCGACAGAAAACTTGGTGGCTCGATCGTACGGGCTGAATTTTGACGCTGGATCGTTTCGAACAAACGTGCGAGGCAAACAGACGTACCGCAAGTACGTCGATAAGGAGTGTGTGATGATCATGTGGAAATCCCTTACAGAACCTCTTGAAATTAATGGCGTTAAGCTCAGTGGGCTGCGGTGCAACCAAACCGGATGGATCGTGCTTCGAAGTGTCAGCCTTCTGTCGAAAAGTGGCCGATCTGACTGTTTTGATTCTTCAAATACCATTAGGTCGACATCGCTCCAGTCGTATTGTAAGATGATACTGGAGCTGCAAGATGATATTACCGATCAGGAGCTGCAGGTTGGGGCACTAACCAACTTCGTGGTGAATTCGCATGATGCAATAACGGAGGTATGCGGAAAGACGATTAATCGGGTGCTTGTTGAGGAAGACTGGAATATCAATGGTTGGCTGGATAATCTAGCACTGTAGCAGTTTGAACGATCGTCACTCGATTTGCGTCAATGTTAGGGCAGTTGAAAATGTAGAACGACTAACTAGCACATCTTCAACTTTGTGGTTGAAGCGAATGCATGCATCATGGAACCCCTTCAGACCATCGGGCGGGAGACAATTGAGTGTTTTGTAAGAAGGAAACGTCGCCAGCATGTGTGTTTCAACAATCGCAGTGGGGCCTCCAAGTCTCCCTTTTCCTTCAGTCACAGTTCGCCATACAATTTCATCGTACGATACTCCTGTGCCGAAAGAAGAACTAACGATAGATGTTTCATGTACGACGAAATGTGTCAGATCGTCCTTGACATATCTTCGGCATCCTTTGCGCACAAGAAAACACAACTCGTACGAGCCTGCGACGATGAAAGTGCGTACACTCTGCAAACTGGTGTTGTTGTCAATATCAAAGCGCTGCATTATCACACGTTAGAATTGCAGTCATCACAGCATTTGCTCGAAAAATCGTACGCACCTCGTTATAAGCCACCTTGTTTTTCTGGTCAACACCTCCCTTTTCCGTCAGAACGTCCCAAATGGCATGTTCTGTGGCTTTCGCACTAAACGGAAAGGTGTAGCTCTTTGCCATTCGAACTTGCAAGCCACGGGCAGGATTGATCGTCACGCAACAGTCTTGCTCTCCACTCTTTTGACTCACTACGAAAATGCTTCGTACATTTCCGCGATGTCCGTCCAAATCAGCTAACAGCTTCTGAAACACGATATCATTATCTGTTGGGGGACGACCTTCAAATGCGGGGCGGTACCCAAGTGCTTGGGACACAATTGTTGTGGTCATTTGTTGCTGCAACATGCGATGAAGCTTCCGAGCGTATTTCATCTGCATGTATAGGACCTTGTGCAGTCGCTCGTTTTCAACGCCAGATATGTGACGAGCAAGTGACTCTCGAGACGCTGCATCTTGCCACGATTCACCCAGCAGTTTCTTCGCTGTCGGTCGCTTCAATTGATCAGTGGCGCTGCGCCTCACTAATTCCGTCAGTGGCAAAGTGGACCGCACCCCAATGGCCAACTTCATCTTCTTGAGCTCTGCATCGAGCTGTTTCACTTCGTCCCGCAATCGCAGGACCTCCAAGCGCTGTCGCTGCCTCCAGGTGTTCGATTTCTTCTTATTGTCGAGCTTGATTTTAACGGTGCTTGCTGCCTTCGGTTGTTGAACGGGTAGTGCAACAGCTTCGAGAGCTAAATCTGCATCGTTATCAAGCGAGTCAAGGAAGTCCAGTAGAGTGGGCGTTGTATCATTAAGCATTCGATCGAAAGTGCCGGAAGCCTCCGCATTGAGATCGTCCATTCAGTACGGAAATTCAGTGAGTGTTGCGTTATCAAGGTAGCTCTTAACGGGTGTACTACCATTGTGTTTGCTGGGCGTACGGGGCCGGCTGAAACATTCACGCCCTGCCGAGAAGTCCAACTACAAAAGACTGGATGGATCAAAGTTCGCCAATATCGTAGCGACGACCCGGACCAGAAGTTATGTGCTGTGGTAGAAATGCACACAGAGACGTTCCCACGTTTCCGACATGGCAACACTGGCCAGGAACAACGCGCTCGAGAAGTCATTGACTGTGCTATGAAGTCGCATCACCTGGTAAACGATTGGTACCGCCAGAAGTTGAGTGAAATTCTCGTGGAGGAAGACTGGAAGGCTTTCCGCGGGGGTGAGGATATGTCGGTTTGCTGAGGGTATGCGTGTGGGTCATAGAACCCTCTTAAGTTGCTCACATCATTGCAGCAACACTTCACCAACGTATTTGCGGCAAGTATGCTTGCCACGTACGTCGATCTGGCTTCCGAAATGCTTTGAAGAGCACGTAAATGATCGCGCCACCATGTCATCATGCACAGCTGACTTCTGCTACACCCATACAACGTACACGTTAGTCCAGCAAAAGACATAATTGTTCGATCCACTTACATCATGAAAAGTCAACTTGTGATCGGCAGAAGACAGAGAAAACATCTTCCAGTACGCTGTTGCCGTGGTCTTCACGTCAAATGGCAGCAGTGAACTCCCGTGCGTCTCCAACACAAGACCAACCTCACTGTCTGTTCTGAGATGCGGTTCTCCCACAGAAATTCCCCACGTAGCAAACGAAGGCACTGTTCTAGGGTCTTCAACCTGAAGTTGTTGCAACTGCAAATGGGTCTTCGCCACCAATGATAACAAGTCAGCAAAAATCCCCTCTTCATCCCCCGACCCTAGATCCCAATGGCGAGGACCCTCGTCCTGCAACTGCATCATTGTCAGCCCAATCAATTCCTGCTCAGACAGACAACTATTAAATTTCATCCTTCCAACTAGAAAAACTGGTTTCTAGCGTCAATTCTTACCTTATTTCCTAAAGCTCTCTGTGCTTTGGCTTGCAGGCTTCGTGCTGTATTTGTCTGAGAGCGCAGCATGAGTTTGAGGTCCTTGTTCTGCTTCTCCATGCGCGATCGCTCCTTAAACTGTCGGTCAGCGATGGTTTCCCACACAGAGGCTGGACCTATCTGGATATTCTGTTTGACACCACTACTGCAGCTGCCATTGCTGTGTCCATTGGGGCGGCGTTTCTTGAGCTGTTCCAGGCGATGCTCCAGCTTTCCCGCCAGTTCGCGAAGGTATTTCAGCTCGACGTCTCACGCGTTTCTTCTTGGCTGCGGGGGCGACATAACCTTTAGGGTTATTTATCACGGAGGAAGGCGAGTTACTGCCTTCGGTACTCGTACTGTCGGGCGAGGACACTCCACCTGCCATCGCTAGTGCTGACCTTGGCAAAGCGCTGGCAAGGAATGATGGTAGGTGTCGTAGTAATCATCGATCCCGTGATGAATACGATATCCCTGTATAAATGAATGTCAACTTTTGCTATTCACATGAGCAGGTGCAACCCTAGTGATCCGCCTTAGGAGTCTACCTGTCTTACAACTATAGCTAAAGCTATGGCTAGCAGATACTCTTGGGCCTGTAACATCCACCAGAAGGTGGACAGGTCTCCGCGACGAAGGCTTCGCCGGTAAATGAGTTCGTTGGCGGCGTTCACGTCTCGGCTGCGAGTCTTCCTCTTCTTGGACGGGACTTGGTCTTCATCCGGGGTAGACTCGGGTGGTAGCGTCTGATGCTACACACATCCACTACGTGTCTGCCGTCGTCTGAATTGGCAGCAGAAGCACGTTGTTGTAATGGGCCGACAGCATGCTGACCAGTCTGGTGCATGCCGGAGGCGACGTCGTGTCGCCTCTGGAGACGTGGGTCCGAAAACGCCGCCGGTGACCGCAGCGTAGCCGGCAGCGCCGGGGATGCTTGGTCGTCGAACTTGAGGGGGGAAGGGTGCTTGTGGGTGGCTTGGCAAATGCAGAAGTGAGCAGAGCTTCGCTCACAGCCCCCCACTCGAGCGCAAGGAAGCGCAACCCACCTTCCTTCAATGAAGGCAGCTGCCAGCAGTGTTCCTCCTTGAAGGCTTCCATAGATACTGGGTTCGACAACGACTTGGTGGCGAGTGTCAGACCAAAGTTGTATGACAGTCACTCAGCACTATTTCACTTTTAAATCTTACGGCCTATACACTGTATCGCGATAGGCACATGAATACATGTAGCAAGGACGTCAGTCCCAAGTCAATACGCAAAGGAGCACTTTGCGCACTTTGAACCTCGACTACTGCCACCAATCTCCAAAGTATCTGACAAATGATACTGATTGGACGATATTTGCTGTCGTCCCGCTCTATGTTCGTTCTAGATACACTGTGCCAACAAGAGGGTGGAGGTGGCTACCGGTAGTACACTTGGTGTGCCACGCATCACACAATGTGTATAGTAAATTCTAGCATGCGAGTTTTGGTGCACAGGATGAATTACGATAGATTAAACACTCAGGCCTACGTCAGGAATTGGTAGCTCTCGCCATTGGTTGAACACGCCCGACAGCGATGCGGTCAGCGTGTATTGTGCAGTCAGCAGTGTCTTGAGTGCCCTGTTTTGCTTCTCAGCTCGTTCTCGCTCTCGTCTCTGCTTCACCGCTATAATCTCCCACAGAACATCAGTTCGATGTTCTTCAAGGCTGGCTGCGGCGTCCATTCTTGTGTGCTGCAGACTTTCAAGCTCGTCTTCTAGGCTCTTGACTTCGCGTCGGAGGATCTCGATCTTGCCCTTGTTCCGCAGTCGTGGCCGAAGCTCAGTGCTGCGTCTTGCCCTCTTTGGCGTCACCACAGGCTTTGGCTCTTTAGGACGGATTCGTTTTAGAGTGCGAGGGGATTGCTCAGGAATGACAGCCGCAACAGGCAACAGGTCGGTCTCCAGCCAGTTTTTGTCGTCGAAGAGGTCTAAAATATCTGTGATGAAGAACTCCTCGTTGGCGTCGGGCTCAAACAGAAAGCTCGAGGCACTTGGTTCATAGAGAAGACTCATAATAACCTCTTTGGGGTCTACGAGGCAAATACTGAAATGAACAATCGCCACAGATTGTCCCGTGTACGACCCACGGGCCTAAAGTCGAGGAGTCAACACATAGGAAGCGTGTCTGGATTACGCGATTATACTTGGGGGCGATGAGTGTTTGTCCTGCAAAGGAAAGATTGCTTTACCAATTCTAGCAATACACATATAAGCTCTGGTGGGAATTCCAGAGGAGAATACTTACAACACGTTACAAGACTAGTTAATCACTTCGAAGGACAATCCGGATCACGCACAGGATGAAGTAGCCACAACACTCCTGGCAGCCTGCGGTATTTGCTTTATGTTGCTATCTAGATAACTCGGGGGAAATCAAATGGTGTCCTACATATCACAGTGCTGCTGCAAGAAGTTCACCCTGCACACGCTCGTGGAACTTCCTCAGCGCTAAGTAAGTTGACCGCACAGTTACCAATCCGGTCGTAGTCGTAGGCGCATCTGATCGATGCAGTACCGTGGTCGGCAAGTTTTTCGCTTTCATCTAGCTCGCTTGAAACCTTATACTACAGTAGCAAGTATGCAGAATTGACTCTTCTTCCGGGTTTTCCACAGAGCGTGAGAGCATTATCCACCCCTCTTCACGAACTCGCAACAACCATGACTTCCTAGATTTTTCTGTCGATGGCACCATTGCTGCCGTCCAAATATACAAAATGCGGTCTCGCTCCTCGAACTTCCGTACAGTTGCGGCTCCGTGAAGAGTGCATGGTACTGCTTCATCACTCAGTGTCAAGAAGAAGCTCTTCGCGATAGCGCTTGCGTTAACGTGAAGCCGATGAACGTGATACTTGCTGCACTTGTTGCCCTTGAGTTGCATCCCTTGCCAGATCATGCGGCTCGCTGCGTCCAATCCTCTCGCCAATGGTGTTGATGACGATAGTTGGACAAATTTCCTTCCTGACACGGGATTGTGTTTGACCTGAGAGACAAATGATGCAGCGTCGGTTGCTTCCGCACCGCTCGAAGCAAATACGTCTGACGCCCTGGCGTACATTCCTTCCAAGTGTTCGCGCAGCTCACCCAGCTGTGAAGTAGCATCATTGCCCCGCAAAGACGTTCCTGCTAGAATTGTTGACGGCGCACCCACTGCCACATTAATCTCGCAGCCCAGCGAGTGCAGATTTTGGAACGCGTCGTGCATTGTCTTGGACCGCTTGATCACTTTAGACAGCAGCATCTTCAGCTGAGCGTTCAGTTTCTCTGCCTGCTGCCTCTGATATGCTTGTGCTACAGCCTTCTGCAACCAGAAATTGGAGTCCGTATTGGATTCAGGCAATAGTCTGCTATAGCTGCTGCCTGCCACCGTTGCAGACGACAAGCTCTGTGCACTCTTAAGTCTGCCCAATTGCATCTGCAATTGCGTCGCCTGATCTTTCAGTGTCTGCATTTCGCTCTTCTTCTTCGCTCGGAGACGCGCTGAGTACATGGCGTTCTTGCGCCTGCTTTTCGACTTTTCGTGTGTGTCGGGCAATGTGATCGTGTCAGTATCATCCGTGACATCGCTTCGGGCACGTTTGTGGCTCTCTAAAGCTGGACCAACACCACTGTCACTGCTAGTTGAAGCCTTATCGCTGTAGTTGTCCGGGAAGTCGAAGCCGTCGACGAAAGCTAATGCCTCCACCAGCGTCTCCGGATCACTACCGTCTTCCCCCGCACACTGCGACTAGGCGCTATAATGAAGAGATTACTATGTTAAGCAAATATTCGGTTTAAACGCCTAGGCGTTATACAACGAACAAAAGTGCAATGTTTGTCGGGCGAGATTCAGGGTTCACTTTGCTGTGGTGGTGTAGGCCCGACCCTCCTATGATAGTGTAGTTTCGACGTTTGCTTTTGCCCATGGCGCTTGAAATGCGGTCTGTGCAAACAAAGAGAGATTGATGTCGAGCTCTGTTGGCCAACAATCCCTTCCGTCTGTGGTTTAAGGGCTAATTTCAAAGCACGCACTATTGCTAACAAGGAAGTAGGCGTTCTATTCTGCTATGTGCTCTATTCGAACATTTGTGTGTGAATTCGACAATTCCCGATTTTGGACATAGCGCATAGTCGCAGTGTGCGGGGGAAGACGGTAGTACTGTACACAAATCGAAGTATTTCATCCTCGCACTATTGCATAGACAGTGAATGCATTTTGGTGCTCGGCCTCCACGGTGGAGTCCACCCTCTTGTTGGCACAGTGCGGAGTCGTTACTGCAACCTTATTATGCGACATTTATGGTTGCGTTTACATATTTGAGGTTGCTCTAACACATTTCAAAAATTACGCGAGTAATATAAATCCATTTTTCTGAAAACTATTTTCGTTCCAGAATAATAGGTACAGTACATTATTTATTAAGTACGACTTCAGTAAGTACGATCAATGCTAGCCTTTCATTTAGTAATTCGCGCTAAAAGGAGAACCTGCGTGCATCGCGCCAGTTGGAGCAGGAATCAAGCGACACCAGCGCCCCACTGACCGTTTCAAGAGCTGGAAATGACGGGTACGTTACATGCGACACCACTAGAGACTGTGAATTTGGTATTAAGCTGTGGAATTGGGCTTTGGTAGGTCGGAGAACGCGAAGCGTCAATGAAAAATTAAAGATCGCGTATAATGCGCTGGGAATTGAAGACGACGACATCAGCGACGAGGCCTACGAGGTGGAAGATGACGGTGATGAAGGCGACGCCTCTTCCGCGGACGAATCGTGCGAGGAAGATGCGCCAAAAGCAGGTAAGCCGATACTGTTCAATGCTTTTATTTGAAAAAAAAATGCTGATTTATGGTGTTACTTTTGCATATTGGCAGGGAAGTCGAGAGCTCAAAGCAGGAAAGCTTCAGGTATGGTTGCGAAGAAGCCGTGTATTTTGACTAAAATTAATGCATTGCTAATGGTTGGGTTTTGTTTGACAGGCTCTGGTATCTCGCTAAAGCGTCACTCACCCCACGAAGCTATACAGCCCGCTTTCCGTAAGCGCAGGATGCTGAATGCACCAACAGATACGCATGACAATGACAGTGGGGAGGAGTCATTGGCTATCTCGGAATACTCTCCAAAAAAACGTGCAAGCAAACACCTCGAAGAACTGCATTCGATGAACCTAGGTGACGATGGGATCGTAAATACTGTGCCTGCATTTGGGACAAATATGCTGTATAAAACCTGGGAGGAATTTGAAGAGGTGTTCTCGAACTACAAGAAGAAGAACAGACTCAAGTTTCGAGTGCGGAGTTCAGAGAAAACGGCTTTATACAACAGGTATGATTGAAATGCTGATATTTATTACTGAATTGACTAACTCACGTGATATTGTAGCACTCATGAAGACCAAATTCCAAGCGAGTTCGAGTTCTACCAGAGAATTTACCGGTGCACGCACGGAGTATCCCAGGCATCCAGATCCAAAGGTCACCGCAACCGCAAGACTCGCTATTGCAAGTGCAAAGCGAGGCTAACGGCCGCAGTCAACCGGTGTGCTGACAATACTTTCAAGATCATGGTCAGGAATGAGGTAGGTGATGAGGTGCTTATATTTGGTTGCGGCTGTCTAAAATTTGCTTGTTTTGTAGAATCACACGCACCCACATCCAACTACCGGAACCGTGGCGTCATCCTACCTCACAACCAAGACTCTGCCACTTGATGACGAAGATCGCGAAGACGTGAAGACTTTAGCTGATGCCCGTGTGTCTTCTACGCACATCACGAACTTCTTGAACGATCGTCTTGGTACGTGAAATAGGTGCTTGAGAATATATTTATATATATATAGTCATACTCATGGGTTTATATGTATGATTAGGCTGCAAAGTGACTCCACAGCAGACGCGAAACCTTCTTCGTAGTATCGCCGGTCAGGATTCTGGCGAAGACCACATGAAGAATATGCTCCACGCACTACGGCAGTTGGATGGAAGCGATGTTCTAGTTATCCAAGACCAGCTTGACGTAACATGTGGGGTGGTTATGCAGACTAAGGTCCAGAAGATGATGTTCGAGCGTTGGGGCGAAACGTTGGCAATGGACTTTACTCATGGGATGTACACGTACAAGTGGTTGTACCACTTGTAACTCTAACAGTTAGGATAACTGTTAGAGGTTGGAAATGGGCCTCAGACCTTGGTGTGCTGTACACACCAATGGATACATGGGCGAACCACATTATTGGATGGTTCGTGTGCATTTGTGCATATTATTGGTAGAAAGTAACGGATTTCTACCAATCACTGAGCAGAGTTTCTGCCAACCACACGTTGGCAGACCCTTTAGAAATAGATAACAAACAGTTTTAGGAGGTCCATAATTGGCTTATGCCAAATTCAATAACAGTTCTCATTTTACGGTATTTTGCAGTTTAATTTAGTTATATTTGATTTAATTATACTTATTTAAATAAGAATACTTAAATTAAGTCTATTCTAATTGCACGCTTCCTCATACACGTAAGCGCACGTGTACGCCATCTAATAGGTCTAGGTAGACCCATTACACCTGGTAGCACTTTGTAGTCCGTCCCACGACCGACTGCTGTTCGTTCGTATGGAGTCATACGAACGCGGGAGTGAAAGAACTCCCCAATGGATGAGGGATCCACTGGGACCCCTCACATGTCCGTGACGCGCACGGACTGTGCCCACCTGTCAGATCCAGAGTGGGAAGCTCTCCAAAGACTTTCACAAGTCATTGGAGATGCAGCGGTAGCGACGATGCTTCGTACGCTATCGCCGACAGAGCAACACGGTGTTGCTCTGGGGTACATTGTTAAGGAGCAACGAGATGTTGCTGCCTCGGTGGCTTCCCCGAAGCCACGCGTGGAGTCGTTGAAACTCCACGTGAGTACCTACACGGGGAAGGAGGACGAGACTCCTTCGTTGGCTTGTCGAACTTGACACAGCCGTTGCGGCTCGACGTATCGTCGATCCGATGTCGAAGGTCGCGTTCGCCATGTCATGTCTTGGCGGACGTGCGAGGAGTTGGGCCTATGGGCGCCGACTCTCGGATCCTACGTGCTTCGGCACGTACGAGGTGTTCAAAGAGGAGCTCAAGCTTGCGTTTGAGCCCCCGAAGAACGAGTTCAGATCGAGAGCGGAGTTTCTCGATCTGCAGCAGGGCAAGGATGATGTTCACACCTTTGCCCAGCGTGCTCGATACTTGGTATCGAACATAGTGGCCAACCCGATCGACGAGGCGACCAAGGTCGTCACGTTCATGAAGGGACTAAGAGATGGTCCCGTCAAAACATATCTCTTCCGAGAGTATCCGAATACTCTCGAAGAGGCGATCAGCCTTGCGATGCAAGAGGAGTTTAGCCGACGTCAAGCTAAACTCCATGCGAACGCGCCGAAGCCGGCGCGTCCTGTTGTGAAGACGGGAGGTCCGGAACCTATGGACCTCTCGAGTGCTACGACTGCTGGTCAACAGCAGCGTAGGAACAGCAAGGGTCGATGTTACAAGTGTAGTAACATCGGTCACTATGCACGCAAGTGCACAGCGGGCGGGCGTTCAAAAAACGCCAAGGACCAGTAGGCGCGGGGCGTCCTACTGGTGATGCAGTCTCGCGTGTCGAGCTTGGACACGCGACGATGAGGACTGCTGCCCCCAGCGAGAAAGTTTCTCGCTGTAAGCTGCAAGATGACAAGCCAAACCTTGTCATCCTGAACGTGATGTCGAAGAGAGTAAACTCTCTTCGTGCCCTAGTGGACTCGGGCGCGTCGAACAACTTTGTTCGACAGGGAAGTCTTCGAAGGTTTGACTTCGAAGAAACCGACACGCCTCGCAGCGTGTTGGAGGTGCGGTTGGCAACAGGTGCCACCGTGAGGACTGAGAAGCGCGTAGTCCGTGTGCGCTTCTCTTACAAACGAAGGACGTTTGTGGAAGACCTTATCGTCTTGGATCTAGACGATAAGTTCGACTTGGTATTAGGCATGCCGTGGCTTGCACGGCATGACCCGGTGATCAACTGGGAGAAGCGTACACTCGTACGCTTCAACAACGCATGCGCGACAGAGAGCGATGGCCCTGTCAGTGCTGCACATGCACCAGGCGGTGTATGTGATTCCCCAGTTGAGGCAGCAGCGTCCGCCGCTGCCTCCGATCGCCGCCGGCGACCACCAGCGACTCAGGGAGTCGTTGGGAGAAAATGTGTGTCGACTCAGAAATCTGAGCCGAAGGGTCGCGGTCACATGAGTGATGGTCAGGTGAATGTGAATCACCTGACGCATAAACATCTGAATGATGTTTGTCGCATGAGTGATGGTCAGGTGAATCGCATTTACCTGAGAGAAGGTAAAATACCGGTATTACCGGTATCCTTGGAGGTACTTCAAGCCCCCAAGGGTCGCGCCGACGACGTCGCGTCAACTCTGGGAGTTAACGAAATAAATAAAATTCGGGGAACCGAAAGGCGTGCGTCAGCTCTGGGAGCTGACGCCACTGGTGCGTCGCCGCTAGTTCTGGGAACTAGCGATCGTGCATCAGCTCCGGGAGCTGATGATGCGTGTACAGGCGAACATTCGCTGCTAGTTCCGGGAACTAGCGATCGTGCGTCAGCTCTGGGAGCTGACGATACGTGTATAAGCGAACACTCGCTAGCGCAGGAAGCTAGCGAGAGCACGTCGACTCCGGGAGTCGACGATGCGGTTGCTTCATCCGCTCCGGGAGCGGATGGAGGCGCAGCGGTTCAGGGAACCGACTGCGCGGCAGGAGGTGCTGGCGGTTGCAAACGCCCAGCACCCGAACAACCTGCGTGCTCACGTGCAGCAGCGCTGCACGCGATGAGCGGCACTCAAGCAGGGCTTGATAGTGCGAGTCAGCGGAAGGAATCCGCTGGCGATTGCGATAACGTCCCGTCCAAGGTGCGATGCCTTGGACGTGGAGCACCTGGAGCCGGGCTCCATGGTAGACCTTCGCGGCGCAAGCTCAGGGAGCTGCGCGAGTCTCAGTCCGGGACTGAGACGGGTGTATCTGCAGTGCAGACACCGAGTGTTGAGACGTTGAACGTCTTGACACGTACTGGTACTGGGTTGCAGTACCAGAGGATGCGGTTGGAGAATCCGCCGACGAGTGCGTCGGCGTTGACCGCACTTCCAACGATGAGTTGGAAGCGCTTCGCACGAGACTTGTACGATGGACGCATCGAACAAATTTGCATTCTCTCGGATATCGAGAGAGTGGAGCGCGAGGCCGAAGAGCTGAAGCAGCTCGTCGTCGATGGGATCACTGAGGGTGATGACTCCCTCAGTGCGAAGACTAAGAAGCAGCGCTTCGAAGAGCAGAGTTGGGACTCGTTGAGGTCGAGTCCCTACTACGAAGTTCTGCGGGAGTACAAGGATGTACTCCCGGACGAGATTCCTTCGGAGCTTCCGAAGGACAAGGGCGTACAGCACGAGATTGATCTCGTGCCGGGCACGAAGTACTGTGTTACACGGCAGTGGCCACTGCCGCGTGAACAAGTGCAAGCGATCGACGACTTCTTTGAAAGTCGTCGTCTTGCAGGTCAAGTGCGGGAATCAAAGTCCCCGCACAGTGCTCCAACGTTCTGTGTTAAGAAACCACAGGGCGGCTGGCGCATCGTTCATGCTTATAACAAGCTGAACGATGCGACGATACCGGCGCAGACGCCGATACCGCGAAAAGATGTCATCATCGATTCGATGGCCTTGAGCACTATCTTCAGTGCTCTAGATCTGCGTGATGGATTCTATCAGATCCTCATGCGTGAGAGGGACATCCCTCTCACTGCGGTAAGCACTCCAAGCGGTATGCTTTGGGAGTGGCTCGTCATGCCGCAGGGACTTAAGAACGCCCCTGCGACGTTCAATAGATGCGTGACACATCTATTGCGCTCGGTGCGCGACTTCGCACCGAGCTACTTCGACGCCGTGTTCGTCCACAGCCGGGCTGTGAACGGGAAGACGGACATTGAGATGCACAAGGTGCATCTCCGGAAGCTGCTAGAGCTTATGAGGAAACATAAGCTCTATGCGAACCTGAAGAAGTGTATCTTCGGGGCGAGCGAGATACCCGTGCTGGGGTGTCTCGTGGGGAAAGACGGCGTGCGCCCTGACCCAGAGAAGGTCAGAGTGATCAATGAATGGCCCACGCCATCCAATGTGAAGGAACTGAGGCAGTTCCTTGGGCTTGCCACGTACTTGTGCAAGTACGTGGAGAACTATGCGGGCAAGATTCGCCCGTTGTCACAGCTTCTTAAGAAAGAAGCTGAGTGGATTTGGACGACCGAGTGCGAGGAGGCATTCGGTGCAGTCAAGCAGGGCTTGACTGAAGCGCCGATCTTGGCCGTGGTGGACCAAGATCGTCCATTCCACGTAGTGTGCGATGCATCCGACTTTGCAATCGGATGTGCATTGATGCAACACGATCACGAAGGGCGTGATCGTGTAGTCTACTATCAATCGCGTCAGCTGAAGCCAGCTGAGCGTAACTATCCCGTACATGACAAGGAGCTCCTTGCCATGAAGTATGCACTCGCAAAGTTCCGAGTGTATCTACTTGGGAGTAGACCGTTCGTGGTCTATACAGACCACGCATCATTGCGTACGGCGATTAAGTCGCCGCACATCTCGCAACGAATGGCGAGATGGTTGTCCTTCTTCGCGGAGTACAACTTCCGGGTGGAGTACAAACCCGGAAGACTCAATGTAGTGGCCGACGCGTTATCGCGTCGACCTGACTATGCGGAGACGGTCGACGCCAACGCTGTTGGCGTCGTGAGGACAAGTGTGCCGTCGTCAACGTTGATTGACGACGTGAAGAACGCGTATGCAAGGGATGCAGACGCGAAGGGGCTGCTGGAGTTCCTCGCAGCACCTTCCGACGTGCCACGTCGGAAGATAACCCCTCATCTTCGAGCTCGTGTACACCGCTATCGTGTACACGAAGGCCTACTGTTGTACAGTGCAGTAGACGACAATGCGGATCGCATTGTCGTTCCGAATGATCATGACCTCCGGTTGAGGATCATGTTCGAGTATCACGATGCCCCCACGGCAGGGCATCCGGGTCGTGAGAAGACATACACTCTTCTCACGCGTGACTTCTACTGGCACCACCAGTACAAGTGGGTGCGCAAGTACGTACGTGCTTGCGAGGTTTGTCAACGCGTGAAGCCTGCGCAGTTCTCGCAGGCTCCTCTTCAATCACTACCGACTCCGTCGGAGTGTTGGCAGTCCATGTCCATGGACTTTGTCTTCGGTCTTCCGCCTGACAGCAAGCGGAGGACGGGCATCGTTGTCTTTGTGGACCGATTCAGCAAGATGGTTCATCTTGCTGCCGTCCCGGCTACTGTTACAGCCGCGCAGACTGCGCGACTGTTTGTTGACATGGTGTTCAAACACCATGGCATGCCGCTCGACATTGTGTCGGACCGTGATCCACGCTTCACAGCGCGGTTCTGGCAAGAAGTGTTTACACTTCTTGGCTCACAATTATCAATGTCGACTGCGGATCATCCGCAGACGGACGGACAGACCGAACGTGTCAACCGTGTACTGGGTGACACGTTGAAGAGCTACGCTCACTCGTTCCCGCATTGGAGCGAGTGCTTGCCGATGGCAGAGTTTGCCATCAACAACTCGGTGCATGCCTCGACAGGGCATACACCGTTCTATGTGAACGCCATGAGGCATCCACGATTGCCGAGCATGCTCGGCGGGGTAGCTTCCTCCTTAAGTGGGGGAGGATCTACGGTTGCGTCCGAACAACCGCAGAATACAACTGATAGCAGCACACTATCAGTTGCGGTGACGCGTGCGACGTCTCGTTCGAGCAGGAACGAGCGCGCGATGTCTGTGCCGGGCACAGACATGAGAGATGATAGCGAGCAGGCAGGGCCTGCTGCTGACAAGGGCGACAAGCTGAAAGGATTCAGCTCGGGTGCGCTAGACTTTGTCCAGCGAAGACAAGCCGTCATACGGTTTGTCCAGGATGCTATCGCAGCTTCTGTCGATCGACAGAAGCTGAACGCTGATAATGTTGGTAGGGGCAACATAAATGAATTCAAAGTGGGTTCATTAGTTTTGTTAGCTACACAAAACCTGCCTAAACATGCAGTGTCTGACTTTGGAGCAAGCAAGCTTGCTCCAAGATTCATTGGGCCGTTCAATGTACTTGAACGGCATGGTAACGCGTACCGGCTGGACATACCGTCCAGCATGAGGCTCCACCCGACCTTCTACGTCGGGCGGTTGAAGCCGTACGTGCAGCACGGACTACCTAGGGTTGGTAGTCCGACTGAGGAGTGCGAGAGGCCTAGAAGGCCTTCTCGAGACCGTCGACACGGTCGATCAACTGGTTCACTCTCGTCCCAAGACCGGACGAGAGGTTCGAGGCAGTCTGAGCTGCCTCGCAGACCTCAGCACGGAGGACACGAACCTCCTGCTTCAGAGCAGCTATCTCAGCGCTCTGTGTCTGCTCCAGCGCAGCAACTCGATCGTGCAGGGCACGATCGTCATGGTCATAGCGTTGACCATGCGGAGGGAGTGTTCCCACCCCCTCCGCCGCCGCTGCGCGACGCGCGTGGAGCAATCCGCTGGATTGTGGAGCGGATCGTGGCTCATAAGAGAACGAACTCTCAAGGGGTTCGTTTTCGTATTCGTTGGAGAGGATTTCCTCCCCATCGAGATACATGGGAGCCGCGGAACGTCCTGATGGAGGACGTTCCGGAAATGGTGAGGGCGTACGAAGCCCACCATAACTTGCAGGGTTAAACCCTGCACGAGGAGTGCTGCGGTCAGCCACAGCACTCGGAGCTTCGCGTGGCACAATACGACCACGGAGCTCCTTGATGTGATCGGGTACACGGACGACCGTGTACCCCAGGAGATCACTTTCGGTGAGGCGTGTTGCCAAGGGTGGGCAACACGGACAGGGTGTGCCAAAGGGAACGGCACATGGGATCCCCGCTTCCATGGACTGATCATGGAGGCGTTCACACTTACCACGTGTAGTGTAAGTGTAGTAGCGATCGCGAGCCGCAGCAACGCGATCGCGATATGCCTTCGGGTCTTTGTTGAAGTTATCAACAAAGGCGTTCCACGACTGACAAAGTGCCTGCCACTCGGGCACTTTACTCTTGCGCGAAGTCTTCTTCGCTGCATAGTATCGGAGCTCGTGGAAGAGCCCGATATAGTAGTCGCGTCTTTGAGTCTCGGACTCAAAGACAACCTTAGCGGCGACGTCGTCGTCGTTGATACTGTTGCATGAGTACAACAGTATCGGGTTCGGTGGTGAACTAGCACCGAACCGGTCATGGATTTTTGCCTCAGTAGGCATCCATGGTGTGCGCACTGGCGGATCAGTGCGCGGTGCAGTGAGCGCCCTCGACATGGGGGACGCTTCATCATCACTGCGCGGACGCTTCGAGCTTGAAGCGTCCGAGGCCTCATCACGAGGTCGTCGAGATCCCACGGGTGGGTCTGACGTGTCTTCGGACGAAGACACGGGAGCGGGAGCTTTGACATCAACCTCCCCCTCCTCGACATCCTCCTCATAGTCGAGGATGTCTTCGTAGTTCTCTCCAAAGAGTTCTTTGAGAGGGACAGCAGGATTCTTAATCTCTGCTAGAGAAGAAGACTTCTTCTTCTTCTCATGCTTCTCCTTATGGAGAGCATGGTACTTGGTGACAGATAGCTTCTCTGTCGGACCGCTGGAAGCAGCAGTGCTAGTGAGCACTGCTGAGGTCGTTGTTCCTGCTGCAGAGGCAGCAGGTGAGGCTTGCGCGTCCGCAGAAGCGGACGGAGACGTGGGCGTTGGCGAGTCCATTGCGAAATGAACTCGGATTTCTCTCGGGAACTTGACGGTCTTGTCAAGTTCTGTTGATTGACGTATCAAGACCGATGCGTCGAATCTTAACGGGGGGATGGTGTAACGGGGTTACACGTACAAGTGGTTGTACCACTTGTAACTCTAACAGTTAGGATAACTGTTAGAGGTTGGAAATGGGCCTCAGACCTTGGTGTGCTGTACACACCAATGGATACATGGGCGAACCACATTATTGGATGGTTCGTGTGCATTTGTGCATATTATTGGTAGAAAGTAACGGATTTCTACCAATCACTGAGCAGAGTTTCTGCCAACCACACGTTGGCAGACCCTTTAGAAATAGATAACAAACAGTTTTAGGAGGTCCATAATTGGCTTATGCCAAATTCAATAACAGTTCTCATTTTACGGTATTTTGCAGTTTAATTTAGTTATATTTGATTTAATTATACTTATTTAAATAAGTATACTTAAATTAAGTCTATTCTAATTGCACGCTTCCTCATACACGTAAGCGCACGTGTACGCCATCTAATAGGTCTAGGTAGACCCATTACATGGGACGAACAATCTGGGTTATCATTTGGGTGCGTCTTCCAGCAACCTTTCTTATAAAGCAACCCTTTCAGCAACCTTACCCACTATTGCAACCCTGTTGAACTCTTCTTTCTTCTGTCTTGTTGTAGGGAGTTTGGTAGTCACCACATGTACAGGACATGGATTTCCTGTGGTCGATTTCATTTGCTTAAATGAGCAAGCTACTACGATCTCAACAATTCTGGAGTACTTCGAGGAGAAGAATCCGCTCTGGGAACATGTCGTGAGTGTGGTGATCGACAAAGATTTTACAGAATGGAAAGTGCTTGAGGAGTGTTTCCCGAAGGCAAAGATTTTGCTTTGCCAATTTCACGCCATCTCCTATTGGAAAAAGGTCATGAAGCGTTCTGTCTACGGAATCAAGGTAGCTCAGGGCGAGGAACTGCTGGGCTTAATGATAAAACTTCTTTACAGGTATGTCACCATCGCTCACTCAACAAATAAATTCACTAACGTCGGCTTTGTTTCAGCTCAACACAAGATGCCTACGACACGCACTACAGGAACTTGAAGTATTTCTGTCACCGCAACAAGAAGCAGGCTTTCTTCGCGTATTTCGACAAAAACTGGAACTCTTGTAACGAAAAGTGGTCAAACTTTTCTCGCGGGAAATATTTTACAGCGGGTAATACGACCACTAACAGAATCGAGTCAAACTGGAATCAACTGAAGATGCTGCTTGGTCTGAAGACTCGGATTGACCAAACTATCGCAGGGTTGCTCCAGCACCAGATGACCATTACCCAGCAAATAGTCTCGGAGGTTGGGCAGCTTCACTCATCGTCTCGAAGGCCTCAAACAGTACCCACTTTCTTGAGAGAAGTCGGAAGCAGGATTTCAGCACACGTCTTGGAAAAACTGAAGCGAGAATGGGAGCAATTCGTGAACCTGATGGAGGAAACAACTTGTGAGGCTGTGTCGCTTTCGACCTGGACGGTATCCTGCCACAACCAGAGTTTCGAGTGCAACGACCTGGGCTGGAAATGTACTTGCCTGTTTTCAATGAGTAACCGCTTACCATGCCGTCACCTTATGCACTTAGCACACAAAGGACATGGATTCAAGATGCTTCCTGTTATGACTATTCGGGAACGGTGGAGTACATTGTCAGCTCTGAATTCAATGGAAGATCTCACCGCCGCAGGCAATATGCTGCGTTCAATTGTGCGCATGTCAAAGCTAAGGTTGCCAAAGCTAAGGTTTCCGGACGCGTCAGGCACTGGAAAACTTTCAGCACCAACGTCATCCCTGAAACAAGTCGTGTATGTTCGTCTGCGCCGCCGTGAACGAGCAAACCAAGTTGTTCTCTCTTCTGCTGAGAAGTATTCATTCGCGAAAGCAATGGTAGAGCCTCTACTGGAACATTTGTCGAGGTTGGGAAGTGCAGACTTCTATGAAGAGTTACAGGCTTGGAAAAGTACGATAGAGGAGGGGCTACGTGTTGGGGAATCTCGAGCAAAAACAGATGAAGTACCGTGTGGTGAAGACGGTGATGATGATGATGAATTGGACCAAGGTGTGGCTTCAACTATAGATCCAGCAGATGCAATTGCAACAGCAAAATTGATGGACGCTTTGGAAAATCAAATTAATGAGGACGTCACGGAGTAAGTAGTGGAGATGACATTCCTTCTACCCAATTGGCTGCTTCCAGTCCTGAACGCGCCACGCCACCGATCGATAAGATAGAAGCTAACGTCGAAGCACCCTCGCCTCGTCAAGTAGATGTGATCAATGTCCCAAAGCCGAAGCGCCGAAATCGATCGCGGTCGACTCCAACTCAGCTCCGTCAATCCAAGATAACCTCAGCTCGACTCGCTATCCACAAGTACCCAACCGGACTCACTGTTAAGCTTGATGAGCTGATAATTTGGGCCCGCAACACACCCAACGTGAAGCATGTCTTGACAACTATGGAGAAATACCCAGTCCAACTGACAGACGCCTACTTGAGGTCGCGGGTCATTGAGTGCCAAGGGGAAGCCATGAGAACTGGCGACAACATACATCCTTTCGTTATTCCTGCTGATCTCACACGGTCAATGAAGGCTGCAATTACTACTGCACGAAAGGAACAGCGCGAACCCGACAAGCTCGTCCCCAGTGTATCACAGCAAGGAATTGTTCTTGACATTGTTGCAACCATCGACCCAAAACTATGGAAGTTCTGCAGGTAAGGTTGCTGAATTGTTGTGGTTGCTTTATAGGGTCGCTTTACTAAAATGGTTGCTATTTCGTTTGCAGTCGATACGTTAATGCGTCGACAGAATTCTACCGAGTGAAGGCCAAGGCCAAGTCATGGGTTGAAGATCGAAAGTGGCTTGAACGCAATTGGTCAAAGTTGGACTCGGATGTTGACTTTTTCGCGAAGGAAACGCAAACTTGGGGTGTAACGCGCGAAACTGTCCGAAAGCGCCATCAAACTCTCGCCAACGAAGTGATCTCGAAGTTTACAAACTGTCGTCTTCGCAGCGCGTTCGCTACAAGGTGTGACAAGGTCACCATTCCTTTCGAAGAGCTGGTCGTAAGTGTTTGTCGTGGGTGGCTCTCTGACAGTTCCATCGAGTTTTGCTTGAGTGAAATTGCAGCATCCGTGGGGGGTTGTTGCGTGGTGTCTTCACTTTTATGGCAAATTGGTTGGCCAGCAACTCCACAGGACCAGCTTGGCGACTATAAGTTCGTCGAGCATCCAGTTAATCTGAATGGCAGTCACTGGGGTATTATCATCGTTCAGCTCGAGCTCTCTCGTGGTCAGCTTCATGTACTACATGAACCACTTATTAACGACTGCTATCACGAAGAAATGGAGACAATTTGGAACGGCGACAAGCGAGAAGGGTTGCGAGGATTCATTGATCGATGGCACAAGTCATCAAATCCAGGGAGCAAAATGGATGTCGATCCAGTTACCTGGGTGGATGCCACACAACAGCCTGATAACTCTAGTTGTGGTGTTTTGATCGTCGCTCACGCACATAGCGTCGTTGCAGGGAACGCAGACCTGCATTGCTACAATGTTAGCAAGACAGATGTCGACGTAATGCGCTTGCGGATGCTATGGTTGATGCTGCTGCGGTCCCGCGAGCGCCGAATGCCGAAACTGGATGCTTTTACCGCATCTGAAATTGATCAGAAACTCCAGGATCAGCTCAAGTAGTCACGTGAATCTGTGTAAACAATTAATACAGCTCCACTTCACTGCCTAGTTTCTTAATCTATTTACTGCCATCTCTAGCAGCACTCCAAATGACATCATACCGTCTTGAACCACGCCATCACTGCCCAAATCAGAGTCCATAGCGTACAAGCATTCCTCATTCTCCTCGATCCGGGCCATAAGCTCCATCTGAACCCTGAGTATTTGTTCCAGTATCTCCCTAATCTCCTCCAGCTTGCGTTTTGTGTCCGTGAGCTCTTCGAGTCTTGCTCGTACCAGTTCGTGTGATAGCGATCTTCTATCCATCGTCGTGAGGCCCTTGCGTGTAGTTGAAAACGAGAAGTGTGAAGAATGTGTGGCACACATGGACATGAAGTGTAGCACACACTACTGTGTGGTCCACATTTCTCTATTTTTAGAGTAATTTAATGTAATCTATCGCTCAAGTGATGACGATGGCAACGTGGCAGTGCAATCTATTATATATTACGGCTGAAAACATATGTTTTGAGGTTGTTTTAGGCGATATGGTTGCATTAATTCCTGTCGTGCTGTCGTTACCATATGGTTTATGGTTGCAGTAACGCCGTTCGGAACAGTGTACCTAGAACGAACATAGAGCGGGACGACAGCAAATATCGTCCAATCAGTATCATTTGTCAGATACTTTGGAGATTGGTGGCAGTAGTCTAGGTTCAAAGTGCGCAAAGTCCTCCTTTGCGTATTGACTTGGGACTGACGTCCTTGCTACATGTATTCATGTGCCTATCGCGATATAGGCTGTAAGATTTAAAAGTGAAGTAGTGCTGCGTGACTGTCATACAACTTTGGTTGCTCTGACACTCGCCACCAAGTCGTTGTCGAACCCAGTATCTATGGAAGCCTTCAAGGAGGAAGGAACACGCTGGCAGCTGCCTTCATTGAAGGAAGGTGGGTTGCGCTTCCTTGCGCTCGAGTGGGGGACTGTGAGCGAATCTCTGCTCACTTCTGCATTTCCCAAGCCCCCCACAAGCACCCTTCCCCCCTCAAGTTCGACGACCAAGCACCCCCGGCGCTGCCGGCGGCGGTCAACGGCGGCGTTACGGACCCACGTCTCCAGAGGCGACACGACGTCGCCTCCGGCATGCACCAGACTGGTCAGCATGCTGTCGGCCCATTACTACAACGTGCTTCTGCTCCCAATGCAGACGACGGCAGACACGTAGTGGATGGAGGTAGCATCAGACGCTACCACCCGAGTCTACCCCGGATGAAGACCCAAGTCCTGTCCAAGAAGAGGAAGACTCGCAGTCAAGACGTGAACGCTGCCAACGAACTCATTTACCGGCAAAGCCTTCGTCGCGGAGTCCTGCTAGACTACTAGCGTTAAAAGCCCAAGAGTATCTGCTAGCCGTAGCTGTAGCTATAGTTATAGTTGTAAGACAGGTAGACTCCTAAGGCGAGAGGAAGAGTGGCACACCAAGTGTACACAAATCGAAGTATTTCATCCTCGCACTATTGCATTTTTTTGGTCGGGTTGGCGTGATGTCCTCCCGGTAGACGGCGCCGAGCTGAGCCTCGACGCCGCTCTACGGGCGCTGCCTTCGGGCAGCCCCTCGTCCTTAGCGGGACATGTGAGGTCATCTCTGTGGGCAAGGTGGTGAGGTGGTGGCACGCTGTGGCCAAGGACTTGCCGCGCAGAAGGCTTCGCTGCGCGCTATGACCGGGCTCGCCGTAGCGGGCGGGCTATTAACGGCATGGCCCAGGAAGATGAACTGGACGCGCAACAAGGTAGGGCGGACTCCCGACCGGGACTTTGTACTCAACACGACGGTAGACGAAGGATTCAGCAGGAGGAGCGCAAGGCATAAGAACAGATACTACAGATCAAGGCGCGAGGCTACGCTGGACATACTGAAGATTGATGAGCGGGCGTGCAAGGAGCAGAACAGATACTACAGATCAAGGCACAAGATGCGGAGAGACATCGATCGACGGCAGGACCAACGGCTTCCAGAAGTTGACGAAGAGATCTGCGAATGAGAGCGACGCGGCGAACGCCATTTACTACCGAGGACGCGGAGAAGGGGGGGCGAGGAGAGCCTCACATTTCCTGACGTATGCGGAAAAAAGTACACTGGTACTGTACCCATTCGTGGGTACAGTACCAGTTTGCCTCACCTGGCCTAGCTAGCTATTTTAGAGTCTAGCCAGTGTAAAAAGGTTACCGTAAATGACAGAAAGACACACTCAGCGACGTGCTCGAAAATGCTGTCATCGCAAATCGCCGAAAATGCTTCTTTGTGTCATGTCATCGCGTCGAAAATGCTTCTTTGTGTCATCTATCTAAATGGCTACACTTCTACTGCATTCAACGACTAAAACTCCTCATGTCTTTCTAAGTCTCTGTTGCACTGTTGAGAAATCAGCGAGCTGTAGATAGAATCCGTTGTAAGCTTCTCAAGGTGAGCGTAAAATGCGCTCAAGTCACCTGACCCAGTCCACGGATTCAGCCCACACACGTCAAACGACCTCTGAATGTACCTGTTCGAGATGTTTTCACAATTGATAGTCGCGTAGGCAGATTCAATGATTTGCATAAACAATCCCATTGTGCTTTATAGGACGCCCATTTTCGCATTAGTGTACAGCCAAATGTTCCCCGAAAAACTCTGAAGCGCTACAATACCGGAGCTTGTTTGCCAGCATAATATCACAGTTAAAAAGCATACATCCACCTAGCCCAAACAGTAAGGTGTTCTGCTGAAGACAAGCTGAAAATGTGCGAGTTCATTATCACGTATGGCTGCCGTCGACAGCGACACACAAGTCCATTATCACGTACGACCGCCAACGATAGTAACGTACGAGTCCACCGTCACGTACGGCGACAAATGGTACTTTTAAATTGAGATATCACTCAGGACCATGACACATCACCACGAAAATGCCATATGTGTTATGTCATCAGACTTTCGTGAAAATGCTTTCAAATGTCATCGCAACGCGCCGAAAATGCTTTTATCTGTCATTTTTGACATAAAAAATACGAAAATGCTTCTTTTTGGCGGGTGTGTCTTTCTGTCATTTACGGTACGCGAAAACGGTGCCAGATGCGGCCGAAGCGCGTACGAGGAGAGCAACATCGCCAACAAGACGCGCAGTTCCGACAGCGCAAGAAACAGGAGCGACAGCAGTTGCTGGAGACGCAGAAGCAGCTAGAGACGCAGCTAGCAAAACTGCGGCAGACAAACTTTAGCAACACTTCATGTACTGGTAGTCCACTACAGAAAAAGAGGAAAAATGTTCCATCATGCGCTGTCTGGCAGTCGAAGGCTGAAGCTATGAAACAGCAGCGATTGGAGGCTGAAGTGCTGAATATGACACTCAAGAGAGCGCTGGCTAAAGAGCAGCAAGTGGCCAAGTCTCTGCAGATATAAATGAACAAGAGGCCTTTCATTCCGGTAAAGTAATTCAGTACATCAAGCTGAAGAACACGAGACTAATGGCTCTTGTTGTGTTAATGCAGCAGGCAGTCATGTACGATATGCATCAAGTAAATCTCCCCCAGAACCAGAACCAGCCCAGACATCCCGCCAGTCGCAGTGCTGCAATCCGACCACGTTACATACCAATCCCTTCGCTGTTGGGTGTGAGATCGAAGCGACGCTACAGGAGATGGTCGTTCAAGCAGATAATGTACTCAGCGCCTCTGCGACGGATACTTCGATTTCTTTTGATTCTCGGATTCGACTGGACCCTGATCTCGGATTGACAACTGAGGTGACTTCGAACACCCCTATGAATTGTACGTTGGATCGCGCCGTGAAACTCTTGAGCTCAAAGTTTATCATCCAGCAAAATGTCGACCTTATTGGCCCACGCGGTGTCCTGGTACGTTTATAAGAAGCAGAAATTTAACTAGTGAATCGTGAGTTGTAACGCTGGTATTTGACCACAGAGACCTTGTCACATTGGTGGGGAGAGGCGATTCACGATCGAGCTGGGTGCTCCGTACAAGACTGTGCTTCTTGACGGCTTTGGTTCAACGCGCAGAACGGAGGACGACAATAGGCGGTTGATCACGTGGGCCGCTGTCTCCTTCGACAGGTGTGGAGCTCTGTGCTTCCGCGAGCGTACGTGGCTTGCCGTTTATCGGTCCCAGGAGAACCCAGCAAGTGCGTCTGTGGTCCGGTCCCACTATTCACTCACTGCCGAAAAAGCTGTTGGCTGTACCGTGTTAGATGGAGAACATATTGAAAAAGTGCGCGATCGCGCTCTGCGCGCAATGGGAAATCAGATCAAAAAACGCTATTTGGCGATGCAACGTGGAATTCTGCTGCAAACTGGTCGTGGAGATCTTGTAGGGTTTGTCGGGCCCTAAATGGATGAAGGCGTGCGGAGTTGAATGATTTTATTGGTGTGAGATCCAAGCTGCTCGAACCTCAATGCATCCACCCGTGTCCATACAGTAAAGGGTTTGAACACGGGTACTGCACAGCATTCAATGTCGTGTTCGTTCCCGATTGATTATGTTTGCAGAAAAGATTATGAACCGAGGCAGATCTTGCAAGAGTGGTCCTTCAGATCTCGTGGCATGAAAGCCACATCACACGTTGCCCCCGATATGCTGACGAGATGGACGTAATATCCATAGTGGATTTTGTTTCGAAGACACCTATGCACTAGCATTTTTTTCTCGACAACGTCGTTTGTCAGCCTCAGAGCTGAACCCTCAACCAGCATTTTACGATGTGCTGCTGCAACAGTTCGTCATACAGCAACTGCTGCGTGATACCTCGAAAATTGCGTAAACACGATGTCAATCAGAGTGCACACCAGCCCCTCATTTCACAATTCAAATTGTCAGAAGATTGTGCTGTTCTGTTCGTCTGGCCGATGGATCTACAAAATGAAATACCTGTTAAACTGTCGGAATTGTTGGAGCTGCTGGAAAATATCGACGATTGGCGACTTGACCATGACAATGAAGACACTAAGTGTGCAGTGTTAACTCCAATTGTAAATGTTGGTACTGAGCTGTCCTTGGGTACCCAGAAATATGCGAGGGCACGCCCACGAGGGAAGCGCATTCGGAAAGTTGGTGCTGTACCGTATTCTACAGATCTGCAACGACGCCGGCGAACTGAGCTCTTATCACTACGGGCCGAAGCGCAAGAGCTGGAAGACAGACTGACAACAGAACTCCAGCAGAGAGCAAACATCACACATGCGAAACCCCACATTTGGCGGGAAGAGCAGACGAGATGGCGGGATGTTGCGATTATTGCGCATGGTGAGCGTGAACAAGCAGAAAATGTGAATCGAGAGTTGAAAGGGATACTGTCAAGACGCTTACGAGTATTTGCATCGATTCGGCAGTTGCTAAAAAGTTGCAATGCGCTGAAGGTGCGTTTCACATATGCATATATTGTTGCAGCGCTCTACTTACTTACTGCTCATGCCTTCAGGAAATTGATCTTTTGTCACAGAACTATCGTCAGTCATTGAATCAATTTGGCACTGCTAATGCGGTGCTAAAAACCATTTCCGACAGCTTGGAGCAGATGCATCTTCAAGCAGATTTCGTGTTTCCAGCGTTGAATAGCTGTCTCACTGTTGCACTGCGAACGCACCAGAAACGCCTCGAAGTTTGCGGAACTCTGGGCGATACCTGTGTCGAGACAATTTCAGTTACACCCATGCCTTGCACGACTTCAAAATCCGGAACGTTACTCTGGCAGCAGCTCCTGGACAGGAAGGACGCGGAACCCGACAAACTCTACAGATTTGTAAGTTAAATTGTGCTGAGGTCTCCTGTAGCGATCACTAATTAGTTCCATGCTTTGTGAAAATTGTTTGGATGTTTCAGATTCGAGCAAGCCACGATACCGTTCTTGAAATGAGCTTCACGTTACTGTTACATGACGAGTCAAGCAAACTACTGTGTGTGGATGCAGTGAGTGCCTATCGGAAGTTTGAAGAAGAAAATCGATTTGTTCTCGTCGGGAAAACGACTTGGAAACCTCGCACTGGCGGGCATGAGCTTGAAACATTTCACTGGACAGTCATTGAGCCATCGCCGAAGCAGTCACGGAAGCTGAAATCATGCGTTGTCCAAAGCTGCAACCGGTTGCAAGTAAAGCATTTTGAATCTACGTCGGCCACGGCCCGGAACATGTTGCTTACATCCATTGGAAGCAGACTCCGCAGGTTTATGAGACTAGTGCAAAAGGGTCTTCTCCGCAGTGCCACGACTCACCCATAACCTCAAAAATGAACCAAGTGGATGGAGATGTTGCAGTAGTGGGCCTCTTGTACTCCTCATTTGAATTTGCGTTGCACTTGTGTTGCACAGTGCAATAAACTCTACCACTTCCTTCAGGCCCACGGTTTAACTTTTGCAATAGAAGCTTGTAAGAACTTCCTTGTACATGTACAATTCTCCTGCGCCTCTGGCAGTCCAGTGAACTGTCTTCACGTGTCATTTTACCCTAAAGTCTTGCTGGTGCTGGCCCGTACAGAGTTCGCACACAATTCAAGTCCGCCCTCCAACATAAACAAGACAAAGGAGACAATACCCCGTGACATCCGTCCCCTTACATGTACTTCCCTTAGTTCATTGCTTAACTGAAGGAAGGGGTGAATTATAAGAAGTTCAAGCGCTCCAAATGGTGCGTGGATGCATTTCCCTTCCAACTGAACTTCGAGAGTGACGTCGGCAAGCGGCGTCCGAGGGCAGTCCGAGTTGTCCCCATCCCGCCGGAATTAACCAGTTCAGCGAGCGTTTCGGCGGGGTGATCACATTGGTCATTCGTCAAGTAGCATCGTCCAAGACACTTCCCAAGTCTCACGTGACACAAAGACCACCAGTATGTGCGACGGCAAGAAGAAGGACGAGCTGAATCCAGCGCCCGCCAAGTGGTACGAGAACTGTCTGTGGCAGCCCAAGCTCATGTACGCCATCTCCAACGTGCAGCAATCCTCCGTCGCCATCTTCCTGGCCGTGTACTACCAACAAACTGCTGGTTTCTCAAAAGTGCAGATCGGTTTGCTGCAAACGCTCCCCTGTGTCTGCGCGATGCTGTCCCCACCGATTTGGGGAGCGGTTGCCGATTACATCCGCAACCAGCGACTTATCCACAACTTCTGCATTATCACGGGCGGATTGCTCATGTTCTCCATCCAGTACTTCTACTGGTCGTACAATTGGACGCTCGCAGTGGTGGTGCTGGCCAATTTCCAGTCAATGCCTGCCGGTTCGCTTATGGATCACGCCGTACTTGACATGATTGGGAAGGTTGGAGGCGAATATGGCAAGCAGAGGCTCTTTGGTGCTGTCGGATGGGGCACTGGTGCATACATCACTGGTCTGGCTGTCGCTGCGGCTGGCATTTCGTGGGCGTTCAACATCAGTATTATCTTTATGTTTGTATCGCTGCTGGTACTGCGCACAATTCCGCCGGTCAAGCATGCACACCACCACGAAACGCACTCTACGCTGGAAGGTGCCCAGAGCTCGCGTCAACCATCGTTTGCTGACAACATGCGCCGTATCTGCGCGAAGAAGGATGTTATCATGCTGCTGCTCGTGGTTGTCTTCATGGGTCTCATGTACGGCGTACTGTCGAGCTTCCTGGCGCTCAACTTGTTCAACTTGTCCGGAGGTAACGCACAGATTGTGGGAATTGCCATCATGTGCGAAACCATTTCGGAGTTGCCAGCGTTTTTCTTCTCACACGCTATTATCCAGAAGCTCGGCACAGTGAAGGTGCTGCTGGTCTCCATCACGGCCTACGCTCTTCGTATCACGTATTACGCCGTCATGACGAACGCCTGGAGCGCCATCCCGTTCGAGTTCTTGCATGGATGCACGTTTGGTCTGGCTTGGGCCGCCTGCACGCAGTACATCTACGCTGCTGCACCTAAGGGTTGCGAAGGAACTGTGATGGGGCTGCTGAACGCGACCCAGAACGGATTGGCTCGTGCTGTTGGTACAATGGTCGGTGGATTCTTCTATCAGCACTACGGTGCGCGCGTGATGTGGGCTGTTACGGATCTTGGAGTGCCTCTTGCACTTATCTTCCTCTCTGCGTTCGCTTACCTCAAGAGCGATTACGAGGAGGTTCTTACGAGTGACGCTGTTGAGAACGAAGAGTCCGAGATGTTCTCGCCACACCACCACTCCAAGGCCATTAGCTCTGCTACGCCGTCGTACGACGAGATCTAGTACATGCTGAGATAGCTAAGTTGTAAGTTGACGGAGTAGTTAGTCATCCCCGTACAATACATTGTTCGAGTTCGTATCCACTCTTTGTCGAGGTTCACCACATGTGTCAACATTACGTAGCTAGACATATTGAAATAGGTTAGGTTGCTCAGAGCATCGAAGCAACAGCATCTGTCAAAGCTGAAGTAGTCTAGCGTCCTCGAACCTAATAATGGTCGAGGACTGGCAACATGATGCCTATCAAACTATCTGCTCACTCGAAAACATTCCAGCTTCACCACAACAACTCAAAACAACTCAAAAGGTTATAAGCCCAAGAACAACGCAAGGTGTATGCGCAGAAGCAATCATCGTGGAAGGAAAACTGGAATTTCGACTCTAGGACGCCCGATTATCAAGCGTGGAAGATTCGCATCCGAACGTTACTCGAAACCGAAGGTGTCTGGGATATTGTAACCAGTACTCAACGATTCGATAACCGCTGGCATCCAAGGGACCAGGACGACTTCATTCGACGCGATAAGCGGGCACTTCACCTCTTGATTAGCTCTCTGGACAATGCAACCGTGAAAGCAGTCGGGAAATACGACAGGTCATGGCTGGTGTATGAACACTTGGAGCGCGTGTAAGTATTGCTAGGGCGCGCAAAGAGTTCATTTCACTACAGTACGAAGACGGATCGGACATGCAGAGTCACATTAACGAGCTCGAAGACAAAGCAGAGGTGTTATCAAGACTTCAGAGACCGATCGATGACGCTGAAAAGTGTCTACAAATGCTGGACTCGCTACCAAGTACGTGGAGCAATCTGGTCACCGTTTGCCAGAACCAAGAGAGTCTAACCTGGCCAACACTTCAGGCAAAGCTTCTACTCGAGGCGGACACCAGGAAGACCGGGACAGATTCCTCAAAGATTGTTGGAGCCAATATCGCAGCAGCGAAGTTTAATGAAGCGCTGGCTGTGGCAAATACGACGACTGTAGGGACAAATGGATTCGAACAAAGGTCCAAACAACGTCCCTGGAACAACCGTCAGCGACATAGCCATCCCTACCAACAACGCAGTAACAAGAGCTCTGTGTGCTACTACTGTCGTGAGAAAGGTCATCTTCGACGAGAATGCCCCATGAAACAGCGGCATGACGAAGAACGAGGAGAAACAGACACGAACAAGACAGCTAGTGCAAATGTAGCTGAGGCTACTAGGGAGGTCAAATGGGGAGCCGTCGCAATCATCCCAAAGGTAACCGGAACGATTCTCAATGTGGATCAACGTGGTAAAGCAACACTCCAAAAGCAGTATTGGGTGCTGGACAGCGGAGCTACGCATCACATGACGAGTGAAAAGTCATACTTCCGTACAATTGAGGAGATGGACACGAATGTACAGCTTGGAGACGATTCAGCTGTGAAAGTCTGCGGTGTCGGAACTGCTGAAGTAATACTGCAGGACGAAAACGGCGGTTTTGTGACATTGGAGCTTTCGAATTGCTACTTTGTACCTGCACTGGCCAAGAATTTGTTGAGCGTTCGGAAGCTACGGAAGAAGGGCATCCGAAGTGATCTGGAGACGTATGAAGATCGAGCAACACTCAAAAAGGAATGAATCACTGTATGGTCGGTGATTGACCCGAACGTGGATCTGTATCTGTTTGAACATAATCAAAAGAATACATCTGAAGTTCACGCTTACGTTGGAGTTGGTCAGAGTACTATTGAGCTGTGGCATTCTCGCTTGGGTCATTTGGGCTATCAGAATATTGCGAGGTTGGTTAAACAAAGGAGCACAACAGGGATTCAAATTTCTGATCGCCAACTAAGAGAATTTCCAGTGTGTGACGAATGCATAAGAGCAAACCAACAAAGGGCGTCCTTCAAAAACACGAATACCGATCATGCCAAGCAAGTTAACGGATTGTTGTTCACAGATCTCAAAGGAGCCATTGAAGTGGATTCATTTGGAAGAAAACGCTATGTACATCTCATCGTTGACGACTGGAGTGGATATATGACTGTGTACTTGTTAAGGCACAAATCGGAAGCTCTCCAAAAGTTTCAGGAATACGTAGAACAAGCTGAAAACAAGCACGGACGAGGAATCATTGGTGTAAACTCAGATAACGAGGGTGAGTTCATTTCTCCCGCCTGGATCGCATACTGTAACAAGAAAGGAATTGATCGTAGGACAACTACACCTCGTACACCAGAGCAGAATGGCAGCGCGGAGGTTCGATTCAGGGTACTGTTCCGCAAAGTCCGATCGATGTTGATTGCTGCTCAGCTACCGAAACAGTTCTGGGGTGAAGCCGTTCATGCGGCGGTGTACGTAGCAAACCGTAGCCCCCTACATCGAAGTGAAGTGACTCCTTTCGAAAGATGGCATGGTACGGCGCCTGACTACAGTTTACTTCGAGTGTTTGGTTCAATTGCGTACACGTACGTGACGGAGACACACGCGAAATCGCTGCAGGCAACAGCGACACCCGGAAAGCGAAAAACATTGGATAATCGAAGTTTACGAGGAATATTTGTTGGATACGCGGACACACAAAAGGCGTGGCGGGTTTTGCTGTGTGGTACAGGTGAAATTGTGAGCACTTGTCATGCTAGTTTCGATGAATCAAATAGCTACAGTACAATGGAGCTTCGGCAGCTGGAGCTTGCTCGTTTGGGTAGACGACTTTCGTTGGAATACATTCAGCCAAGCTGTATTGCAGCATCAGTACCTGACTTGGTGTTTTATGCAGAACCAATTTCAGATAATGATGATACATGATGAGCTTCACCACTTAGATGAATTTATCCGGGAATTTGACGTACATGGCCTCCAGCAAGAGATAGTAAATCTTCCTGACATTAGCACGTACAATGGAAGGGGAGGTGATCAGGTGCTATCGCAGGACAAAGGCCATGGATCTCAGCTACAAGCGCTTACCATGTTTGCTGGAAATACGCTCTCGGAGAAGCAACTACATGCTGAAGCATTGGTGGCAACAGAAAACCTGATTAGTAAGATGGAGAACAGTGGGTTTTACGAGCTCGGCGTACTTGTGGAACCGAAGACGTATCAAGCTGCAATGGCGAGTGCCGATGCACTACACTGGAGGAAGGCGATCGACAAAGAAGGCCAGTCTCTAATATCGCACGGCACGTGGAAACTTATGGATCTACCGAATGGTAAGAAGGCTTTGACTTCGCGGTGGATCTTTAAAATTAAGTATGATGCTGACGGAAACGTTGAAAGATACAAGGCAAGGTTGGTGATCCGAGGTTTTGAGCAGGTTAAATAAATCGACTATGACGAAATATTTGCTCCTGTAATTCGACTAGAATCGCTACGTGTTCTGTTGGCACTTGTTGCAATTATGGATTGGGAGTGTCATCAAACTGACGTCGACACTGCGTTCCTCAACGGTGACATGGAGGAGGAGGTGTACATGCTGCAGCCGGAAGGTCTGGAAGTACCCGGAAAAGAAGACATGGTGTGTAAACTTGTGAAAGCTCTGTACGGCTTGAAGCAGGCTCCTAGGGCGTGGCACAAACGACTCACGGATTTCCTAAAGAAGAAAGGGTATGAGAAACTGAATAGCGACGCCTGCATCTACGTGAAATTTCGGGAAGGATGTGTCTCGATCATTGGAATTTATGTCGATGACTTGCTGCTGATCTCGGATTCGAAGGCTGGTATTGTCGAAATGAAGCTGATGATAGTCTCCGAGTTCAACTGTAAGGACATGGGGGAAGTACACTACATTCTGGGGCTTCGTATTTGCCGTGACCGGGATGCCAGGACCCTCAGCATTGATCAAAGCACGTATGCACACAATACTCTGAAAAAGTTTAATCTCAGCCACGCGAATCCCGCTCGGACACCTTGTGATGCTGGTGTGGTGCTGACAAAAGCGGATTGCCCTCAAACAGAAGCTGCCCGAGCTCAAATGCATGCTAAGGATTATCGAGGTCTGGTTGGGAGCTTAATGTATCTAATGACGGGATCAAGGCCCGATATCGCGTTCGCTATGATGTCAGTGAGCAAGTATCTTAACAATCCTGGTCTCACACACTGGAATGCAGCGAAACGGATTTTGCGGTATGTGAAAGGGACTCAAAACTATGGACTGGTTGTTAACGGTCGAAGTCGTGATGCTCTACAGCTCAAGGCTTTTGTTGATTCTGACTATGCAAAGGACATTGACACCCGAAGATCCGTTTCCGGTTATGTTATGCAGCTTGGTGAGTGCGCAGTGACATACTCCTGCAAGAGTCAGCGGACGGTGGCTTTATCGTCGACTGAAGCAGAATATATGGCGTTGGCTCACGGAACAAAAGAAGTCATCTTCCTGCGTGAACTGCTGCGTGAGCTTGGGAGGACCCAACGCCAGACTATTGTTAATGTTGACAATCAGTTGGCTATTGCCGTAGCAAGCAACCCGGTCCAGCACTCTCGAATGAAACATATTGACACGCGGTATCACTTTGTGCGTGAGCGGATTGCTGCTGAGGAGATCACGACCGAGTACGTGAATACAAAAGATAATATCGCAGACCTGCTGACCAAAGCAGTGTCGAATGATGTTATGGAATCGCTGCGCGCCAAGCTTGGAGTGAAAGCGATTGGTGATCGTGTGAGCGATATATCTCGCGATCAAGTACGAAAACCAAAGCGGAAGCGGGAGTGACGAGCTGAGTTCGCATAATGGTGACGCTGACGATGACTGTCGGCGTGGTGGTGGAACCACCGAAGGAGCTATTCGAACGCAGACTGTGTATGTCAGCGTGGTAGTCAATTCTACCGAAGCGGTGTATTCCGACATGTTGTAGTTATAGTACATACCAACACTCGTTTTGCGTTCCAACAAGCACGGCGGCTTGTCAAGCAACTTTGTTGGCGGGAGTGACTAAGAAACACCGCTGATAACGTATCTGAAAAAGCGAACGATACTGACGAACTCTCAGTCACAAGACTGAGCAGCACCTGAATCACGGGGGAGCATACTGTTAGACTTACATCATCGATGCTGCTGATCACGGGGGAGTATTGAAATAGGTTAGGTTGCTCAGAGCATCGAAGCAACAGCATCTGTCAAAGCTGAAGTAGTCTAGCGTCCTCGAACCTAATAATGGTCGAGGACTGGCAACATGATGCCTATCAAACTATCTGCTCACTCGAAAACATTCCAGCTTCACCACAACAACTCAAAACAACTCAAAAAGACACACTTGTGATGGTGGCAAGGATTACTAATCGGAGTGGTTACTGCCACATATGCATACCAAAAAAAGTACGAGTATGTGCCTGGTATGTGGTTCGTAAAAAATAAATAACTTCGCGCCCGTTACCTGCATAAATTAATAAATGATTTGCAGGCCGAGCGCCACTCGCAGGCCACACGTTCAGTCGACAATTTGCGGGGGAGGGGGAAAGAAGCCAGGAAGCGTGGCGGACGGATGGCGCCAAGCCGAAGCAAGCGCGCAAGAAGCGTAAGACGAGTCTGGATGAATTGCCTGATTGTCTGCTAATGTTGCAGTTGTGTGTAGGAGGGTTCCGGCTCGAGTGTATCCAGCTACGAGCCAAAATGCTCCGGTAGTGACTAAGAAAATGGCTCGGAGAGGCCACCTCCCGCGTAAATGCGCGCCAGCAGCAAGAGTGGGGACAAGCGCGAACAAGACGCCGACTCGTCAAGGTCTGAGGGGATTCCCGCGTGCCGCCGGATGGAGAAGACTGCTTTTCCAAACTGGCAGACTTTTTTGAGTTCGTTTGATGAATATTGCGAAGTTACGCATCAACCGTTCAGGTATTTTTGATGCTGGGCTGGAATTGTGAAGAATGAATTAACCTATTTGTTTAAATCTACAAGGAAACGAAACTCAATTAATGCTGCAAGTCGAAACAAGGTCAAGATAAGGGGGGTGGCAGTATCCTGATGAACCTGCAGAGGAAAACTTTACCAGATGATATAAATGTATTTAAAGTTTGTGATGGTATGTGGTAGTATGTGCTGATCACATTGCTCCTCGCTGAGTAGGTTTGTTTCTTATATGCTGGTGTTTAGAAGTGATGAATTGTTAAATGACATGGGCATACGGCTATCATGACCAAGGATCGAGTTGATTTCCAATACGTGGATGGTGGCAACTGTACTATCAAGAGAGCCGATGAAATTCGCCAAGAAGACGGGTATAAATGTGGAGTCCACGTCATTCACTTCATGGAAAGCTACATCCGCACATGTGTCGTGAGGCAACTAAACCAAGTGTTACTGCAGAGAATTCGCCTATCATACCTCGTCCAAGGTCTCAGCGGACTCTTCCTCAGCTTGATTGGATAAAACGCACAACCTCTAGCTTGCTTATATCGACTCGGTCATTTATCGCGCGAGCATAAATAACCGTGGAAAATCGTGCGGTTGGTAATTAATCGGATCACATATCGTCCACATACCCGGACTTTTTCTGCAATGCGTATGTGGCAGCATACACGGCCATTACTAATTGTAAGTCTGCAGGATTGAATCCTACCTACAACATCAACAGTAGTTTTTCTGACCGCATCATCGTAATCTCACGCCAATCAGGAAATGACCTACCCTTCCAGACTAAAATTTTCCACGTAGGAGACAATGAATATCTCCTCCAAGATGGATGAGGTGACTACGCTGTCTGAAATGCTTGCAATTCTAGATGCTATCGACAGCAGTGGAAGCGATTCCAGCATTTCTGCAATGTTTGAACGTCCGAGCGTAGCTAAAGCTTCTGCCCGACAACAACCACAACTGAAGATGAAGAAGGATCGAAGGCGAAAAGAAGGACCCGTGAAGTACTCAACGAGCCTGCAGCGTCGCAAAAAGGCGGAAGCGAAAGCCCTGATGGAAGAAGTGCAACGACTATATTCTCAGCTGCAGCAGTTGCAGCCTTCTCACAGCGGAATAAACTTTTCGACGGAAAAAAAGGTCATTGCGTGGCGCAATCTCGCCATGGCCGAGAGTGACGAACGCGAACGCGCAGAGCGAAAAACCGAGAACTGAAGGCAATGGTGACAAGCCAAGTCAAGGTGGATGCTTCCCTTCGCAGGATACTTGGACGAAAGAATCTGTTTGAGGTATGTACCGGTAGGGTCTGCTGTTGGTTAGCTGTTGAATGCTGTGTGAATTACTGCGTCACTTACAGGGAATGGAAGTTGTGTGTCGTGTGTCGAAGGTATATGTGTGTCGAAGGTATACCAGATCGTCGTCTGCAGCCGCTTGACTTCAGCGATGCCATTTTGGTAGAACTGTCTAACAGCCTTGGTAGACTTCGCTTAGAATCAGACAATGCGCTTCCAGTCATGGTAGAGGACCCATCTACCAGCTGCAGAACCCAAAACAAGCGCCACGAATTCGGCAGAACCTACGTGGAGACGACATCGACCACACCTTTGCCATACCCAATGCAAAAAGCGGCGGAAGTTTTGTGGCATCACCTTGCAGCCAAGAAGAACAATTGCTTTGTAAGTTCCCACCAGGGAATTTATGAGATCACTAATAGCTAGCCGTTGTTTATAACATGGTTTACAGGTTCGAACTAGGAATTCGAATTCACTTGAAAGAAATTGCATGGCTTCTTTTCCCGATGGAAACAACCTACTCCTGAACCTCGATGCCGTTGGCATTGTTCGCAAGTATGAAGAAGCGGACCAAATCATCTTGGTCGGAACTACGACGTGGCTCCTTCCGACAGGGGGTCTTCAATTTGAGGATTATCAGTGGACGATCATTTCTCCCTCTCCTTCCAACCCGTTAGGGGCATCCGTGGTGCGATGCCAGGGATTGAAAAAAAAAAGATTGATATTGTAAAAATTGTTCCTTACAATATTGATTGATTGAAAACTTGCAATATCTACTACAAATTGATCAATATTGTGTAGAAGACTACCAGAATCTCTTGCGTTGGTACTGGTCCAGTACAGTGTATGAGATCGAGGAAGCGTATATGCTCATCTGCAGTCATACTGAATTCATCCAAGAAAGATGAAAGTGCCAGAAATCTCCAACCCTTGCGTGTGACTACGAATATAGCTAAAGAATGCTCTCCATTGTCAGTGAGACCATCAAATACCAGAACAAACCGCTCTCCCTTGAGTTCTTCAGTAACGTGGGGTTCTATTAGCTCTACGCGGGCAGCCATCCGAGCTTTCAACGTCTTCGAGCATATAGAGTCGAACCTCACCGCTGAGCGTATTGTTGGATCATCCACGTCGGAAAAGTGAAGTACTAGGTTCATCCCAGGGTTGTGAAAAATAATATTGTTATTTAATTGAGCCCCAAGACTCGGGTCAATCAATAATTTGTTTATTGCAATTTTGTTTTCAATCATATCATCGAGCTCTGATTGGTAGAAAACCACCTAGCCGTAACCTTAACCCAGACCCCTTGAGAACTTTACCGGTAACTCCGGTTTCAAAGCGTGGCCCTATAACGACGACGGCTTGTGGGCTGAGGTATTTCGCAGTTGGTGTGAACTCCTTCGTAATGGCATCAAACAGACACCGTACGTCCAATAAAGTCGCATGTTTGGGTCTTGCAGAAATTTGCAAAGTGAGGAGACTGCTGGAGTGTCGAGCGCTACCTCAGAGCTGTCTCGTCGAAGTTGTTTACGTCGTACAGGCCTAGAAGACCACTGCTTGCTCATTATTGATGCGTTAAGAGTCTCAAGTAGCTCGTGACTTCACGATAACGTGCAGAACGCGAGCTAAACGCCATGGAGAATTATTTGGACGTGATTGAGACCTCGCTCAATCAATAATTTAGTGTGTTTTAATTGAATTATTTGAAAGTCAAATTGTTTTTTTTTCACAACCCTGGTTCATCCACTGATATGTTGACAAAGCGTGCCTGTCGACAAACATTTCTATTGATACTTTCTTCTTCGCGCGGATGCACGTCCGGACAATGTCTTCATGTTTGGGCACCAAATGGTTCAGTAGGTTTGTGTAACCCGCCTTCTTCAAATGCTTGACGAAGCTGTTGCACGCATTTCAAGTTTGCCCCATGGGACTGGGATCCCGGAACATTACAGCGACAACGGCTTTTGAGCTGAATTTAGGGGCTTGAGCCGTGAAGAAAGTTGAGATAGCCATGATCAGGTAGACTCTGAATTGTAAAGAGCCGATATAGTCGGAGTTGCCGGCTTGGAAAGGGATGCGGTGAACTGGAGGAGCGCTGTTTTGAAAGTGAGGCTTGGAGTGGTCGTTGGCAGGTGAGTTGTGTGCTATCCCACCTCGTTTTCGATTGGCGTAGCTATTTACGCCTCTGCCAAGACTGCGAGGTCAACTTCAACACAATTAGATCGCCGTATTGCAATTGATTGTCCTCGATATTGATATTGTTACACTATTGATTGATTGAAAAGTCAACCTGACAATCAATTAACAATGTATATTGTCCGATCCCTGGCTACCAACTGCAAGTGAAATGTGTGGACACATCTTCAGTGTTACCGACGGATTTTGCTCACGTCGAGAAGGTGGTCTTGAACACGATCGGGGAGAAATGGCGGAACGTGTTGCAGAGGCAACAGAATGTGCTGCTGGTTGAGATGTAGCGCAGCCAAAGCATACAGCCAGCCCGTACCAGCTACAGCTCTGTAACGGAATCAATGTTGACAGCAATTCCTGTAAGATCTGTGTATCGACAACATCGATGACGAGCAGTGACCGTAACGGCAACAATGATGACACTCACCGTGTCCAACCGTTGGCCATAATGCCTCCGGCACCGGGTAGATGTAGAATAGCACTAGACCTCACTTGTCAATTTACCAAATAGACTTCGGCAACAGTTTCAGGGAGTTCGCCGACTCCCCTCGAGTGTCTTCAATCCCTGCAGACACACTACAAAGATATCTTTAGCAGAGTATCTGCAACCAAGACCATGACTACCACGCGCCCAAGCAACAAGACGTCTACCGGAAGTGGCGATTCGAGTGTTCGATCGAGTTCACGATTGAACCCGCGACCTGCCAACGCTGATGGTACTCGTACTGCGACTCGAAACAGCGATAACGGGTTGACTGGTGATGCGTTTGCCTCAACTCCGTTGTTCACGCCACTCCTACCGCCTAAAATCTCGAGCACTTCGCATGCTTCGTTGGTGCAATGGCGTAAGGACCGTCGGGACTACGAAGAAACGGCTAGGGCTCGTGCAAAAGATGGTGCCAATGATGTGATTGTGCCTGTCAAGACCACGTTTGACCAAGGACTTCTGCGTTTATGGTGCCGTTTGAGATGGCACATTTCGATCGATGAAGTCACCGATGACCATATCATGGCTGAGGTGGACCGAATCATCGCAAGTGTGAAAAACAACAACGTTCCGGACATCGACTACGAAATGCGTAATAAACTGCGCATGAACTTGAAAGAGACGGACGTTAGCGAGCGAGTGATCCAGTACTTCAAGACCTGCCATGACATCATCGAAGACAATGGCTGGGGAATCTTTTTTGACGATGACACTGGAAAAAAACAACTCTGTCGCATTTTGATCGCCTCATTGGAGCCACAAGCTCTACGTGATGATATTGAGAGGACTGTTCGTTTCCAAGCACGCAAAGCGAAGGAAGATGAAGTGGTTCTTCATGACTTGATCCTGGAGAAAGCTTTGGAGCATGACAAGGTTTTCCAGAGACAACGACGTGAAAAGCGCGAGCGCGGTGAGGTTGACTCCAAAAGCCAATCCTCATCGAGGCCGAACAAGACGGCCAAGAAAGCTTCTTCTGGTAGTAGCGACCGTACCGTCAGCGCGGGACAGCCCGTTAAGAAAACGATGGACCGTCCGAAGGTGCCGCCAAAGCCCTGCCCACACTGCGAAGGCATGCATTGGCTATCCGAGTGTACCAAAGCTACTGATGATGAAAAGTCGGAAATTCGTCGCACACTACGTGCTCAGCGTGGAAACGGTAACAAGAAGGACGTCGCCCGTCTCAAGCGTCTACGCGAGTGCATTCCTTCAGAGGAAAAAACTGTAACGCTGAATGACGTTCTGCAATTGCCGTACTGTGCTGATACTGGTGCCGACCGCACGGCTATCAGTAGGAAGCATGTCAAAGAGCTACAGCGACGTGACCCTGCTATCACGGTGGCCCGTTTGGACACTCCGATTGTGAACATTACAGTGGCAAAACATGAAATCACTTGCACCGATGCAGTACATCTTCGTGTGCTGTTGAACACGGCGGCCGGTCCCGTCGCCCTTCACAAGCCAGTAGAGTGCCTAGTGATCGACGATGATGAACCTGAGTTCATAATGGGCCAGGACCTGTTGAAAGCTTTGGGGATCGACATTGATCGACAGCTGGAGCAATTGGCAGAACGAACAGAAGATACGGAAGGAGATTCCGATGATTTCGACAACGAATTAGTTGAAGCAGACTCAAGTATCTCTGACGCAGATTTGAGAGCTGCAATTGAGAAGATGGTGCAAGCAGCTTTGGGACATGGTTTCCCTCGTCATTTAGAGTCGAAACTTCGCGCTATTGTATTGAAGCATGACGTGTGGCGTTTGACATTGGAAAATGATCCGCCTGCGAAGGTCGACCCGCTAGAAATAAAGCTGAAGGAAGGTGCGAGGTCGATTAAGTGCAAACCGAGACAGTATCCACCTGCTGTTCGCAAGTATCTCCGCGAGTTTAATGCACAGTTGGTGAAGCTTGGATGGGTATATGAAAACCCAAACAGTCGCTGGGCGAGCCCAGTGCTCCCAGTTCGCAAAGCTGGCATGAATGTGGATGAATACCGCCAGACATGTGACTACCGGTTAGTGAATGACCTCATAGAAGCACTGATCAGTACCATGCCGCACATGCGGACTCTATTGGAGTGTACGAAAGGCAAGAATCACTATGGTTTGTTCGACATGCTGAAAGGGTTCTGGCAGCTTCCATTGCACATCCTGAGCCAAGAGTTGATGTCCTACATCACCGACTCGAAGATATACACGCCAAGGCGGGTACCTCAAGGATGTTGCGACGCTGCCGTTCATTTTCAGCAAGTGATGGAGAAGTGTTTCGAGCCATTACTGTATGAGTTTATTGTCGTCTGGATCGACGATCTATTGTTGTTCGCCGACGACGTAGACACCTATGTGACGAAACTTGAGTGTTTTCTTGACCTCGTCGCCAAGTATGGATTTAAGCTCAGTGCAAAGAAGTCCAGTTTGTATCAGCAGACGGTCAAGTGGTGTGGTCGTGTCATTTCTTCTGCCGGTATTGCCCATGACCCAGAGCGGATAGATACACTCCGTTCGATGCCATACCCGACCACTGCTGGTCAATTACAGCAGTTCCTTTGTGCCTCAAACTGGATGAGGGAATCTATCGTGGACTATGCACGTGCGGTAGATCCGCTGCAACAGCGACTGGATGAACTACTGAGTAATGGTAAACGCACAAAGCGCGTCGCATCTGGCATTTCGGTTGAGCTGTCGGCTGAAGAGAAGGCTGCATACGACCATGCCAAGGAGTTGATAGCTACTTCTGCTACGTTGGCGTTACCAGATGACGAGGCAACGACTTGTGTCTTTACCGATGCGTCAGATACCGGATTCGCGGTCGTTGTCACCCAGGTGCGAGACTTCGATGCTAAGACCGACGTGACTACTCAACAACACAAATTGTTGACATGTCTGAGTGGGACTTTCCGTGGCGCGCAGCTAAACTGGACAGTGATTGAGAAGGAAGCTTATCCAATAGTGGTGGCATGCGATAAGTTGGACTACCTACTGTTGCGTGCACGTCCGTTCCGACTATTCTGCGACCATCGTAACTTGATTCACGTTTTCGCGCCGCACACCAGCGTCAAGAAGCACATCCGAGGAAAGCTGTTGCGGTGGGCGTTAAAGCTAATGTCGAACCGGTATGTGATCGAGCACGTCGACGGAACTTCCAACGTTTGGGCGGATATGCTGTCGAGGTGGGCTGGTCAACCAAGAACTGTAGTGCGGTTGAAGCGTTTTACTCGGAGTTTGGGAAAATCTAAGAAAGCAGCTACGAAGCCAAGAGTTTCAAACATTCTACGTCCACTCGACGATGAAGGATTCGTTTGGCCCTCGATGGAGGAGATCGTGGCAGCACAGCGTAAGCACCAAGCGCCACATGGAGCCACCAAAGGACCTGACAATGCTCTGCGACTTAACAGTCGCCTGTGGATTCCAAAAGCGTGTGTGGATTTGACTCGAAGGCTCTGTGTAATCGCACACTGTGGTGCACAAGGACATCGAGGCGAACAAGCAATGGTGAACCACCTACGTCGTTTGTTTCATATAGCCGACATTCATCGCGTCGTACACGCTTTCGTTTCAGGCTGCCTACTGTGCCCGCACGTGAAAGGCGGTCGAATTGTCCGACGTCCGTGGGGTGAGACCATTGAGTGTGACGAGCGAAACGGCGTTCTCCATTGGGATTTTCTATTCGTGGGCGAATCTTTCGGTGATGACAAATATCTTCTAGTCCTGAAAGACCACGCCACACATTTCTGCGAGCTTGTAGTCTGTGACACCGCCGACAGCGCTGTGGCGACGTCCGCTATCCTCGACTGGCATAGTCGTTTTGGTGTACCTCCTATCTGGGTCAGTGACAACGGCACTCACTTCAAGAACGAGGTGGTCGCTGAACTTTCGCGGCGACTAAAAAGTCACCAGAATTTTACTATTGCCTATAGCCCGTGGATCAATGGGTCGATCGAACGCGTCAACTGCGACATCCTCCAAGTTCTCCGGGCTTTGATCCTCGACTATAAGATCTGTACCAAGGACTGGGTATATTTGATTCCGTTGGTTCAATCCAGCATCAACCACACTGCCGTGCCATCTCTCGGCAACAAGGCTCCTACCGAGCTTTTCACCGGTTTGCCGTGTCCGTCACCCCTCTCTGAGTTCTACGACGCCAGCCAGAAGAAGTTGATCAAAGTCCCTACGACCACAGAGGCTATCGCTACGCACTTGGCTACATTGCGTGACAGCTTACGGGCTATGCATCGACCTGTAGCTGACCAACGGCTAAAACAGCGCCTCCTGAACAAGAAGAGAGATCGCGGCGAGACCACCGTCAACTTTGACGTGGGGGACTACGTCCTCCGCTCTCGTGTGGATGAGAAAAAAGGTAGCAAGCTGCTGGTTACCTGGCAAGGGCCCTACAAAGTCGTCCGTGCGGACTCCCACTCCTTTTGAGTACGACATCTAGTCTCGGGAGACGAACTAGATGTCCACCCGTCTCGTCTAAAGTTCTACACAGACAGTAGTCTGGATGTGAATGAGGAGATCCTCGAGCATGTAGCCGCCCAAGGCGTCATACTGGCCATCTCAACGCTGAAAAAGCATCGGTGGAACACATCTATCAAAGACTATGATGTTCTTGTCGGCTGGAAAGGCCTAGAGTCTGTAGAAGATTCGTGGGAACCCCTGACTTCCCTAGCCAAAGAAGTCAAGGTTTTGCTAGATCAGTACATCCAAAAACAAGATGCGAAGGTACAAAAGTACTGGAAGAATCTCCAGTAAAATTTTCAATCCAAAAACTTCAGTAGTTTTTCCAAAATATTCAATTTTCTTGTATGCACAATGCATATTTGCTACCATGTAGCCAACATACGTGCAAGTATAATGCACCAACTCCCAGTCCAATCCGTGCATTATTGACCACAAAACAATTAGTCATAATCAACTTCAATACGTTGCACCTGTAACACTTGTTACATAGTCAGGCACATGGGTACATGGACTATCACTCACACATAAGTGTCATAAACATGCAAACTTTCAATAGTCGTGTTATTCCACACAGCTCTAGCTGGACCAGGCTTGGAGGGGCAGTGTAGCGCAGCCAAAGCATACAGCCAGCCCGTACCAGCTACAGCTCTGTAACGGAATCAATGTTGACAGCAATTCCTGTAAGATCTGTGTATCGACAACATCGATGACGAGCAGTGACCGTAACGGCAACAATGATGACACTCACCGTGTCCAACCGTTGGCCATAATGCCTCCGGCACCGGGTAGATGTAGAATAGCACTAGACCTCACTTGTCAATTTACCAAATAGACTTCGGCAACAGTTTTAGGGAGTTCGCCGACTCCCCTCGAGTGTCTTCAATCCCTGCAGACACACTACATGAGGTTTACAGTTGATTCTGTTGCCGGCACTGCAAATTATTTTCTGACGCTTAGCGTTGAACTTCGAAAAAATACTTGATTTTGTTTCTGGCAGGAGAAAGAGAGGTAAGTTGCTTCTCAATGAGGATTTTCGTGTAAACTAGCCTAATAAAAAGTTCTTGACATACGCAGCGCCGGCAACAGAATTAGTTGTGAACTTTTTCCAGCAGACGAGAAAAAAATGACCTTGTTCCAATATTTAGGTACATGGACCGTGTACAACATGCGATCCGCGTCAACATTTGAGGTTCATAATCTTGTCGGCCACTCAGCCAATCGGGTGAACTTGTCCAACTTGGAACACCCTCCTGGTCGCGCCAGAGACGACAGAATATCCCCTCCAATATGGACGAAGCAACTACACTGTCTGAAGTGCTTACGTTTTTGGTTTCCATCGACAGCAATGAAAGCGATTCCAGTTCTTCTGCATCATTGGAAAATGAGCGTGGTCTCAATCCCGTTGCTAAAGTTTCTGCTCAACAACAGCCGCAACTGAAGACGAAGAAGGATCGAAGGCGGAAAGAAGGACCCGTGAGGTACACAACGAGTCTCCAGCGTCGTAAAAAGGCAGAATTGAAAGCTCTAGTGGAAGAAGCACAACAACTAAACGCTCAGTTACAGCAGTTGCAGCTTTCTCGGCTTAGCCAAATCGGAATACACTCTTCGACGGATAAAAAGCTCAATGCGTGGCGCAGTCTCGCCATGGTTGAGAGCGAAGGGCGTGAACGTGCAGAGCGCACCAACCGGGAACTAAAGATGATCATGGCAAATCAAATCAAGGTGAATGCTTCCATTTACAAGATACTCGGACGAAAGAATCTGCTCGAGGTACGAAGCACCTGCTGGCCTGCTCAACCTAGACTGTACTAATTGTTGAATGCTGGATCAATTTCTATGCCAATTACAGGGGATGGACTTCGTGTTCAATGTACAAGGCATCTCGGATCGCCGTCTGCAGCCCCTTGACTTTAGCGATGCCATTTTGGCAGAGTTGTCAGGCAGTCTGGGGAAACTGCGCTTAGAAGCAGACAAAGTGCTTCCAATCATGGAGAAGGACGCCTCTATCACCTGCAGAAGCCAGAACAAAACTCACAAGTCTGGCGGAACCTGCGTGGAGACGACATCAATTACACCTTTGGCATGCCCAATGCATAAAGCGGCGGAATATCTGTGGCACCACATCACAACCAAGAAAAACAAGGATACCCAAAAGTCCTTCCGCTTTGTAAGTTGCCCCACCCATGGATTATACCAACAACTCACATCGATCTCCATTGTCTTAACAGGTTCGATGTAGTAATCCGAATTCACTTGAAAGAAATTGCATGGCTTCCCTTCCGGATGGAAACAACCTACTCCTGAACCTCGATGGCGTAAATATCGTTCGCAAGTATGAAGAAGGGAATCAAATCGTCCTGGTGGGGACTACGACGTGGTTTCTTCCGACAGGTGGTCTTCAATTTGAAGACCATCACTGGACGATCATTTCCCCCTCTCCTTCCAACCTGGTTCGAAGCTGCTACCAACTCCAGGTAAAACGCGTGGACACATCTTCAGTGTTACCGATGGACTTTGCTTACGTCGAGAAGGTGGTGCTGAACGCGATCGGGGGAAAGTTACGCAACGTGTTGCAGTTTCAACAAACTGTGCTACTGGAAAAAGTTGACCCTGTTGGAGCTTCTGCAGACTGATTTTTAGGAAATGCAGTGGATTAACATTTCTCTGAAAAATATTTGCTAGATGGGTTTGAAGGTGCACGAAATTATTTTTTTCATCACGACATGAAGCAGACACGATATACAGCGGTTGGAAGTAGCACAATGGAGGTCACCTGTTACTTGTGGCGCTTCTGTTTCAACGCCTGATCCAGCAGTACGTTTTCAATCATCTCGTTACTGGCAGAAATGTTGGCAGCTGTGGAGTTCATGACGAACTCAGTCAGAGCACCCGTCTTAGCATCATCGTTCAGAGATTGATCTGACAGATCCGGGGTAATGATGTAGCACGTCTGGATCAGCGTGAAGTCATCGCCATCAGCATTGTCATCTTTGCGAATGCGAGGCTTAATGACCACATAACCCTTCTCCTGGAAATGAATACCCGCAAATCGCTTATTGGAGAATTCAAGAGGGTCGATATGCGAGCGCCACACAACAACGACACGATCTTCCTCCACATAACGACGGAGGATCTGCTTGACGTTGAACTCGGCTGTGGTGTTGCTTTTCGTATCGTGCATTTCCATGCCAAAACATTCTACCATTGTATCCTCCGTCGATTCAATCGAGCCAGCTGACCTGGAGTGATACCAACGGTAGGGAATATCAGTACCTTTAAAGTGCTGCCACACAGCCTCACCCGTGGAGTACATGCTGAAGGGGAGCATTTTGTTGGCAAAGATCTCCAAGTACATTCCGTTCACGCCATCACGCATCTGGGCATCGCTTTCAGGAGCTTCAGTGCGACCTAGTCCATTGGCCTCGAATACTGCATCAACTTCACGATATGAGGCCTCAACACCAGCCAGCAGTGCTTCGAAGATTTTAGCATCGACACGAGGATTGGACGATCGTGGCACGCGGTCCGTGTGCTTCGTGCGCTTGTTGCTGCCGCAGGACTCCATCGCGCGTAGTACCGTCCGCTTTTTGAGGATCTGCTCCATACTTTTGGCGATTTTGATCTGCCCCTCCAGCACCATTTTAAGACGAGCATTTTCTCGCTCCGACTTCACTCGACGCTCTAGTTGGCGCGCACACATCTTCTCCCATACCCGGGGCACTCCATCATCAGTGCAATGGTCAGCGTGGCTGTTGGTTGCTACCGCATGGGACGATGAAGTCAAGTCAGGTAAACATCCCGAATTGTTGACTTGGTTGGCTCCCTTGATTTCCTGCAGCTTTTGCAATTCCAGCTCCATGTCAGCGACAGTTTGGCGAAGGTAAATCAGCTCCAGTTTGCGCTCATCGCGCGCCTTGTTCGGGTTATATCCCAAAGGTTTCTTGCGCACGTATGCCTTTTTCTTCTTTTTTATTTCGACAGGGCTTGGCTTGGTATTTGGAGGTGCAAGAGCTGCAGGTTGCCGAACTGGGCAAGGGAACACTTGGTGGTGCTTGAAGAGACGTTGAGAAAGGGTCTTCGGGTTGGGAATGGCAGCACTCCAGTTGATGTTCTTGATCGCCTTATCAGTCAGTACAGACATATCAACGCTCAGAGTATCCAGCACATCAGTGGCCTCCGAGTCATCTAGAGACGGGAGCTCGGGCCCATCGTCGCTGAAATCGAGTTCGAGCTCGAGTTCCTTGTTCGCGTCACTTTGCTGCGGCAAAGCCAGTGGCCTGTGCTGCTCGTCCACGAAAGCCAACGCAGCGGCCAACGTTTCGTCCGGTTCACTCTCTAGCAGGAATGCCATGATATTGTCAGCCTTGTTCGATGCACTGCGACTTGAGGAATGCTATGAAAGTCCAATGCCCAACAGCCTAATCATTCGAAAACTCCAATCACGTTGTTTTGATGAGCGATTTTTCTTGTGGACCACAAGAACCTGCGATCTCATTGTGACGGAGAATGATGGTCTGTGTCAAGGATGAGTTAGCGTGACTAAAATGCTGAAGGTCGACCATGACGGAAGACATGTTCTTCTTCTTGTTGCAACGTGTACTAAGCGTACGTATTTGTGGATACATGTAACGTTTATTGTTTATTCAGATGTGCGTTTAAGTATTCCGCTCAGGCTGGATGGATACACAGTCCCAAAGAACTCCATCTTGGACCAAGGCTCTAAGGAAAACTGGTAGCCGGACATTGGTTCGACGTTTGCCGTTGTGGTCCTCACGCAGCGAGACTCGTCTCGACATGGCGCTTGTTTAGCGCTTGGTCAAGCAGCACGTTCTCGATAAGCTCCTGGCTGGTCGTGGTGTTGGCGGCAACAACATTTAGCACAAACTCGGTGAAGTCACCTGCTGCCGTCATGTCGATACGACAACCTGCAGCCATTTGTGGCGACACTAGACTGCACATCTGTAGAACGGTGAAATCTCCGTGCCCTGGGGTGATGGAGGTGGGGCGTCTCGTCACCACGTAACCTTTATCCACAAAGCCAAAGCTGGAAAACGGCGAGTTGTTCGGATCCAAAGCATGTCCAATTGATACCCAGACTACGACCTGTCGGTCCGCGTCCACAAAACGTCTGATCACCTGCTTCACGCGGAAGTCTGCAGTAGTCGTCTTGCCCAGAAATTCCATCGTAAAAGCTTCCAGGATAGTGTCCGACGAAGTTTCGAGGTGCTAACGCAGCAAATATATCATCAGCTGAAAATTCACTCCAACACGATGATGACATGCAGTTCGTACCTTTGTTGCGTTCTCGTAGACGACCCCACGGTGCTTTTCGCTACCCTTGAAATGATTCCACACGGCCGCAGTGACAGCTTCGTAGCTGAATGGCAACACCTTGTTGGCAAACACGTCCAGATACATCCCACTGACACCTTCACGCATCCGCGCATCTCTACAAGGAGTGTCTAGACCCAACAACCCGTTGGTGGCAAACACAGCCTCTAATTCAGCGTACGCGGTCTCCACACTCGCGATGAGTGCTTCGTAAGTGTCTTTATCCACCAAAAAGTCTAGTGTACATCCTTGCGACGACAAGTCACCGGTGGCACCAACCACCTCAGCACAACCAGAGACCTGTTGCCGAGCTCTCTTCTGCAGCAGAGTCTCCATACTTTTCGCCAGTTTCACCTGACTCTCAAGAACAATCTTCAGCCTCGCGTTCTCGCGCTCGGATTTCTCTCGTCGCTGTTGTTGACGAGTAGCGATGTCTCTCCAGATGAACGGCATCCTGGCAGATGACATAGCAGATTTCGAACAGCTCGTGACCAACGCCTTGGATTTACTGTTTAAAGAAGGTGGCGGTGGTTCAGCGTTTCGGATTCCTCGAGCACGCCGTCGATAGCGCATCGTTTCAAGCTCAAGCTCCATTTGCTCGACTTTGTTCCTCAAGTACGCGAGCTCATGCTTGCGTTCATCCCGCGCTCGGTTCGGGTTCACCTTTACGCGGCGTTTAGTTTTGGCCAACGCAGTTGTCGAGCTTTTAGAAGTACGACGAGTTTTCTGGCCAGGTACGTCGAGAGCCTCGATGTTCGTCGCCATCGGTGGCAGAGGTGATGGAAAGACATGCGTTGATGGCATCGTCGTTGCTGTCATTGTCGCTGTAGATGCTGGCGGGATTGAAGTTGCATCACTATCATGCTCGGACGAAGAGGAGAGCGTCTCCAACAGTAGTCGGTCCAGCTCTGCGTCTAGTCGGACCTCTCCCTCGCGCCTGGCTCCGAAGTCCTCTGGAGACACTGCCACGGCTGACGGTGGTGGTGCTAGCGGGGCTGATTGAGCCGGCGGGAGGGCGTCCACGTATGACAGCGCCGCTTCAAGGGCTTCCACGTCGTCGTCGCCAAGCAGGAGCGACATAGGTCTCAATTTTTTTTTTGTGATGTATGCTCAAACAAAGGAGCAAATCGTATGCCACACAGGGCAATTATTAGGGGTTCACAACGACATCTTAACATATCCTATAGATTCAAGGTTCATTTCTATTCGAGCTCTTTAAACCCCGTCACGTGCCGGAAGACATCTCTCGTAGTGACTGGTCCATTAGCATGTTCTCAATGAGCTCTTGGTTGGATGTGATATGGGCAAACATGAAACCCAAGACGAACTCCGTGAATGTGCCTACAGTGGCCAGGTCAAACGACCCTCCTTCGGACATTTGAGGTGAAACCAGGCAGCAAGTCTGGAACATGGAGAAATCGTCACGCCCTCGCACGCGTTTGCTGATGACATAGCCCTTCTCACGGAACCCAAAGCTGGCAAAAGGTGACTTGGAGTTCTCGAGTGCCGATGCAGTGGACACCCAAACTACCACCTGCCTATCTTCTTCGATATAGCGGCGCACGACCTGCTTCACGCGGAAGTCAGCAGCCAGGTCATTCGCCATAAACTCAATAGCAAACATCTCTGCGACGGTATCAGAGGATGATTCGACGTCCTACAAAACAAAACACACAACCATTGTCAGATGCAATGGTTACCAACAATCAAAGTTATCCAAATTACCTTGGAGAAATTTTCATACAAATTCCCACGGTGCTTCTCGCTGCCTCGAAATTGGGTCCAAACGGCCTCAGCAGCCGTGGTAAAGTCGAACGGCAACATCTTGTTGGTGAAAATGTCTACATACATGCCTTCTGGACCTTCACGCAGTTGCGCATTTGTGCATGCTGTTTCCAAGTACTTGAGGCCGTTCGCAGCGAGTACATCGTCCACCTCGTGATACGCCTCCTCTGCACGTGCCAGCAACGTGTCATACGTAGCCTTGTCGAGAAGCAAGTCCCACGTGGATCCCTGAACACCACCAACAGCGTCGCTCACAACACCGTTGAAACCAGCCATTTGCTGGCGTGTTCGCCTCTGCATCACCGCTTCCATGCTTTTAGCAAGCTTGATCTGACTTTCAAGGACCAGCTTTAGCCGCGCATTCTCACGTTCGGCCTTCTCTCGTCGTAGCTGCTGGGTCGAAGCCATATCACGCCAAACTGGTGGCATCCCTGCTGTGTCGATGATTGACCGTGCGGTGGCCGTTGTATTCGTTGAGTCCTTGTTTTCAATGTATTGTTGGCGAAGAGATTGGAGTTGTCCCTCCATTTGCATGACTTTGTTGCGCAGGTAAGCCAGCTCATTCTTGCGGTTGTCTCGGGCTCGATTCGGGTTCAGCCGCACCCTCTTCTTCGTCTTGCCACTTAAAGCTTGCTGAGAGTTACCGCGAGAGCTTCGACGAGTCTGTTCACTGCTATCAGTGTTTGTCTGCGTAGCATTGCTAGCTGGTGTACCTGATATAGCGCCGCTATCGGTCGGGCTGCCAGACTTCGAGGTGGTTACTAGTGCGACAGGTTCCGTCTTCACCCCCTCAGTGCCACCCGGAGAGCCAGACAGCCCCACTTCCAGTAATAAACTCTCTAGCTCGTCGTCGACGATTCCCCCGCCCCCTCCAGTCATCTCGGTGCTGGATGGTGTCGTTGCGTGGGAGGTAGACATCATAGAGGCACCCAGGACTCCTCCGCTGACGTGATGTATCACCCCGTGCCCCGACGCGTCGTGGGAGAAGCCATCTACAAAGGACAGCGCCGCCTCAAGCGCCTCCATCTCGTCGTCGTGCAGCAGCATAGTAAGTATACTTGTGGCGGCGCCTTGCAGAAGGGTTTTTGCGACTTTTATGAAACACAAGAACCGGATGGTCTTCACCCCTTCCCTTTTGACAAGTTACAACCGTACGAACCATTTGAATGGCTGCACTGGTTGAACATGAAGCTGATCAGGCTGCCGTCAGCCGAAAACGAGATTCATACATGTACATCGCCGACGAGGAAACAGCTTACACGCATGATACACTACTGTACTATCTTGGAGGGTAATTAACCCTTAGTAAAACTGGGTCGACCATCATGTTCGTTTGCAGCACCATCTCCTCCCTAAAGGTCTCCGTATCTTTCGCTTACAAACCGAAGTATAAACCAGTCGACGAAGTTGTACCGGTTTTATGGTACGATCAAGGAAAGACAATTCCGAAGCAGTATTCAATTCACTTCGTGGAGCACGTACGTGCATGAGCTTCTTGTTGGAAGCAACAGCAATGCAAGACGACGACGACGACTCCAAGACGCTGGAGGAGGCGCTCTCGTTCTTGGCCAACTGTGAGGCGTCAACCGAGTGGTTATTAGGTGCAGACGCGGACTTAGACCTGGAGTTTTTGGGTATTGATGGACACGAGATAGACGAAGAACTGGAGCTCCCGACGCTCACGGAGCAGACGATCTCCGAGATGGAAACAACTCCGCAACAACTGCAGTTAAACTCACATGATCTACGCGTGGAGTCCACACTGGCACTCTCAAGTTGTGCCAGTAGTCCAAGATTCTCCAGGGGTAGCCCCACGTCTACCACGAGCAGCCCGACACTACTACCACAGAACCCCAAGGCCAAGAAAACAAAACAGCCACGGAAATACTCAAACCGCGCTCGTGATGCCCGCAGAGAGGAATTGGTATACTTGCGCCAGAAAGTTAAGGACCTGCAGCTGCAGCTGGACCAACTGCGCACCACGCACAAGCCTCAAACTGCATCTGCGCCATTTTCATCCGTTGCTGCGCCTCCGTCAGCAGCGGAGCTGAAAGATTCCAAATTAAAGTCAAAGCTGGCAGCAATGCGCGCTGCTAGAATGGCTACAGTAACACCTTCTGCGACCTTTTCATCGGTTGCTGCACCCATGGCCAGCTCAGCGTCACCAGCACACTTAGCTGCAGTATGGGGAGATATGGCACAGCGTCAGGCACTGGAACGTCAAAAGGCAGAGCGGGAAAACGTGCGGCTCAAGTTGTTTTTGGAAAAGCAGATCAAGGTGGCCAGGAGTCTCGAGCGCATCCTCCGGAAGCGGCACAATGAACGAGTAAAGTATCCTCATGCGTCGTGATGAGTGGTTGCAGTAGTCCAAGCATTTACTGACTTGTTCCTTGACTTAACCCTTTAAGGGCCTTCTTCAGGTCTTGGGCGGGCCGAATAAGCGTATTCGCCGAGTGTCGCCTGCCCCAGGACCCGGCGCAGCTCGTGACGACCGCGCAGATTTCGATATGCTGCTTTCTGGGATCGACAAGTCTCGTCAGGAGCTCGATGCAGTTTTTGAAGCCAATGGTTTGGGCCGCATGGAAACGGCGCATCGCACTGCGAAGATTGAACACGATGCCACGCGGGGCATGGTGATGGAGATATACGCGAACAAGGTCATGCCATTCGACATGCCCACCACAGGAAAGGCTGTATGGCGACATTTCGCGCACTCAATGGACCACATGCCCCACCGTACGTACTACGAGAAGCAGCCACTGCACATTGAAACCAGTGACGACACTGTGGTTGAACGCTACGGATTAGAAATGACCGACGGCCATACCAACGGCGACTTTCACGTAAAACACATCATTCGGCGATACGTGGAACCAGATCGGATTATCGTTGTGTGGCGTACGATAACGGATACGGTGGAGTTCTCTGCTGAACCAACTACAGGTATTCGATTTTTGGAAAAGGGTTATATCGTGATCAAGCCTCCTGCTACAGGTCAAGATAACTGTACGCTGATGCAGACGTGCTACATTATTCGGCCAGAAATTAGCAACCGGAACGGGACTGATCAGTCTCGGAAGGTCGGAGCACTCACAGATTTTGTTTTGAGTTCCGTGACCGGCAGCATTAGTGCAAGTCACCAGATGATCGAGAACGTGCTTCTCAGCCGGGCTCTCGAGAAACACCCCTAGCGAAGTCTTGTCCACTCTTCTGGAGATCCGTAGATAAGGACACGACAACCTTTTGCGCGAACGTTAATTACAAAATGTGTTATACAAAGTCTCCTACCAAGCGTCAAGTAAAAAGCCTGGTTGATATGAGACTCCGTGTCCCAACGACGCCACAATCTAAAGGAGTTGAGTGATTCTACCAGCCTAGTGGTGCTTGTGATTGCTACAGAAGGACATCTTCATCCTTGCTTTCCTGACTGGTAACCTGCGTCAACACGTTTGGTTCGGCTCGGAATCGGAGAGCTCCGTCCAACAGATAGTTCTCAATCATTTGGTGACTTGAGCTAATTGTATGGGAGACAGAGTCCAACAAAAAATCCGTTAGGGTGGTGAGAATGCGCTCACGGTCAGCAACATGACCGTAAATCTCCGGGCGGAGAACATAGCACGACTGTATTAGGGCGCCCCGGCGGCCGCTAGCATTCGGAAGAGCCTTGACCACAGTAAAACACTTTTCGTGGAGACGCACACCTTTCGTGGGTTCAGCGGAGAGCTCGAGAGCCTCGGAATACATCGGCCATGCAATAACGACACGGTGTGGTTGAACAAACTTCCTGCGGATCTGCCGCACGCGGAACGCAGCAGTGGCGTTACGACTGCCGACCAGCTCTAGACCAAAGCTCTCCATCAAAGTATCGTCCGTTGTTTCCGTCTTCTACATGGCATCAGCCAGAAAAATTAGTTCGACCCCATCATAAACAGATCTTCACAAAGTGCCAAACTAAAAGTGAAAGACAGGATACCAACCTTCAGTTGTTTTTGGTAGACAAAGCGCGACGGGATATGGTCCATGGAGTGGACGAAGTGTTCCCAAACTGCATGGCCCGTGGCTTCCACACTAAACGGTACGACTTTGTTCGCAAAGATCTCCATGACAGTGTTGCCGTTCTCACGTCGTACTTGGGCGTCTGCGTACGTCTTCTCCATACGGGCAAGGCCGTTCGCCTCAAAGACGACGTCCACTTCGTCCAGTGCGGTCTCTAATTCCTTTTCAAGCCGAGCAAAAATGGCAGCCTCGTCCTCCTCCTCTGTCGACGTAGGCTTGCGGTGCTGCAGACTAGTTAGGTATTTACCCTGGATGGACTCCATCACCTACATGTGTACATACCAACCCGACCACAGCATTGTTAGCAGGAAAATCTTCATATTCTCCACAGCTTCGGTGCCACAACTTACCCTTAAGCTGGTGCGCTTCGTCAGCATCTTCTCGAGGCTTTTGGCCATCTTGATCTGGCCCTCCAGAATGAGCTTCAACCGGATATTCTCCAGTTCGACACGGCGTCGCTCCTGGTATTGGCGTGCTGCAATCTCGGTCCACACAGGGCCCATTGCCGCATCCTCCTTTATATCTTCAGGCGACACGGGGGTCTCGCTGGTCATGGCATGACCCTGCAGAGCAGCGAGAGCAAAGGCACCCTCCGTGAACGTTTGAGCTTCTCCTTGAGCCGCGGTCTTTGCAGGTGCAAGCGCAGGCGCAGCTAATGCCCGGCGCTGAGAAAGCTGGAGCGTGCGCAGTCTTGCCTCCATCGTCTGCACCGTCTTGCGCAAATAGATGAGTTCCTCTTTGCGTTCGTCACGCGCACGATTCGAGTTGTGCGAGGAAGTCTTGAGCTTCTTCCCGGAGCCCGAGGATGGGACCGTCGCTTTCTTCTTGCGCTGCTGCTTAGAAGCGGACGTGGGCGTTTTCTTCACAGGGCTACTGGTGGCGGTGGTCAGCGCGGGTGTCACGGCGGGGGAGACTTCAGCATTCGAAGTGGCAGTACCGTAATTCGGCAGATTCAGCTCAGGAGCAAAGGAAGACACGGCTTCGGTGGTCGACAGGATGGGGTCGCTGCGGTTGGCGGACACGGAGCTGTGATGTTCATCGTCGGATGGCAGCAACAGGCGCGAGATGGCAGCGTCGTAGTCGTCATCCTGGCAGTCTGCCAGCAGGGCCAGCGCCTCCTGCATAAGCTCCTCTTCCTCCTCGATCTGCCGCTGCTCCATGGCTACGACGGAGCAAGCAGCCGCGCAAGCAGGCAGACTGCGCTGCGCGATGTGTATCGGAAGAAGAATTGGTCTTTTGCGGCTGGGGATGCGTTTGACGCCGGTTGGCTGAAAAACCGCATTACGGTCAGCTTATGCGCGCGCCAGCTGGTTCCTGCTTGAACATTCGCTTAGAGCTCCGGAAGGGCAAGCGGGTGGTCCCTGTTGTCTTGACTTCTGTATGCGCCTGCTTCAGCCGAACCGTATCGCCCCTGATCGCACGCGCGTCACGGTACAGGCGACAGTCTCAGACTCGGGCAGCAATTCATCACAGCTAATAGAAGATGTCACTACTGGTGCCCGACGACGACGCATCTTTCGAGGCGCTCGACGCGGCTCTGAGCTTTGTAGACGCCTGCATAGCATCACCTGCAAATAATGGGCAGCAAGAAGGATCGTCCGAAGATGACATGATGCTGGGCGATGAGCTGGACGAGTTGCTACGAGTGACGCTGTCAGCAGCGCCGTCAAGCAGCTCCACATCAGGCGGTGAGTCTGCCGAGACACACCGAGATCCGCTCGTGTTGCCGTCCCCTTTATCACCGATGGCGACCAACTTAACGCCGCCAGACGTTGTCAAGATTCAGGAAAACGGCCGCCTTCGAGGTGGAGGCTGCCGGAAAGCGTATTGCCAGCCAGTGAACGATGCAACCGCGGACGGAAAGCCCAAGAAGCGCGTTAAGGTGAACCCGAACCGGGCGCGAAACGAGCGTAAGAATGAGCTGGCTTACTTGCGCAATAAAGTAAAGCAAATGGAGACAGAACTGGACGAGTTGCATCGCCATCATCGCATTGGCAGTAGCAACGCCATAACAGCAGCGCAGACGGCAGAGGAGAAGACGGAGGCGTCTACACTGGCACTCACCGGTATCAATGTCGTGAATGGTGCTGAAATTCCACCTTTCTGGAGAGATATGGCTACGCGACAGAAGCTACGGCGCGAGAAGACAGAGCGAGAGAATGCACGCCTGAAGCTCGTGCTTGAAGGCCAGATTAAGTTGGCCAGGAGTATGGAGTCACTGCTCCAAAAGCGCGCGCGACAACAAGTCAGTGAATGTGTGAACCACCTCGGCAAGAACCGCGCGCAAGGCAGCACGCTAGATTTTCTGGCGGACAAGAGTACGTTTGACGCGCTGCTGGATAGTGTAGAAGCCGCCTATCGTGAAGTAGATCAAGTATTTGCTACCAATGGACTGATCGACAGCGAAACGCCGAGCCGCGATGCTTGCATGCGCGAGGGAGCCAACGGCATGTATCTCGATATTAGCAACAACAAACTGCTCCCGTTCAGCAAGGATGCAGTGGGTGCGGCCGTCTGGAACCATTTCAAGGGCACGGGAAAGCACCGCGGAAATTTGTATGAAAAAGTTGCCAAGAATATTGACAGTGCTGATGATACGGTGATGGAAGACTTCAAGATGGAGTTCACGGGCAAGACAACACGGTCGGATTTTCGCGTGAAGCAAGTTCTGCGACGCTACGTTGAGATTGATCGCGAGGTGGTAGTGTGGGTAACGAGCGTGCATTCCCTGGATGAAGCGAGAGTTCGGCCATTTGCAGGACTGGGCTTTGCGGAAAAAGGATACGTCGTCATCAAGCGACCAAAATCCCCAGCTCTGGTAAATGGTGGATTCACGGTCTTGCAAATGTGCAGTCTCGTCGTCCCGCAGAAAGCCGAGAACTGTTCCCAGGATGCGACGATCGTTGGCGCATTCACTGAGTTTGTTCTTAATGTCATCGTTGCGAACGCTGCCGTTAGCCAGGAGAGGATTGAAAACTTATTGCTTGACGAGACCTTGAAGCAACCAAGATGACACCTTGAAGTTGTTTTTTGCAATAAATGAATAAATAATTAAGTAAAATTAATTGCTGTCAACGCTCATGGTTGTAATACCCGTTATTACGCCGGGAAGGGAAGGCTTCCCTTGTAGGACAACAGTGTTCAGTGACAATATATATTTTTTCGACTGCCTAAAGTAGTCAGTTCTGTAAACGCCATCTTGTACTATATCTCCGTTGTAAGGCACTGCAGAAATCACCGCAACAGCCTCTTTCAAGCTTCAAATGGTCCATGTGAAACCTTCGTGCCGAGCGCCGATGATATTTTTACTATACATGGTATTTATATTTCAAACATTTTTAGATTGTATTTTTAGGTAAATTGAAATATATTTTATGGCTGTCGGTCAGCCTTGACGTATGTCGCTGACAAGAACCCACGAACTTCAATGGCTTAACCTCATACATCGCACTAGCAGTGAAAGGCGAGCGTGGCTGTACTCCGGAGATGTGTCCGAAGACAATGATTTGACCACGAATGGCCATGTTGTCGAACACCGTCTTGAACATCTATGGCCTCAGCGATGTCGATGCCCTTCGGGTCGATAGTCTCCTTACTATTAAAATTTCAAATATTTTTGCTTTTATTGCTGAGCCAAGCTCTTCTCACTTCTGGATTTGCCAAGACACCCACAAGCTCCACCCCACATCAAGTTCGACGACCAAGCATACCCCGGCTCTGTCGGCGGCTACGCTGCGGTCTACGGCATCCACTACGCGTCTGCCGTCGTCTGAATTGGCAGCAGAAGCACGTTGTTGTAGTGGGCCGACAGCATGCTGACCAGATGGAGTATGCCGGAGGGACGTCGTGTCGGAGGTAGTATCAGACGCTACCACCCGAGGCAATTTTGTTGACAAAGTCTCCCCGAAGGCGATTCAATCGTTCGCCCTGGAAAATGATACACCATAAATGTTGCTGTGACTGGATGAGAAGTCTTTATTTCGCTTCTCGGACGGAGGACAAATGTATAGATCCAACTTCTTCTTACGTTTTGGACGAGAACTTATCGATTTTCCAGAGTCTACCTCGGATGAAGACCCAAGTCCTGTCCAAGAAGAGGAAGACTCGCAGCCGAGACGTGAACGCTGCCAACGAACTCATTTACCGGCGAAGCCTTCGTCGCGGAGTCCTGCTAGACTACTAGCGTTAAAGGCCCAAGAGTATATGCTAGCCATAGCTGTAGCTATAGTTGTAAGACAGGTATACTCCTAAGGCGAGGTCGTCAGCAATCATTTAACTGCTAAACCTTATATTTTTGTTACAGATAGTATCGGGTTAAAGAAGCTGTCATCTAAAAGGTACCTACAGGTTTTGCCTTTGCTAGGTATTTATTATCACAGTGGCAGAATAAAAACTTTACAAAGGTTCAATACGCGTAGAATACGTTTGGCATTCGCATTCGCTAGCGGGCACTCAAGCGCAACCAACGCCAAGCCCATGTCAAAGGCTAGGACAGGCTCAACCTCGGCAGCAACGCAGCAGGAGAATGCGGAGCTGTCGATTTCGCAGCTGCTTCACGATAACGGCATTTATGATGCCCAGACGTGGACCCATCAGGAAAACGCCGAGCTGTCGGACATGCTGGAGAACTCCAACCGATCGCCATCCGGCGAAGCCAACCGCCCGTCCCGAGGGAATGCCCAACGCCGTGCACGCAACAACCGCTACGAAGAGCTCGAGGCACTGCGCAATAAGGTGCATCAGATGGAGGAAGAACTGCGTGCACTTCGCACGCAGCACCTCGACAATATGGTGCCCGTGCCGATATCTTCGGCGCCCGCCCCAACACTGGCATTTTCAAGACAAGCGTACGGGTTTCCAGTCTCATCATCTGTAACTTCCGAAGCCCCACCTATCTGGCATTTGACAGAACGGCAGCAGCGATGGCGTGAGAGGGCTGAGCGTGAGAACATGCGATTGCGAATGGTTCTAGATACTCAGGCCAGCCTCGCTCGAAGCATGGAGGCTCAGCTGGGAAAACGAATCCGGGAGCAACTCAATAGTCAAGCGCTTTCCGATGGCCTCTTAGGCGGTACGACAACGCAGGATCACGGTCCAGACTTTGCATTGGAAACAGACACAGTCGAGTCAATTCTACGCGGATTGGACACAGCTTTTGAGGAGCTTGACGTTGTATTTGATTTAAACAGTTTGGAAACTCCGAGCACCAATGCGAGGATACGAGAAGGCGCAAGTGGCATGTACCTCGAGATTTTCGCTACCAGGTTGCTGCCATTCGACTTCGAGACCACTGCCACAGCGACATGGAATCATTATCGAGGTGTTGAACGCCGCCGTGAAAATTTTTACCAGCAGGTACTGCGTATTGCTTTTAATGTTGTTGTTTGCCGAGTGCTAATTCCATCAATGTGTGCTGTAATTCAAGGGCAAGGATTTGTGCTCAGACACTGTCACTGAAGAGGTTGCAATGAAGTTCGCAGGGAAGTCAACCATTGCCGACTTCCGCGTGAAGCAAGCAATTCGTCGCAATGTGGAGGATGATCGACAGGTTGTTGTATGGGTTTCCAAGGCAGAGGCGGTTGACCAACAAAATTCTGCGTACACAAATTTTGCCTTCATCGACAAGGGCTACGTAGTAGTTAAGCGACCTACGCTCTCAGAACAAGACACGTCCGCCACGCTGCTTCAAATATGCTGCCTGATATCGCCCCAAATGACAAAAGGACATGTGCTAGACATAACGACAGCAGGAGCATTTACAGAGTTCGTGCTCAGTGTCATGGTCGCCAGCATTACTGCGACGCAGGAGCTAGTGGAGGGCATGCTGGTGGATGAAGCCCAACAGCTTATTCAACAACGAGGATAGCTTACTGAATTAAACAGCCGCAACAAACTCTGAAATTTAACAACAATACTGAAGTACCTCACTATTTCATGCATTTGAAAGACACAAAGATTGGTAAGCATACTTGAACTGTATTTTGTATGCTGAGTTCTTTATGTTGACGCGCTTCGACAGCCCCTAGCACCAGTTGTAGTGCTAATTTCATGCAGGGATAGACTGCATAGCGTAGTAGTACGATTTTCTACGTAACTAGTTTGTAAACTCGTGGTAGTGCAATTGGTACATGTTTGGTCAGCCCTGTAGGGAATCCTTATTTGGGATTAATTCGACGTTTGTTTGCCTTACACCAAAGAAGGCAACGAAGGCAACTAATGCCGTGCGCTGCCCGGTAAAGCTCTAGATATTTTGCACACTCATTTATCCATCAGCAGTGCTGATTCAGCACTAATGCCAATTTCATTGCCATGACTTGTTCAAATAGTACATAGGTCGTTGTGTGATCTACTGGAGCGCTTGTGCCGTCATTCAAGGATGCAATTCCCAAGTACTGCGGCCCAGGGGTGTAGTTAACGCTTGGGTGCGGATTTTTCTTAAGTAAACTTTGGATGGTTTCCGAGTACAGTCACAATAAAGATGCTTGACGTTACTCGGATTATTTTCTCTGAAATTTATTAACCCTTTCGTGAACATGGTAGCATTCTGCCCCCAACGAGGGTGTTCCAAAAGAAGGTGGATTTTAAACACAACGGAAGCGCTACCTTCGAGTTGAAAGGTCGCTCGTGTTTTGGTAGTGATACAGCGTGTTTTGAAACAAGGATTTTATTTATCAATCAAATCACATAAACGTTAGAGGGGTTAGAGGTAATTTTCGGTTCCGCCTTTGTAAACTGATAAAAACCTGCTGAATCTGTTGAAATTTACGAATAAATTATTGATTTGGGTCGAACCCAGCTTGAAGTCAGCCCTGACGTGCGATCTTGAAGGGTCAAAAGTCCCACGCGAACCCACTGTTATGCAGTCTGGCAAGATGAGACTCATTTGATCCACGAGCGCATTCCTCATTTTGAGAAGAAGATGGCACATCCCAAAAAGAAACCGAGCCATCCACGGCGCCCTGATCAAGTCGAGGTTGTTGTGACACGTTGCTAATTACGATTTTTCGAGTGGATATGGACGTTACGCTGTGATGTGATTGGATGTACACTGGGTTGTGGGAGAAAGGGAGATGCGGGACGAGGTTATGTCCCGTGCGACAATGATGGATCTGTGGAAGAAACATATATATTAACCTTCACCTGTACTGCAAAGGGGCCCAAAAGATCAGAAGTGTTCTCCGGAAAAGTGCACAAACTCCGAGAGACAACAACACTCAGTCTGATCGCCGGACTTTCCCCGACGATGAGTGCCTAAAAGTTGGCAGAAAGTCTCTCAGAAGAATGTATCTCTGAGAGACCTCATCCCGTTGCCGTCCTGTGTGACGATGATGGTTCAAGGAATACTATTATACCCACAAGATACCAAGTATCGCGCACCGGACGTAGCGCACCCCGCGCATATCCCAACTGGACTTCGTGCGTTGTAGCATACGTGCTCCGCACCCTAAAAACACTCATGGATTTCTGGTATCACGCATGGAAACTCTGATATCACACCATGAAGTCTGACGTACATGAGTCTGACGTACATGAAGTCCGACGTACATGATTCTGGTGAACAAGTCTGATGTGTCCGGCTTATACAAGCAATATTCCAGACATCACCAGTTTCCGATGAACAGACTCCGACGTACAAGACTCCGATGATCAGACATAAGTGTCACGACTCTGGTATTACGACTCTGATGTGCATGATTCCGGAGTACATGGTTCCGATGAACATGTCTCCGACGCACATGATTCCAGACCCTGATGAACAGGATACCAGACTCTGACACTCTGAAGTCCACCCTATACTGAAACCAAGTGTACCCAACACGACCTCACGCAATCAAGTAAAATGCAACCTGCTCATCCCTGTAATGACATCATTACTCAACAAGATCCGCTGTACCGACTACCATAGTGAACCCAAGTGAAAGTTCCTGAGTTATACTGAGACCAAGTGTATATGAGAATATGGAAGATAGAAGACAGAGAGATACGAGATATGTAACCAGAGTTCAATTTACCTTGTCACAAACAAGTCTATCTGCCTGCTGCTTCTTGTAAGTATTAGGCCACAATAAAGCTTTGAGTTGTGTGATCTCTCACCTATCAAGCCCCTTTAGGTGGAGATCAGCGTAACGAAGAGACCTGAGAGGACCCACCTATTCCATTTACTAGTTGGGTCGTTTGCCTTGTCTCTAGCGGTAGCCCATTTCATATTGTACGTTTGGACAGGTTTTTGGGAGCTAGACAGTCGCTCTCAAGACGCTCGGTAGACTGTTATATAACTGATAGTGTATTGGTTTATTTTCACTCTATATATTAGAGGGTGGTGCGCGAAAGTTACGGGAATACCAGACAGACCAGGTGTCTGGTGAACATTTCCCTGACCTGGAGAACTAGCCCACTGCTCAAGGGCCAGGAAAGAATAAGAGCAGCTACATATTTGTATATCGGAACTCTATATTGCGGTTATCTCGGAAGTCTAGTGACAGGACTTCCCGTTGTATTAATTTCTCTTTTGACTCCAGAAATCTCCGGCGTACACAAGTGTTCAACGGAAAACGTTCGACTCCCAAGCGCTCCTGTGAGGACCAGAAGGACATCCGACGGTCTACGCAAGGAACCCTCACTCTCATCAACACTCTCACGACCCCGGCGAGGGTCTCATTACCAAGACAACGAACCTACGAGGACAGCACAAGGTAACACACGCCCACCTTGCTGTGCGACTCTGGTATCACTACCGGTAGTCACACTTCCAGGTTCACTGTACGCCCCTGCAACGCGGTAAAAGTTGCACCGACTTCGCGACAGTTGGGTTTTGCTTTTGTTACTCGCATAATAAGCTATTATCTAATAACTTGCTAGCTACAACTACCAACGGTGACAGTAGCTTCGGATGGCAAGAACATATACGGAAACGCAGGCGTTATTGTGCTTTTCGGTCAAATTTCCAGAATCGGGCCTTTTCGCCCAATCGACCTTCAATCGACCTCGCAGTTTGCCGCACACCACAAAAGATCCTTGGCCCCCTCTACCGATGGAGATTGCAGTAACAACACAGCACGCGCACCCTAATACCGTATTTCACTGCGCTTCGTGCTGTCAATAACGTGGCACTTAAACTTAAACTGAATCACTTTACTCCACGTCTCAATATTAGCTGACTCCACAGCCCACTTGTCACGCGTTTTGACGGCAACCCCATGCACATGTTCACTGTATCTGTCCCAAAGCTGTTTGAGAATTACATTGAAGGACGATCCTTCCAGTGCGCAGACATCTAGTAGTTCCCCTGAAGTGTCACTCTGGCTGAGAGATGCCTTTATGATGGGGGTCACGAGAAGGCGATACAAATTAGAACTTGTGGCGCGCTTCTGTTGGGAGGTGACGTACTATCACCTTGACTAGCCAATCTTGGAGATCTTCTGACCGTGCGCTCGCTCTCGAGGCTTCCTGCCGGACGCCGCAACGGTGTATCATGACTACGCGGAGGTGATGTCAAAGAAGCGGTTTTTGGTGACCTCCTCACAGTAGGAACTCGATCTGGGGTTGACGTGCTGCTTGGCGAGCACGCTAGATGGGAAGATTCCGTCCCAGTACCTCCATCAGGCGAGGCCAGTGAAAACTCGGGGGTATCTTGGGCTAGCTGGATGTCCACTTGGCTCGGAGTCTGTACCGGTCGGATGTCTTCCTGGCTCGACGATACATTCAGCGATCTTCTTGCAGATGGCCGTGCGTAATAAGGCTGCACTCGACGTGGATTGCGCTGTGAACGTCCTCGTAGAGGCGATAAACTCGCTCTATCAGCATATCTTTTTATATATCCGTGGTGAACACCTCCAAAAACGACGCCTCTTTCTGAATGCATTTCTAAAACACAAACGTCAATTACTGGACCAGCATGTTGAAGAGCACGTGGCGATGAAAGCTAACAAGACCATCGATGCTGAAGAGTTATATGGCCACGGCTATGAAGGTTTCTTGGAGGAGAAAAACTACAATATGGTCTACCTTAGCATGGCTATGAAAGTTATGCAGTACGTTATCATCTCTGTGCAAGACATGGAGTGGCTGTGCAAGACGTGCGGCCACCACAAGAACCAAGACGAGTTGGAGGAAAAGCTCATCGGCAAGACGTCTGTAGCACTTCTTCCCAAACAATTTCACAGACGTGTACCAGACGTCCTATGTGTTGTTGACAACCTATGTGTAGTTGACAACGAGCTTTACAACCAGCCACGGAACACGTAAAATAGCGAGTCCAGACCACGTTCAGTTCAAGGCCACCTTCTTGACAGGGCAATACATGTTACTTTGTTGTATACATGCCATTCCACGAACAAAAAGTTGACTTTAGCGCTGCTCGATGTAGCAAGATGCAATGCATACCCCACTCGCATCTAAAGAGAAGGTTGTCCAGAAAGATGGAGTATCAGCCGTGGAAATTGTTGAGAAGAAAGTAGTAGTGACACCCGAGAAGAAAAAAAGGGGAAGCGAGCAAGTCAAAGGAGGACGAGGAGGAAGGCAAGAAGACGCAGAAGGAAATTGTTCCTTCTTTTTCTCCTTATCCTGCTGAAAAGAAAAAAAAAGCAGACGTTGCTGAGGTGGAAATGGAGGAGAAAGTGGATCCGTTTTTCAGTCGTGCGTGGCTGTGGACCAGGGTTTGGTAATTTTCCGTAACTATTGCCGATATTTGCAATGTCATATTGCCATATTGATTGCTTCTCAACCCCAATAACATGCAATTTTTTATACAGGTCAATCTTGGCTATAGCCAAATGAGTCGTTGACATGTGTACTTGTTTTGGCAATGGATGGTAGCGAGAACTATCGTTAAACGGGTGGTGTGGCCACGTTTTGCACACAGGGCACACGGGTTATTACAGTTGCTTGTCATTTCCTAACTGAAATATATTATATCAGTTGATTTGTGTGTTGTATGTATGATGTCGAGGAAATCGGACTATGACTTGTGTGTGTTGGTTGGAGAGGTTGGACGCGGTGGGAGGGTTCTCGAGGTACCCCCCCCTCTTGAATACTGGCGCATCGACAGCAACCAACTCGTTCAAAAGTACTCATGAGAAAAGACGACATAGTGTCACAATTCATATGACCTACTGACTTGGTTGACATTGTCGAAAAATGTGGCAATAACTCAATTATTTATTGGCTTGGGTGAAGGCCTCCAATCCGTATGACATTGTATTTTTCCTATCCCTGCTGTGGACTGGTGCCTGTTCTTCTTCTACGTGTTGCTACTGGCCGCCAGGGCTTACCTCCTTGAATACCGTCGGTATTTGGCACCAACGAACATGCAGTTGATGCCGAAAGAGATTGAGGACGAGGCGAACGAAGACTACGCGCTGGCCATGACGTCCAAGTCGAAGAACACAGACGACTCAAACAACTCGGACACATCTCACGACGATGTTATGGTGGCCGTTCCGTGCCGCGAGAAGAACTTCACTCCTGTGTCCATCGCTTTTACGGATCTGTGGTACTTGGTGCCGAACCCAACCAACACGAAGGAGACTTTGGACTTGCTGAACGGCATCAGCGGCTACGCGACGAGCGGTACGTTGACGGTGCTGATGGGACCCATTGGTGCTGGCAAGACGACGTCGATGGATGTGGTCGCCGGGCGTAAGACGGAGGGCACGATCCAGGGCAAGATCTACCTGGGCAAGATCTACTTGAACGGCTACGAGGCGAACGACCTGACCATTCGTCGTGCGGCGGGCTACTGCGAGCAGATGGATGTTTATTTTGGAGGCATCGACGATGCGTGAGGCGCTAACGTTAGCGCGTTCCTGCCACCGACTTGGTGAACGTTCGTTCTGCAAAAGCCGAGTACAGTCGTGCTAGACGTTCTGCTCCATGGCCAGCACCGTCTTGTCAACGGAGGCCTGCTTGGGAACGATAATCCGAATGTGCTGACACTTCTCTGTAGCTGTGATGATGTAGTTCACTTCCGTCATCACTTGCCCCGCTATCACATTGTGCCTCATGAGCGTCACTCGGATCAAACAGATAGTCGTATTCCTCGTCCACTTCTAGGCCACCATCAGTTTCCTCAGGGAAAGAAGCCAAATCCGACCCGTGACTAGTTACTCCGGGCTGTTCATCAACTGCATCACCACAGTAATCGTCATGTTCATCAGTTTCACTATCTGCTTCACCACCAGCATCACTCTCTGCTTGCGCCAGATTACTTGCAGCATCATCATCGACACCAACAGCTTCTACATCCACGCCCTCCTGCGTTTCACACGCACCATAGTCGGGCAGTGAGCTGTTTCGCAGTATATCATCCCACAATTGGTGGTCTTCATCCGCTAAGTCACTGCTAGAACCGCTCCCGTCAACCTTGGGAACCACGCTATTGCGCACCATGTCGTCCCACAGCTCTTGCTCATCTTCGTCGAGATCATCTGCAGTCTGCATCTCGATATTACTGTCTTCACTGTCACTTTCTTCGTCGTCGAGATCTCCATCCTGAATATACTCGTCGAAAGTCTGCAGCCATTTGTTTACCTTAGTCTTGAACTCGCTGCCGTAGCGGTCCTTGTACTTGATGGACTCGTTCACCTTCACATCAGCCACGAAACCCTTCTGGTGCTCAGTAGGAAAGTATACCTGGCATCCGACAACGTCTTCTTGATAGCCGATGAGAAAGCCCACCTTGCAGTTTACTTCCAGTTTCTTGCGCTTGGCGAGTGGCGTGTGACAGTACACTAACGATCCAAACATTCGGATGTGATGAATATCCGGCTTGGCACCGTTCATCATCTCGTATGGAGTCCGCCCTCCGCCTTTGCAGAAAACTCGGTTCTTGATGTAGACTGCCGTCTGCAATGCATGCATCCAAAATGATCTCGGTAGCCCCGAGTCGTGCATCATTGTCTTTACCATACCAATTAAAGTCTGGTGTGTGCGCTCTACAAGATTTAGTTGGGATGACTTTGGACCAACCTTGGTGTGGACAATGCCCTTCTTGGCATACCACCGCTCGATGGTGTTGTTGCAGAACTCTGCACCCTTGTCCGTTAGCACTTGCTACACCGGTCCGACAACCTCATCGTGCTCATCACTGGACTCCTCTGCGTTCCACCGCTACAGTGTCAACTCTGCGTCCGTGTTGCCGCTCAGCCCACGCGACGTACTGCTTCATGTATCCGTTAACCTCGTCTTCAGACTTAGACTCGAGCAGATACGTAGTCACGAAACGCGAAAATCCGTCCATCACGACTAACACTGCACTGTACTGCGTACCATTGTGTAGCCCAGGAATCAGTAAGTCGGCGAAAATCATGTCGTTCACCTTCGCAATATTCCGTTCGAGACTCTTCTTGATGTCTTGCGTCTCTGCTTGCCGAAATGACAGTCAGCGCAATCCATCTTGTCACGCTTCTTCAGCATGATGCCCTTGGCCATTCCACGATCGACCATCAGGCGAATATATTCTGGGCAGGTGTGCCCTAGACGCGCGTGCCACACATCGATGTCCTCGACTCCGTCTGTCACCGCAAAATTTGCCACTACTTGTCTCTTCACAACAGTGGTCTTCCTGTCGACTTTGTTGCCACCAACGTTGTGCGCGGTAAAAGCCCACAGTCGATGTTCATGCACAGCACGAAGCACTTCGATGCCATCAAACATTATACCAAACATCGAGGTTTCCTGGTCCCACGACATCTTGAAGCCATGCTCCAGTGCTTGTCCAGGTGAGAAGAGGTTACATCCAGCTTTTGGTACGTATAGCACGTCTTCGAGGTACACGAGAACCATCTCTTCATCTATCACTGTAGCGAGCACAATGGTACCAAAACCCTCAGCCTTGGCGTCAGCACCGTCTGCGAATCCCGAGATACTTGGGTTCCAGTCGCTGTCCTCCATGCTGTTCAGCACCGTGAAGTATTCCTTGCACGCCACGATGTGCACGTTGGTTCCGCTGTCGAAATACCAACGGCCTGCGTCGTAATCCTTTGCGACTTTCTTGACAACTTCGCCCACAACCACGTCACGCTTGTTCCCGCAGCTTTCGTCGTCGTCGTCCTTCTGCTCTGATGCGATCATCTTCGTGGGTTTCTCCCTCGAGCGTGCCATCTTCGCGCTTGCCTTCTTCTCCGCACTTGGTTTCTCTCCCAAGTCGGGACAATCGCTCTTGTAGTGACCCATGTCACCACAGTTGAAGCACTTGATGTCGGCCTTCGACTTCTTCTTTGATCCATCACCAGATGCCTTGCCCTTCGGGCCTCCTGAAGCGTTGCCTTGCTTCTTCTTTCTGCCTTGGTTGCTGCCAAAGGCGTTCTTCTCCCAGTCCTTGCTGCGCGTCTCAGCCGTGAGTATCAATTCTCGCACAAGATCTGGTGTGTATTTGCTCATGTTGGAGCTAAATAACACTTTTCTACGAAGTTCGTTGTAGCAAACCTGCTGCGGCAGGCTGCGCAACAACATGTCTACCATCTGGAGGTCACTCAACGGAGATCCAAGCTCCTTCAGCTCGTTCTTGATCCGAAACATCGTGTACAAGTGTCCACGAACGTCTCCGTTGGCGCGCAGATGAGTCCGGTGCAGCTCACCTTGTAAGCGATACACTTTCTGCGCCTTGGTGGCATCATTCTTCTTGCCTTCGTAGATATTGCAGAGCTCAGCCCACATGTCTGTTCCAGACTCCTTGTCTATCCGGTGCTGGACGAGTCTCTTCGTCAGCGAACCCATGATCAACATCTGGATCTTCGCTTGCTTCTTGGTGTGTTCATCCTTCTTGTCTTCACTCCAGTTTGCGTCGGTCTTGATCTTGCCTTCTGCTATGTCCAGCAGCAAGCTCTTCTGGAACACGATTTTCATGCTTTTCTTGTAAAACAGCCAGTTCTCGCCGTCCCAGTTGACTGGATTGCCGGAATAGTTGATCCGGAACGTCTTGCCCGTCTTGCTCTTGCGACGATCGTCATCGGAGTCAGACGCGGATGACATCTTGTCGTTGTAGTGCAGTTCACCAACGTGTAGCGCAGCGCGAGGTACTTGGGCTCGTAACCCTAACGGAGCGCGGATCGAACTCACTCACAAACAACTAGTTACTCTTAGGGTAACTTTCGGACTGAGGACGCACGTCCGCGTGCGGACTCCCTATGCCTTTCTACCATCATTCTGCTTCTAGTTCCAGAAGCTGACTTCAACTTCACTTCGTTGTGACAAAAGATGATACGGTTTCCAACAAACTCCCACCTGCACAAGCCTTCACCGCCCAACGAGTCAACGAAACGCAGATTAGCAGAACAACAAGGAGATGTTCTTGACTTGGGTGAGTGAGCGTGATGCAGGTACTGCGGAGCTCTGGAAGCCTGACTTTGATATTTTGTTGTGAAGCGGCAACGGACCCTGAATACTGGACTCGGCTTCGAACAAAAGTGGAGGCAGCGCTAAAGGAGCTGGAGTTGATTGAATACGTGCGGCTCTTGCAGTGGGGGTGTTAAACTATAGCGTTATTGATTGTTTTGTGCAGGAAGATGATCATGTCACTTTGATCATGTCAATTGCCTAGAAGCGACTACTGATGGATCAATTGTTAGTGTTTGCTGGAGCTGCGTAATTACTGGTGTGGACACTCTAAGGTGTGGACACTCTAAGAGTGTCCACACCGGGGTGCTATTAGCGCCCTCAAATGCCAGATTTGGCAGCAGGATAGAATTGCACAGCGCCACCGGGGCGGCTAAAAGCTAAACAAATTTAGCTTTGAGGCCATCGGGGCCACATCTGGAGCTAAATTTGGCTCTGAAAATAGCACCAGCAGAGTGGTGAACAGTCTGCAAGATGTCCGAGAAACGAGGAGCAAACTACAGCGCTGCAGAGGACAAGGCTCTGTGTGATGCATGGCTGAATGCTAGCTGTGATCCCGCAACGGGGACCAATCAGACCGGAGACGACATGTATCACAACGTGAGAAAGGTGTTCGAAGAAATTCAAGGGACTCCTACTACGAGAATCCTGGCTCGCTCAAGTCGCGCTTCCAGTCAATTTCGCGATCTGTGTCGAAGTTTGTCGGTTGCTTAAAGCAGGTGGAACGTCTGGATGTTAGTGGTAGATCTCCTACGGACGTGATTCATCAAGCTGTAGAGCTGTACGAAGCGGAAAACGGAAAATTCCGGTTCTTGCAGTGCTGGAGCATCTTAAAAGACTCGCCAAAGTGGGGTGCGTGGCGAGACGGAAATGCTAAGAAGACCGCTCTCAGGAAGAGGACGGCAGCTGAATGCTTGGCCAAACTGCAACCTGGTGAAGGTATCGGGGATAGCGTATCCGAAGGTGCATCAACAGCAGAAACAGAAGGGGAAGATAAGCGCCCTGTCGGTCAGCAGCGAGCGTTGTCGTAGTGCTGCAGTAACTTTAAGCAAACTCGAGATGCCTAGCTTACCGGTAGCGTCAGCTTTCTTTTCAAAGTAGTCATCGGTCTCAACGACTCCTATCAGCACTTTCGTGAACAAGCGTTGGGTCATTCGAAAGTGCTTTCGGAACACTGAAGCGTCATAGACTGGTTTTGGTCCGAAATACTGCTGCAGAAGGCGTAAATGACGTTCGGCCGCTCGACGATTCTTGTTTTCGGCTCTGCCTGGCCTCGAACCACCAGGATGCGACGACAAATCCAATCCTCGAGGTTTTGACAACACCAAATTCAGAACAAAAGCTTCCTCTTCATCCCCCTCGTCAAGTAAGTTCATCAACCAAGACGACGAAGATCGACCAGGCATAGCTTCAACGAAGTTATTAGCCGCACCGGTGAGAAATTGGCACTTGGCTGATGCTAACAGCCAGAGAACATGTGGTTTCGCTGCCAAATATAGGATAGCAATAGCAACCACCGGTGTGGTCACTCTAATGCTACATGTACATTTACACTTGCAGAATGAACATGAGCAGTGCACTTGATTCAATTAGGACACTGTGATAGTGCATTCAACCTAGCGACTGGTGATGCATCAAGCGTCACTTAGAGAAATTCAGACTTTCCTAGCAGAAGAAGAAGAAGAAGAAGAAGAATGGCAGGTTGGTATCAACCTCAGGTAGTGGCTAAACTAAGCTACTTCTTTCATGCGCAGAGGTACCAATTGGAGCTACAGACACATCCACTGCGATCGATCGGAAGCAATACAAATGCGCTTCCACCGCCTCCCAACTACGCGACTCTGCTGGAGCCTGGAAAATCTGATTCAGTCCATTTGAAGGCCTTACAGTCATGTTGCTTGTCTGTCGGCAGACTCGGAAACTCGTCTCGGAACTGCAACATCAGCCAATCTCTCCAGTCGATACTTGTACTGTACCAACATTGTGGTGCTGTAACTCACCCAACAACTTAAACCAGGTCGGTATCGTTACATCTGCGATCTCAGCGTCCGGGTAGCTCACACAATCCAGCAGGAGATCCACCCGAGGAGCCTATTACAGGTCATGTATCATTCTTGGTCACATCCCATGGATAACAATAGGTCACGGATAGGTCACACCACGCCTCCGACGAGTTTCGGTCGTCGGAGATAGTATTACCGGTTTTACCGATTTACAACCGAAAATGAAGACGGCAGTTTTGCTGTTTCAGTCTTGTACCCGAAATCTCACAAAACTTGGAGATGAAAAGGAATCTCTAGAGATTGTCTCCGTTGTTGAGATCGTGTGGATCCGCGTCTCCATAGAGTCTCTCAAAATGCCACGAAATCTCCTCGCAATCTCCTTGATTCATTGGCTGAAACGAAGCATTGTTTTGCAGCAGATCGTCGCTAAAACGTCGCTCGAAGAGGCGTAAAACTTCGGTAATGTTGCTCTCGTAGCTTGCCCAGCGCAGCACCGAGTTCTTGACTTTCGGCGGGTAGCACACGAGGAGGTCCTTCCAATGGCTGCACCACCCGATCCAACGGAGATGAAAGCGGTAGTCCTGTAAACAACTCAATCGGAGCATGCCCGCCCAGCGAGCGCACGGGAGTGTGGTTCAAATTCGCTTGCATAATTGGTAGAAAAGTAGTCCAGGCCCTTGTATCCACCTGTAGTTCTAGTAGCATGACCCTCAGGCCTTGAAGAAGGTCCCTGTTCACTCTTTCCACGGTTCCATTGATCCACGGGGTATACACGGGGACAAACTTGTGAGTTGCCTTCAACCGAGTGGCTAACTCACGCATGAGTTCGTTCTTGAAGTGCGTGCCGTTATCTGAAATCCAAGTCTCAGGTAGTCCGAAACGTTTGTGCCAGTCGAGGATAGCTGTTGCTGCAACTAGACCCGTTGGTGGATCACATGCCACAAGCTCAACGTAATGGGTCAGCTCATCCTTCAGCCCAATACATAGCGTGCCTCGCCATAGCTGTCGCCCAGGAAGAGATAGTCAACATGTAGACATTCGTTTCTCTTCGTAGCCCTCTCGTGTTCTTGCCATTTTCTCATCAAGAGGTGCCACATGCTTGCATAACAGTAACTTCCTGCTGAATGCTTGCACGTGCTGGCGGAGCTGTGGTATTTCGAATCTCTGCCGTAGAAGCTCTGCTACCACGTCCTCCCCACGATGTCCATGGAGTCCGCAGTGGGCCACGACCAGCAGTCGTACCACAAAATCAGTAGCGTTACCAGGAACCCAAGGACGGTCGTTGACTCGAAAAACGCCATCCCGTGTCGTTGTGTCAGCACGCGATGCTCTTGTTGCACATGCTTTAGTTCGCCAAGGCTCGGCCAAACAAACTCTCCATCTTCTAGAGGCCGTAGTAGAGATAGCTCAATGGCTTTGCGAGTTTCCACCCGTCGAACTGACGTGTTCACTATAGTAGGTTGCGCCCACCGCGAAACTAAATCAGCCCACACGTTTCATTCACCACTCACATGCTCAATCGAATACCGAAAACCCGAGAGACGTAATGCCCAGCGTTGTAGCTTGCCTCGAATGTGCTGGCGAATCTCTCGGTGTGGAGCGAAGATGTTAATTAAATTGGCGTGATCACAAAAAATCCGGAAACCTGCCGGGTGTTCGAGTATGTAAGCGAGGTTGGAGCACGACGCAACGATAGGGTATGCCTCTTTCTCAGCTACGCTCCAGTTCAATTCGCTGTGTGTGAATGTACCGCCCTGACACACGAGTAACTGATGTGCCTGTTCCACGACGTCGAAGGGATGGATCCCATTCAGCCACCTGAGTGAGCACCACAGCCCAACCAGTAGCACTCGCATCACTAAAGAGATTGATAGTGGCTGTCTCCGACGGATACTGTAGTGGTGATGAGTGAGCAAGAGACGTGGTTGCGTCCTTAAATGCGCCTCGCTCTACCTCATCCCAGGTCAAGTTGACCCCTGTCAATTGTCGGCGTCGACGTCCTCGCGTAGCCATCACTGCCTCCAGCTTCGCTTGTAATGGGGAGAATACTCGAGCAAAATCCACAACTGTATCACGAACCCAGTTCGCAGCGCACAAAAATTGTTGTAGTGCTGCTGCTGTTGGGGGTAGTTCCATGTTTACCAGCGCTGAGAGGCGAGACGGATCGTGTTTCACCTCCTGGCCAGTCACGATCTTTCCACACCAGCGCACGCTACGAGCAAACAGTCGACACTTGAGGGCGTTGAGCTTCAAACCCCGCTCTCGTAAAATCAAAAAGAACTGTTCTAGTCGCTGGAGATACTCGGCTTTAGACCTGTCGTAAAGCAATATGTCATCAATCCAGATCAGCACCGCGTTGTATAGCATCTCCTGGAAACACGTATGCATCTGGAGTTTGAAGTGTAACGCAGAATCGCACGCACCTTGGGGTACTCGCGTAGGAGTAAAAACACCGTCCTCTGTCACGAAACTGAACATTTCCTGGCTGTCTTCGTGCAATGGCAATTGCCAGAAACCCTTGAAGAAATCGAATTGACCAAAGCCTACTGCTCCTTCAACATTGCTCATTGCTGACGTAAGACTGGGCGTCGCCCTAACGATTGGCACCGTCATCTTATTCACTGCCCTGTAGTCAACTGTAATCCTGAACCGATCAGTGCCTGGCTTGCGTACAGGTAAAGCTGGCGAGGCCCACCGGCTCTCATTATTGCGCCGAACGAGACCATGTTGTTCAAGCTCTCTCACATATTCACTCAGAAATTTTCGCTGATCCGGCGAATAGCGCCGGGTTCCGGCTCGGTATGGGCGAGCGTTATCTATCAGCTCAACCCGCATAGGCTCCACAGTCGCTGGTGGGTCTGATCCAACATTAACACGCCACACGTCTTCAAACCGCATCGTCAACACACGTAGTTCTTCCGTCCACTCGTCATCATTAACCTCTTGAGCTGCTTTATCGATCATGCGCTCGAGGTTGGCAGTGACCTGGCTCCGATCATGATCGAATACCACTTCTGGTTCGTCTGGCAAGTCACCATCGGCATCCTGCTCAACAACATGGTCGCGTCCAGCGAGTTGCTCCATTTGACGCTGGACGTCAATACCCAATGACTGCATAGTGCGTTGGCCCAGGAGAAACTCAGGTTCATCGACATCCAGCACTAGACACTCTAAAGATCGTAACATCACGGGTCCTGCAGCCGTGCGTACGGAAACATCCAAACATGCCATCTCAGCACAGATTATCTGAGATCCTCCAACAGTAGTCACAGTAATTGGTGGGTCCAACTGACTCACGATCACCTCAATGTCCAACTCGTTGACTTGTTCAAGCACGTGGCGAGGTACCACGTTATAGTCTGAACCCGTGTCGAGACAAAGTGGTACTTCGATCATGTCACCAAATACCACCTGCATGTTCGCTTGGGTACCGTCGTTGAGGTGTTTAACGCGCTTTTGCTTACGCTCCTGCGCAAATTTTTGCCTGGCCTCGTCCTTCTGAGCCTCTGTGGCCGCGGGACAGTCTTTTAGCCACTGGCTACCTTTACAGAATAGACAGCCGTTCCTTGGGGGCTCCTGCACGCGGGCCCGATCACCTTCATTTTCCTGTATGTGTCGTTGTCCTTTCGGAGTGCCACCAGGTCTCTCCTGGCTGCCGTTGCCATGGCTACCCCCACTAGCTGATTTGGATGCAGCACCACCTCGCCCTTTAGTATGCTGGTCAACCCCACCCATAGCTCCACGCGACCCCTTCAATTCTAACTGGAGGAGGTGTGCCTGGTGCTGACGCTTAGCTCTATCTACGACGAGCTCATACAGCGCGATGCCATCCGTCTTTATGTGTCGGTGAGTGATTTCAGCCAACCGCTCAACCTCACGACGTAGCACTTCTGGTTGTAGTCGACGAACCAAAAAACGGTAACGCATCTTTGCATGCGCCGGAGATTCCGCACCTTGACGGCCCAGAACACCCACTAGGCCATTTTCTTCAACAATCTTTTCGAAGTCGATGAAGTACTGGGCGACCCGAGCCTCAATGTCAGGTTGCTGCATGTTCATCTTCAGTCGTTCGAATAATTTCTCTAGGTCCGGCACATAGTCGTTCATCATGTTACCGGCTTTGGCTTGGATGGCTCTGATCAAATCCTCATCCGTTACCTCCATCACGGTTTTCCTCAAAATGTAGAACGCCAGGTGATCCAACACCCTGGGCTCCATAGACGCCTTGATGCTGACAGCAACCGAATAAGCGGCTTCGCCTGTTGGTGAACAGCGCTCTTGGATCTTTTCCTCGTAGCGACGTCTCTGTCTCTGGTACTCCATGAGTGCCGGCTGACTCCACTCGGTCAACCTGGGAGCGCGGATGTACTCATACGTTGGCTGCGCCGAAGGCATCTCCACATCACCATCGGTAGTGCCACTGGAAGCCATCTTGTACGTTGTTTCTTGTTTGCAAAGAATTCTTTGTGCTAACTCGATCGATAAGTAGCAAATTGCGAAGTGAATTGATTCAAAAGACCCGAACTCAACTAACTACAGCTCATCTACGGTAGGTGAACGTCTTCTCCTCCAGGAGCTACGCCCTTAGTCCCAAAGCCACGAGCTGTGGGGCGCCACGCGCTGCCGATCCTGCTCGTGCTCCTTCAACAGCAACCACGTCGACTGCATTGTTGCCGTCGTTGCCTTAGTGTCGTTGTGTCCTCAGACTGCTGTCCCATCATCCTCTTGCTCCTGCCATCCATTGAGTTCTTGTCACTGTAGCCTGCGGCGCCTGGCACATCTAACCAGCACCGCAAGTCCACAGACATGCACCACACGAACTTGTTGAACGCGTGTGCCGCTACTACAAGCGTATTCTGCGTACGTGTGGCGATCAGATCATTCCGTTGCTGCCGCAGCTAGTGGACAATTTGCTGTTTTACCAAGCAGAGCCGAAGTCTTCGTATCTGTACACTGCCAGTATGGTGCTCAAGTTCTTCGCCCACGCCGAGACGGATGCTTTGTTTGCACGTATGCTTTTCACGCTGATTCAGACGACTACACCTATTTTTGCGAGTGTTGACTAGATGCAGGCGCGTCCTGACGTGGTGGAAGAGTAATTTTTCCTAATGGAGAGGGCAGTTCGATGCGTGCCGCAAGTCCTTGCGGCGCCGGTGTCTGGAGGCCAGCGGCCACTTATGACAAGTATTTTTTCTTGTGCCGTGTCAGCACTCGCTATCTCGCACAACGACGCTAATAAGGCAGTGTTGTGCTTTCTGGAGCAATGTGCGTGGAGTCACAGGCTGGAGATTCACGTGTGAAGCTAGTTTCACTGTGTGCAGTTAGTAACGGTGAGGATAGCAACAAAATGCTGGTAAGTTTTCTGCTACGGGGTGTTGTCCTCGGCGCCTTGGCGCCGTCACGCGTGGACGCTGATTACGGTTAGCGGCAGGGGTTTTGGTGCAACTTGCTAAGTTAAACGGGACGAGGTTCAGGTGGTGCTCTGTGCTTAGGATCCACAGAGGCCACGCGCCGAAGGTTGTATACAGATGGAGCTATGCTGAGGACAGTGGTGTTGCAGTATGCTCTTTGTCATACAATATTATGATCCACCCTCTGTAAGTAGATAACTATGGATTCCACTATAGTTATAGTATCTACTAGTACAGATATGCCAGAACCAACAGTTCTGCCAGTGCACACGCCAGGAACTCTAACTGCTAAATCTATCACTTCGCCTTTCACTGAGTACAACAAACATCTCTTCTTTCTACACTACTTACGCTACTCGCCAGAGGTTATGAGCCCAAGACAAGCCTCAAGCGACGACTTCCCACGACTCATCGGCGCTGAGAACTTCGACGTGTGGAAGGCTCGCGTGTGCGCAGCACTCGATGGCAAGCACCTGCTCGGCTACGTGAATCAGCTCGACTACGATGGTGTGTCAGAAGAAGAGAGTGAAGAGAGCGCTAGTGACATGTCCGACGATGATGATCCTCCAGCCAAGGCCCCCAAGGACGCTGAAGTCGAGTCTGACGCTGTTGACTACGAGGAAAGCGACGACGAGCTTAAACCACCCTCGGACTCTGATAATGACTCTGGTGCCAGCTCAGATGGATCGATCAAACGCAAGGACCTTCCAGCCGTCCGACCGTTCAACTCGCGTGAAGCTCGCCGAGCACGTAAGCACCTGAAGAAAGAGAAGCCTCGGCCTCTTAGCCAGCGTGAGCGCCGTCGCCAAGAAGCCAAGACCAAAGCCTTCTTGATGAAGACGATGGACAACATGCACGTGCGGCTGGTCAAGAATCTCAAGACTTCCTACGAGATTTTCAACTACATCTGCCAGAAGTACGAGGGAGCAGCCTTTCACGGTGACCTGTACTTCATCCAACACTACTTGATGGAGATCAAGTAGTGTTACTTGACTGAATTCTTTCTCAAACTCGAGAATGTGATGAAAGCCGCGTCAGAAGCCACGGAGTCGGTGATGACCGAGGGACAGAAGTCCATCTACCTGTTCCATTCGATGCCCAAGTCGTGGAAGGATGATCTCCGCATTTGGAAGGGCCAACGGAAGTATATCCCGTATGAAGATCTCAAGCAGAGTATCGAAGGCAAGGTTCGCGACCTCCAAGCTCAGGAGCGCTACACCTTGGCCAAGGGTACCCCTGAGACTCCTTCAACCAAGGGTGAGCGAGCTCTTGTGGCAACTGGGCCTTCTGCATCGCATGCTCCAGAGCGCGGCAATACTAATATCTGCTCGTACTGTGATCGCCCACGCCACAACATTCGCCAGTGCCGCGGTCTCCAAAAAGACCTGCGTGATGGACGAGTGAAGGCTGGAACGGTACTCCCTGCTAATTTTGCTTTCAAGGATAACTCGAAGCGCGATCATCCGTATCGGAACTCGAACAACGGGCGCAGCTACAAGGGAAATAACAACCGAGACTTCAAGGGCAACAACGGTGGCAACAACAAGAAACACGGGAACGGTGCCAAACAACGGGTCAAGAGCGCTACAAGGGCCGCCCTCTAGAGTCAGACAATGACGACGATGATGACAACGACAGTGAATCTGGCAACCGTAAGGTGTCTTGCCAAGGACGTCGTGATACCGGTCTCATTGCTGTCGCCACCACAGTCAATCCCCAGTTTAGCCTTACCGCTCAAGCCAAGGTTGAATCTGACCCCACCTGGACTATCGACTCTGGCTGCATACGCCATGTATCCCATGAATCCCAGTGGTTTACTGACATCACCACTAGTGGTGGATCGATCACGGTTGGTGGAAACAACCAGATCCCCATTGAAGGCATTGGACGGGTCGAACTGCAAGTCTCTGACTCCAAGGGCAACATGCAGAAGCTTATCCTTCATGGTGTCCTGTACGCTCCCCAGCTCCAATTCAGCCTGCTGTCAATTCCAGCAGCCGTGAAGCACGACTTTCGCTTCAGCTTTGACCGCAAGCAGTGCGCTATGCAAACCGACCAGCGCTTCAAGATCAAGGCACTCATGGCTAACAACACGGACCTGTATCAGTTCCAAGCCAAACCAGCGGCACCACCAGCGGCACCACCAGCGGCACTTATTGCCTCAGGTAAGCAACGTTCATTTCTGCTTTTACATAAACGCCTTAGACATCCTAACGTTCGTGTCTTGAATGACCTATCTAGGAGCCAAGCCATACATGGACTCGATGAATCTGTACCTCTAGGTTCTAAGACAGATTTCTTCTGTGTTGCATGCACGTTAGCGAAGTCACACCGCTCACCCTTTTACTCTAATAGAGTTGTTAAACGTGCCACAAGACCTTTGTCAAAAGTCCATTCTGATATCTGTGGTCCACTTCCTGTGCTTAGCCTTACTGGTTGTCGTTACTTCTTGATCTTTATCGATGACTTTTCTCGATTCATGTTTACTTATGCAATTAAGAACCGTAGCGAGTTGTACGACTGCTGCGAAGACTTCAGGAAGAAAGCCCTGAACATCTTTAGACAAGACATCTCTGTCATTGAGTACACGTTCAGTGCTGAAGACGATAAGTCTCACGAAAATTTCGAGATTCAACGTCTCCAAGCAGACAATGCGAAAGAGTACGAGAAGCTGGGTCGAATCATCTTTAAAAAGTATGGGAGTCATGCACAATTCACCAACGCGTACACTCCTCAGCAGAATGGAGTTGCTGAACGCCGCATGCGTACTATCATGGAGCGTGTCCGAGCCCTTCTACTTGACGGCAAACTCTCCAAGAGATTGTGGGCCGAGTGTGTCTGTCATGTGACAACTCTCATCAACATGACGCCTAGCTCTAAGACGGACGGTCGAGCCCCGTACGAGCTTTGGTACAACCGAATCCCCTCGATGTAATACATCAAAGTCTTTGGATGTAGTGGATATGTCCACATCATGGAGCAATACCGAGACAAACTCGACGCTAGAGCCCGTTTGTGCATGTATCTCGGCGTACCTGACCACAAGAAAGGATATCGTCTGATGGACATTAACACACATGCCACTGTGTATAGTCGTGATGTAGTTTTTAAAGAGGACGAATTTCTCCCTCTCACAGGCCTGACGTCTACACCAGAGCCCACACAACCCACCAACAGGCAGCAACCTGCTGAACCTGTACCTGTACCTGCATCACCTGCACCTGCTGTTCTGCCACCACAAGAGCATGAAACCGAGCCTGAATCAGAACCAGTGACGACACCATTACCCACTTCAGGTCCTGCAACGGGAACCGTACCAGGTACAGCCAACAAACGGGTACTACCCTCTTTGAGGGAGGCTATTGATCGAACAGCCATTCATTACTCATTTCGAACGGAGACGGACTCTGATCCTCCGCACCCTTCAGCTCCTAAGCGACCCCGCCTCACTGCGGAAGCCACTAACGCACGACTCAACACTGAGAAAGCCTGTGACGTAACCCTCAACTCTGAGGAAGACAGCCACGAACAGGAGCAACGTCAGCATTTACTGTACACATTACTAGCTATTCGGTATGTGTCAGAGCCCACTACGTATCGAGAAGCAATGAAGTCTTTCCACGCTAACCAGTGGCAGTCAGCAGCTACATCAGAATATAAGTCGCTCATGGACAATAACACTTGGGTGTTGGTAACCCCTCCTTAAAGGAGGAAGATTTTGAGTAGCCGATGGGTCTTCGTAGTGAAGTATACCGGCACTGGCGAAATTGACCGCTTTAAGGCGCGTCTGGTGTTTAAAGGGTTCCTACAGGAATTTGGCATCGACTACAATGAGATTTTCTCACCTGTCATCAGGATGGAGGTACTCAGACTACTGCTTACTATTGCAGCTCTTCTCGACCTTGAAGTCCACCAAATGGATGTCAAAACAGCATCCCTTAATGGCTATTTGGAAGAAGAGATCTACATGGCTCAACCGGAAGGCTTCAAAATCCCGGGCAAGGAGCATCTAGTGTGCAAACTTCTTAAGAGCTTACACGGATTAAAACAAGCACCCCGTGTCTGGTACCAAACCTTGTCTGCCTTTTTAGAGAGCCTTGGGTTTCTGAAACTCATTAAAGATCGATGTGTCTTTCGACGCACTGTTGACAACGTCACTTGTTATATTGCAGTGTACGTTGACGACTTACTGATCATTGCGCCTACACCAGCACTCGTCAGTGAGCTGAAATCAGCCCTGAAAAAACGATTTTCCATGTCAGATATAGGGGAGGTGAAGTACTTACTCGGCTGGTCCATTCAACGTGACCGTAAGAACCGAACGATGTTTATCCACCAACACAAGTACGCTACGAAGGTCATCGACCGCTTCAGCGACTACATTCCGTACCCCATTGCAACACCAGCAGAACGGAACGCCAACCTCTCCGTAAGCAGCCAACCTAGCAGTGAGCAAGAGAAAGATGCGATGAAATCTATTCCGTATCGCCAAGCAGTAGGCAGTGTCATGTATCTAATGGTCGGGACACGACCCGACATGGCATTCTACATGCGTGAGGTCAGTCAATTCCTAGCCAATCCAGGCATGGAACATTGGAAAGCAGTCATTCGTGGACTAAAATATCTGTCAGGAACGAAAGAATATGGTCTCCTTCTGGGAGGCTCGTCCGACGTTACCTCGGAGAACCTAGCCGACAAGCTACTTGCCTACAGTGACTCTGACTATGCTAACTGCCCCGACACGAGACGCTCCGTCGGTGGATATGTGACTATGCTCGCAAGCAGTCCAATCTCATGGCTCTCCCGGAAGCACCACACTGTGGTTCTCTCAACTACAGAGGCAGAATATATCGCCCTGTGTCACTGCATGCAAGAGATGATTTTCTTCAATCTTCTCCTCAAAGAGCTTGGCTTTGCTACAACGCAGGCTAACATCATTTATGAGGACAACCAAAGCTGCATCAAAATCTGCTACAACCCCGAACTTCACGGACGATCAAAGCATATACACGTACGATACTGTTTCGTACAAGAAAAGGTAGAGAGGCATGAATTCAACGTCACCTACTGCAATACGAAAGAGATGATAGCTGACATCTTCACTAAAGCTTTAGACAAGCACCAGTTCAGAGAACTAAGGGCCAAGCTCAGGGTAGAATCCCTGGAAGCTGGATTCGGCCACTCAGTATAGAAATACGCTGATAATACAACTGCATGCAGCGTGCCTACCTCCTGCGTCCTTTTAGTTTTTTTTCCCACTGGGTTTTATCTTTTTGTTCGCTTAAGGTTTTCCCTCGTTGAGGTTTCCCTGGTCAAGTACCGAATTATCTAGGCACATGAGTTTATATACAACAAACCATGCACAAAGAAATTAACTGCTGGGAAAGTTCTTTATTGATAAGGCAAACCCGCGGAAATCCCTACCAATTCCTTCACCTATTCCTTCTCGAAGATGATGAACGGACGAACAAACGAAGTGAAGTTAATCCAGTTTTCTGCTGATGACACTAGCTCACCTCTTTCCAAATCAAATATAAGTCGATTGGGACCATGAACAGAGAGCACAAACGCGTGACCGACAAATTCGTGGTTATAAGCAGCCACGAGATACAAGCCATTCTCCAAGACGATCTCTTCCAATACGCGAGCTCCACGTCGACCCGCAATACTGAAATTCACCTTGACCATGGCCTTGTAGAGACAATCTCGACCAGCATCTCGCAGACGCTTCAGGAACACACAAAACACCTTCCACGAAGTCCCTTTTGTAAGATCCAGCCCACGTTCAGACAACTCGTCAACAACAAAGTCATAAATGTCTTTCTGTGACACAATGTCGGGACGCCCTGCTAGCTCTGCAGCACGCTTGAACGCATTGAACAGACACAAACCTGACATGTCAGCACCAATCGTGAACTTCCCGAATTCGTCGTCCCTGCAGAAGTCGTCAAACCTGCCAATCTCCGTGGTTTTCCACCGGTCCACGAGATCTAGCTCCTTCGCGAACCCGTCTTCTAAAAGCACTCGTCCAGGCTCCCATGTCCGTTGATAGTATCGCCCACCCACGCTCTTCTTGCGACACCACAGAACTCGGTACATGAAGCCAGATCGACAGGGTTTTCGCTGGATAATCCGAGCAATATTCCACGTTTGCGTAGTCGATACATAGTCAGACTTGACCGTGAGCCGCTCGCGACCATAATTCTGGTCATAAATGTACCAGTAGTTTAGCTCAGACAACACAGCAGTGCCTTGGTCTGTAGCTCCAGCCTCCTGGTCGGTTGCAGGAGTGTCATGGATGGCGGTCACAAACTGCACTGTGACATTAGGTGTGCGATTGGTGGCGGAATCTAGGGTTTCTGTGACAGCACTAGTAACATCGGCGGCACAAGAATTGTCACTATATTCCCTCGTGTTAGTGACATCACTCATTACTGGCTCCGGTGCGCGCTCTCGATCAGCCCATGGAGCGGCAACATCCTCTCGACGCTCGGATCCACCGGCTACGCTTCTCGAGCCTCCTACAGAGACGCTAAGGAGCGTAGCTGCTGCGTCGATCTCAGCTGCTCCTGCCGTCCGAGCTGCCCGCTTTCCTCCTTGCCTTCTTGGCCCTCTCCTTGGCTGCAGTGGAAGGAGGCTTCCTTTTCCCGGAGAGAGACGGCTTGCCTCCTCCACTGCCCTTGACAGTCTAGCAATTTCGGAGCATGGCGTAAGAAGGTGTCTCCCTTCCCCTGAACAGCTAGCTGTCGGGGCGAAGTTCGATCAGCGAGCCTCCGTTTCCTCACTCCAAAACTTTTGTGCACAGTCACCTGTACAGTCTTGATATACCTCTGTGTTTTGATTTATCACATAATATGCAAAGATGCAGGGAGGCTGTTGCAGTATGCTCTTTGTCATACCATACAGACCTGGCCAAAAGGATAGGACACCCCATAAATTTTAGGTTTTCTCAGCCAATCCGCAGTCTTTCTTATCGCCAATTGCACCAATAAAAGCGTATTTCGTGCTGATCGGGCCTATCAAATTTGAGCTTCATCGGAGAAAAATTGAGTGACTTTCAATACGATTTTATGCCTGGTCAAAAGGAAAAGACAATTTTTTATACTTGAATTTTGTATAGCTTGAGTTGAAGTTGAACTACTAGCCGCACCTGCAAACGGCTGAACCTCACCTTCGGCTCGTCTTCCAGGCAGCGCCAGTAGCATTTAAGGCCGTCAGGTCCATCTAAATTCCATTTCTTTTCATCAGAAAAACTGTTTTCCTCCAGTTTTGTTCACCCCAGTCATGAGACGCCACTTGATTCGTGCCTCCATGCGAGTCTCTGTGAGCTTAGGCACCTTGTTATCTTGACGTACTTAAACAGCTCCACTGTGCGACTGGAGACGCCAAGCTTCTGCTGTTCTGCGCGCTTTGATGAGCTTAGCGTCCCCTGCCGCGTCGCGCGAGCAATACTACGGCAGTCGCGACCAGTGAGCTTACTAGGGCGACCTTTCTTAAATCACTGGCCATAACTACCCGGATCTTTTAAAAGGTTTGTCACGACAGTCCTTGAGCGCTTTAGAGACTGCAATCTGCAATTTGCTTCACACTGCATCCTTGACCTGATAGCGCTGTTATCTGACCTTTCTCGAACTTCGTTAGCAGCTGCTGTCGAGCTATTTTGAGCGGGACAACTCCAAGTGCTGTGGGAGGAAGCTGAATTTGAGCGTAGTCTGCACTGTGACCACTCCTCCTCCCATACAAAATTCAAGTATAAAAATTGTCTTATCCTTTTGACCAGGCACAAAATCGGACTGTTGTATTGAAAGTCACTCAATTTTTCTCCGATGAAGCTCAAATTTGATAGGCCCGATCAGCACGAAATACGCTTTTATTGGTGCAATTGGCGATAAGAAAGACTGCGGATTGGCTGAGAAAACCTAAAATTTATGGGGTGTCCTATCCTTTTGGCCAGGTCTGTATTACGATCCACCCTCTGTAAGTAGATAACTATGGATTCCACTATAGTTATAGTATCTACTAGTACAGTAATGCCAGATCCAACAGTTCTGCCAGTGCACACGCCAGGAACTCTATCTGCTAAATCTATCACTGCGCCTTTCACTGAGTACAACAAACATCTCTTCTTTCTACACTACTTACGCTACTCGCCAGAAGTGGCAATAGAGAGGTTTCTGAGCGAGTAATTCCCGGTCCGTTCCTGTTCCACAACCGGGACAGGGAAAGGAACAGGAAAACACAAAACCAGGTTTCTGTTGCTGTCTAGTTCCCGTTCACTATCGTATAAAGTTTACCAGGTGGCGTTATGCAAGGACGACAAGGCGCCCTCAAGCGGGTGCTGCCAAGCTCCAGAGCAGCGTTGATGTCTGGCGCCCCCCCCTTCGGCTTCCAGAGCGTCTATTTGTAGGCGCCTTTGCGCCAACGCTGTTGATAAAGGGCGAGTTGGTGCGGACCACGCGTGCTGTAGGAACGCGACGACTTCATATCGTGGCCTACAGCCAATGCAACCGCTTCTGCTGCTGCTGCAGCGTTAGAGTAGGTCGATAGATCAAACACAACCAGAGTGCGCTCAACGTAGATGATCAGGTTCAAGTAGCGTAGCTTGTTCTTGCGGCTGAACCCTCTGTGTGTCACGATATACCACTGCAGTACATGTAGCTCGACTTGGTTAACCATGGCGCTGGGACATCGATTGGAAGGCACTGCACGGAAAAATCGATTTTGGCAATGCACTCAACCGGGAATACATTCCTGAGAATCTGTAATTCTCAGGACAAGTTGAGACTGAATTCCTGGTAGATTACCCTAAACATGCCTAAATGCACGTTTTTCGCTCAATAATCTTGAACGGACCGGGAAACGCCACACAGAAACCTCTCTAATGGAAGCATGCCTTCCAGATTTGCATGAATTTACAGTTCGTTCGTACTGTGGAGTCGTTATCCCAACGGTAGGAGCTGCCGTCGTGTCGTTGTCTTCATCTTCACTTTTCCACTTCCGTAGGCTTTCAAGATGATCTGTTAGGGTGGCCAATTGAGCCTGCATGATCTCTGGTGGACAGGTATCATAGAGCTGCTGAGCTGTGATGTGGTGCAGTAAACCAGCGAAGACAATGCAGAAATGACCAAGCAGCTCCAGCATAGTGTGCGCACTATACACGTCTACGTATATTGGTGTGTACGTAGGAATACGTAATGTTGGTGTGTACACTCAGCGACAAATTATTCCGGCCACCCCTACTTTTGGCCGCTACTCAGTCAATTTTTATGGTATCGGGTTGCTGTTTGAGTATGATCTGTCTGATGTACGACAGAGCCCAGGACTTGTGTTAACAACCGCAGTTTTGCGGTTTGAAGCATACCTCACATACAACAAACTAAACAGCACATCCGTCCCAACTTCCGGCCACCTGTCACCATACAAACTTTCATATATATATATATATATCACAATGATAGCTGCATTTGTGTATTAGTAGTGAGTTTTCGCTCCTTTCTTCTCGATCACCTCGATGCAGCGTCGCGGCATGGACGCAATGAGCTTCTCAAGTGTCGACACTTCAATAGAGTCCCAAGCATAATATCGCTGCTGTTAGTTCCGGCACAGATGCATACTGGAGTCTAATATCGCTGCTGTTAGTTCCGGCACAGATGCATACTGGAGTCCATTGGGATAGACTTTACGAGCCATCAGTGCCCACAAGTTTTCTATCGGGTTTAGATCCGGCGATTGTGCAGGCCAATCGAGGACGTGAATGCCCTGCTCGTCGAAGAAGTCTCTAGTTTCCATGGAGGTGTGAATGGCTGCATTGTCTTGTTTGTAGATGTAGTCAACACCGTAGTGTAGGTGCGCATAAGGCAGCAAAAACTCTGACACAGTATTGATGTAGTGCGCAGAGGCCTGCCGTCCAACAAGCACCGCAAGCTTGGACTTACCTTTGACGCTAAATGCCCCCCAAATCATCACCGAACCCCCTCCATTTTGTCGTCTGACCGTCGTTCGTGCGGGACGACGCACGTCATGCCAGTAGTGTTGCATTCCATCAGGTCCATCTAGATTGAATTTCTTTTCGTCCGAAAAGATTATGCTCTCCCACTGTGTCCTTGGCGTCACTACCATTTCCTTGGCCCAAGACAAACGGTGCGCTTTGTGAGCAGCAGTTAAAGGCAGAGTATTCTCCATTTTGGTGTAGACTAGCCAGTCTACGCCAGAAAGGATCCGCTGCACGGTCCGGTGTGAGCACTTGCAATGGCACTCGTCCTTCAGTTGGACCGCCGTCTTGTCCCCAGTGGCAGCCTTGCGGAGAAGCCGTCGCGCGAGTCTCTCGGACACGGCTGGCTTACGGCCAGGGCGACTACGAACACGATGAGGACTCAGCGCACGCTCGATAGCGTCACGAGAACGCTTAACTTTTTTCGCAATTGCCCGAATAGATAGTCCGCCTTCTCTCAATCCTTGAATGCGCCCACGCTCTTCGTCTGTCAACCACGGTGCCATACGGCCAAATTGCAAAATGTCCTCAGCACCAAGCTGCCACGCGCTCCCCACCGCCGCTGTGGAATTCTCAACGGTTGGACGAGCTTGCACGTCTACAAAATCACAAATGCAGCTATCATTGTGATACATATATATGAAAGTTTGTATGGTGACAGGTGGCCGGAAGTTGGGACGGATGTGCTGTTTAGTTTGTTGTATGTGAGGTATGCTTCAAACCGCAAAACTGCGGTTGTTAACACAAGTCCTGGGCTCTGTCGTACATCAGACAGATCATACTCAAACAGCAACCCGATACCATAAAAATTGACTGAGTAGCGGCCAAAAGTAGGGGTGGCCGGAATAATTTGTCGCTGAGTGTACTAACATTTATCAACATGTAGATTGCACACAAAGCTATAGCCGCCGAATGCCATTTTGAGCCATGATAAGATGCTGAAGGTAAAATCTATATTAATCTTTCTGCCATTCTGGATTCGTTTTCCTCAAGACTCCTGCTCTCTCACTATGGTACGGACTAACGCATTCGAGTTGATGAGCTCAGCGCCGCCTGTAGACCCACTCCGCTTCGACATCAACTCGTACCTGTCCAAGCTGGACGCTAAGAACGGCAAATGTCGTGTGAGGAAGTCCTGTATTCTGGAAAAATCTTAACCAGCTCCGATGTCTTCTGAAGTTTCCATCCAAGCAGATCGGAGCACTTGGGAGCGATAGGGGGACCTCTTTCAAGTCTACTACTGCTTCATTCGCCTCAAAGAAAACTGGGTGCAAAACGCGAGGCTGTCGCATGGTGATGACTTCGGCGACCGATTGAAGAAGATAGTGCTCTCGCGTTGGTACTTCCTTCATACGTCTTCAATGGGGTTCGCCTACTTCCTACTCCCAAAACTAAAGACACTTTCGTGGGATGCCATCGACAAGGCTGAGACTATGAACTAATTACGCGATTTCATTTTGTTGTATTACCCGTACGACGTCAAGACGATAACCTCGCGTTGGGATCATATACGGTACAGATCTGATAAAGGATCTGGCCCATCTACTTTGATAGAGATCTGATAGCTGGACAGGAACATGCCAAAGAGGTAAATGGTTTATTCGTCTCTCCCAATTAAAATGACATCACCAAGCTACGTGCTTATTGCTCAACACTTTGCTCTTGCTATCATATCGCCATATCCACGGCCTCCTCGTCCGATGAGCACCCGGACGACTGTTCTTCAGCGGCCGGCTCTTCATCTTCTGACTCGTCGGAGATGTCTTCGGGCAGTTCAACGGGTACGGGCAGCTAAATCAGCTCACAAGGTGGGCGGCGAGCGCGTCCACGAGGAATGTCAGTGAGGCGCTGAACATACTCTGCCGAGAGAGACTTAATCACGCCTACAGAAGTTGCCATGCTAGGGCGAGGCTTCAGAAAGCGGTTATTTAGCTCCCGGTTAAACCTTTCCAGAGGATTATTCGTGCGAGCAACTAGTTCATTGTTCAGGCCAGCCACGTTCCACACACTCACGTCGTAATGGTCCACCCACGTCCGCTGGAAATAGCCCCAGAACCCTCTCCACTTCGCTTTAGAGTACGATGTGCCAGACTCGGTGCAACGCTTACGAATCTCATGCTTTACCCACTTAATGCAGCGCTCAATGAGACTGTGGCTGACGAAGGTCAGCATGTCAAAAACCCCACGGCTCATTGCAATAGCACACTCTTCCGCAGGGATAGCGAACCGCTTCATAGCGCGTCTAATGGCCTGCTTCAGGTGAAATAGGCAGCCGATTATGATTGCGTTCGGGAACTGTGTCTGTACGGCCTGGATCAAAGCACTCTCAAAGTCGCACACGACTTCTGCAGGCTCGAGCTGCTGGTCTGTACCTTGCACAATGAAGTGCATGATGTCCCAAAACGAATCCCCGCTTCGCGAGGTGCTCAATACATAGTACACCGGTACGTATAGCCCTGAAGCACGGTCGTGAACCATGATAATCACACACTGCTTGTAGCTGCGCGGAACACAACGGAATGTACCGTCGATAAAAATAGTCGTCCCGTGGTAGCGCAGTAGGTTAATTAGCGAAGGGTGCGCCCAACCGATTAGTCGTGTAGGTCGATTGAGATTTTCTCGGTTCGCCGTGACATGATGGAACTGGAAGAATGACACTGATTCATTCAGTGCTGTGGAAAGCGGGGGAATTTCGACCGCACCATGTATTTCCCCGCTGAAGTGTCGGTTTCTTTGGTACACACGTCGAAGGACTTGGGGCTCGGATAGCCCACGCACGACGTGCTCGTTGTTAGCACCGTAGAACTCGTCCCTCACACCATCCCAAATCACCCGCGCTGGAACAGCGACTTGTTCAATAGCCAATACATCTACTCTGTCCTTCATGGCACCCGTCACGTCCGTCAGGCTAGCGGCCGAAGCATCTACATTACGACAGGTGTGGGGCCATCCAACTGTGTAGCCCATTGTGCTGGTGAAGAACGCCATGGTGCCAGAGCAGCCTTGGCGCCAATGGCTGCACCGGTACGCGATTTTTCGTGAGGACGCCCAAGCACGCGTGTACTTATAGCCGCGGAAAAAGCACGTCGTGGTCTCCTGACGAACTTGGCCTCGAGGACGACCTGGTATGACGCTACGTGAGGTCTCTGGTGTGTCTGGGAGAGCCTCCATAATCCCAAGTGAGCCTTTGTCTGCATGTACGCCACTGATTTATGCTTCTTCTAACCGTCCATTTCCAGATCTCATTGCTGATCCTGCAAAAACGAGATATGTACCAAAAACAGATCTGTACCGTATATGATCCCAACGACGTTTTACCGTCAAGACTAGGGAGTGCTACGCAGAGCTGAGCAGATACATTCTACTAGAGGTCCACAAAAATCCCCGATCACTTCAACATTGGATCCAGTATAGTAGAGAAGACTTTCCCCACATCGCAGTCCAAGTCTTGAGTGTTCCGACATCTTCTGCGGCAGCGGAGCGTGTGTGGAGCGCGTACTCATTTCTGTGGACCAAGCGTCGCAACCGAATGAATGCAACCACGATGGAAAAGCTGGCATTCATTTACATAAATCATGGTCTTCTCGACACAAAAGATCCGTACGATTACTTTGCAGACGAGGTGGAGCACTTCGAGGACCTAGAGACCAAGCATATACCTGCAGGTGGTGATCATGAAGACGACAAGAACGCCAACACAGTTGAATGTTGGCTATAAAATTTACCAGGTTTTGTGTCCATGTAGACCAACAGTATACCACCAGTGTACCAACGTAGTGTTGATGTGTACTAAATTCTTCCAACATGTAGATTGCTCACACTACTCCAGCATGAGTCGGTCTTCAGTCTTTTGTGCTGCTTCACGTTCGTTATTCACCACGATGTCAGCAGCAGATTCATTCCCTGCCCCTCGGAGACTGTTAGTGTGAAAGGAGAAGCTGACAAGCGAGCTTTGGCAACACGAGAGACTTGGATCATCCCAAAAGGTAGCGAGCTGTTCCCCCACGGTGAAAGAATCGGCACAAGATACAAACCACGAGCTCCTCCAGGGATATCCACTGTGTCGTTGAAAGCTGCATCAGCTGTAGGTTGGGGCAGGACGATCGATTCTGCGTCCGAGCGTAGCAGCAGCGAGCAGAGAGAAGCTTGACTGCTGACGTAGCAACGCACTACAGTTGGAGAATCGTCAGTCGATGAGTTCTCGCCCACATGCCACAGCTTACGAGCAGCAGCGATCAGGATGAAGGAAGATGCGAAGCTGCTTGACACCCAGACACTCTGCTAGCTTCTCAGCTACAGCTACAAGCTGCACTACCGATGGGATCGAGGACTCCGGCGATTCTGGGCTTGGTGCATGGTGTGATGTTGAGGCCTTGACGACTATCTCGCTCGGCATTTGCAAAACCTGGTGCATTTTGTGATTGATCTTCTGCAGCGTCTTGGTTACAGCTGTTTGACGAAGGATGATGCCTGCTTGAATAGCTAGCAGAGATCCAAGAATCTGGTCGTTGGCTGAGAAGGGTTTCTGATGGGTCGTGTTCCAAGCTCGAAGCACTGCGAAGACACCGAGATTGTTCGTCTTGCTATCCTTGCCTCCTACGTGGGCCTCGAGATAAAGCTGCAGCTCATGCACGAGCGGAAGTGCCAGGACTTCCCGTGATGTCGTTCCAATGACCGAGTCTGTGGAGCTGTAGAAGCGTGGATCGTCGTTGGCGCAGTGTACATTGCAGAGCAAATTGTGACGTGCTGCATAGCCGGAAATTCCCTTGTCCAGAGGCAATTCCCAACGTTCAACGCCGCGTTCGGAACAAGTGGCGACCAGTTTACGAGCTGCGTGGTCGACTGTGAAGAGCGCTGCGTGCTCGCAGTGCAGCAGCTCACATATCCGCTTTAACAGCGTCTGCAACACGGTGGGAAGATGTGTGGAGCAGACGACGTGAACGCAGCTATTGAGCCATTTCTTCAGTACAACAGACAAGTTGATAGCGTTGGTGATGCTGAACTGTGAGTCCACTTTCTCCAACACTTTCAAGATGCTGGGGTCGATGTACTGATACGCTTCGGCCGTCACTACGTGGCTAGCAGCGCCTAGAGCAGTAACTTCCCGAACCACCTGCATCCTCGCGGACGAACCCATTCTTCTTGGAGTTGACGACGTGATGGATACAGGTGACGAGGCACTGTTTGGGCGGCCTCCGTGGTTATTGTCACCCTTCTTCTGCTTGGATAAAGGCGAGACATGATCTGTATCACTGGATACTTCGTCGTAGTCTTCTTCTCGAGCTTTGGTTCATGCATATGGTGCAAAGCTTCGATCTCTGCTTTCAGGCGCTTGATCTTCTTCTCCTGGTTGGACGTCAGGGCTCTATCTTCAGTATGTCGAGCCTCGAGTACCCGAAGTTTTCGGAGGAGTCCTGGTTCTCCCGTGCAAGCGCTTGGAGTGCACTCTGTTTAGCCGAAGAATCCGAGGAGTTGTGCTGCTGGTCCACCAGTTTCTGCAGATTAGTGTACACAGCTGCATAGCGGGCAGCAAGTTTGTCATATTGACGCCGCTGTCTAAGCACCGCTTTGTCCAATTCGTCGATTTGAGCTTGCTGCTGCGCCGTCTGGACTTGAAATTGCTGATTCTCATGATTGAGTTTGGTAATTTTCTTCTCAGCCGAGTGGCGGTACTTGGTACTAGCTGAGACCTCCCTTTCGAGAACTACCAGTCGCTGCTTCAACGATGAAATCGTCTGCGCGTCGTGCAGCATTTTCTCCTGGATAAGTGGGTCTTTTGGTCACAAGGGAACAGCTTCAGTATCTTCTTCAACCCTTTCAACGTTGAGTAGAGGATCAGGATTGACAACTGACCGGGTATTAGCAGGTAATGGGGTCAGTCGATTGCGCTGTAAGGCTGCTAGATGAGGAGTAGTGCCGTTTGAAAAGCCCTGAAGCGCTCGTTTCTTGGACGAACTGTATACACAGGAACTGAGAGGACTATATCCCGGTAGATCAGGAGAGGAGCCACATCGATTCAGTATCGAGAGCTCCATTGCACGATTCTTCTTGATTGTAGAGTGATCACTAACGGCCTGTTCTTCACACTGTGGACCATCTTCTTCATTTTCCTCGTAGACAACTGGAGCAGAAGTTGGTAACGTTGGTGAGCTGCTAACTGGAGCACTTGAGGGAGTTTTTGATCTCGTTTTTTTCTTTGTATGAGCTGAGATCGGGTTCCACCTTCCACAAAAATTTCAGAAGCGTGTTCCTCGCGATTCAAGTGATCGCCGCTGGGATATTTCTGCGGACTTTGAGCTGCACCAGCAAAGTCGATCAAATACCATTCAGTGCAATCAGCACGCTTGATCACATTAGACCAGCGGATGTCTCTGTGCATCCACCCGTTGCGATGGAGGACTACAAGAGCCTCGAGAACGTTCCGGAGAGCGACGAACAGCTCACTCAAACTGCATGGCTTCACCTCAATGCCGCGGGGCTTAAGTGTCAATCTCATTTGGTCGGAATCCACCGTGGCAACTGCATCAGCACTTAAAAGGCTTCAAAGACTCGTAGATCAGCTTCACACGACGATACTCTTCTTTTGACGATACTCTTCTTTTGTAGGAAAGATCTTATCGACGAAAGACGGACTCAATCGTATCTTGACGCCGTTGTCGCGAATCGCGATGGATGTCCATGAACTCGACCCCTTCTGAGTTTACCAGGAAAAGTAGACACAAATTCAAAAGTGCTAGTACAAGTCGAAAACGCTCCGACGATTGCTGCAAGTTAAAACCTCCAATAGGGTCGGTTTCAATGATCTCCTTCTCCACGATATCTTGCCCCGTGTCGTCACGCTTCACATCTCGGTAGAGAGCAAATAATTCTAGCTCGAAGCCCGACGCAGCATAGCCAAAAAAATAGGGCACTAAAGACCACTCCAACTTTTCAGAGAGCTCCTCGCGAGACACAGTGACAGGAGTACGAGGTTCTTTCTCCTCGAGCCGGAATTTTTTTGGCGTACTTAAGCGGACACGAAGGAGAGTTTCAACCAATGATGAGGCGCTGTACGTCGTTGAGGTGAAGGGGCGTTACAACAGCCCGTGTCCGTGGCGTCTCAACATTGGTTGAAAATCTAAGACACACCTTCGTGTCCGCTGAAAATTCTCCTCCGTACTTCCTCACATTCCAGAATCTGCCGGCTCGAGCAAAGATGGTGAAGCTTTTCTGTGCGATCGTTGGTGCGTATGGCAGCGTGTTCTCGGTGAGGGTAGATGATAGCGACTCAGTGGACGACTTGAAGGACGCGATCAAGAAAAAAAAGGAGAATGACTTGGATGGTGTCGACCCTGACAATCTGGAGCTCTTCCTGGCGAAGACGGGGGGTGGCGGGTGGTTGCCAGATGATGATGACCTGGACGAGATGCTGCATAACCCAGTTGACATTTCAAAACTGCAGAAGCTGCGCCCGTCATGGAAGTTGAACAGAGAAAAAGACCCGTCGTTGTTTGGGCCAAACGTGTGTCTTGGAGAGGACGTGGTTCACGTGTTGGTGGTGGTGCCTGCTGGGACGAGTAGTGCGCCTATTTCGGATGGGACGGACGTATGGTTATCGAGATTTCATAATAACGAAGTTGCGGAAATCGACTCACTGCCGACACGGGGAAGTCTAGAAGAATTTATTGGGCGACCTCTCCCTGTGAAGATTGGGTTACCAAAGTCCGTGTTTCAAGCTTGGTCGAATCCATTGATACTAGGACAAGTCCTTCGAGATAAGTTGTTCGAGGTGAACGACGTTTCGCCTTGCACACTTTTGAAAGATGCGGTGTTTAGCCATGCGTTCTTGCACCCGATGGTGGATGGAGACGCCACAGAGAGTGCATTCCATTATTTCTGGGATTCAATTATCCGTGTGGTGCTCTTGTTTGTGTTTAAGCGTGCTTACGTCAACCGGGATTCGAGCAGAAAGTCCTCGTCAGGTTTGAAGCGACCCGACTTTTTGTTTGTTTTGAATCATGTCTGTGTCTTTCGTGGTGAGGAGAAAGAACCTCGTACTCCTGTCACTGTGCCTCGTGAGGAGCTATCTAAAAAGCTGGTGTGGTCTTACGGTGGAGTGCCGTATTTGTTTGGCTATGCTGCGTCGGGCTTCGAGCTAGCATTATTTGCTATTTATCAAGATGTGGTGCATGACGACATGGGGCAAGATGTGGTGCGTAACGACATGGGGCAAGATGTCGTGGAGAAGCGTAAAAAAAGCATCGTTAAAACCCACCCTATTGGAGGTTTTAACTTGCAGCAACCGTCGGAGCGTTTTCGACTTGTACTGGCACTTTTGAATTTGTGTCTACTTTTCCCGGCAATTGTGCGAAACTGTCCGGCCTCGGCAGAGATCGAGTTCATGGACATCCATCGCGACAATGGCGTCAAGATACGATTGAGTCCGACTTTCGTCGATAAGATCTTTCCTACGAAAAAAGAGTATCGTCGTGTGAAGCTGATCTACGAGTCTTTGAAGCCTTTTAAGGTTCCTTGTGCCGATGCAGTTGTCACGGTGGATTCGGACCAAATGAGATTGACACTTACGCCCCGCGGCATTGAGGTGAAGCCATGCAGTTTGAGTGAGCTGTTCGTCGCTCTCCGGAACGTTCTCGAGGCTCTTGTAGTCCTCCATCGCAACGGGTGGATGCACAGAGACATCCGCTGGTCTAATGTGATCAAGCGTATCGATTGCACTGAATGGTATTTGATCGACTTTGCTGATGCAGCTCAAAGTCCGCAGAAATATCCCAGCGGCGATCACTTGAATCGCGAGGAACACGCTTCTGAAATTTTTGTAGAAGGTGGAACCCACACGATTGCGGTTGACTTATGGGCCGTGGGATACCTGGTGAAGAAAAGTAAGATTGAGGAGGAATGGATTGCGGACCCCCAAAGAGCACTTTTCCTAAATCGGTTGACGAACACAGACCCGATTGCTCGGCCGACGGCACACGAAGCCTTACAGCTTGTGTCACGTTTTGAACGTGAAGCTAGTGAGTCACGGGGCGAAGGTCTGCGCAAGAAACAAAGGCATGCCTGATTATTTACAGAGCTATGGCACTACCATTTCTAGGACGTAGTACTATAGTTCTTCGTATTTTATTTTCTGATTGGAGTAGTCAATTTGAATGAAGAACACACGTTTACTTCAAAGATACTACGAGACAACTCCGTAAACGAGTGAATTCGTTGGCACAAGCAGCATGTCCACCTCGGAACGCACCATCGATCCTCGATCCGGCAGATTGGCGTACTTAAGCGGACTCGAGTTTTAACCAATGATGAGACGTTGCGTTACAACGACAGCCGCATCCTGTATGTTTACTTCAACACCGTTGCGTCTCATCATTGGTTGAAAGTCACACGCACCTTCGTGTCCGCTGAAGTGCGCCTCATTCCAGAATTTGCTGGCTCGAGGAAAGATGGTGAAGCTTTTCTGTGCGATCGTTGGTGCGGCGGGCAGCGCGTTCGAGGTAAACATCGCTGAAGACGCTTCGGTGTTCGCGTTGAAGAGTTCGATCAAGGACAACAACCCAGCAACAGTCACATGTGACGCTAAGGACCTGCAGCTCTTCCTGGCGAAGACGGGGGGTGGCGGGTGGTTGCCAGATGATGATGACCTGGACGAGATGCTGCATAACCCAGTTGACATTTCAAAACTGCAGAAGCTGCGCCCGTCATGGAAGTTGAACAGAGAAAAAGACCCGTCGTTGTTTGGGCCAAACGTGTGTCTTGGAGAGGACGTGGTTCACGTGTTGGTGGTGGTGCCTGCTGGGACGAGTAGTGCGCCTATTTCGGATGGGACGGACGTATGGTTATCGAGATTTCATAATAACGAAGTTGCGGAAATCGACTCACTGCCGACACGGGGAAGTCTAGAAGAATTTATTGGGCGACCTCTCCCTGTGAAGATTGGGTTACCAAAGTCCGTGTTTCAAGATTGGGCGAGTCCATTGATACTAGGACAAGTCCTTCGAGATAAGTTGTTCGAGATGAACGACGTTTCGCCTTGCACACTTTTGAAAGATGCGGTGTTTAGCCATGCGTTCTTGCACCCGATGGTGGATGGAGACGCCACAGAGAGTGCATTCCATTATTTCTGGGATTCAATTATCCGTGTGGTGCTCTTGTTTGTGTTTAAGCGTGCTTACGTCAACCGGGATTCGAGCAGGAAGTCCTCCTCAGGTTTGAAGCGACCCGACTTTACGTTTATTTTGAATTCTGTCTGTGTCTTTCGTGGTGAGGAGAAACAACCTCGTACTCCTGTCACTGTGCCTCGTGAGGAGCTCTCTGAAAAGTTGAGGTGGTCTTACGCTGGAGTGCCGTATTTGTTTGGCTATGCGGCGTCGGGCTTCGAGCTAGAATTATTTGCTATCTATCGAGTTTTACTAAAACGTAACGTCATGGGGCAATATGTGGAGATGAGTGACGACATGGAGCAAGATGTGGAGATGCGTGACGACAAAAATACAAAAAGCATCGTTAAAACCTACCGAATTGGAGGTTTTAACTTGCAGCAATCGCCGGAGCGTTTTCGACTTGTACTGGCACTTTTGAATTTGTGTCTACTTTTCCCGGTAATTGTGCGAAACTGTCCGGCCTCGGCAGAGATCGAGTTCATGGACATCCATCGCGACAATGGCGTCAAGATACGATTGAGTCCGTCTTTCGTCGATAAGATCTTTCCTACAAAAAAAGAGTATCATCGTGTGAAGCTGATCTACGAGTCTTTGAAGCCTTTTAAGGTTCCTTGTGCCGATGCAGTTGCTACGGTGGATTCCGACCAAATGAGATTGACACTTAAGCCCCGCGGCATTGAGGTGAAGCCATGCAGTTTGAGTGAGCTGTTCGTCGCTCTCCGGAACGTTCTCGAGGCTCTTGTAGTCCTCCATCGCAACGGGTGGATGCACAGAGACATCCGCTGGTCTAATGTGATCAAGCGTATCGATTGCACTGAATGGTATTTGATCGACTTTGCTGATGCAGCTCAAAGTCCGCAGAAATATCCCAGCGGCGATCACTTGAATCGCGAGGAACACGCTTCTGAAATTTTTGTGGAAGGTGGAACCCACACGATTGCGGTTGACTTATGGGCCGTGGGATACCTGGTGAAGAAAAGTAAGATTGAGAAGGAATGGATTGCGGAACCCCAAAGAGCACGTTTCCTAAATCGGTTGATGGACACAGAGCCGACTGCTCGGCCGACGGCACACGAAGCCTTACAGCTTGTGTCACGTTTTGAACGTGAAGCTAGTGAGTCACGGGGCGAAGGTCTGCGCAAGAAACAAAGGCATGCCTGATTATTTACAGAGCTATGGCACTACCATTTCTAGGACGTAGTACTATAGTTCTTCGTATTTTATTTTCTGATTGGAGTAGTCAATTTGAATGAAGAACACACGTTTACTTCAAAGATACTACGAGACAACTCCGTTAACCCAATTAACGCGGGAAATTGTTCAAGCGCACCAAGGCGCCTGCATGTTCGTTGCTGTCAACTCTATCCACCGCAGTTTTGCCAAGGTTTTTAGTGCAGCGGCACTGGTGGTGTGGTGGACTTTACATGACGCGTCGCGCATGTGTCCTCTCTGCGTGGTCTCCATTGGAGATCGCCCTGGACGGAAGCAGAAAATCCGGTCTTCGCGTCGTCCCAAGATGCTCGCGTCGTCCTCGCCACACCGGAGCTGCGGACTATTGGTAACGTACATGTACACCCATGCAATCGACTTCCGGTGCGGTAATGCGGACTAGGACGTGCGCGCTACCAGCAATGAGATTCACTGCGCAGCAGCGTCCAGCGACCACTGGCGACGCGATGTCACCACAGTGCTGAACTCCATCCTTAAGCCACGTTTCTAGGTTTCACTAGTTGCCGTCAGTCCAGCTTGCTGCTTTCTTGACGACGTGTTACCGGAGGTTCAGGTCCTGAACATACCAACACTACAGAGCCCCGAAGCTAAAGGTGCCAGCTCGTTCGCCGCGAAGATGAGCAACACCATCGCCGCATTGTGCTTCGCATAGCCACAACCAAGCAAAGTCTCTATACCAAGCAGCTAGTACATGTAGTGACTCGTAACGATCCACTCGTTGCAGCACAAACAGCTCCAGGAGAGGGAGGTGATTCTTGCTTATTGGTGCTCCGCAGCCGAGTTGAGTCAACTCTGCAAATTGTCCGCAGCCCTTACCGAACTATAATATCCAGACGTGCGGTGACGAGCTCAATGTCCAGGCAGTTGGTCTGTTGAGTCATGGCCAAGCTGGTTTTACATGGGCAGCAACCTCGCAGCCAGGTGCAACGCTAGACAAGTACTGTGACTGCAGTGTTACATGTGGGTCAAGTTACTTGACTCAACTATGGATCCAAAGAAGATTTGCTGGTCAGTTCGAGACGAGATCTGTTCAGGAGCGACAGCCGAAAGTAAGACGTACGTCAGTCGGAACCTTCCTGCTGGGCGGCGGACGAAGCGAGCGAAGGCTGCACCCAGCTGAAGGGAGCGAACCGTGCAGTTCAGTAGCGCTGCGGTCGCGCTGACCCCACGCGCGAAGCAACATGCAACGCAGACGTTCTTCGCCCGTGTTGTTGTCGACGGCGGGGCCACAGCGGGCGCTTCACGTGCAGCCAGTTGCAATGATCCACTGAAACACAGGGCAAAACGGCGGCACAAGTTCGCCGTCGCACATGCCTCACTTCGCAATTGGATCTCCTCGAAGCAGTTCTTTCTGTCTGTTCATCGTCCCCGCTTTTCGCCATGATGCACAGAATGAGGATGCCGCCCATGCAGCAGCTCAGCAGCCACCCGGAGCGCAATGTTGTTGGTGTCGTAGTCCCCTCCACAGCCTCCAAGGCGAGTACACTTCGAGCGATGAGGGTGCCCAAGTTCTTGCGTAGTCTCTACGATATCCTCCACTACGAGGACCAGTCGATCCTGACGTGGTCCAAGGACGGCGCCTACTTCCAAATCTTCGACACCAAACGACTTGAACTCGTCGTTCTACCCAAGTACTTCAAGCACGGCAAGTTCGCCAGCTTCCAGCGCCAGCTCAACAACTTTGGATTCCGCAAGTGGACTAAGACCCAGTCCAGTGTCTGCACGTTCAGTCACCACCACCTCGTGCGCTGTCATCCGCAGCAATTGGCTGATTTCATCAGTCGACGTCCTCCAGCCAACGGTGTACGATCGATGATCGACGCTACTTCCGCTACCAAACGTAAACGCACGTTCACAGAGCTAATGCGATCATCTGATGGGACTCCCACTACTACGCCGGCAAAGACGATCAAGCGCGAGAACGAGAGTTATAATCGGGCATCGCAGTTGACAGAACGTAACAACTTCGCCATTGCCACGAACTCCCCTCTAGCCAAAAGTGCTCCGCGATGGATTACAGACCCCGTTGGCTTCTTGAAGGCCAGCGAGGAGACAAATGGAACTCCTACGAGCGCGTCGTCGGAACAGGCGTTCAATTTCTCGGTGGAGGAGCTGCACGACCTCATCTTACCGGTTGCCCCGATGCCGGAGCGCCGCGAAAGCCGATCCACGGATAAAATGCTCGAGATACGCATGCTGAATGAGTGTCTGGATTTCGGGACGACTGGGACGCTGTACACCGCCTCAAACCCTGCGGGCAGCGAGCTCTTCCCCTCACTCCCATATTCGTGGGACACGGACTCCTTTTTCGCTCCTGTCGGCCGCACGCACACTGAGCAGGACCGCAGCACATGGAGATTACATTGACGTAGCAGCCAACGACCGCAACCTGTAGTTTAGAGAAGTAGTTATCGTCTTTTGGCAATTTTTCAATCAACGTCAGTGAATCAGCACAGTGTTAGGATCACAATTCCATTTCCTTTATTTGCTTCTCCGTTTCTGCTCCTGTGAGTGATCAATGCAAAGAACTAGCTGCTTGGCAGTAGCCCCTTAGCAGTGTCCTCAAGTCCTTCAGCTCATCTTTGCATTCTTTCCTCTTGGAGATTACTGGAACTCTGCCGCGTCATAAATACCAGGCAGCATCGTGTTTACTTTCTCGGCAATGGCCATGACAATACCACTGTAAACATAAGCAACAAAATTGGTAAGCTATCCAGTCGATAACATGTCATATTACCAGTCTCCCACCTTCTGTAGGCCGTAATGCCCTTGGTTTTGAGCCAAAACCAAAAGGCGTCGCAGTGGGCCGCACAGTCGATCACATCGTCCTCGTCCTCCTCCGAGTTGGCCTAAACAAAGTATGCAAACCTCATTAGTATAGCAACGACCCCTTCCCCACCAGATGACGCACCTTGAGCATGAGGAACTTGCCGATGAGCTGGAACGTGTTCGTTACTGCGTCTTCACCGTCGTCCGAAGAGCCGAGCTTAGCCACTGCCGCCTTACCGATGCCAGGCACCTCATTCAGATCGCCAGTGAGAGGCGCACGCAGGAAGTCGGCGAGCGTGTCCTCCGCCACGCGGGACTTCTGGGGGTCGTAGCCACATGATTCCTAGGGTGATCTTCTCTTTGAGTGGCTCCACTTGGGTACCAAATCACAATTGTGTGTATCACACCTATGGGTCACACTTTTTGACCTATTTGTCGGACACTGTGATTGGCCGCCGGATGGGTCCCAGCGCCGATCCGGCGATGCTAACGTGGCGTCGGTAGTTGCGGTAGAAGAGATACCTGGCATATGCGCCGTACACACACGGAGAAGATGCCACAAAGTGCACCAATTGGTTCTACAGTACATGCTCGTGCCAAGTTCTGGCCCCGGAAGCGCACTACATCGAGAGCTGCGGTGAGAAACCTTTGAAAATTTATAATTTTTTGATGTTAATTTTGTTTTACAAAATATTACTAAAATAAATTTTAATTTTAAAAACTACAATATGTAAATATATTGTTTTTGAATTAAAAACGGACTAATATATAATGTATACGTGTATAGTGCGTTAGCAGCGGAAGATCAGCGAATATATGTACAAACCCTTTGTCACCTTGCCTTATCTTCTGTCCCTACAGTCTGAGGGTGTCTCACTCCTGCACTTCTCGCCCCTCGATCGAGTCGTAAGCATTGTATCAATACACACGCAACCCAATGCTCTTGTCGCCTCGAATTCTCCAACCTTCTTTCTTTCCCGCGCACACTAGCAGCTTAAGATAGCGAAGCTTTCGACCGAAGATCGACATCCGGTTCTTCTCCTACAAGGCGAAGCGAGCGTCGCGTGTGCGCTGGTATTAGCGCTTCTGTGCTGCCTTAAAATGTTCACCTTTATTTTCTGCATCAACGGCATCAAGCTTTCAACACATTGGTAAGATCATCATTTCATGTTGAAGCAGACTAATCTCAAAAACGTCTCTTGTAGACGACATCCATGGCAGAATTAAACGCCACAACATCTGCCACTTGTGCGTCATAACATACGACGAAGAGCTTGTTGCAGACGAGCATATCTGCCGTTATACGTTTGATCGGCACATGGTCAATCGAAGCAACACGCCTGAAGTCAATTAGACAGAAATCACTCAACTCAAGTGAGGAGTAGCTACCACCAGGGGAAAATCGTTCGATGTGTTCCTTCAAGTTGCTGGCTTCTCTCAGTAACTCGATGCCCCAAAAGATGTCACCTCCATCAATTGTAAAATCAACGAACCCACTGGACCCGAACAACGCACCCACGTCGGCAGACGTCACAAAAGTGCTTGGTGTGCTGCGGTACGCAGCCTTGTAAAATTCCATTTGCCACGCTCTTTCCAGAGGAATATCGCTCGACAAACTTCTGCCAAGCGTCTGGCGGATGCTATTGTAATCGATCGATCGCATCACTCGAGCGACCATTTCTGGAAGAGTTTTGGGGGCATGTAGTACGTCCACGAGACGAAGACGGTAAACACACAGTTGGGGAAGCTGGCACTTCCGGTAACAAGTTCTTGCCGATTGTATTGCTTGCTTGGAAGCAAAAAGGAAAGTGTCTAAAGTCCTGTTCTGCTAAACTACTCGCTACTGCGAGCTAAACGGACGTCCTTATGAAGTCAGTCCTTGTTGCTGCAGTTGCAACTGCAACTGCAACCTGTACCAGCCGATCGTACTGCAACCGCATACACCGATCGATGTGCGAGAGGGTAAGGCTTTCAACCTGAGCCCCACGCTACAATTCCCCCCAAGACTTGCACACACTCGCACAGCGAACGCAGCACTTGGAAGAGCCTTGACAATCATTATGGTACACGGTACCAATTTAAAATGTACTGAACTTCAGTCATAATAAATGTCAGTGACACCATCTGACTCAACAATTACGTCACAATTGTGTCATCACTTTTTCACCATACAGTGTATCCATGGCTACTGCCATAGTTGTACACAGGGAGTGATACTACCACAACCCAACGTTACCAAATAGCATTCGCTACATTAGCACCGAATCACACTGTGATTGTTGTCGCAACAGCACTGCTGTCGCAAACGGACGTGTATCCACTGGATACGTTGCCGGTAGGGCAGAAATGCTGCAACAGCAACGCTTCCACCACACCTGCACCCACACATTGTGCACTTAGACCAATAGCTCAAAAGCAGCGGCCAACTTGTCATCCTTGACTGCAACAACGTAGTCACGGACCAGAGCAGGGACGTCCTTAGTCATCGCCTGAAGTGGTTCCCAAGAGTCCTCAATCTCTTCCAACCCACACCAGCTCACTAGCAACTCGAAGCTCCGGGTATCCTCATTCCATCGGTGCTTGATAAGCTGCTGGACCTTAAGCACGATGCCTTGGGCAGCAACATGCTCTAAAAGCTCTTCAGTCACTTCCAAGTCACTGTCTGCATAGAACTTTAGGCGTGAGGCGTGCACATCTTGTTCGGCGCCCGTAATGAGGTGGCGGACTCGAAATGAGTGAGAGTCTGCACGCGTGATAACGTACGGACCAACCCATGTCACGAGCAACTTACTGTGTCGTCGCTCATCGACACGTGATCTTAGGACGTAATCACCGACAGAAAAGTTGACGACTTGTGCCCCTCTGGACTTTCTCTTGTTCAGAAGTGTTATCTTCTCACGCTTGTCGGTAACCTCACGGTGGATGTGCTCGATACTAGAGCGCAGTTTCTCGAGAGACTTCTCGATAGCATCACTAGAAACCGAGACTTCCTTAAGTTGCTGTTCGGGCAGGTACAACACGTACGCAGGAGCCGGACATGGCAAACCAGTGAACACTTCAACTGGAGCTCTGTTAGCAAGAGAAACCACGGGAGAATGGTTCATGTTGGCTTGGACCAGTGGGATTAAGTAGATCCAGTCGTTGTGCGAAATCTTGTACTCCATAATCATAACACGTAAAACTTGCAAAATATCCCTGTTGGCGCGCTCCACTGAGCCATTGATCCAGGGACTGTATGCAACCACAAAATTCTGGTCACACTTCAACCGTCTGCATAATTCGGCCACTACCTGGTTCTTGAAATGTGATCCGTTATCACTGACCCATACAGGAGCTATGCCAAAGCGGCTATGCCAGTCCAGCAAGGCTTCAACTGTCACCTCACTAGTAGGCGTGTCGCAAGGCACCAACTCACAAAAATGGCTGAAGTTGTCTTTCAGCACAAGTAGATACTTCGAACTTCCAAATCCATCACCGAGGTAGAGAAAATCAAAATGGATGGCTCCATTGCGAATGTCAGCACGGTATAGCTCACCCCAAGGTCGCGGGACCACCCTACCTCCTTTTACATGCTGACACAGCAAACAGGAGCGGAGAAAACGCCTCACAAGTTGTGTGAGCTGACCAACCGAGAACAGTCGCTGTATGTGGTTCAAAACCACAGCCTCACCACGATGTCCCTGTGCACCACAGTGTGCAATGATCAAGAGACGCTGAATGAAATTCGAAGCTGCGGAGGGAATCCAAATTTTGTTGCCGACACAGCGCACACCACGTTGGTCAATTGCAGATGCACGAGGAGCTGACCTTTTATGAGCCTTCTGGATCGTTGCAATTTCTGCCAAAGATGGCCAGATGAAGCCTTCTTGGTCAAGTGGACGCAAGATGGGTTGCTGTGCTGCCCGTGTCTGTGAGCGTGTCACTCGTTTGAAATGGATTGTAGATGTACCTGATCCCGCACCACCCCAACGGCTCACCATATCAGCCCACAGGTTGCTTGCACCCTCAATATGCACGATAGTATAGCGGTATTCCATGAGCTTGACTGCCCAACGGAGCAGTTTACCTCGGATGTGCTTTTTGAGCTCATGTCCAGGCGCGAAAACGTGCACGAGATTGCGGTGATCACAGAATATTTTGAAACCACACGGTCGAAGAAGCAAGTAGTCCAAGTCATCACACGAAAAAATGATCGGGTACGCCTCTTTTCAATAACGCTCCAATTCAACTGGGCGCCACTGAAAGTACCTCCTTTGCATACCAGTAGTTCATGTGCTTGCTGAGTAATTGGCTTGTTTGCTTGCCAGGAAGCCACCTGAGTTACGATCGAGGCCCACCCGTAGTCGCTTGCATCTGTGAACAAGCAGAACGTCGCGTCATTGTTGGGGTGCACCATGGTTGCGGAGCGTTGAAGTAGCTCTTTGACTTGTTCAAAGCACGACAGCTCGTCATTCGCCATCGAAATTGTGATACCCGACGCTACTCGCTTAGTCTTCCGCTTCCCAGTCAACACTTTGTCCAGTAGGGCTTGAAGCGGCCGGATCGTACGTGCGTAGTCAACGAGACTATCACGCATCCAATTTGTTGCGCAGATAAATTGCTGTAGCTGCCCCGCAGTAGTAGGTGGCGGCATTGTATAAAGACTCTCAATACGCTTGGGGTCATGGCGGACGCCGGCAGCGTCAATCACTTCTCCACACCACGTCACTGACGTTTGGTAAAGGACCGATTTCTTCAGACTCAGTTTCAACTGGAATTCATGAACGAGATCAAATAGCCGTTCTAGAGCAATCAAGTAGTCGTGGATCGTGTCAGAGTAGAACAGCAAGTCATCTATCCATATGAGCAAGTGCTCGTTCAATAGCTCAGCGAAGCAATCTTCCATCGAAACCTGGAAATGGAGCGCTGAATCACAACTGCCTTGCACGACTCGAGTGGGTGTGAACACACCTTCGTCGGTCATGTACGATAGCATCTCTCTGCTGTCGGGATGCACGCCAAGTTGCCAGAAACTGCGAATGAAATCAAAGAGACCATAGTGTTTCTTGCCTCTGAGCTGTTCCAACTTTGTCTTCAAGTTTGGCATCACACCAGAAATGGGCTCAGTCATCGAGTTAAGTGGCTTGTAGTCGACAGCTTGTCGAAATTCATCAGCCTTCGGTTTGCGTACGGGCAAAGCAGCGCATGCCCAGCGGCTGCTTGGGTTCTTGTACACCCACCCAAGATCGACCAGCGTCTGGTTAAACTCGTGAAGGAATTTCGTTTGCAGTGGTGCGTACTGCCGAGCTCGGCATCTGTACGGCTGGGCGTCTGGCTTCAGGCGGAGTTTGTACGGTGGGACCTTCGCAGGGGGATCATCACATAGCACTACGCGCCAGATATCGTGTTTAGTAGTGATACGACTGAGTTCATCAAGTAATTCCTTCGGAAATCCATTTTCGAGAGCATTTGTTAGCAAGTTGTCGATGCCTTCCCGAATGGCTTCATCATTCAGGTGTCCAGGACGAAAATCGTCATCGCTCTTAAAGGGATCATCTTCTGAGTCGCGATTTTTACCCGCAAGTTGCTCAAGTTGGCGGTCTACATCGATACCCAGGGACACCAACACGTCGTTGCCAACAATGAATTCATCATCATCTTGGTCGATGATCAAGCAGGTCACAGGTTTAGCCGGTTCCACTGGACCGGCAGCGGTATGAAGTCGAAGTCGAACGTCAACTGACGCATAAGCCTGGACTTCGTGACCTCCAACAGTTTTTCCGATCACAGGCACATCCAACTGAACGCAAGTCACACTGGTATCCCGTTGCGTGAGCTCGTTGTAGTTGGTTCGACTGATTAGACATCGATCTGAACCCGTGTCGGCACAGTACTGAAGCTCCAGTACATCGTTCAGCATCACGCTGTTGATTCCACCCAAGCGCTCTTTGATTCGCTTCATACGGCTCTTCTCAGGCCGAGGCCGGTGGAATTTCTTTGGTAGCTCCTTTTTCTCTTCGTCTGTAGCGGCAGAACATGAAGAGATGTAGTGCGGTCCACCGCACTTCGAGCAGCCATCACGCGGCGCGGCAGATTTCTTTTCATCTGCAGCAGGTTTCGCCACCACATGATCAGCAGCACTGCTGCGTGAATCGTGTTCACCTTTCGCTCCACGTTGAGAACGGCCGCGTTGGTCTTTTGCGCGAGGTTTACCTTGCACCCGTTGAGCTTTATCAGGCTTGGTAAATTGCTCGTCGTAGCGAGAGCGTTTACGACGACGAAAGTCGCGGTCTTGCTCAAGCGCTTTTTCCAGTATCAAGTCGTGGAGTTTTTTCTCGTCGCTACGAGCGACGGGGATCTGAAACCGTATCGCGTTTTTCACCTCCGTTTTTAGCTCATTGGGAGCCAAAGATTCGAGTAGGAGCTTGCATTTCTCCTTGGGACCATTGTTACCTTCAAAGCAGGTCTTCAAACCATGATCATCGATAATCTGGTTGCAGCTCATGAAGTACTTTAGCACTCTCTCATGAACATCAGTTTCCTTCATGTCAAACCGGAGTTCCTTCGCGAAAAGCTGGTCGATGTCGGGAAGAGTTTGATTCTTGACGCTCTTGATGATAGCATCAATCTCGGACATGATGTGAGCATCAGTCACGTCTTCCTTCGTTACGTTCCATCGATACGTGCAAAGTGCGTCCAGGAGCTTGTCGTCAAAAGTGCTCTTAACGCTCTCGAGCAGCCTGTCGTAGAGCTCTTGATCACCTTTACTACGAGCCTTCACACTCTCTTCATACTCTGCACGAGCCTTCTTCCACTTGATCAACGCAGAGTGGGCGGTAGACGAAATTCGAGGCGCGACCACCGGAGAAAACAGGAGCCGACGAGATAGACCGTTGACGAGCCATACGTAGGGCGTCGTCATCCTCTGATTCCTCCGCCTCACTGGAATGTTCCGATCCAGTCTCAGGACTCGCTCCACTGCCGCGTTCAGGACTCTCATCTTCGGACGGCGACGAGAACGGGTGGTTGGGATCGTAGTCGGAGTCATCCTCTTCTTCGTCCTGAGGATCGCCGCTAGGCGGGCCAGATCCTGGCTGATCAGCCGGCATCGAGGCCTGATCGGGGATCGGAACGTCGGTTCCCTCCCCTCCAGTCTGCCCGGAAGCTTGATTCGCCAACAGATCCAGAGGGCTCGCCGTTGATCCTGCAGGAGCTGGTGTCGCGGGCGAGGAGGGCTTGGTCGTCCCGGCGACTCCGCCGGCAGCGGCACCTGGAGCATGGGGGGCCGAGGAACTCCGAACTGGACGTTTGCGCGCCGACGGAGGGACAGCAGGAGAGACGGAGGCGCGGCGAGATCTTTTAGTATCATGGGCCACCCGCCGATCCGCGATCCATGAGGACAACCGAGCAGAAGAATCTTCAGCATGATGCAGTTGCTGTTCAGCTTTCACATAATCGGCGTCTAGCTCCTGATGAGCCTGTCGGAGCTCTGCGTTCTGCTGCTGGAGTTGGTTCAGTTCCTGTGTGGCCGCGTCCCGAGCAGAACGAGCTACGTCACAGTCCGCGAGAGCCGTTAAGCGATCTTGGGTGGCGGCGTCCAGGTCGGCCTGGATCCGATCCCGATCCCCGTAACCCGATCGAGATCCTGCGCTGCCTGGTCCCGATCAGTGACAGCTTGATCCCGTTCGGCGATCGCGATACGATGCTTGACGGAGAGTTGATCCCGGTCGTGCTGGACGATCTCCAGGTTCCCCAAGGCATCCGCCAGATCTTGCTCCAAACTAGAGATGGCGGCGGCATCGGCGGTCACATCCGAGGACGGAACAGGAGGACCCGATGCAGGTGTATCCTTCTGGGCGAGACGTTCCCGAGCCAGCTCAGCCTTACGATCCTCCGCCTCGCGTTCCAGATACGCGATCTCAGCTCGGGCCGTGAGCAATTCCGCTTGGGGCTTGGTCAGCTCCAACCTCAACCGGGCTCCCCCTATAGAGGCGTGGACCTGACCGCCAGGTACGGCCGTGGCAGCTTGCTGACCTGGGAGAGGATCATCCCTCTGCCGGCGATCGAGGCTGCGCTGAGCGAGAGCGAGATCGTAACGCACTGCAGCGAGCTCCCGTTCGCGATCCTGGAGCTTATCCCGGAGTTCGATCTCGGCCTCCCCTGCTTCGCGGAGTTCGGCCAGTCGGGAGTCGAGATCCCCGAGCGCAGAGTCTAGCTGTGCCTGGATTCGAGCCATTCGCCGCTCGGAATCTCGTCGCTCGCGTTGTGCTGGGTTCGCTGATCTTGCAAGGCGGCGACTGCGTCTTCACTGACGGTACCTCCCGTTCCCGACCGCAGACGAGCGATTTCAGTGTTTAGACGAAGGATCTCATCTGCCTGGTACAAACTGTTAGAAACGACGTTTCGGGTTGCTGCTCGAGCTGCAAGTTGCAGTCGAGTGACGAGTTTCCATCGGAGCGCAGGCTTTCCGAAGAGCTGTGAGTTGCAGCAGACGGGAGCAGGAACGAGATCTGAACTCTGGTGGTGGCGGCTGCATCGCCATCGTGCACGTGAGGAGATCGAACTAGCACTGGGAAGACCAAGGGTCTGCAGGAAGGAAGAGCTAGCGCTAAGACCTTAATCTCAATCACTTCTACTTTTACTTCTAGTGCACAAGCCGTCTCGACATCAACCAATAGGTTATGAGCCCAACTACCGACGTTACCACCGACAACCGCCACGAGCCTGGCTCCCCGAGCAGCACGTCTGACCGCGGAAGGGTCAGCTCAACGGAGGTAGAAGAAGCGGAAGTCAAGGTGGCTGTGGCGCACTCCCCGGACAAGTACGAGCTGATCGTGGACCTACTCAAGGGGATGGCCGACCGGATGGACAAGCTCGAAGCCTCTCAAGCATCGCTGACCAAAGAGCGGAGTGAGGGGTTCGAGGACGCACTCGAGACGAGTGTGTTTGGGTCCTCGCGGGGGCTGGGAGCTTAACGTGGCGTGGGGCGAATGAGGCTTCAATTGTAACGGGGTTACACGTACAAGTGGTTGTACCACTTGTAACTCTAACAGTTAGGATAACTGTTAGAGGTTGGAAATGGGCCTCAGACCTTGGTGTGCTGTACACACCAATGGATACATGGGCGAATCACATTATTGGATGGTTCGTGTGCATTTGTGCATATTATTGGTAGAAAGTAACGGATTTCTACCAATCACTGAGCAGAGTTTCTGCCAACCACACGTTGGCAGACCCTTTAGAAATAGATAACAAACAGTTTTAGGAGGTCCATAATTGGCTTATGCCAAATTCAATAACAGTTCTCATTTTACGGTATTTTGCAGTTTAATTTAGTTATATTTGATTTAATTATACTTATTTAAATAAGTATACTTAAATTAAGTCTATTCTAATTGCACGCTTCCTCATATACGTAAGCGCACGTGTACGCCACCTAATAGGTCTAGGTAGACCCATTACACCTGGTAGCACTTTGTAGTCCGTCCCACGACCGACTGCTGTTCGTTCGTATGGAGTCATACGAACGCGGGGTAGAGAACTCCCCAATGGATGAGGGATCTGCTGGGACCCCTCAAATGTCCGTGACGCGCACGGACTGTGCCTACCTGTCTGATCCAGAGTGGGAGGCTCTCCAAAGACTCTCGCGAGTCATTGGAGAGGCAGCGGTAGCTACGATGCTTCGTACGCTATCGCCGACAGAGCAACACGGTGTTGCTCTGGGGTACATTGTTAAGGAGCAACGAGATGTTGCTGCCTCGGTGGCTTCCCCTAAGCCACGCGTGGAGTCGTTGAAACTCCACGTGAGTACCTACACGGGGAAGGAGGACGAGACCCTCCTTCGGTGGCTTGTCGAACTCGACACAGCCGTTGCGGCTCGACGTATCGTCGATCCGATGTCGAAGGTCGCGTTCGCCATGTCATGTCTTGGCGAACGTGCGAGGAGTTGGGCCTATGGGCACCGACTCTCGGATCCTACGTGCTTCGGCACGTACGAGGTGTTCAAAGAAGAGCTCAAGCTTGCATTTGAGCCCCCGAAGAACGAGTTCAGATCGAGAGCGGAGTTTCTCGATCTGCAGCAGGGCAAGGATGATGTTCACACCTTTGCCCAGCGTGCTCGATACTTGGTATCGAACATAGTGGCGAACCCGATCGACGAGGCGACCAAGGTCGTCACGTTCATGAAGGGACTAAGAGATGGTCCCGTCAAGACGTATCTCTTCCGAGAGTATCCGAATACTCTCGAGGAGGCGATCAGCCTTGCAATGCAAGAGGAGTTTAGCCGGCGTCAAGCTAAACTCCATGCGAACGCGCCGAAGCCGGCGCGTCCTGTTGTGAAGACGGGAGGTCCGGAACCTATGGACCTCTCGAGTGCTACGACTGCTGGTCAACAGCAGCGTAGATACGGCAAGGTTCGATGTTACAAGTGCAGTAACATCGGTCACTATGCACGCGAGTGCACAGCGGGCGGGCGTTCAAAAAACGCCAAGGACCAGTAGGCGCGGGGCGTCCTACTGGTGATGCAGTCTCGCGTGTCGAGCTTGGACACGCGACGTTGAAGGCTGCTGCCCCCAGCGAGAAGGTTTCTCGCTGCGAGATGCAAGATGACAAGCCAGGCCTTGTCATCCTGAACGTGATGTCGAAGAGAGTGAACTCTCTTCGTGCCCTAGTGGACTCGGGCGCGTCGAACAACTTTGTTCGACAGGGAAGTCTTCGAAGGCTTGACTTCGAAGAGGCCGACACGCCTCGCGGCGTGTTGGAGGTGCGGTTGGCAACAGGTGCCACCGTGAGGACTGAGAAGCGCGTAGTCCGTGTGCGCTTCTCTTACAAACGAAGGACGTTTGTAGAAGATCTTATCGTCTTGGATCTAGACGATAAGTTCGACTTGGTATTAGGCATGCCGTGGCTTGCACGGCATGACCCGGTGATCAACTGGTAGAAGCGTACGCTCGTACGCTTCAACAACACATGCGCGACAGAGAGCGATGGCCCTGTCAGTGCTGCACATGCACCGGCCGGTGCATGTGAATCCCCAGTTGAGGCAGCAGCGGCCGCCGGCGACCATCAACGACTCCGGGAGTCGTTGTGAGAAAATGTGTGTCGACTCAGAAATCTGAGCCGAAGGGTCGCGGTCACATGAGTGATGGTCAGGTGAATGTGAATCACCTGACGCGTAAACATCTGAATGATGTTTGTCACATGAGTGATGGTCAGGTGAATGCAATTCACCTGAGAGAAGGTAAAATACCGGTATTACCGGTATCCTTGGAGGTAGTTCAAGCCTCCAAGGGTCGCGCCGACGACGTCGCGTCAACTCTGGGAGTTGACGAAGCAAATAATATTCGGGGAACCGAAAGGCGTGCGTCAGCTTTGGGAGCTGACGCCACTGGCGCGTCGCTGCTAGTTCTGGGAACTAGCGATCGTGCATCAGCTCCGGGAGCTGATGATGCGTGTACAGGCGAACGTTCGCTGCTAGTTCCGGGAACTAGCGAACGTGCGTCAGCTTTGGGAGCTGACGACATGTGTATAAGCGAACACTCGCTAGCGCAGGAAGCTAGCGAGAGCACGTCGACTCCGGGAGTCGACGATGCGGTTGCTTCATCCGCTCCGGGAGCGGATGAAGCGCAGCGGTTCAGGGAACCGACTGCGCGGCAGGAGGTGCTGGCGGTTGCAAACGCCCAGCACCCGAACAACCTGCGTGCTCACGTGCAGCAGCGCTGCACGCGATGAGCGGCACTCAAGCAGGGCTTGATAGTGCGAGTCAGCGGAAGGAATCCGCTGACGATTGCGATAACGTCCCGTCCAAGGTGCGATGCCTTGGACGTGGAGCACCTGGAGCCGGGCTCCATGGTAGATCTTCGCGGCGCAAGCTCAGGGAGCTGCGCGAGTCTCAGTCCGGGACTGAGACGGGTGTATCTGCAGTGCAGACACCGAGTGTCGAGACGTTGAACGTCTTGACACGTACTGGTACTGGGTTACAGTACCAGAGGATGCGGTTGGAGAATCCGCCGACGAGTGCGTCGGCGTTGACCGCACTTCCAACGATGAGTTGGAAGCGCTTCGCACGAGACTTGTACGATGGACGCATCGAACAAATTTGCATTCTCTCGGATATCGAGAGAGTGGAGCGCGAGGCCGAAGAGCTGAAGCAGCTCGTCGTCGATGGGATCACTGAGGGTGATGACTCCCTCAGTGCGAAGACTAAGAAGCAGCGCTTCGAAGAGCAGAGTTGGGACTCGTTGAGGTCGAGTCCCTACTACGAAGTTCTGCGGGAGTACAAGGATGTACTCCCGGACGAGATTCCTTCGGAACTTCCGAAGGATAAGGGCGTACAGCACGAGATTGATCTCGTGCCGGGCACGAAGTACTGTGTTACACGGCAGTGGCCACTGCCGCGTGAACAAGTGCAAGCGATCGACGACTTCTTTGAAAGTCGTCGTCTTGCAGGTCAAGTGCGGGAGTCAAAGTCCCCGCACAGTGCTCCAACGTTCTGTGTTAAGAAACCACATGGCGGCTGGCGCATCGTTCATGCGTATAACAAGCTGAACGATGCGACGATACCGGCGCAGACGCCGATACCGCGAAAAGATGTCATCATCGATTCGATGGCCTTGAGCACTATCTTCAGTGCTCTAGATCTGCGTGATGGATTCTATCAGATCCTCATGCGTGAGAGGGAATCCCTCTCACTGCGGTAAGCACTCCAAGCGGTATGCTTTGGGAGTGGCTCGTCATGCCACAGGGGCTTAAGAACGCCCCTGCGACGTTCAATAGATGCGTGACACATCTATTGCGCTCGGTGTCCGACTTCGCACCGAGCTACTTCGACGACGGGTTCGTCCACAGCCGGGCTGTGAACGGGAAGACGGACATTGAGATGCACAAGGTGCATCTCCGGAAGCTGCTAGAGCTTATGAGGAAACATAAGCTCTATGCGAACCTGAAGAAGTGTATCTTCGGGGCGAGCGAGATACCCGTGCTGGGGTGTCTCGTGGGGCAAGACGGCGTGCGCCCTGACCCAGAGAAGGCCAGAGTGATCAATGAATGGCCCACGCCATCCAATGTGAAGGAACTGAGGCAGTTCCTTGGGCTTGCCACGTACTTGTGCAAGTACGTGGAGAACTATGCGGGCAAGATTCGCCCGTTGTCACAGCTTCTCAAGAAAGAAGCTGAGTGGATTTGGACGTCCGAGTGCGAGGATGCATTCGGTGCAGTCAAGCAGGGCTTGACTGAAGCGCCGATATTGGCCGTAGCGGACCAAGATCGTCCATTCCACGTAGTGTGCGATGCATCCGACTTTGCAATCGGATGTGCATTGATGCAACACGATCACGAAGGGCGTGATCGTGTAGTCTACTATCAATCGCGTCAGCTGAAGCCAGCTGAGCGTAACTATCCCGTACATGACAAGGAGCTCCTTGCCATGAAGTATGCACTCGCAAAGTTCCGAGTGTATCTACTTGAGAGTAGACCGTTCGTGGTCTATACAGACCACGCATCATTGCGTACGGCGATTAAGTCGCCGCACATCTCGCAACGTATGGCGATGTGGTGGAGCGGATCTGGCCAAAATCCGGTTGAGGCCGATCGCGATCGCCACTTGCGCCCAGACACCGACTAACGGAGGGGGTCCCCCGATGATCCGTGATCTTGTTGCGTGTAGTGTTCACCTTGTGTACCCGTCGGTAGGCGGGTTACGCTCTTCCAGGTAACTTCTGAAGATGTCTTGGGACGAGAAGAAGGTCTTGGGTGACGCAGGGGTTTGAGGCGGCGTGGAAGTTCTTCACTCCACCTCGGGGTACTTGATCCCGGTCGTAGGCGAGTTCTCGAGCCTTGATCCGGGTGCCTGGTTCTTGATCCAGGTCTTCCAATAGTCCAATGTTCGGGATTCAGTCCCTTCCTTTCGTTGTTTTCCGCTTCCGATAGCGGGGGTCTTGAGGGGGCGAGATTCGACGGGATCCTTAGGCTAAACAACCAATTCCTTCCGATCCGATGTATGCACTTAAAGGATAGTTCACTAGATAGGGCAAAGCTGACCAATATATTATCCAGACTTAACCGCTATACTAGGTCACGTATCCTTACCTTCCTGACGCTTGTAGGGCCAATGTAGTTCCCGGTTCCAGGCGTAGCGAAGACACTTGAGTGGTTCAGGGCAAATTCGAGTCCGTTTATGGTTATTCCTATGCCTACTAATCCCATCCTGATTTACTATCCTACGACCACATGACACTGGCTACAGAGCTGATCCCTAGCTTGGTTCCCCTAACCCTGATCTTGAGCCGATTCCGTACTTAACCGAAGCTTGATCTCGCACTTAACCGAAGCTTGATCTCGCACTTAACCGAAGCTTGATCTCGCACTTAACCGGAGCTTGATCTCGTACTTAATCGGGACTTGATCACTGCCTGATCCCGCTTGGTGATCCTTCAAAGAATCCGGATCAGGCCACAAGAAGAGTCTGCGTCGCGCCTGGGGTTGACCTTGATCCGGAGCTGATCTCGTACTTATACGGGAGAGGATCATTGCGCGATCTTGCGTGATCTCGCTTCGTCGCCGCCCGGGGAAGTTGGATCGTGCTGTTAGAGGCTTCGGGGCGCCAGGGTAAGCTGATCATGCTCGCTTGGGGCCCCGTCATCGTTGATCGCGCGAGAACATCCTTGATTTCCCCATTCTTCCTCCGGCAGGATTCGGATCACCCACGAACACCACGGCAGGATTCGGATCACCCACGAACACCGCTCCACCTGCTTCTTCGCCGGTGTCTCCGTTGCCTGTTCCCGGCGGGACCCATCGTACCTTCGTCTGATTCGACCCAGATCTGGCGATCACAGGTCCCCCCTGTCGCTCGTTCCGACTCTATTCGGGTTCGTGGCTGACATCGCCTCTCCGGGAAAATTTTTTCGTCCGCTTCACCACATCCGCCCCCAGCACGTAAGTTGAGCTGCCGCAGCTCACTTCGGGTTTATTTCCACATTCACCACCTGGAACACAAGTCGTTCAAGCGCCACCACTCTCTCGAAATGTCCGATCCGCCTTCCTCGCCCCCCTTGACGCCGAGAACGCCCTCAAGCGAACACTCGCTCCGATCCGCCCGATCCACGGCCTCCCGCTTCTCAACCCCCGGGGTAAACCCTGAGCTGGTCACCTTGCAAGCGAGGCTGGCCCATAGCCAACGGATGCGCGAGACCTTGAGTCGCGATCGGGACCACCTGGACGACACCGTTCGCCGGTTGCGATCCGACATGGAGGATATGGAGCGCTTCCGGGACGACCAAGCGGAGGAGATTTTGCGGCTGAACGCCGAAATCGCTCATCTGCGATCGGGAACCGGAGATGCTATCGGTGGGGACGCGATCGCCGCCTTGCAGGATCAGCGGGCCCAGCACGACGCCGAACGACGGGAGTCTGAGCAGCGACTGGCCCGGATCCAGGCGCGGCTAGACTCTGCGCTCGAGGATCTCGACTTCCGGCTGGCCGAACTTCGCATAGCCGGGGAGACGGAGATTGAACTCCGGGATGAGCTTCAGGATCGCGAACGGGAGCTCGCCGCCGTGCGTCATGACCTGACCCTCACTCAGCGTAGCCTTGATCGCTGGCAGAGGAACGATTCCTCCCAAGGTCCACAAGCGGCTATGGCCATGCCTGCTGATCAGGCTCGCCCGACAGCAGAGGAAGCTCGGTTGAGGTTGGAGTTGACGCGGACCCAAGCGGAGTTGCTCGCCGCTCGAGCCGAAGTCGCGTATCTGGAACGCGAGGCAGAGGATCACCAGGTTGAACTGGCTCGGGCACACCTCGCCTTGGAGGACGTATCCGCCCCGGATTCTCGCGCTCCGCCTCTGGGTGCAACCGCCGATGCCGCCGCCGTATCCAGCTTGGAGCAAGATCTGGCAGACGCCTTGGGAAATCTGGAAATAATCCAGCACGACCGGGACCAGCTCTCCGTCCAGCATCGTGCCGCCATTGCCGAGCGGGATCAGGCCGTCGCAGACCTGGATCAGGCCCGCCTCGACCGGGATCAGGCAATGCAAGATCTCAATCGAGTAACGGCAGACCGTGATCGAATCCAGGTCGACCTGGACGATGCCACCCAAGATCGTTTGTCTGCCCTCGCAGACCTTGACGTGGCTCGTTCCGCCCGGGATGCGGCGACACAGGAACTCGACCAACTCCAGCGACAGAACGCGGAGCTTCGACAGGCTCACCAAGAGCTGGACGCTGATTATGCCGAAGCCGAGCAACAGCTGCACCACGCCGAGGATTCCTCTGCTCGGTTGTCCTCGTGGATCGCGGATCGACGGGCGGCTCGTGCCACCAAAAGATCTCGAAGCGCCTCCGCTTCCCCGGCCGTTCCTCCTTCCTCTCGCAAGCGTCCGGCTCGGAGCACCTCAGCTCCCCGTGATCTAAAACCTGCAGCTACCGAAGCTCCCGGGTCAACCCAGCCTGTCACACCCACGGTGGTCCCGACCCCGGCAGGATCAACGGCGAGTCCGCTGGATCTGTTGGCGGATCAAGCAGATTGAATCGCTTGCAGTTCCAAGTCAAATAGAGAGTTTGGTTCGAACTCTCCAGCCACCAAACCAGCTTCTTGGAGCAGATCAAGTAGGATCTTCACCGCGTTCAGGCGGTCAGAGCTAGTCCGGGGCTTCGACACTGGGCCTGTGAGGTTACCGATCTGGCGGACTTGTATGATCGTAAGAACAGGATTGTTAAGCAAGGTCTCGCTTAGCCTCTTCCTGTAGTAGGCCTGCTCGATCGCGTCCTTGGTGATCGTTGATCCTGGGTTGATCACATCTTCTGGCTCTGAGTCTGGAGCTTTCAATTTCGTCCGGGTGCTCTTGATCTTCTTTTTCTTGGTCGATCTTGAGGCAACAGTGGACTTGGTGAGCAGGTTAGGTTTCAGCTTTGCTGATTCCTTATCGCTCGTGTGCGGATCTCGATTCTCATCGAGATCCGCAATGGCCCTCGAAGGGGCCTTGGGAGGAATTCGAGGTTTTTCTTCGAGATCTGGATTGCGATCCAGGTCTGCCTCGTGCCCAGTCAGTAGAGATCCTCCCAGAACTCTGCTGATCTGTGGATCTTTCTGTTTTCAGTGGTGCCTCCGTCGATCCAACATTCGTAGGCACTTCTTCCCCTTGTTCTTCTTTTATCTTGACATCTTCTTGGGACTCACGGTGATATCCGAAGTCACCAGAAGATCCGGGCACGCGCACCATTGTGGTGGAGCGGATCTGGCCAAAATCCGGTTGAGGCCGATCGCGATCGCCACTTGCGCCCAGACACCGACTAACGGAGGGGGTCCCCCGATGATCCGTGATCTTGTTGCGTGTAGTGTTCACCTTGTGTACCCGTCGGTAGGCGGGTTACGCTCTTCCAGGTAACTTCTGAAGATGTCTTGGGACGAGAAGAAGGTCTTGGGTGACGCAGGGGTTTGAGGCGGCGTGGAAGTTCTTCACTCCACCTCGGGGTACTTGATCCCGGTCGTAGGCGAGTTCTCGAGCCTTGATCCGGGTGCCTGGTTCTTGATCCAGGTCTTCCAATAGTCCAATGTTCGGGATTCAGTCCCTTCCTTTCGTTGTTTTCCGCTTCCGATAGCGGGGGTCTTGAGGGGGCGAGATTCGACGGGATCCTTAGGCTAAACAACCAATTCCTTCCGATCCGATGTATGCACTTAAAGGATAGTTCACTAGATAGGCAAAGCTGGCCAATATATTATCCAGACTTAACCGCTATACTAGGTCACGTATCCTTACCTTCCTGACGCTTGTAGGGCCAATGTAGTTCCCGGTTCCAGGCGTAGCGAAGACACTTGAGTGGTTCAGGGCAAATTCGAGTCCGTTTATGGTTATTCCTATGCCTACTAATCCCATCCTGATTTACTATCCTACGACCACATGACACTGGCTACAGAGCTGATCCCTAGCTTGGTTCCCCTAACCCTGATCTTGAGCCGATTCCGTACTTAACCGAAGCTTGATCTCGCACTTAACCGAAGCTTGATCTCGCACTTAACCGAAGCTTGATCTCGCACTTAACCGAAGCTTGATCTCGCACTTAACCGAAGCTTGATCTCGCACTTAACCGGAGCTTGATCTCGTACTTAATCGGGACTTGATCACTGCCTGATCCCGCTTGGTGATCCTTCAAAGAATCCGGATCAGGCCACAAGAAGAGTCTGCGTCGCGCCTGGGGTTGACCTTGATCCGGAGCTGATCTCGTACTTATACGGGAGAGGATCATTGCGCGATCTTGCGTGATCTCGCTTCGTCGCCGCCCGGGGAAGTTGGATCGTGCTGTTAGAGGCTTCGGGGCGCCAGGGTAAGCTGATCATGCTCGCTTGGGGCCCCGTCATCGTTGATCGCGCGAGAACATCCTTGATTTCCCCATTCTTCCTCCGGCAGGATTCGGATCACCCACGAACACCACGGCAGGATTCGGATCACCCACGAACACCGCTCCACCTGCTTCTTCGCCGGTGTCTCCGTTGCCTGTTCCCGGCGGGACCCATCGTACCTTCGTCTGATTCGACCCAGATCTGGCGATCACAGGTCCCCCCTGTCGCTCGTTCCGACTCTATTCGGGTTCGTGGCTGACATCGCCTCTCCGGGAAAATTTTTTCGTCCGCTTCACCACAGCGAGATGGTTGTCCTTCTTTGCGGAGTACAACTTCCGGGTGGAGTACAAACCCGAAAGACTCAACGTAGTGGCCGACGCGTTATCGCGTCGACCTGACTGCGGAGACGGTCGACGCCAACGCAGTTGGCGTCGTGAGGACAAGTGTGCCGTCGTCAACGTTGATTGACGACGTGAAGAACGCGTATGCAAGGGATGCAGACGCGAAGGGGCTGCTGGAGTTCCTCGCAGCACCTTCCGACGTGGCACGTCGGAAGCTAACCCCTCATCTTCGAGCTCGTGTACACCGCTATCGTGTACACGAAGGCCTACTGTTGTACAGTGCAGTCGACGACAATGCGGATCGCATTGTCGTTCCGAATGATCATGACCTCCGGTTGAGGATCATGTTCGAGTATCACGATGCCCCCACGACAGGGCATCCGGGTCGTGAGAAGACATACACTCTTCTCACGCGTGACTTCTACTGGCACCACCAGTACAAGTGGGTGCGCAAGTACGTCCGTGCTTGCGAGGTTTGTCAACGCGTGAAGCCTGCGCAGTTCTCGCAGGCTCCTCTTCAATCACTACCGACTCCGTCGGAGTGTTGGCAGTCCATGTCCATGGACTTTGTCTTCGGTCTTCCGCCTGACAGCAAGCGGAGGACGGGCATCGTTGTCTTTGTGGACAGATTCAGCAAGATGGTTCATCTTGCTGCCGTCCCGGCTACTGTTACAGCCGCGCAGACTGCGCGACTGTTTGTTGACATGGTGTTCAAACACCATGGCATGCCGCTCGACATTGTGTCGGACCGTGATCCACGCTTCACAGCGCGGTTCTGGCAAGAAGTGTTTACACTTCTTGGTTCACAATTGTCAATGTCGACTGCGGATCATCCGCAGACGGACGGACAGACCGAACGTGTCAACCGCGTACTGGGTGACACGCTGAAGAGCTACGCTCACTCGTTCCCGCATTGGAGCGAGTGCTTGCCGATGGCAGAGTTTGCCATCAACAACTCGGTGCATGCCTCGACAGGGCATACACCGTTCTACGTGAATGCCATGAGGCATCCACGATTGCCGAGCATGCTCGGCGGGGTAGCTTCCTCCTTAAGTGGGGGAGGATCTACGGTTGCGTCCGAACAACCGCAGAATGCAACTGATAGCAGCACACTATCAGCTGCGGTGACGCGTGCGACGTCTCGTTCGAGCAGGAACGAGCGCGCGATGTCTGTGCCGGGCACAGACATGAGAGATGATAGCGAGCAGGCAGGGCCTGCTGCTGACAAGGGCGACAAGCTGAATGGATTCAGCTCGGGTGCGCTAGACTTTGTCCAGCGAAGACAAGCCGTCATACGGTTTGTCCAGGATGCTATCGCAGCTTCTGTCGATCGACAGAAGCTGAACGCTGACAATGTTGGTAGGGGGCAACATAAATGAATTCAAAGTGGGTTCATTAGTTTTGTTAGCTACACAAAACCTGCCTAAACATGCAGTGTCTGACTTTGGAGCAAGCAAGCTTGCTCCAAGATTCATTGGGCCGTTCAAAGTACTTGAACGGCACGGCAACGCGTACCGGCTGGACATACCGTCCAGTATGAGGCTCCACCCGACCTTCTACGTCGGGCGGTTGAAGCCGTACGTGCAGCACGGACTACCTAGGGTTGGTAGTCCGACTGAGCAGTGCGAGAGGCCTGGAAGGCCTCTCGAGACCGCCGACACGGTCGATCAACCGGCTCACTCTCGTCCCAAGACCGGACGAGAGGTTCGAGGCAGTCTGAGCTGCCTCGCAGACCTCAGCACGGAGGACACGAACCTCCTGCTTCAGAGCCGCTATCTCAGCGCTCTGTCAGCGCAGCAACTCGATCGTGCAGGGCACGATCGTCATGGTCATAGCGTTGACCATGCGGAGGGAGTGTTCCCACCCCCTCCGCCGCCGTTGCGCGACGCGCGTGGAGCGATCCGCTGGATTGTTGAGCGGATAGTGGCTCATAAGAGAACGAACTCTCAAGGGGTTCGTTTTCGTATTCGTTGGAGAGGATTTCCTCCCCATCGAGATACATGGGAGCCGCGGAACGTCCTGATGGAGGACGTTCCGGAAATGGTGAGGGCGTACGAAGCCCACCATAACTTGCAGGGGTAAGCCCTGCACGAGGAGTGCTGCGGTTAGCCACAGCACTCGGAGCTTCGCGTGGCACAATACGACCACGGAGCTCCTTGATGTGATCGGGTACACGGACGACCGTGTACCCCAGGAGATCACTTTCGGTGAGGCGTGTTGCCAAAGGTTGGCAACACGGACAGGGTGTGCCAAAGGGAACGGCACATGGGATTCCCGCTTCCATGGACTGATCATGGAGGCGTTCACACTTACCACGCGTAGTGTAAGTGTAGTAGCGATCGCGAGCCGCAGCAACACGCTCGCGATACGCCTTCGGGTCTTTGTTGAAGTTATCAACAAAGGCATTCCACGACTGACAAAGTGCCTGCCACTCTGGCACTTTGCTCTTGCGCGAAGTCTTCTTCGCTGCATAGTATCGGAGCTCGTGGAAGAGTCCGATATAGTAGTCGCGTCTTTGAGTCTCGGACTCAAAGACAACCTTAGCGGCGACGTCGTCGTCGTTGATACTGTTGCATGAGTACAACAGTATCGGGTTCGGTGGTGAACTAGCACCGAACCGGCCATGGATTTCTGCCTCAGTAGGCATCCATGGTGTGCGCACTGGCGGATCAGTGCGCGGGGCAGTGAGCGCCCTCGACATGGGGGACGCTTCGTCATCACTGCGCGGACGCTTCGAGCTTGAAGCGTCCGAGGCCTCATCACGAGGTCGTCTAGAACCCACGGGTGGGTCTGACGTGTCTTCAGACGAAGACACGGGAGCGGGAGTCTTGACATCAACCTCCCCCTCCTCGACATCCTCCTCGTAGTCGAGGATGTTTTCGTAGTCCTCTCCAAAGAGTTCTTTGAGAGGGACAGCAGGATTCTTAATCCCTGCTAGAGAAGAAGACTTCTTCTTCTTCTCATGCTTCTCCTTATGGAGAGCATGGTACTTGGTGACAGAGAGCTTCTCTGTCAGACCGCTGGAAGCAGCAGTGCTAGTGGGCACTGCTGAGGTCGTTGTTCCTGCTGCAGAGGCAGCAGGTGAGGCTTGCGCGTCCGCAGAAGCGGACGGAGACGTGGGCGTTGGCGAGTCCATTGCGAAATGAACTCGGATTTCTCTCGGGAACTTGACGGTCTTGTCAAGTTCTGTTGATTGACGTATCGAGACCGATGCGTCGAATCTTAACGGGGGGATGGTGTAACGGGGTTACACGTACAAGTGGTTGTACCACTTGTAACTCTAACAGTTAGGATAACTGTTAGAGGTTGGAAATGAGCCTCAGACCTTGGTGTGCTGTACACACCAATGGATACATGGGCGAACCACATTATTGGATGGTTCGTGTGCATTTGTGCATATTATTGGTAGAAAGTAACGGATTTCTTCCAATTACTGAGCAGAGTTTCTGCCAACCACACGTTGGCAGACCCTTTAGAAATAGATAACAAACAGTTTTAGGAGGTCCATAATTGGCTTATGCCAAATTCAATAACAGTTCTCATTTTACGGTATTTTGCAGTTTAATTTAGTTATATTTGATTTAATTATACTTATTTAAATAAGTATACTTAAATTAAGTCTATTCTAATTGCACGCTTCCTCATACACGTAAGCGCACGTGTACGCCATCTAATAGGTCTAGGTAGACCCATTACATATCGACTGTAAACTTGAATAACTTTGCGAATACTTAGCGTATGGAAATGCTACTTAGTACGATCGTATAGCTCGTCAAATTCTACATTCAATCCAGCTAAGTAGAACGAGGAGACTGCAAGGCCGAGTACAGTTATGGCTAATGAAACGCGAAATTTAAGATCATTCACTTCAACAATGAATAATGGAACTACATGACGTTCGTATGGTACAAACATCTCTATAGCTGAGAAACAAAAACGCAAAATAGCAACAAACCGGTTGCGACGGTGCTGAAGTAAAATTCGAGTGGCCGGAATCGAACCAGCGACCAATTGATTTCCGAGTATACTGAAACACAGTATAGAACACTACAGTCAATCGCTCTACCAACGAACCCGAGCTGCGCTCTCCTGGCTTTAGTGTGCGCCCTCAATTGATCAAGCAAACAGTCACTGCAGTTGAGCGACTGGCCTAGGGTTTTGGCCTAGGGTTTTGGCCTAGGGTTTAGGGTTCCTAAACCGACACGTCCCTGGGTTAAAATCCGATACAAAAAATACACTCCCCCCAGAATGTCAGGGACGTGACTTTTCCCATACTGTTAATATAGGGGCTCGGTACGGACGTGTCCGAGGGTTTGAGTTTTCGGAAAGACGTGTCGCGGACCTAAACTAGTAAGTCTGGAGCTACCTAAAATTATTAATTTTGGGTTTTCGTCAATTCCGAAGCCCAAACAGCGTGAACTCGGCGGAAAATTGGAGAGTGAAAAAAATAATTGGTCTGAAAATGTATGACTGTACTTTCATGTCATATAGACGGGCCAATCAGACAATTTTTAAAACTTCGTCAATACTTCACTTCACTATACGAAAATTTGTGAGGTGGGGTATTTTGATACGAGGAAGATGATGGTGGGATTCGCATGCGACATAGACGGGCCATTCAGCCAGTATTCAAAACTTTCTCAATATTGCACTTCAGTATACGAAAACTTGTGAGGTGGGGTATTTCGATACGGGGAAGATGATGGTGGTATCCCCATGAGACATAGACGGGCCAATTAGCCAGTTTTCAAAACTTTCTCAATATTGCACTTCAGTATACGAAAACTTGTGAGGTGGGGTATTTCGATACGGGGAAGATGATGGTGGTATCCCAATGTGACATAGACGGGACGAACACACGTATAACATCTCCACGATAAAACCTCCTTGGAAAAGCAAATACTGGCTTGAGATATAAGATCCGGCGGACGCACGAAGTACCATTGGAAAGAGCATGAAAAAGTACATTGTTTCTATGTGCGTAAGAAAGGGACACTGTAGGTATAGCCAATGATAGAGTAAGAAACGTCTTATTTTTAAAAAAAAACGCCTGTATAAGCTAATACTGACTTAAGATATTAAATTTGGTTGATGGACGAGATACCATCGGAAAGAGCATGAAAAAATAAATTGTTTCCATGTGCGAAAGAAAGGGACACTGTAGATATAGCCAATAATAGAGCAAGAAACGTCTTGGTTTTGAAAAATGCCTGTATAAGCTAATAATGACTTGAGATATTAAATCTGGAAGACACACGAAGTACCATCGAAAAGAGCATGAAAAAGTACGTTAAATCCACCTAAGAAATTTTGATAACGTGTGAGTACAGCCAAACTTATGACGAGATTAGTGGGCGTTTGGTGGTGTCAATGTGTAGTAAGTTTGAGTGAGTTTGCCTTTAAACTTGAATAACTTTGCGAAGACTTAACATATGGAAATGCTACTTAGTATGATCGTATAGCGCGTAAAATTCTACGTTGAATCCACCTAAGTAGAACGAGGAGACTTCAAGTCTAAGTATAGTTATGCTCAGTTAAAGGTGAAATTTTGAAAATTCACTTTGACAGTTAATAACTTTGTCAAAAATAAGATTTAGGAGTGCTACCAAAAATGGTCGTGTAGAGCGTCTGGAACTACGTTAGAGACATGAAAGAAGCGTCGCCTTAGTGCAAGATTAGCCGAAGTTAGAATAGCAAAAGTGTAAGAGTCATTTTCATAAATAATTCGCAATAATGGAATTAAAATAACAATACAATAATTGTTTAAAGTAATTATTGTAATTTAAATAAAATAAGTGGGTACATTGTACCACCTTTATAATTTTATATTTTATAATTTTCTAAAGGTAAAATTTTAAGTATAAAATAGCAAAATTGAAGTACCGAACAAACCCGACTAAGTACGAATTAGGGTTTTTGTAGGGTTAAACCGCTGGTAGGGTTTAGGGTTTAGGGTTTAGGGTTTAGGGTTTAGGGTTTAGGGTTTAGGGTTTAGGGTTTAGGGTTTAGGGTTTAGGGTTTAGGGTTTAGGGTTTAGGGTTTAGGGTTTAGGGTTTAGGGTTTAGGGTTTAGGGTTTAGGGTTTAGGGTTTAGGGTTTAGGGTTTAGGGTTTAGGGTTTAGGGTTTAGGGTTTAGGGTTTAGGGTTTAGGGTTTAGGGTTTAGGGTTTAGGGTTTAGGGTTTAGGGTTTAGGGTTTAGGGTTTAGGGTTTAGGGTTTAGGGTTTAGGGTTTAGGGTTTAGGGTTTAGGGTTTAGGGTTTTGGGTTTAGGGTTTAGGGTTTAGGGTTTAGGGTTTAGGGTTTAGGGTTTAGGGTTTAGGGTTTAGGGTTTTAGGGTTTAGGGTTTAGGGTTTAGGGTTTAGGGTTTAGGGTTTAGGGTTTAGGGTTTAGGGTTTAGGAGTTT